>OY992892.1:84120841-84430841 GCA_963921405.1 Cepaea hortensis
ACAGAGTAAACTAACAAAAATACAGTGAAGTTCACACAACAGACATCATTGCAGATACAGACAATCAATTTCAAGTAAACGAAAGAAGATAAAAGAAGACGATTGTAAAGCTGACCGCCTTGCGTTGATTTCGATGGTATGAACCTTAGTTTTTCAGAAAACAAACTACTAAACGTAACAATTGCTGAGTAAATCACAAACAGTGAAAGGTGCTTGGGTTGATTGCGACTTCCTGTAAAGATATGCAACACACTTTTTTAACACCAGAGCTGGAGGAGAAGCTAAAGAGTGTTTTGTTTCTTTTTGCGTTCGCTAACTTTGAACTTGCCAAGACATCCACAACAGCTGAAAAGTGCTGGTGTTGACTGCAAGGTCCTGTAAAGGATATGCTGGGAAAAAAAACGCTTTGAACTCATGCGTTATCCAGACACATGCTACTGCTTCTACTGATGTTTGTGTGTAAGTTAGCTATCCCTATTACCAGTGTCCCTCGCCATCAGGCGAACCCAATCCGACATCTGAGGTACTTGTAATTTACGTCCCCAAATCAAGGACGAGAAGTCAACATGCTAGTCCAATTAAACCTGTGGGGTATAGGGGTTGAACCCGCTACCACGGCATCAGCACACCGGAAGGTTAAGAGCAAGGGTTCTTATATATTGTATGGAAACCTCTTCATGTCAAAGTTAGAGGGCAGCAGCTGAGTAAGATTAATCTGCGCATAGAAAGAATGGTTTTGCTTTTTATGTTCAGATATGATTTTCACCCAAAATGCTAACAATTAAGTGTTTCACAAACTAGTAACTATTATTATTTATTTCTGTCAGTGAACGTCCAGATGCACAACAGATCCTAGAGAGGCAGTTTGTGGTAAGTGATAGCAATTACTTGTTGCAAACATTTACAGTCTTAGTAATTATTGTTGTTATGAGAAGAAATGATTTGGAGAACTTGATGACAACTGGTAAGATCGAGTGGAACAGACCAAGAGGAAGACCTAGAAGCAAGTACCTGGATGGCTTGGCCTTGTGGCATGGTCGAGACAGGAACACAGAGCTGATCCACGACTCTGGTGATCGAGTGAGATGGCAGAACATGACCGCCCACGCTTACCGGCATGGCACATGATGGATGGAATTATCGTTGTACGTGATAGCAAGTACTTGCTGGAAACGTGTACTGTCTGAATAATTTTCGTTGTGAATGTTTTGACAGACTGAAAGTTCTTATTGATTAATGGGGAGCTACGGTAACACAGCGGCTAGGACTTATTCCTTTCAGAACGGTGGTCATGTGTTCGAATCCCCATCGTGGCCGGAATTTGTAAAACATTATCTGGCTTTATAGGACTGGGTTTATAGAGACCCTGTCTCTAAAATGGTTGCCAGGAAATGTTCTTTCTTCACATCTTGGTTAACTGGTATTTGTCTAGTTCTCTTCGTGTGCTCCACTTATGTGATTCAATTATACCATTTTAGTCCTTAGTCCATCTATTTTCCGCAAGCACCAGTTAGTAAATGTGTGCAGTTTATTTGTAATTACGAGGGGAAGTCAATAAGTAAGTCACACATGCCTGTAGAAAAATAACTAAATATGATAACAACTTGAAACCAGTTTATTTTTTATACATGTATTATCCCTTTATTTCTCAACATAATTTCCATCAACATTGATGCACTTATCCCATCGTTTTATCAGGCCTCCGAAACCGGCGGCATGGCACCGAGTGCGCTGTTTTCTAAACCACGTTTTCACTTCACATTCAACTTCGGCGTCATTCGCTAAATATCTTCCACCAAGGTGGGTTTTCAGTGGGCCAGAAAGGTGAAAATCGCTAGGTGCTAAGTCGGGGCTGTAAGGTGGATGTTCCAGAATGATGCCGAAGTTGAATGTTAAGTGAAATCGTGGTTTAGAAAACAGAGCACGCAGTTCTATGCCGCCGGTTTCGTCATCAGGCGGTGATAGTGCCGGTCCCCCAGCCTCGAGGGGGTCCACCCATGACTACTGGTGGTCACCTTCCCCTGTGCTGTGGAGTCAAGGCACAGAGGAGTAGGTTAAGAGCTATTGACCAAACACCCCGGACACTCAACATACTACAGTGGAATGCCGAAGGAGTTTATAACAAGAAAGTCTCCCTGACACAGCGTCTTCATAAAGATAGAATAGATGTGGCATGCATTCAAGAGACACACCTCAACGCCAAGCGCAAATTTTCAGTCAGGGGATATCAGGCCACACGTTTCGACCGCGAAGGACACACAGGAGGAGTTCTAATACTTACACGAAATACAATACCTTGCAGCGAAATATCTGTGATCTCTGACAACCAAACAGAAATTATAGGTGTTGATATAATGATAAAGGACGTGAAAATAAGAATTTACAATCTGTATAGCCCTGCAGATAAGGATCTTACACTCTCAAACATGAAAATTACTGACACAAATTGTATTATTGTCGGAGACTTTAATAGCCGTTCAGAAAGATGGGGATACCCAGATACTGATAAAAGAGGAGATGAAGTGGAGGACTGGGAAATAGACTCAAATCTCCATCTACTCAACAAAGCGGATGACACACCGAGCTTCTACTCCAGAAGATGGATTACCACTTCTACTCGAGTCTTAGCTTTCTGCACAGGAGACATCCTCCACAAAATCG
The DNA here is from genome assembly GCA_963921405.1 of Cepaea hortensis. Taxonomy (NCBI): domain Eukaryota; kingdom Metazoa; phylum Mollusca; class Gastropoda; order Stylommatophora; family Helicidae; genus Cepaea; species Cepaea hortensis. The sequence goes on from OY992892.1 coordinate 84,123,503, forward strand.
ATCGCCATGTGCTTGATCAATTAGCAGGTAGTGACCACAGACCAATCATGCTTGTAATGAATATGGAGTATGTTCCACAGGAGCAAAAGCCATTGCCCCGCTGGAATTACAAACGAGCAGTTTGGGACAGATTTCCCATACTAACAGACAAATATTGTGAAAACATAAATACACGATATGGCAACATGAAGCAAATGGTGGAAAGTCTAAACAGAGCAATAATACAGGCAGCCACTGAGTCTATTCCAAGAGGAGCGTGGAAAAATTACAAACCATACTGGACTGAAGAACTACATATTTTGGAGGACAAAGTTGAAGATGCCAGGAAGGCCGCAGAGAGAGAGAGAGAGAGAGAGAGAGAGAGAGAGAGAGAGAGAGAGAGAGAGAGAGAGAGAGAGAACAAACAACTGAAGCGAACATCTCTCTGAAAGCCATCTCAGCAAAATATAAAAGAACTGTAAATCAAACAACAAGAGATTGTTGGAGGGAAAAAACAGAAAACCTGAATTTTGACAGGGATGGAAACAAACTATGGAAACTAGTGAAAGCCATGAACAATGAAGGACCTAGAAACAAACAAATAACAATTAAACAAGGAAATGCCTTGCTTACAGGAAAAAAGGCTGCAAATGCACTAAAGGAACACTATGCCAGTGCAAACCACATTGATATTACAACCGAACAGAAGAAAGCAATCAAAGATAAACAGATACATCATAGTAATACAGAGACAGCAGCAGAATATATGATGGCAAATCTAACAATGGAAGAAATGGAACAGGCAATGATTACCCTAAAAAAAGAAGAAATCACCAGGAAAGGATGGAATCACAAATGAAATGCTAATAGGACTAGGCACTAAGGAAAAAAAAAAAAAAAAACTACTAGCAATCCTAAATTACAGCTGAAAGAGGGGAATAGTCCCACAGGCATGGAAGGAAGCTATACTAATATCAGTCCCAAAGAAAGGAAAAGACCTGGAAGAACCAAATGGCTATCGACCTATCAGTCTACTTAGCTGTGTAGGAAAATTAATGGAACGCATTATCAATGGCAGGCTAACATGGCATCTGGAAGAAAACAAATTCTTAACACCACACCAAGCAGGATTCAGAAAGTACAGATCCACTGAAGATCAAATAACCTATATAGCTCAGGAAATAGAGGATGCCTTCCAAGAGAAAAAGCACACACTAGCGGTCTGGATAGATTTAGAAAAAGCATTTGATAAAGTATGGAAGGAAGGACTGAAAGTAAAACTGCAAAAAATGCATGTTTTTGGGAAAATGTACAAATGGATCAGCCACTACCTTGAGAACAGAACTGCCAGGACAAAAGTACAAGGACAAACCAGCAAAATGATGCTGTTGGAGCAAGGTGTCCCCCAAGGAGGAGTTCTTTCACCAACATTATTCCTAGCATATATAAACGACATCACGGAAAATTTTCCAGCCAGAGTACACACATCATCCTTTGCAGATGACCTAGCCATATGGACATTTGAAGAATATATTAGTACAGCTAACAGTAGAATACAGCAAGCCCTATTAGCGCTAGAGGACTGGTCAAAATCATGGCTAGTGAAGATAAGTGAGGAGAACACCACATGCACATTGTTCTCCCTCTCAAATAAAACTCAGCAACCTAAGCTGGTATTGAATGGAAAAATATTGCGCCATGAAGAAAATCCAAACTATCTAGGAGTAACTTTTGATCGTCGCCTGACATGGAAAACACAGGTTGAGAAAAATCGAACAAGAGCAAGGCAAAGAATGGCAATCATGAAAAATCTTGCTGGTACAACGTGGGGAGCAGATGAGAAAGTTCTCAAGAAGTTATATACTGGACGGGTGAGGCCAGTACTGGAATATGGCATTACAGCTTGGGCAACAGCAGCTAAGTCAAACTTTAACACAATAAGTAGAGTCCAAAATCAAGGAATGCGAATCATAACTGGAAGCCTGAAGACAACGTCTATTAATGAACTAGAAAAGATCACTTGTTTACAACCAATGCAGGATAGAAGAGATAGCAGAGCCCAGCAACAAGCACAAAAATTTAGAAGATTGACAGACCACCCTATGTATAAAAGGTTTAGTGGTTTTGGAAAGGGAAGACTGAAGCGTAGCAACTTTGTAGAAACTGCAAAACGAAAGATTAGGGCAGATCCTATACTTAACATATCAACAGTCAAACCCATTTACAATGCACACAAGTTCCCAGCTTGGAGACAGCAGCAACTGCCTGAGATGATAGACCACATTCCTGGTATTGAGAAAAAGAACACTCAGCATGAAACCGAAAGAAGAGAAATAACCCTAAACTACATAAAAGAACATTACCCAAGCAGCAATTGGATCCATGCATATACAGATGGATGAGCCAAAAATTGAATAGAGAATGGCAGAGGAGGAATTCTCCTAAATTTAAAAAATGGAGTGAAAAAAAGACATTCAGTAGCAACTGGAAAGTTTTCAAGTAACTTCAAAGCGGAGGTAGAGGCTCTGAAAACTGCAGCAGAAATGCTCTTGATGGAGGAAACTAAAGCGAAGCAAATAGCTATCTTCACAGATGCGAAGTCAGCTGTCTCAATACTGAAGAGCAATAACAGCACAGAAATAGCTGACCTAAGAGCAGCACTTCATGGTCTATGCCAGAGATCCAAAAAAGTTGAAATACAGTGGATCCCATCGCATTGCAGTGTACCTGGAAATGAAGAGGTTGACAGACTGGCAAAAGAGGGCAGACGACATAGACATAACCTATAATGAGGCAAAGAGGTTGATAAAAAGCAACTATAGAACCAAATGGGAATCAGAGCATCCAGGCCACCAGAAGGATGATGCATATTACAAACTCGACCGAAGAGAACAAGTAACAATCTTCAGACTCCGCACGGGACATAACAGTCTGAAATACCACTTGTTCAATAAACTAAAGATAGGAGATACCGATGAATGTAATTGTCGAACTGGAAAAATGACAGCAAAACATTTGCAACAGGATTGCCCAATATATGCAGAACAGAGAAAGATATTTTGGCCCACACCTGCTTCATTTGAGGACAAGCGCTATGGAGATATCAACAAGCTCAAGTTGACCGCAGCTTACTTTAACTACATACAGGTTGACATTTAAAGGTGTACGAAGAAGTATTTAGACTGCCACACTTCATACCACAGGTATGTCGGTTACAAAAGCCTCCCAGAGGCATAAAATTGAATATTGCTTGGACAGCAAATCCATTACATGGAAAGTCCGAATCAAAAGCTCACTGTGTGGGCTTCATACAAGGTGGAAAAAGTGTCCTAGTGGCACGAAATGGAATATTGCTTGGATATCAAATCCATTACGTGGAAAGTCCGAATCAAAAGCTCACTGTGTGGGCTTCATAAAAGATGGAAGAAGTGTCCTAGTGACACGAAATGGAATATTGCTCGGATAGCAAATCCATTACGCGGAGAGTCCGAATCGAAAGCTCACTGTGTGGATGTCATCTGCACACTGCATTCTTCTGGTTTCTGGAAGAACAGCCTATGGTGAACGGAAGGCCCAATATACGGAAGTGAGGCTAAGCAGCCATGTGCAGGACGTGACGATCCTTGGGTGAACCCAGTACCAGAGCGCTGTGTGTTGGCTTTGCAATTATGGAAGCCTCCTTGTATGGCGGGGAATGCCCAAGGTCTGCCCCTGCTTTCCCTTGAGGGCTGACCAGGATGTCTTTGGCTGTTCTATATGGGCCAGCTAGGATGGGAGACCTGGTTCTTTTCTTCTCAATCTTGCCAGCTGTCAATAAGTTCTCTAAACATGTTGACTGTTTGTCGTGTGTGTAAAGAATGAATGTCGTATTAGTTACTTGTTCTTCTTTACCATTTTAGTGTCGTCCTGGAGTGAAGGGAATCAACACCCACATTATTTTTTATCCAATATCTCTATCCTGGAGATATCCAGCAGACTCCGTCCACACACTCCTTCAATCTGAAGACACCTTCCACTCACTCTTACTCACCCCTGGATTATGCCCCCTCTCATTCTTCCCCACATAACATACTTGACAACTCTAGCTTCAACAAATAAAAAAAAACAAGAAATTTATCAAAGCAAAGATTATATGTAGGAGAAGTGTGTATAAGGTGTAGAATGTGTGTCGAATATTCTAATGGTAGACCAGTGATTTAGAAGCAAAGTCTGTAACATCATAGTGCTTAGCACATAACAGCACCATTTATTCCGGACAGTGAACCTCACCCAGAGGATGACAACTTTCTCCAATCACTCGAACAAATAGGATGCTGGTAATCCGATAGACATTGTTGATCTTGGTCTTCACTCTACCACACGGTGAAGTTTCTCTGTTTCATAATGTTTGTTGAACTGATAATCTTCAATTAATTAAAATGTCACTTGGGGAAAATCTAATGTTCATAAGTCTCTGATTATAACATTTTCCCCTCTGTTAGAACACAACCTATTAATGTTTGTTAGGTAGATGTATGTATGTGTATATATATATATATATATATATATATATATATATATATATATATATATATATATATATATATATATATATATATATATATATATATTATATATATATATATATATATATATGCCGGCTTCGTATCTAGAGGTTATGACTTTTCTCCGTAATCTCGTATACTCTCGTCAGGTTACGTGATGACGGTTCAAATCAGCAGTGGTTCGAATCGCATCGGTAACTTACGGGGTATGTGAGCCGGCCGCTCACAAAGCAATGGCAAACTACTGAGCGTAATCTTGCCAAGAGATCAACATACAGCTGAAAGATGCTGGTGTTGACAGCTAAGTCCTGTAAAGGATATGCTAAAAAAAAACACATATATATATATATATATATATATATATATAATATTATATATAATATATATATATATATATATATATATATATAATATCTTATATATAAATTAGATGTGCGTATGTATCTCTGTATGTATTTATGTATCTCTGTCCGTATGTCCTTTATGCGCTCGCGAACGGCCCATCCGATTGAGATGAAATTTTCTACACGCCTTCCTTTCATTCCAGAGATGCCAACTGTCGTAGTTTTTTTTCTCTTCTCCCTCACTCCCTCCTCCCTCCTCCCCCTCCCAAAATACGTACCGTCCAGGAAATGGTCTTCTACAAAGACACTTCTCTCTGAGGTCCGCGATAACATATTAACCTGTGTGGATGGCAATCAATCATCCTACTACCTCCTCCCTCCTCCTCCCTTCTCCCTCTTCCTCCCTCCCTCTTCCTCCTCTACCCTCTTCCTCTTCCCCTCCTCCCTCTCCCTCCTCTTCCTCCTCCATCCTCCTCCTCCCTCTTCCTCCTCCTCCTCCCTCCTCACTCTTCTTCCTCCTCCTCCTTCTTCCTTCTCCTCCCTCCTCCTCCCTTTTCCTCCCTCCTCATCCTCCCTCTACCTCCTCCCTCCTCCTCCTTCCTCCACATCCCTCCTCCTCCTCTCCCTCTCCTCCTCCTACCCTCATTCCCTCTTCCCCTCCTCCCTCTACCTCCTCCTTCTTCCATCCTCCTCCTCCCTTTCCTCCTCCTCCCTCTTCCTCTTCCTCTTCCTCTTCCTCCACCTCCAAACCTCCTCACTTCTCCTCCTCTCTCCTCCTCCCTTTTCCTTTCTCCTACTCCTCCCTCTACCTCCTCCCTCCTCCTCCGTCCTCCACATCCCTCCTCTTCCCTCTTCCTCCTCCTCCCTCCTCCCTCCTCTCCTCCTCCCTCTTCCTCCTCCTTCTTCATCCTCCTCCTCCCTCTTCCCCTCCTTCTTCTTCTTCTCCTCCCTCCTCCTCCCTTTTCCTCCCTCCTCCTCCCCTCTACCTCCTCACATCCTCCTCCCCCTCCTCCTCCTCCTCCCTCTACCTCCTCCCTCCTCCTCCTTCTTCCTTCTCCTCCCTCCTCCTCCCTTTCTCCTCCCACCTCCTCCTCCCTCTACTCCTCACTCCTCCTCATCCCTCCTCCTCCCTCTTCCTCCTCCTTCCTCCTCCTCCCTCATCCCTCCTCCTCCCTCTACCTCCTCCTCCTCCCTCTTCCCTCCTCTTCTTCCATCCTCCTCCTCCCTCTTCCTCCTCCTTCTTCCTTCTCCTCCCTCCTCCTCCCTTTTCCTCCCTCCTCCTCCTCCTCCTCCCTCTACCTCCTCCTCCTCCACCTCCCTTTCCTTCCTCCAGTCCTCATTCTCCCTCCTTCCTCTCCCTCCTTCCTCCTCCTCCTTCCTTCTTCTCCCTCTGCCTCCTCCTTCTCCTCCTCACTCCTCCTTCTCCTCCTCCCTCCTTCTCCATTCTTCTCCTCCTCTCCCCTCTTCCTCCTCCTACCCTCTTCCTCCTCCTGCCTCCTCGTCCCTCCTCCTCCTCCTACCTCCTCCCTCTTACTTCTCCATCCTACTACCTCCTCCCTCCTCCTCCCTTCTCCTCCTCCTCCTCTCCCCTCCTCCTCCTACCCTCTTCCTCTTCCCCTCCTCCCTCTCCTCCCTCTCCCTCCTCTTCCTCCTCTTCCTCCTCCCTCTTCCTCCTCCTCCTCCCTCTTCCTCCTCCCTCTTCCTCCCTCCTCCTCCTTCCTCCTTCTCCCTCTGCCTCCTCCCTCCTCCTCCTTCTTCCTTCTCCTCCCTCCTCCTCCCTTTTCCTCCCTCCTCCTCCTCCCTCTACCTCCTCCCTCTACCTCCTCACTCCTCCTCCTCCCTCCTCCTTCCTCCTCCTCCCTCTTCCCTCCTCCTCCCTCTACCTCCTCTTCCCTCCTCCTCCTCCCTCCTCCTCCTCCCTCCTCCTCCCTTCACATTCCTCCTCCTCCCTCTTTCTCCTCCTCCCTCTCCTCCTCCTGCTCCCTCCTCCTCCCTCATCCTCCCTCCTTCTCCTCCCTCCTCCTCCTCCTCCTCCTCCTAATCCCTCCTCCTCCCTCCTATTCCTCCCTACTCCTCCTGTCTCCGCCCTCCTCCTCCCTCCTCCACCTCCCTCTTCCTCCTCCCTCCTCCATTTACCCAAGACAGACAGACAGTCAGACAGATAGTCGGGAACGGGATCTTATATGACTACTTATATGATTTAAATGAGATGCTCTCCACCATGGGCTGGACTGGGTCAGACAGACAGACAGATAGATAGATAGACAGACAGACAGTCGGGAACGGGAACTTATATGACTACTTATATGAATTAAATGACATGCTCCCCATCAGGGTCTGGGCGAAGACGGGCTGGGTCAGACAGACAGCCAGACAGACAGTCAGACAGACAGATAGTCGGTAACGGGAACGAGAACTTATATGACTACTTATATGAATTAAATGAGATGCTCCCCACCAGGGTCTGGGCGAAGCCGGGCAGGGTCAGCTAGTATATATATATATATGTCCTTGGTATGCGAGTTATTAATCTTCGGTGATGAAGCTTATCACTCATTAAACACAACACTTGTGTTCCTTAAATCCTGCTCAGCAGAAGCCGTGTTTCTGCGGAACAACTAGGTTCTGAGGTTCATCTCACACTCACGTGGAACACTCAAGAGGAACTGTAAATGGAACCTGTAGAGTAGATAACATCATGGTGAGGGCAACTCAATCCTGACCGTAATTAGGTGATTGTAGGCCAATAGCAGCACTCAGATCTATAACAGAGATCCGATCTCTGTCATTCGGCCAAATCGCGCATCACAATGGCTTATACATGGCAACACCAGGAAAGAATAAAGGAACGGGTAGAAACCCAGCAGATGCCCTACTGGAAGAACCTACCATTTCACATTCCCCTCCTCCCTCTCAACCATCCTTAATCTCTCTAGTTATTATTCCACTACATTGTCCTCAACTCCCCGAGTAAAATGATATATCACGCAAGCTAGTTGAAGCCACACAATAGGATACCAGTGCCGACGCTCCTATGATACTTTCTAGCACTGCACTAATAGAACATTCTATCACTAATCATAAGACATTATATCACTGCACCTATAATACATTAGATCACCGCACAGCACTGTACTCTATTCTTAATCATACTCTTAAATTAGATATTATTAATAGCCTACCATATGCCTATTTTGGTTGCCACTCGAGAAACTATGCAATCCGATTGGATCTATGTCCGCGGATAACTATCACAACTTAGACATTATAGTTTCACTCATGTAACGCAACTCAGAATAATGCCCCGATCCTAACACTTCAGAATGTTTTTCTCGACTCCCTCCACCTGTTTACCGCACTGGGTTTTATATGGGTGCTTGAGTGACGTCTTCCAGGTCTTTTCCTTTCTTTGGGACTGGTAGTAGTATAGCTTCCTTCCATGCCTATGGGACTATTCCCCTCTTCCAGCTGTAATTTAGGATTGCTAGTAGTTTTTTTTTTTTTTTTGCCTTAGTGCCTAGTCCTATTAGCATTTCATTTGTGATTCCATCCTTTCCTGGTGATTTCTTCTTTTTTTTAGGGTAATCATTGCCTGTTCCATTTCTTCCATTGTTAGATTTGCCATCATATATTCTGCTGCTGTCTCTGTATTACTATGATGTATCTGTTTATCTTTGTTTGCTTTCTTCTGTTCGGTTGTAATATCAATGTGGTTTGCACTGGCATAGTGTTCCTTTAGTGCATTTGCAGCCTTTTTTCCTGTAAGCAAGGCATTTTCTTGTTTAATTGTTATTTGTTTGTTTCTAGGTCCTTCATTGTTCATGACGCCAATCAGTCCAGAATCTGGCTTTGTCCCCCTGTTTCTAGACTAACCAGAGTCAATTCGCTGTCAAGTTCACTGTCATCTGGGAAATTCTTTGTCTCATACAACAAAGATCCTAGTTGTTTGTGAGCCGGAGACCTTTCCCCCCATATGACAGAATCCTTCCGACCTCTGGCAGACATTCTGTCCATCACTTTCAACGACCGATTCCCGCCCTGCAGACAGATGACGCCAGTGCACGTCTCTCGAACAACAACCTGTCAACAAACTGCCAACCATGTGTAGACATCGTGACGTGACTCACTTTGATCTAATACAAAAAAGCCGACCAGGTGCAGACAGTTCCAACGACGTATTTTCTCAGTCTGTTCAACAACACAGGGTCTATTGTGTTTGCAGACCAATGTCGGGCTTGGTTGTCATTGATCGCAACTAACAAGTTCATTTATCTCGCGACATAGGCACCCTCCTAAGAGAGTAGTCCGCAACAACTCTTTCTTCTTGGAGGTTCGATCCAGATGATCTATTCCTCTTCCTCGGGAGCTGGATGTCTAGACAGGAAATCAGCTCCACAATTTTCCCTTCCAGGTATATACTCCACTGTAAAGTGGTATGGCTGAAGTAGCAACGACCATCGCATCAAACGAGCGTTGAGCTTCTGAGAAGTGGCCAGGAATATCAAGGGTTGATGATCCGACTGAACTCGAAACTGAACTCCATACAGATAAGGCTGGAATTTTTGTACGGCCCATACGAGAGCCAAACACTCTCTCTCTCTCAACGGTCGAATAATTCCTCTCAGCCGGGAGAAGTTTCTTGCTTGCGTATGCCACGGGTTTCAGAACTGAAACATCGTCTTTTCCTTCCTGTAACAAAGCTGCCCCAATCCCAATGCCACTTGCATCCGTTCTCAACACAAATGGTTTGGAAATGTCCGGGAGCTGTAACACAGGTTTGCTGACCAAGGCCTCCTTCAACTGACTGTAGGCACTCTCACATTCTGGTGTCCAAACTATTTGGTCTGGGAATCCCTTCTTCAAGGTTTCTGTTAAAGGAGCTCCCAGTTCCGTGAAATGTGGGATAAATTTGTGGTAGAACCCACACAACGAGAGAAAAGATCGCACATCCTTCTTCGTTTTTGGCCTTGGAGCACATCTGATTTTCTCCAGGTTTTTTTTCCTCTGGAACAATGTGTCCTGGAGTGATGGTGTGACCTAAAGATTCCAGAGTCTGGTAACCGATCATGCACTTGGTTGGGCGAGCTGTAAGCCCTCCTTCCTTGAGCCTATTGAAAACTCGTTCCAAGGATTGTAAATGGTCATCCAAACTGTCACTGGAAATCAGAATATCATCCGTGAATGAGATGATGGATGGATCCCTTACAGGAGCAAGTAAAGTCCTCATCATGCGAGTAAACACACTAGGTGCATTGCTGAGTCCAAAGAGCATGACCTTGAATTCGTAATGTCCACTAGGGGTACTGAAAGCCAACAGTGGTCGAATCTCTGGTTTGACCGGAATCTGATAATACCCGCGACTCAGCTCCACCTTCGAGAAATACCTTGCCTTATGGAGCCTCGCGAATAACTGAGTTGGATTCGGCAAAGGTTCCACCTGAAATTGTGTATGACTGTTCAGAAGTCGGTAGTCTATACACAACCGGTGTTCTCCGCTTGGTTTTCGTAACAAAACTACACCCGCATTGTATGGGGATGTGGATGGTGCAATCACGTCATCCTCCAACAGTTTCTGTATTTCCCCCTCCAGGGCCTTTTCTTTAGAGAATGGGACTGGGTAAACCTTTTGGCGAACAGGCGCTTGAGTGGTCAGAGTCATCTCAAACTCCACCAACTTCGTCCGTCCTGGTTTATCAGTCAGTATCTCCTTATGAGACTCGAGAACCTGGGTTATCTTTTCCCTCTCCTGGGAGGACAGATCAGGGTTCACTTGCACATCCCTATAGGTTTCCTGGTGTACCAAGGGATATTCCCTGCCCTCGTTGGTTCCCACTTCTGTCTCCACTGCAACCGTCATTGCCAGGAGGTTAGCTGCTTTTTCTCCGGGTCTCTCTTCGTATTTCCGCAAGAGATTGATATGGAAAATCTTCGACTTTCCCCGGATCCGGATCTGATAGTTGGTTCTGGATATCACCCTTTCCATGGGAAATGGTCCTTGCCAACTTATCTCCAGTTTGTTGTTTCCCGTTGGGAGTAGCAACAATACTTTGTCTCCCACCTCTAGAGATCTTTCTTTAGACCTATGGTTGTATTAAGCCGCATGTCTTTTTCTGGCCTTTTTCAAGTTTTGATTCGCCAGAGTCCATCCCTTGTGGAAGTTTTTCTTTCAGTTCCTCCACGTATTTATAGGAAGAGATCACTTCTTCTGACGTCTCCTCTTCAATCCAACTCCTCAACATGGCTTCCAACGGTCCTTTGATTGGACGACCAAACAGCAACGTAGCAGGTGGTAGTCCTGTTGAGCCATGAGGAACTTCTCGATAGGCAAAGAGTGCTGCTGGGATATATTCATCCCACCTATCAGGCTTTTCCTGCGCTAGTTTCCTGAGCATTGTCATCAACGTGCCGTTGAAACGCTCTACTTGTCCATTGGCTTGAGGGTGGTAAGGGCTGGTATGGATATGGTTAGAGTGGAACACCCTAAATACCTCCTCCATAAGTTTTCCACAAAACTGGGACCCATTGTCCGTCAGTATTTGATCAGGAAAGCCTAATCTTGTAAAGGCCTCCATCAGTGCGTCCGCCACTTGTTTCGAGTCAATCGTGGTCAACGGTATGGCTTCACCCCACATTGTACAGCAATCCATTATGGTGAGTATTTACATGTTCCTCTTCCTAATCCTAGGAAGTGGACCCACAATATCGATGGCTACCCTCTCGAAAGGAGAGTTTATGATGGGCATTTCACCCAAGACCACCGGTACTGTCCAGTGTTTCGGTGCCACCCTCTGGCACTCAGGGCATGACTTCACATACCGACGCACATCATCTGTCATTCCCGGCCAATAGTAGTGGCAGGAAATCCGCTGCATGGTGGCGGCAATACCCATGTGTCCACTAAAGAAGATGGTATGCCCCATATGAAGAATCTGGGACCGGTGAGCCTTCGGGACGACCAACTGTCCGTATAGGTTGTCTCCCCTTCCTGCTCTCCTGTAGAGTATCCTATTCTTCATGTAGTACTGCCCCCATCCTGGTGGATTAGCACTTCTCTGCAGCTTTTTGTAGCAAGGACGTAAAGTAGCATCCTCACTCTGGGCAGTTCGTAGCTCCCCCGGCAGTGGGTTAGTCACAATTGCTTCTGCCTCATCCGTTCTCGTCTGAGAGCGAGTATGTATTGCTCCCATATGGATTGGCTCCCTGGGCATTCCCAGAAAGACATACCGGCAACCGAGGATTACTGGAAAATGGGATCGGTCAAAACAGCGGCCTTGATTGTGCCGATGACATACCTTGACCGAATCTCAACATTAGCAATGGGCAACTTCATGGCCACAGCACTCTTGTGTGCAGGCTGTATCTCCATGGTCTCACCTGTGAATTGTTCTGGATGTACCAGATCCGCAGAAATCACGGCCTCCCCGTCCAGTACTGTGTCGTACAAACACTCCACTTGACGACCGTTAACCTCTACCAATTCCACTACAGGTGGTTTTTCCTGGTCTGGAGTCTCTCCTTCGGCCTCGACCTGTTCGGTGGGCTCCACCTTAGGTTTTCCGGGGCACACGACGAATTGAGTGTCTCCTGACTTTCCCCTGCAGTCAATAGCATTGTGTGTATTCGACCTGCAGTGTTTGCACCATTTCCCTGTCCTAGATTTTCTAGTGCCGGACTTTATTGAGCTCTCCTGGTGGCGAGCTTCCTTGTCGACCTTGGCATTGTCAGTGTCCACCGGCTTTGAAGTCACTTGACATGCCGCGAAGTGAGGGTTCTTAGCCTTCGATTTGCATTCCCTCGTATTGTGAGAAGGTGACTTACATATCGAACACTACTTCTTCCCCGGGAAGGTTAACCCGGTCAACAAATGCCCGCAGAAATCGGATGTGTCGGCCTAACGGCGCAAGAACGCAGCTCTGCTGTAAACAGGCACAACGCAATCACATCCGAAAAAAAAAACTCCGGATGAACGAAGAAGAAGAACACTACTTCTCCGACCATGGTCGTTTTGGTGTAGAGCTCGAAGTTTTCTTGCTTTCCTCCTTCGTCTTCTCCGAACTCTCCTCTGAAGTTTGGCATATGGTTCCACCTTCTTAGTTCCTGTACTTTTTGCTTTCTTCAAGTTATGTTTTTCCTGACTTTTGGTGTTTGTAGAAAGTTTTTCTGCTGCCTCCCCATGGACCTCGACGAACCGTTCTGCCAATTTCATCACCATGTCGATTCGTTCCGCCCCTTGTTCTCCCAAGAATGTCCTGAGAGGTTTCGACATTTGCTTCCGCATCTGGTCGATTACCGTGAGCTCTTCCAGACTCTCATAGTCATGCGCGAACCCAGCCAAATCCATCCACTTATGGAGATATGCTTTCAGACGCAGACTATAGGCGGCGAACAACTCCCCCGGTTCTCGTTTCGCTCCTCGAAATTTTTTCCGGTAGGTATTTGACGTAACTTCAAATCGTTTCAGCAAAGCCATCTTCAACTCGTCATAATTGTTCTCGTGTCCTGGCGGCAGGCGAGAATAAACCTCGTAACCGGTCCCGCGAAATCCCTGGGATAGCTTGAGATTCCATTTGTCACGCTCCAGACCCATAGCAACTGACATAGCATCGAAGCGTTGAAGGTACTGGTCAATCTTCTCCTTGTCCTTATCGTAGATCGCTAGAGGGAACTTCATAGCATGGTAGCTATGTCCACCTACTAGTGTTGAGCCAGGGAGAGAGGAACCTCCCACTGCTCCCTCAGTTTCCCCACTAGATTGCCTCTTAAGCTCGAGTTCCCGCATCCTGTACTCATGCTCCCTTTTCTGAGCTTCTTGTTCAGCTTCAAATTTCTTAGCTGCTTGCTCAGCTTCAAATTTCTTAGCTGCTTGCTCAGCTTCAAATTTCTTAGCTGCTTGCTCAGCTTCAAATTTCTTCGCAGCTTGCTCTGCTTCCAATTTCCTAGCTTCTTGTTCCAACTCCATCCTTCTCAATTCCAACTCCGCCTTTGATCTTCCCTTTCTGCTTGACGATACTCTCTCTCCACCTCCTGTATGTAATCCGTTAGTGCAGAACCCGACAATCCCATTTCTTCCCCCTTTGACCTAAGTTCTGCCGTGGTCAGTTTAGGAGTGGCCATTTTACAGAGAGGTAACTCAGCAGATAGAGTATAGATTATCTCTAAACAAATATCTAGCTAATGACAAAATACTATATTATATATATATATAATACACCACACAACCCAACACAATCACTCAGTGACAAGAGTAGAACCAGGACCACAGACCTATGCAGACTTGTGAGGTGTGAACAGGTAAGATAAGTCATAACACCTATCCACATTCACTCTAGCTGGATTCTCACTAATAGGATATCTCCATCCTCTAACTAAAGATCCCCTGTTAAAGGACCCCGTTGTCTAAAGATCCCGTTGTACAAAAGATCCCGTTTACGATCCCCCAATAAATGTCGTGTGTGTAAAGAATGAATGTCGTATTAGTTACTTGTTCTTCTTTACCACTTTAGTGTCGTCCCTGGAGTAAAGGGAATCAACACCCACATTATTTTTTTATCCAATATCTCTATCCTGGAGATATCCAGCAGACTCCGTCCACACACTCCTTCAATCTGAAGACACCTTCCACTCACTCTTACTCACCCCTGGATTATGCCCCCTCTCATTCTTCCCCGACATAACATACTTGACAACTCTAGCTTCAACAAATAAAAAAACAAGAAATTTATTAAAGCAAAGAGTATATATAGGAGAAGTGTTTATGTGTGTATAAGGTGTAGAATGTGTGTCGAATATTCTAATGGTAGACCAATGATTTAGAATCAAAGTCTGTAACATCATAGTGCTTAGCACACAACAGCACCATTTATTCCGGACAGTGAACCTCACCCAGAAGATGACAACTTTCTCCAATCACTCGAGCAAACAGGATGCTGGTAATCCGATAGACACTGTTGATCTTGGTCTTCACTCTACCACACGGTGACGTTACTCTGTTTCATAATGTTTGTTGAACTGATAATCTTCCAATTAACTGAAATGTCACTTGGAGAAAATCTAATGTTCATAAGTCTCTGATTATAACATTTTCCCCTCTTTTAGAGCACAACCTATTAATGTTTGTTAGGTAGATATATATATGTCCTTGGTATGCGAGTTATTAATCTTCGGTGATGAAGCTTATCACTCATTAAACACAACACTTATGTTCCTTAAATCCTGCTCAGCAGAAGCCAGGTTTCTGCAAAACAACTAGGTTCTGAGCCCCGTGTAAAACCCTCTCAGCAACCTCTGTCTTCTTTCCATGAGCCATCATTGTATAAAACTTTGAACTGCTTCCTCGTAATAAATCATCTCACACTCACGTGGAACACTCAAGAGGAACTGTAAATGGAACCTGTAGAGTAGATAACATCATGGTGAGGGCAACTCAATCCTGACCGTAATTAGGTGATTGTAGGCCAATAGCAGCACTCAGATCTATAACAGAGATCCGATCTCTGTCATACGGCCAAATCGCGCATCACAAAGGCTTATACATGGCAACACCAGGAAAGATTAAAGGAACGGGTAGAAACCCAGCAGATACCCTACTGGAAGATCGTACCATTTCACATTCCCCTCCTCCCTCTCAACCATCCTTAATCTCTCTAATTATTATTCCACTACATTGTCCTGAACTCCCCGAGTAAAACGATATATCACACAAGCTAGTTGAAGCCACACAATAGGATACCAGTGCCGACGCTCCTATGATACTTTATAGCACCGCACTAATAGAACATTCTATCACTAATCATAAGACATTATATCACTGCACCTATAATACATTAGATCACCGCACAGCACTGTACTCTATTCCTATTTATACTCTTAAATTAGATATTATTAATAGCCTACCATATGCCTATTTTGGTTGCCACTCGAGAAACTATGCAATCAGATTGGATCTATGTCCGCGGATAACTATCACAACTTAGACATTATAGTTTCACTCATGTAACGCAACTCAGAATAATGCCCTGATCCTAACACTTCAGAATGTTTTTCTCGACTCCCTCCACCTGTTTACCGCACTGGGTTTTATATGGGTGCTTGAGTGACGTCACCAAAAAGTCCAGACGCCAATCAGTCCAGAATCTGGCTTTGTCCCCCTGTTTCTAGACTAACCAGAGTCAATTCGCTGTCAAGTTCACTGTCATCTGGGAAATTCTTTGTTTCATACAACAAAGATCCTGGTTGTTTGTGAGCCGGAGACCTTTCCCCCATATGACAGAATCCTTCCGACCTCTGGCAGACATTCTGTCCATCACTTCAACGGCCGATTCCCGCCCTGCAGACAGATGACGCCAGTGCACGTCTCTCGAACAACAGCCTGTCAACAAACTGTCAACCATGTGTAGACATCGTGACGTGACTCACTTTGATCTAATACAAAAAAGCCGACCAGGTGCAGACAGTTCCAACGACGTATTTTCTCAGTCTGTTCAACAACACAGGGTCTATTGTGTTTGCAGACCAATGTCGGGCTTGGTTGTCATTGATCGCAACGAACAAGTTTATTTAACTCGCGACACTGTTTACGTCTAATTTCTATAATTAGTTTAGGTTTTTCATTTGCTTCTTGTAGAACTTGTTCAGTGGTGGCCTGGATACTCTTTCCAACTCGTTATAGGTTATGTCTATGTTAGGCTGAGGTTGTCGTCGGCCCTCTTTTGCCAATCTATCAGCTTCTTCATTTCCAGGTATACTGTAATGTGATGGGATCCATTGTATTACAATTCTTTTTGGATTTCTGACATAGTCCATAGATTGCTGCTCTTAGGTCTTCTAGTTCTGTGCTGATTTTGCTCTTCAGTATTGAGACAGCGAACTTTGCATTTACGAAGACAACTATTTGTACCTCTTTGTTTTCCTCCATCAATAGCAAGTCTGCAGCGGTTTTTTAAAAGCCTTTATCTAGCTTTGAAGTTACTTGAACATTTTCCAGTTGTCATTGCTTTCTTCGCTCCAGTTGTTAGATTTAGGAAAATTTTTCTTCCTCCTCCATTTTCTATTGCATTTTTGGCTGATCCATCTGTATATGCATGGGTACAAGTCCTACTTTGGGCAATGTATTTTTTTAAATGTAGTTTAGGGCTATTGTTATTCTTTCTGTTTCATTCTGAGTGTTCTTTTTCTCAATACCAGGAATATTTTCTATCATCTGCTCCCCACGTTGTACTAGCATGCCCAATGAGTTGGTTTGCTTTATTGCATCTATTTTCGATCTCGTCTTCTGATATGCCATTTGATGATATTATACTTCCTAGGAACTTGAAACTGTTTACTTGTTTCAAGGGATGTTCGTTTAGGTGAATTGTTGTTTTTTCTTCTTTAGTTATAGTCATTACCTCTGTTTTGCTTGTGCTAATTTTCATGTTATGTTTCCTACACATTTCGTTTAGACTATTCATGTGGTCTTGTAATTCAGATTCTGATTTTGCTATTAGTGTCTGGTCGTCCGCAAACAGGAGTTCTTTAATGGTTTAATTTGCAGATGGTTCTTCATCTGTGTTCTCGTCATGCTGTTTTCTTGCGGTCTCTGTTTGGCTGGTTTCTTTCCATATGTTGTCTATATATGTTATGAGCA
Source organism: Cepaea hortensis (assembly GCA_963921405.1). Lineage (NCBI taxonomy): Eukaryota > Metazoa > Mollusca > Gastropoda > Stylommatophora > Helicidae > Cepaea > Cepaea hortensis. Next base: position 84,140,995 of record OY992892.1, read on the forward strand.
AGATATGGGACAAGACACAACCATGTCTTACTCCAGTTCTTATTGTGTACTCACTCCATATTGTTTAAGTATTTCCCACAGCTTGTTTCTATAAGTTGTCTAAGAGCAAAAATGGCATCTGTGCATCATTTGTTTTTCCTAAATCCAAGTTGTGTTCCATTTAACTGGGGTTCTATAGTTGCTGTTTTAATTAGTTCATTTGGTATTTCACCTTGTCCCGGTGATTTGTTCAATGGGGCTAATCCAATGGCTTCTACAATTTCTTCTTTTAGTATGTCTGATTCTAGTTCTTCGGTGGCATTTGTGTAGGTTTCTTGAATTCCCGTGACATCTGATGGGATGTTGAGAAGTTGTTCGAATTACTGCTTCCATCTTAATATAATTTGTTTTTGTTCACTTATTGGTTCTCCATTTTCGCTATTAATTATTTCAGTTGGGTCAACCGGTTCTACTCGCATTGCAATTATCTTTTTGTAGAAGTTTCTAGTTGCCTCCTTGTAGTTTTTATTTAGGGTTTCTCCATACTCTTCCCAGTCCTTTTGTTTTTCCCTCTTTACTATTCTAATCACATGTCTTCTCGTTATTCTATATTCCATGTAATCACATTCCTGTTTGCTCTTCAACCACTTTTTATATTTTTCCTTTTTGTCATTTACCGCTCTTACCTGTAAGGGATATGCAACATGAAAAAGGGAAGTATAATATCATCAAATTGCAAATCAGAAGACGAATCGAAAATAGATGAAATAAGGCAAACCAACACATTGGACAAATGGCACCAATACTAAAGAACAAACATGTATCAGTAGTTACTAAGACATCACTTTACAACACAATCTTCATACCGACTCTATGTTGTCAATGCCAAACCTGGACAATGACAGAAAAAGAGAAAAGAAAAATCACAACAACAGAAATGAGATTTCTGAGAAAAATACTCAATATATGAAGAAGAGATAAGATCGGAAATGAAGAAATCATGAGTAAAGTGGGGGTTACAGAATCAATAGATTTAACTAGAAAGCAGCAAATCAAATGGTTTGTCCATCCAAGTATGTTACAAACTAACAGTATACCACAAGAAGCAATGATGTACAGACCAGATGGAAGCAGAGGGAGAGGCCGACCACGTAAACGATGGACGGAGGGAATAGCAGAGTTCATAGTAATATCGATACATAAAGCCCATAAGCGGGCACTCTCCCGCTGTTTATACTTCACCTCGACACCGCAAAGTACAAGAGAAACATTATGAGTTGAGATGAGATGAGTCCTTCTTTACCTTGCTCTTGTTAGATATTTCTCAACCTGTGTCTTCCATGTCAGGCGAAAACAAATGTGGATTTTCTTCAAGGCACAATATTTTTCCAATTTCATACTAGCTTAGTGTGCTACGTTTTATATGAGAGGGAGAACACTGTGCATGTTAGTTTCTCTTCACTTATCTTAACTAGCCATGATTTTGACCAGTCCTCTAGCGCTAAAAAGAGTTGCTGTCTTCTACTGTTAGCTGAACTAGTATATTCTTCAGATGTCCATATGTCTAGGTGCAGGTCCGCATGGCCGAATGGATAAGAACGGTGTTCTTAAACATCCGATGTGCTGATGCCGAAAGTTAGCGGTTCATCCCCTACACCGGACAGCTGGACTAAAATGTTGACCTGTCGTCCTTGACGTGGGGACGTAAATTACAAGTACCTAGGAGTGGGTTCGATTGATGACGAAGGACACTGTTAATAGGGAAAGCAAACCCACACACAAAATGCGGTCTGTCACTACTATAAAAATAATGTGTATGGACTACGCTTGAGTTCAAAGCGAGCAAGCGCAAAAAAATGACTAGGTCATCGGCAAAGGATGGTTTGTGTACTCTGGCTGGAATATTGTCTGTGATGTTATTTATATATACTAGGAATAATGTTGGTGAAAAAACTCACCCTTGGAGGACACATTGCCCCAGTGGTATCCATTTACTGGTTTAACCTTGTACTTTTCTCATGGCAGTTCTGTTCTCAAGGTAGTGTCTGATCAATTTGCACATTTGCCCCACCCCCCCCCCCCCTACCCCCATAAACTTGCATTTTTCAGTTTTACATTTAGTCTTTCCTTTCATACTTTATCGAATGCCTTTTCTAAATCTATCCAGGCCGCCAGTGTGTGCTATTTCTCTTGGAAGGCATCCTCTATTTCCTGAGCTATATGGGTTATTTGATATTCAGTGGATCTGTACTTTCGGAAATCCCGCTTTGGTGTATTGTTAATAGTTGGTTTTCTTCCAAATGCCATGTTTGCCTCCATTTATAATACAGCTAAGTAGAATGATAGGTCGATAGCTATATGGCTCTTGCAGATCTATGGGAGAAGTGTGTGGGTGGGGAGATGTGTGCGGGTGGGGATGTGAGTGGATGGTTGGGGAGGTGTGGGATGTGTGGGTTTGTGGGGGGTGTGTAGGTGGGTGTGGAGATGAGTGGGTTTGTGGGTGCAGGGATGTGAGTATGGATGGGGCGTGTGGGTGGGTGAGGGATGTGTGGAGGAGGATGTGTGTTTGGGTTGGTGTGTTTGCGTGGGTGTTGGTGGGTAGTGGGATGTGTGGGTGTTGGCGGGTGGGGGATATGTGGGTGTTGGTAGGTAAGGGATGTGTGTGTGGGGGTTGTCGGAAGTGGGGGTACGCTACCACCTAGTCGAATGTATTATTTACTGGCGAGCAACCCCATATTGTAGATGCGATTGTTACACACAGTGAACAACTAGGGTTAGAATTAAATTGTAAAAGGACACAGATTATGGTCGTCACTAGGAAGGACGAAATACCACAATGTAATATACAAGTAAATGGGAATATTCTTCAACAAGTGAGCAAGTACAATTATCTCGGAACAGTAATAACATCTGATGGGAGATGCCTTGAAGAGATTAGAACAAGAATCGCCATGGCAAAAGTAGCCTTTAGCAAGATGAAAAACATATTGACCAATAAAAAGATGTCAATTGAAACGAGAAAAGGAGTGTTGAGATGCTACATTGAACCTGTACTTTTGTATGGATGTGAAGCGTGGACAATGAGCAGTCAGGCTGAAAAACATATGATGGCTGTAGAGATGTGGTTTCTGAGGAAAATGCAAAGAATACCATGGACAGCCAGAAAGACCAATGAACAAGTCCTTCAAGAAACAAATGAAGATCGTAAATTGATTAGAGAAATTAGATGTAGACAATCAAAATTTTTTGGGCATGTTATGAGAAGAAATGGATTGGAGAATTTGGTGACAACTGGTAAGATCGAGGGGAACAGACCAAGGGGAAGACCTAGAAGCAAGTACCTGGATGGCTTGGCCTTGTGGCATGGTCGAGACAGAAACACGGAGCTGATCCACGACTCTGGTGATCGAATGAGATGGCAGAACATGACCGCCCACGCTTACCGGCATGGTACATGATGGATGGATGGAACCCCATATAGTCAGACATTGACTAAGGACAGAATCTATATGGCTGAACTAACAGATTAAGCCCATTAATATCAAGAGTACAGCTGCAAGTGGCTCGTAATTAGCTGGTCTAAATATTTGCCAAGGAGTGAGAAAAGGGAAAGTTAGGTGACAAGGTTTACATCTCTAGAAGGAATTCTAGCCAGTGCAAATTATCCCCTCCGACTGCTTTCCCCTCCCTGGTAATTAATTAAACCCCCACCAATGTACACACTAAACACGTATGCACAATTGGAATTAAAGGTATAACAACTGAACTATGAGTTAAAACAATCTGCAACATTTATTGCCTATCCTTAGTCATTGATAATTATCATGGTGGTAATGGTGAACTATGCAGTATACACTCATACATGTGAAATTATGGAAAGCACATATACGTAACTCGTGATCCTTGGATCCTGTTTGGATCTGTGGTCCAGATCAGCTAAGCAGCTATAGTCAGATCAGCGAACAGCCGGACAGTGTTCAAAACAGTAGTGTTCTGTCTCCCCTAGTTCCTCCGTTATCACAGCACGGTTAAAACTGGGCTCCTATTGAGGGCTTGGAAGAAAACATCAAGAATGTGTATTATCTAGTTCTACATAAGTACCATCCTAATTAATACATAATTCTATCATCCCCCCTCCCCCCCCCCCCTCTATACAATGACCAGTCTGGCCAAGTCTCTCTTTCAGCTCTACTGCGTTCACTATCCTACTTATCCCTACATATCTCTCTTCTACTGTCTTAGTCAGGGACGGACTTTTCAACTATCTCACAAGCCTGTAATTATTACATTTCTGCCGTCCTATGTCCATGTCGCTAATACCGACATTCTGGATCGTGCAGCCGCTCCGTCCAAAGTTGGTTTAGCAGCTCACGGGGTAGGTAATGGTATCCTAATAGTACATGATCAATCGGGCTAACAAGCCGTGATCATCTCTGTGAAGCCCCCCCCCCCCCCCCCTCCTGAGTTACCGTGTACGCTCGTCCATAACACACCGAAAAGGCTAAGCACCACATACCCAATACAAATTGTGGGTATTGTCTGTACCATTACACCTCTATTTCAAACGCAATCAATGGCCAATGTGCCAATGCGCACACAATAGCATAACACCAAATTCTTCTTAATAAGTTACCATATAACAAATCAACATCAAATAAACCTAAGGTATGCGAATTCAAAATGGCACATAAGGTTATTCCTGCATACGTAGTATGAATGCAAAAAGGAAGTAATATCCGTATCTAAAACAAACTGGGAAACATAGTTACCATATACGTTACAGACCAACTAAGGGTCTGCTGAGTGCATGCCCAAAGTATAACAAAAATGATGTATATGACAATTCAAATATATCAAATATCCAATACACATAAAGTATATTAATTCAAAATAGGCATATCATGATACTCAACATAATAGTATAATGCATTATTAGTTAGTAATAATATTGTATAGCTACAACATGAGATATACAACAAGTCTAATTGAAGTGACCACACAGAACAGCCACATTGCTTATCTGCCCGGTTTAGTCTTAACCACTGCTGTGGTAAGAATTAAAAGAAATATAGTCAGTTGACTATATTCTGTACAAAAAATGCACACACCAAAAGGCGACTAGGCTAGTTTACAAAGAAAGGAAACGCATCTACTAAGGCACATGACAATCAGAAGTCTATTTAGACATCGCCTAGATCTGACTAACATAAGTTTATTATGTGGTTGGTTCGGGATTTGAAATTTAAATATTGAGCACAACCCACTACTGGCAACGCCGATCGCATTCTGGTATGAACCTAAGGCCTATCCACGTCAATATGGAAGCACTATACTCGAGTTTTGCCCTCGTTTGAGCTCGTCAGTAGTGCATATCCCTGACCAGATCCGGAAACAGTCCCGGATCACGCGTGTGAAGCGGGTGTGTAACCACGCGGCACACACTGAACACACCAAATTATCACAACAGAACATCACAACGCTACCCATCGTAGGCTATGCTCAAGATTGCCCAATCGCCGCGACCGACGTCCGTCAATCGATGGGACCCGAACGATCAGGACTTCTCACTGGCAAGGAACACCAGGCCTCCTAAATCTAGTGAGCAATAATCAGTTGATTATGTGGTTGTTTCGGGATTTGTTTCCAGATCCGGTCAGGGATATGCACTACTGACGAGCTCAAACGAGGGCGAAACGAGTATAGTGCTTTCATATTGACGTGGATAGGCCTTAGGTTCATACCAGAATGCGATCGGCGTTGCCAGGAGTGGGTTGTGCTCAATATTCACATGCACCCACTGTGAACGGACATTTACAGAGCAAATTGGCCTTATCAGTCACATTCGCTACCAATCAATCAATCAATCATGTGTCATGCCGGAAAGCGGGGGCGGTCATGATTCGCAATTTCACTCGATCACCAGAGTCGTGGATCAGCTCACTGTTCCTGTCTCGTCCATGCCATATGGCCAAGCCATCCAGGTATTTTCCACTCGGTCTTCCTCTTGGTCTGTTCCCTTCTATCTTGCCAGCTATCACTAAGTTCTCCAGTCCATTTCTTCTCATAACATGTCCAAAAAATTTTGACTGTCTACGTCTAATTTCTCTAATCAATCTACGATTTTCATTTGTCTCTTGTAGTACTTGGTCATTGGTTTTTCTAACTGTCCATGGTATTCTTTGCATTTTCCTCAATAACCACATTTCTGCAGCCATCAGATGTTTTTCAGCTTGACTGCTCATTGTCCAAGTTTCACATCCATACAAAAGAACAGGCTCTATGTATCCCCTCAACACTCTTTTTCTCGTTTCAATTGACATCATTTTATTGGTCAGAATGTTTTTCATCTTGCTAAAGGCTACTTTCGCAATGGCGATTCTTGTTCTAATCTCTTCAAGGCATCTGCCATCAGATGTTATGACTGTTCCGAGATAATTGAACCTATTCACTTGTTGAAGAATATCCCCATTTACTTGTCTATTACATTGTGGTACTTCGTTCTTCCTAGTGACGACCATAACCTGTGTCTTCCTACAATTTAATTCCAACCCCAGCTGCTCACTGTGTACAACAACAGCGTCTGCTAATTGTTGCAGATTCTTCTTCTTTCGTTCGCCTAAACTATGTCTATAACTGCAATGTTGTCTCTTGTATGAATCTAACAGTCTTTTTCAGTTCACTCAGCGGTCCATAGAGTTTATCTTCCACTGTTGTCTCTCTAGGCCAGAAGGTTCGCCTGGATATGTTGTAGTTTGGGCAATCCTGGAGTATGTGCTCTGCTGTCTGCGACGCCAAACCACATGTGCATATGGCTGAGTCACCAATCTTGAATTTTGCATACACGTGGTTGCGTAATCTATTGTGTCCTGTTCTGAGGCGCAGAAGAATGACCTGTTCTGGTCTGTCCATAACGTGGTAGTCGTCTTGAGTAAGGTTTGGTGGCCTTCTGACTGATTTGATCATTCTTTTCTTTTGGTGGTATGTAATAGGCACATCTGGTTGTTCTTCTTGTGCTCCTTCCTTAGCCAATCGATCAGCTCTGTCGTTTCCGGGGATTGTTGCAGATCCTGTGCATTGTCTGCAATTAATACTGTATCATCTGCATATCTAATGTTATTTATGTTTCGTCCGCCAATGCTGATTCCATTTAGGTCTTCTACATTTCTTCAAATATTTTCACTGTATAGGGAAAAAAGATCTGGAGACATTACACATCCCTGCCTAACACCTCTCTTAATAGGTTGATATTGTCCTACTTCATTATCAATCCTTATGGCAGCTTGTTGTTTCCAATATATGTTTTTTTATAAGTCTAATGTCTTTCCCATCAATTTGTAGATCTGCAAGCATATCCACAATGTTGACATATCTAACTCTATCAAAAGCCTTTGTGTAGTCAATAAAGCAAAGATGTATATCCTTGTTTACTTCTAAAGCACGTTCAATAACTGTTCGCAGCATATACACAGCATTTACTGTACCCTTTCCTTCTACAAACCCACATTGTTCTTCCCCTATTTCAGGTAGTATTTTCTTCCTCACTCTTTGCATGATAATTCGTAACAAAATCTTTGTAATGTGACTCATTATACTAATTGTTCTATGTTGATCACATTCTAAGGTTCCTGATTTCTTTGGGATTGCAATAAATACAGAGTTACATAATTCAGAAGGTATATCTCCAGTATCATATAATGTGTTCAGCAGTCTGGTGACTTGCTCTAGTCCAAATTCTTCTAAAGCTTTAATCATTTCAGTTGTGATGTTATCTGCACCGGGGGCCTTGCCAGCTTTCATATGCTTAAGGTCATTTCGAACCTCCATCTCCAAAATTGGCGGTCCTTCATTATTAAATCTAATATCATACTGTTCGTCTCTGTAATCATCATAAAGGTGTTTCACATAATCTGTCCATACATGTAGAATCTGGTCTTTTTCTATTATGATTTTGCCATCTTTAGTTTGTATACACCCTGATGATGTACTTGTTCTTTTATTAGTAAGTTCCTGAATTCTTTTGTGCACTAATTTGGTATTTTGACTGTTGTGTTATTTTTCAATTTCTAAGCACTTTTCCTCAAGCCATGATTCTTTTGCCTTCCTACATAATATTCTGACTTGTCTGTGAATTTCTTCATATTTGGCAGGATTATTTTTGTTGTGTCTTCTTGTTTCAATTAAGTGTAAAATTTCCTCAGTCATCCATTTCTTACGACCCACCTTCTTTAATTTTGGAATAGTTGTTTCTGCAGCCACATTGATTGAATTCTTTAACATTTCCCATTGATCATCCACATCCTGGAATAGGATCTCTAGATCAGACAATATTTCAAATCTGTTCTGTACTTCTATGTTGAATCTGTTTTGTATTTCCTTGTCATTACTCAATGTACACAAGTCATATTTAGTGTTTCCTGTTATATACTTGACTTTCTTCAACTTTATCCTCAATGTTCCTGTGAGTAATCTGTGGTCACTATAACAATCAGCACTGGGAACTGTTTTTGCTACTGTTAGCGCGTTTCTAAATCTTCTGCTAATGAGAATGTAGTCAATCTGGTTTCTAATCCTACTATCAGGACTCCTCCAGGTCCATAATCTTCTAGGGTGTTGCTTGAACCAGGTGTTTCCTACAATCATTTCCTGTTCTTTTGCCCACTCTACTAGTCTGTATCCTCTTTCATTTCTCTCTCCTAAACCATAGTTTCCTACTGTGTATCTATCCCCTTGATTTCCTACTTTTGCATTGAAGTTCCCTATTATGATGTTTATTTCTGAATTTTTACATTTCTTTAAGGCAGACTCTATGTCATTATAAAATTCCTCTACACTATCTTCACTGGACTCTCCTGTTGGGGCATATACTTGAATAACATTTATGTTAAAAGGTCTGCCACTCAATTTAACTAGTAGAACTCTGTCCGACACGGCCCAATATCCCTGAACAGACGTTGATGTTTTCCGGTCCAAAATTATTGCCACTCCCCTATGTCGATCTTCACCTCCAGAATAAATAATCTTAAAATCTGTATGTATCTTGATGCCTGCTCCTGTCCATCTCGTTTCGCACATACCTAATATATTAATTTTTTCTCTTTGAATTTCTTGTGTTATGTTTTCTAATTTTCCGTCGTTGTTTAACGTCCTAACGTTCCATGTTCCTAATTTTAATGTCTCTCTCCTTGTCTTGCGATGATCAGTCTTTAAGCGAATCATAATAAACTAGGCACTTTCAAAGAGGTAGTTTACCGTTGCTTTCCTCTATGGCAGTGACCATACTGGCCGGATGACCGCAATCATTGTCTCTCGAAAGAGATCCTCTGCTTGCCGTCGCGAAACTCGAGACCATAACCAACAAATATCTGTCGGCTGCCCTCAAAATTTCATCCACCACCTGCCTTCCGTGGCTTCTTTTGAATACTTCCAATAAACGAACACGAAATAACATCATATAATCCAAAGGAAAAACACTATCCACACGAATTACACGGGAATTTCCATAGGAAATCCACAGAAAAACACTGTACAGCGTCTCCCCTAAGAACAACGAGTCATCGCGTCGCCATTATACCGGAAGTCATAAAAATAAAATAAATACAGAGTTACATAATTCAGAAGGTATATCTCCAGTATCATATAATGTGTTCAGCAGTCTGGTGACTTGCTCTAGTCCAAATTCTTCTAAAGCTTTAATCATTTCAGTTGTGATGTTATCTGCACCGGGGGCCTTGCCAGCTTTCATATGCTTAAGAACATTTTGAACCTCCATCTCCAAAATTGGCGGTCCTTCATTATTAAATCTAATATCATACTGTTCGTCTCTGTTATCATCATAAAGGTGTTTCACATAATCTGTCCATACATGTAGAATCTGGTCTTTTTCTATTATGATTTTGCCATCTTTAGTTTGTATACACCCTGTTGATGTACTTGTTCTTTTATTAGTAAGTTCCTGAATTCTTTTGTTCACTAATTTGGTATTTTGACTGTTGTGTTGGTTTTCAATTTCTAAGCACTTTTCCTCAAGCCATGCTTCTTTTGCCTCCTTACATAATATTCTGACTTGTCTGTGAATTTCTTCATATTTGACAGAATTATTTTTGTTGAGTCTTCTTGTTTCCATGAGGTGTAAAATTTCTTCAGTCATCCATTTCTTACGACCCACCTTCTTTAATTTTGGAATAGTTGTTTCTGCAGCCACATTGATTGAATTCTTCAACGTTTCCCATTGATCATCCACATCCTGGAATAGGATCTCTAGATCAGACAATATTCGCTACCGCCATAGGTAAAAGTTATTATGCCTTTTTAAAGCACAAACTATCGTCTGTCAAGACGGCAAGATGCCAATGAATAATTGCATTTCATTTGTGATTCCATCCTTTCCTACTGATTTCTTCATTTATAGGGTAGTCATTGCCTCTTCCATTTCTTCCATTTTAAAATTTGCCATCATATATTCTGCTGCTGTCTCTGTATTACAATAATGTGTCTCTTTATCTTTGATTGCTTTCTTCTGTTCTGTTGTAATATCAATGTAATTTGCACTAGCATAGTGGTCCATTAGTGCATTTGCAGCCGTTTTCCCCTGTAAGCATAGCATTTCCTAGTTTAATTGTTATTGTTTGTTTCTGGGTCATTCATTGTTTATGGCTTTCATTAATGTTCATAGTCCATAAATAAAAACACATGTATTGTTGGGCGCTCATAGAAGTGAGAATAAAGAAGTAGAGACCAGAAGCTTCCAACTAGTTTCCATAGTTTGCTTCTATCCCTGTCAAAGTTCAGTGTGCCTGTTTTTCCCTCAAACAATCTCTTCTTATTTGATTACATGTTTAAAATATACTTTGCGTAGATGGTTTTGAGAGAGATGTTCACTTCAGTTGTGTGTTATCTCTCTTTCTCTCGCTCTCTGCTGTCTCCCTGGCATTTTCAACGTTATCCTTCAGTTCAGTATGGTTTTTAATTTTTCATCGACCCTCTGAATGGACTAAATGACTGCCTGTTATTGCTATGTGTAGACTTTCCACCATTTGTTTCATGTTGCTTTGTCGTGTTTTATGCTTTCAGAGTATATGTCTATTGGCATGACAAATATTTTCACAATTAGCTCGTTTGTTATTACATTGAGGCAAAGGCTTTTGTTCCTGTGGAATTATACTCCATATTAATTACAAGTTTGACTTATCTGTAGTCACTACCTGTTAAAAAACTATCAAACTGTCATTTACTGCCAATATAGTACCTTGCGGTATATGGCTGAGGGGTCTTTGAGCCTGAGGAATTAAGGCCGCCTGGCTAGTGCATCGCCGCGAACTGTGCAGGTTAGGATTTTCTTTTTGCCCCAGACAGAAAAAAATCCCACACCTTACCAAGGGATCGAACCCGGGTCTCCCGAAGGAGAATCAGCGTTCTAGCCACTCGGCCAGCCGCTCGTCACTACCTGTTAATTATTCAAGAAAATGGCGATCGATTTTGTGGATTATGCCTTCTGTGCAGAAGGCTAAATCTGGAGTGCAAATGATAAACAATCTTTTAGGGTGGAAGCTCGATGTGTAAATGCTTTGTTGAATAGATGGAGATTAGAGTCTATTTCCAAGTCCTCTATTTCATCTCCTCTCTTGTCAGTATGTGGGTATTCCAATTATTCTGAACCGCTATTTAAGTCTCAGATATATTGAAGTTTATGTTAGTTATTTTCCTGTTTGAAAGTGTTAGGTCCTCATCTGCTGGTCTATATAGAGAATCAATTCTGATTTTTACGTCCTTTATCATAATATCAACACCTATAATTTCCGTTTGGTTTTCAGAGATCACAGATACTTCACTGCAAGATATTGTATTTCATTTAAGTATTCGACCTCCTTGGTGTTCTTCGCGATAGAAACGTGTGACCTGATATCCTCTAACTGAGAATATGTGATGGGCGTCGAAGATGCTTTTTGAATGCATGCCATGTCTATTCTATTTTTATGAAGACGATTTGTTAGGGGGAATTTTTTGTTAACATCTCCTTCGGCATTCCACTGTAGTATGTTGAGAGTCCAGGTGATTGATCAATAGCTCTTACCTTACACCTATGTACTTTGACTCCACAGAACAGTGGACGGTGACCACCAGTAGCATTGGGTGGACCCCCTCAAGGCAGGGGGCTCGGCCTATCATCGGGACTTCACGGTATTTGCACTATTCTGATGAACTTTAATTTGTGGCATTATGGATTGATTCAATTACATCAGTAATTGGCTCAGTACATCCTAATTCGACAAGTCTTTTTCGGGTGTGCTCTCCCTAGCCTGTGACTGTCCTCAGTCTACATACAAGGCAGCAGGTGTATGGAGACACGGCGGAGGAGACAATTTAATTCTAACCCAAGTTGTTCACTGTGAACTAAAACGTATCTGCTAAATGTTGCAGATCATGCTCATTGTCTGCAATCAATACTGTATCATCTGCATATGTAATTTTATTGATGTTATGTCCCCTAATGGTGATTCCTCTAAAGCCTTCTAAATTTACAAAAAATATTTTCACAGTATAGAGAAAAGATATCTGGAGACATAGCACATCTCTGTTTCACACCAACGGCTTCGAGGGAAATAGCTTCAATTGGGAGGGTACAAGCTTAATAGGCTTATATTGCCCTCCTTCATGATCAATTTTAAAGGCAGCTTGTTTCTAATTACGTTGTTTTGAAGTCCCAATTAAATGTGTTTATATGCAAGTATCTTGTTCATGTTGACATGTCTGACTTTATCTAACGTCTTTGTGTAGTCAATGAAGCAAAGATGTAGGTCATTGTTTACTTATATTAAACGCTCAATTAATGTACACAATATTTATTGTACCCTTGCCTTCTACGACCCCAGATTGTTCTTCGACTATTTGGGTTGTATTTTCTTCCTAACTCTTTGCATGATGATTCTTAGCAATACCTTTGGGGTGTGGCTCATTTTGCTAATTGTTCGAAGTTGATCTAATTCCAATGGCAATATACGGAAGACCAAAGATGGCAAGGCCAGGTTCGGTACACCAAATTATCATTACCTCATTAAAAGCAGACATTAGGGCCTAGTGTAGAATGTACAAAGATAGCAAAATGACTACAAAACATAACACAAGCATACCGAAAATACTCCTTACATTAGGCTAATCTGTAAACCTAGACATCATTGCGGTTCACAGCTTGCATAGATTTAGTTGTTGTTGGGGTGAGGAGGGGGGGGGGGGGGGTGGGAACGGGGCGGGGCTTCTTGTTTTAGAGCTAGTTAACGAGATATAACTTTCCTGTCTTTTGATTGTATTCAGTGGCATACCTTTAGTAAATCTCACGGTATTAGAAATTTCATGTTATAATTGTTATAGATAATGTTACGCAATAGTGTGTTTGCAGAAGAAAGAATGTACATAGTAGTTAATTGCATAGTTTACAACAACCAACAAGCAAGTCACGTTGCCACAATAGTCTTCTTCTTCTTCAGCGTTCCGAGCCATTGAGGTTCTTTGATGCAGATACAATCCGTCTCCATTCGTCTCTCTGGTGGACCCTCTCTTGCCAGTCGTTGATTTTGGTCTACCTCGGGGTCTACGGTCATTTATTTCCTGAGTGTAAGCGAGTTTTGTTTCCCTATTATCTTCCATTCTTTCTATATGCCCCAGCCATTGTAGTCTATTAGCCTTCATGATACCAGTGATTAGCGGGGACTTAAACAGATCATAAATGTCTTTGTTACTTCTTCTTTTCCACTCTCCACTTTGTGTATCCCTAATGGGTCCAAAGATGCGTCTTAAAATTTTGTTCTCAAAGGTTTGTAACAAGGCTTCGTCTCCTTTCGCTGTACTCCAGGTTTCAGAACCATACAGCACAACTGGTCTGATCAGTGTTTTGTATATTGTGATTTTGGTGTTACGAGATAGCGCATTTGATTTTAGTAGATGTAGTAGTGCATAATATATCTTATTTCCAGAGTTGATTCTAGTTTATATTTCTTCCCTTATGATGTTGGAGCAGTTGAAGATTGTACCCAGGTATTTGTATGTTTCCGTTCTTTTAATGTCATATTATCTATTTGTATGTGGTCAGAGTTTTTAGCCAATCCGTCTCTTGAAATTACCATATATTCTGTCTTATCTTGGTTGATAACCAGCCCCATCTGTTGGGCTTTTTCCTTTAAGTGAGTCAATATTTCCAATGTCTTTTGTTCACTTTGCTCTATAATATCTATATCATCTGCATAACCAAGCAGCTTGGATGTTCCTCCAATATCACATTCCTCCTTTACCTTCCTTACAACTTTCTCTAGAGCCAGATTGAAGAGTAGCGGAGATAGTGCATCACCCTGTTTCAAGCCAGATGTTACTTGGAAAGGGTCTGATTTCTTGCCTTTATATGTTACTATATTATAAGTATCTTCCATGCATAGTCTGGTCATGTTGATTAACTTCCTTGGTATTCCAAATTCCTGCATAGCATTCCATAGACTATTCCTATGGACACTATCATAAGCCTTTTCAAAATCCACAAAAATGTTATGGAGATCTCTTTTATATTCCCAATTTTTCTCGGCTATTTGTCGTAAGATAAATATCTGATCTATCGTTGATCTGTTTTGCCTAAAGCCCGCATGGTAGTCACCTAATATGTCTTCTGAATATGGTTTTAGTCTGTTTAGTAATACTGCGGATAGTATCTTATAGCTTGTGGACAGTAGTGGTATTCCTCTATAATTTTCACATTGGAACTTGTCTCCTTTCTTAAAGATAGGGCCACAATAGCACCAAGAGAAAATTAATGTAATAGTGGAAAAATAAAGACACATAATTATTACCCAGCACGAGATACTACTAATGGAAACTACTAATAAGAATTTGTAAAGCGTATACATGAATGTTTCGAAGACGAATAAACTGATTGAACACAAACAACATAAATATAATATAAGGTAATACATTCTTTTTGGTATGACAGACAGATGATCACTAAAAGTAAAAACTAACATGTTGTTATGATAGTAACTTGTGTTCAATATACAATTGTAAAACTATTTAAGGTACTTTCACGATTATTTGATATGTAAAAGCAAGTGTTTTTATTTCAGGGTGAGAGTTGAGAGGTTTACACTGACTCTGTTCCTGTGCAACCCTCTTAAATATACGATGTCCTACCAAGAGGTCAAGAATATTGTCAAGGAAAGGTTAACCAAGGTTGATAGAAAGATTCTAACTGATTATACTTATCCCAGTGGATTCGTGGATGTGGTGACAATTGACAAGACCAATGAGAACTTTCGCATTCTGTATGAGCTGAGCAGATTTGTTGTCTACAGAATCAAGCCAGGGGAAGCAAAGTACAAACTGTGCTGTGTGCGCAGGAATGGCACTGACCAACAAAATGTGCCATACTTGACAACTCATGATGGTAGAACCATCCGCTACCCAGTTCCCCTGGTAAAGGTCAATGACACTATCATGGTAGACATTAAAACAAGCAAAATGAAAGAGTTAATTAAATTTGACACAGGCAACTTGGTGATGATCACTGGTGGGCATAACTTTTGTCGAGTTTGAACCATCATCAACAGGGAAAGACATCCTGCATCCTTCGACACTGTCCACATTAAGGATGCTTTTGGATACACCTTTGCTACAAGTTTGTCTTACGTGTTTGTGATTGGAAAAGGAAGCAAGCCATGTATCTCTCTGCCCTGGCCCACACCAGTGCCAACACCACTCGACACGGACAACACTTTTGCCACAAACAACAGCACGCATGAATGTACAAGCGAGCCAGAGGCCAGCTACCAAAAAGTAGATAAATAAGGTTTCCATGAGGTCATCTACGACAAGAAGAGCAAGAGACAAGCAAGAAGTGAAATTGTTAGTTCAGACGAGTCTCAATGAAGAGACATCGCCTACGGCGGTAATGCCGAAGAAGAAAAAGAGACAGGGGACAACAGAAATCAACAACACCAACGAAGAGACTCAGACGAAGTCATTTATCGACACAGACAGCAGCAACGACGAACTGGAAGAACATTTTTAGTCAACCATATCATTTGTTTGTTTTGATTATTTATTATGAGTAATGATATTATTGCCGGTCTCCCCGGCGTAGTCCAGTATGATGTAGTTTGTCCATCAAAAATGATGATGACCATTCAATTCCTCCAGTTGGGTTGAAAGTATGGAGCCGTGAGTTCTAAGATGGCTGATGAGGCCTATTTTTGCTCGTAATGTTCTTTGACAATGGACAAAGAATGCTTGACGTTTCTGGAGGACGATTTTCTGCAGTGGTTTTTCTGTTCTGTCTTTTCTTCACCGCTCTTGCAGTCCTGGTTGCCTCACAAGTGACTGCACCCTTGCGTAATGATGCACGCCACGAATTTCAGTCTCTGGCTGCAGTCTCCCAGGTGTCATGATGAATTCCAAAAGCATTCAGTGAGAGTTTCAGAGTGTCTTTAAAGCGTTTCCTCTGGCCGCCTTGGTATCGTTTACCACAACGCAACTCGCCGTAAAAAATTCGTTTAGGGAGCCTGTTATCTGGCATGCGAGTCAAGTGACCAGCCCAGCGAATCTGATTCTTCCTTAGTAGAGTGTAGACGCTCTTTCTAGGACTTCAGTGTCTGGGATCTTGTCTTGCCATTTAATCTTCAGTAACTTCCTAAGGCAGACTGTGTGGAAGTGGTTTAATTTCCTAGCGTGTCGCTGATAAACAGTCCAGGTTTCACAAGCATATAGCAGTGTGGATAATACAACTGCTTTATAGACTTTCAGCTATGTTTGCAGGCTTATTCCAACTCTGTCCCATATATTCTTGTACAGTCTGCCAAAGGCCATGCTGGCCTTGGAGATTCTTGCATTCACTTCATCATCAATTGTGGCAGCTTGTGACACAGTGCTGCCAAGATAGGTGAATTTTCCACAACACTTAGACTATGACCAGTCACTTTGATATTCGGCACAGTGTGATTATTCCCTGGAGCTGGCTGGTACATAACTACAGTCTTCTCCAAATTGATATTGAGCCCAAAGTTGGCACAGGCATGTGAGAAAGCTGAAACATTATGTTGCCTGTCCGCCTCTGAGTTAGCGTATAGAGCGCAATTATCAGCGAACAGGAGCTCTCTGACGGTGTCGCTGTCAATTTTGGTTTTAGCTTTCTTCTTCTTCTTCTTTGCGTTCATCCTGAGTGTTTTTTCATATGTGATTGCGGTGTGTCTAAGTTATGCGCCCTTGGGCCGAAACCCGTAGGCCAACACATCCGGCTTTAGCGCGCTTTTTTGACCAGGTAGCATTCTTGGGAGACTCTCACTTTTGCGTTACCGACCACAACCCAGCTGGCCAAGTTGGAACGGTCGAAGACAACAGTCATCTCTCAAAGGAAGGCAGGGACAGTCCATGGCATTTTCCGCCATCCAGGGTTGCTTCCATAATTGCAGGGCCGGTACATAACGCCCTGGTGCTGGGCTCACAGGGGGAATCGTCACGTCCTGCTCATGACTGCTTTAAATCCTCACTTCAATATATTGGGCATTTCGTTCACCACGGGCCGTTCCCGCACAAACCAGACCGGTCTGCAGACGGTATCCACACAGCGAGTTTTCGTTCGGACATATGCTTGTTTTTGTGCCCATCAGAGCTGTTCCAGGCACGACGGACATTCAGAAAACTGCCTAGTCAGAGCTGTTCCTAGCCTGAAAGAAAGTTCACTCGGACGTTTTTTGCGTTGTGCCTGATTTTTTTGCACCCTAGGCCAGCATATCCGGCTTCAGCAGGCATTTTTACGGGTTAGCCTTCCCGGGGTTTCGAGAGACGTTAGACTGTTTGTGCTGTGGTATCGCCCACATTTCAGCTGGTCAAAGTGGAACGGTCAACAACAACACGGTAAACCTTCACTGGAAGGCAGGGGCAGACCATGGGCATTCCCCTTCTATCCAAGGATGCTTCCATAATTGCAGAGCCGGCACATATTGCTCTGAGACTAGGGTCACCCGAGGAGTTGCCACGTCCTGCCCATGGCTGCTTTAATTCCTCACTTCCATGTGTTGGGCATTTCACTTGCCACTGGTCGCTCAAGCACGCACCAGGAACGGTCAGTCTGCGGGCGATATCCACTAGGTAAGCTTTCACTTTGGACTTCGGGCCACGCAATGGATTCGCTAGCCGTGCGTTCCATTTCGTGTTATTGAGACGTTTTTCCACCTTTGTCTAGACTCTCTACGAGGTAAGATACAGACAGTTTTCGTACCCATTTTGACTGGGGCTCTTCTTTTACCTTTTCGTACTCGCTCACGAGGCAGGCTACATGTGCTGCCGGCTCAGCACCTTACCTCCGTGCAGCAGTGAACGAGAAACGGCCAGGCCCTCTCATCCGGGAATCCCTCATATCCCACAGCTGACATCCTT
Organism: Cepaea hortensis; assembly: GCA_963921405.1. Taxonomy (NCBI): domain Eukaryota; kingdom Metazoa; phylum Mollusca; class Gastropoda; order Stylommatophora; family Helicidae; genus Cepaea; species Cepaea hortensis. Next base: position 84,159,379 of record OY992892.1, read on the forward strand.
CGAACAAGTATCAGAAATGGGCATGTAGCGTGCTCAGTATCTCACCTCTATTTTCGGTAGGTAGGTATCGGCTCGGCTCTCACATCCGAGGGATTATGGCTTAGAGGCGTCCAGCCTAAACCCTCGACAGGGAGCCTTAGAGTATTGTCCGGACCAAGAAATTCTGCCTTCGTGCACCTGATTTAAACCTTCGACTGCTATCCTCAGTCTACCTGCAGAACAGCAGATTGTGTCTCTCTTAGTCTGGCCCCTATCCCATAAGCTGTCCGATATGTAGTTTTCATCCATCGGCAAGCAAATGGGGTCGAAGGGACACGCAAGCTCCCCCACCACTGCAAGGTGGAGGCATATCGGGGGAGGTTTTAGCTTTCAGCCATCTGAGATTGAATAACGTTCCATCCATGCGTAGCTGATGTCTATTCCAATGTCGTTGTTCTCGAAGGCATTCGTCAACATAGCTGAAAGCATGAGGCTGAACAGTGTTGATGCCAGCACACATCCTTGTTTCACTCCATTGTTGACAGGAAAGGGTTCAGACAGTTCACCATTTTTCTGTACTCTTGCCTGCATACCATCATGAAATAGCCACACTATTTGGACAAACTTTCGTGGACAGCCATATTTTGCCATAATCTTCCACAGTCCTTCTCTGCTGACTGTATCAAAAGTCTTGGTAAGGTCAATGAAAGTGGAGAACATTTCGCAGTTTTTTTCCTGACATTTCTCTTGCAGCTGCCTTGCAGCGAAAATCATGTCAACAGTTCCACGTTCTTTTCTGAAGCCACATTGACTCTCAGGAAGAAGACCTTTATCGAGATGGGCCGTGAGGCGATTGAGAAGAATTCTGGCGAGTATCTTCCCTGCAATTGAAAGCAAGGAGATGCCTCGGTGATTGTTACAGGATTGGTGGTTTCCTTTTCGTTTGTAAAGGTGGATATTGACACGTCCTTGAAATCTTGTGGCATGGTCTCGTTCACCCATATGTTTGTAAAGACTTGGTGAAACTGCTCTGTTAGGACCCGCCCACCTGCCTTGTATATCTCTGCCGGGATGGAGTCCGGTCCAGGTGCCTTGCCGTTGGAGAGTTGCTGGATGGCTTTGGTTACTTCCACTATGGTTGGCAGGTCATCAAGTGTATCATTGATGGGAACTTGAGGAAGGCAGTTGATATTTTCATCATCGAAGAAGGAAGTTGCATTTAAGATGTTGCTGAAATGCTCTGCCCAGCGTTGAAGGATTTCTTTCTTATCGGTGACCAATGTTCCCCCATCTGCACTGAGGTGGGGAGCTGTGCCTGGTGATGTAGGACCATAGACCGCTTTCAGTGAGTCGTAGAAGTTTTTCATATCATGTCTGTCAGCAAAGCCTTGAATTTAATCAGCTTTGCTGCTCAGCCAGGAATCCCGCGTGTGCCGACGTTTCTGCTGCACTACTCTCTGAATGATCTTGAAGGCATCTTTTTTTATGTTGACTTGGGGTCATTCAAATGTGCCTTCAAGAGCAGATGTTTCTCGGCCAGCAATTGGTTGATGTATTCGGAATTTTCATCAAACCAGTCTTTATGCTTTCGGGGGGCTGGACCCAGGATTTCCATAGCAGTGTTGTAAATTATGTAATTTAGGGCTCTCCACTCTGTTTCTGTATCCTGTTTACCTGCAGCATTGGGCTTGAGGCGGTCTTCCAGCATATTTTCAAACGACAGCTGCATTTTCTTGCTGTTTAGGCGGGTGACATTTAGTTTTTTTTTTTTTGTTTTTTTTTTGCATTTTCACCCCTTGAGGACGCCGTGGTGGTTTGATGTGAATGTTTATTTTCGAGATAATTAGACGATGGTATGTCCAACATTCGGCAGCACACATGGATTTTGTCACCCAAACGTCTTGTCTGTCACTCCTCCTGACGATGACATAGTCAATGAGGTGCCAGTGTTTCGATCGAGGGTGCATCCACGATGTCCTGTTTCTCATGGGGGACGGAAAATTGTGTTGGTAATCAGGAGATCGTGTTCGTAACATGTCTGAAGAAGGAGGAGTCCATTGCTGTTACAATTTCCGACTCCATGCTTTCCAATAATGCCACTCCAAGAGGTGGTGTCCGTGCCTACTCTGGCATTGAAATCCCCAAGGAGTATAAGTTTGTCTCCTTTGGGAACAGATGTTAATACATTGTGCAGGCCCTCATAGAACTTGTTCTTGACATCATCTTCATTGGTGCGTAGACACTCACAATGGTTGCATGCTTCCTTCCATTCAGCAGGGGCAATTTAATGGTCATGGGCCTGTCGCTTATAGCCTTTGGAAATCCAGCTAGTTTGCCGACCAGGGCCGATTTAATGGCAAATCCCACACCGGATTGGCGTCTTTCCTCGCTTTTACTTCCATTCCAGAAAATGTGTAGCCGGCACCTATATCACAGATTTGGCCTTCTTCTGCAAGTCGTGTCTCACTCAAGGCTGCAATGTCGATGTTGTACCTACCCAGCTCTCTCCCAATCAGTGCTGTTCGTCTCTCTGGACCCGATGCGCCATCTCTGTCAAGTAGGGTGCGTACATTGCAAGTTCCGATTGTTAAGGGAATATGGTTTGCTCTTTTACCTTTACCAGATTTTTCTTTGTTTGTATGTCGACCGCAGTTTATGGTACCCACCAACCGCGGCTAGCTGGTTAGGTAGTGATGGAGCAGACAATGTTTAGGGCACCTTTTCTAGTCCCTTCCTCATACTATGGAGGTGAGCAGTGTGTTCCTATAGAGGGCTGCTCAGTCGCTCAGGAGGCTGCCGAATCCCACTGCTGCTCTGGTCAGTAGAAAACGACCATATGGCCTGAGCCGCCTGTGTGCAGGTCTGCGACTACGGCTGCCAGCGTACCCACGCCTGCCGCTTCGCCGCTCGCCCATCGCCACAAGGCTTGAAGGTGATATATGACGTTGGATGAAGAATGACTTGCGCGATGAATTGGATTAAAGTGAGGAAGAGTTGCGCAATTCGTCGACCACATTCTCTCGCCTGAGTCTATCTGAATCCAGTGACAAGACAAGTCGAGACGACTGGAGACGAATACAGGTGCAGTGGATGACCAAGGCGCTCTACGTGCCGTGTCGTGCTCATTACGTTCCACAACGCATTGCAGGTAAACACCGTCTTGCCCGTTGAATCGAGTCCAGTATACTCACGTACGAAACACAGTTACGCGAGATTCTGCAGCGGATCGCGTCGTCCTGGTTACTTACGGAGGTATGCGAGTCGGTCGTTCAGAAAGCAATGGCAAACTACTGAACGTAAAACTTGCCAAGACATCAACAGCAGCTGAAAAATGTTGGTGTTGACTGTAATGCCCTGTAAAGGATATGCGGAAAAAAAAATTATTATTGTAAGTCTTAACATGTCAGGTTTACGCACAAAACAAAAACACATCGTACATAAATACTAACCTGATTTCATAATCATACAAAAAAATAAACATATGGAATACACATATACAAATCAAGTTACTACACAGTTAGAGCTCAGACACTCGTGCTTCAGCTATTGATACACCGTACAGGTTCTAGAGCCGCCATACTGCAAACTTCAGAGAAAATAGAAATTACTGACACACGCAAGGACCATAAAAGAGACATGATCATCATACAGGTTTAAAACAAAACACATACATACGCTTTAGTCAACATACATGCCCCAGCAAATTATAGCTACCAACCACAATACTTCGAACGTTTAGAAAACCTATTAGCACAGACATAAAAAGGGGGCGGGGGTGTTGTTTTAGCACATGACTTCAAATGTTGTTTAGCTTCTGCCGACATATTAGTCTGAGAAGTGAAAACGCAGTTAAAAAGAGCTGGCCGAGACGACATGAATCAACTCGACACAATGCAACGCATAATCGTCAAACATACTCTAATAGACACTTTTAGGCACAAACACTGTTATGTTTGTTTGCGTATTTATTTTAAAACCTCGTATGTGCACGTATGACTACTGTAGCTTGCTGCCACATTTAGGATGTGACGAATACTATTTATGTTAGAATGACTTTTCTTATTTATTGTTCAGTTAAACAAACACCCATCATTGTTATGGTTTTGTATTCACTCCAAAACCTGCTAATTTGGATTAAATGGTTTGCAATCGGGAAACAAATGATTTTATTAATCCATAGGTGAAAAAAGGCAAAAAGGGCCGAACATTGGCGAAATTGCTTGCGTTTATGCCGCTCTCAACCTGGCAAGATGACAAGACTGCAACAGTTCTCAAAGCAGTTAATGTATCCGTTGAGCCTTACTAGGTTAAGCGTGAAAGAGTTTATTTGCAACGTGAGCAGTTCTGCTGGATCCAGTCCTGTTGCAATGTCTGGTGCGTCTGCTGCGGCTCCTGCTTCAGATGCTGCGATGGAAAACCCGCATCAGCTGAAGCAAAGAAAGACGAGAAGAAGGAAGAGTTTGAGGAGTCAGATGAGGATATGGGCTTTGGACTGTTTGACTGATCTTCGTGTAGAGATGATAGATGTTTTTACTTTTAATAAGTATTAATAAATAGTATTAAAATATTTTTTTAAACAGTTATACGATTCTGTTAACCTTGCCCAACAGGATAACTACATGTCATGTGTGTGGCATAGATGATAATTGGTCCAACAAGTGCCCAGCAAAACACGCATACAAATGTGTCGTGGCACCAGAAGATATAATAAATTGTCCACCTCTGGAAAGACAACGAGGATGACATAATCAGTAGCCCACCATCCCTTATTTGTATTATAATAAATAGGGTAGAATAGATAAGTGTGTAACTATACGTACAATGGACGATATGAGAAGTAAGACACCAGCCAGACTTATACATTTGGCCCGATGTTGGTATCATCATCCTATTCAGCCGATTGGTAATATAGTCGGGGCCAGAATTTTTAGATGGGACGAACTCGATTAGAATCGGTCGTTTGAGTCGCAGATCTGCCGAGAGACGCTCGCATAACAAAATACAAAAAGAAAAGTATCTTAAATGAGAGGTGAACCATACCTTTAGGCAACATTAGGCAACTCTAAACTAAGTTAAACACATTCAAACCAAATCACTACACAGTTAGAGCTCAGACACTCATGCTTTAGCATATCGACATACCGTACAGGTTCTGGAACCGCCATACTTCATAATTCAGACAAATGGGGAAATTACTGACACTCACAATGACGACCGAAGAGACATTACCATCAAATACGTTAGAAATAATACGCTATAGTCAACATACACACCTCAGCAAATTACACCTACCAACTACAATTCTTCGAACGTTTAGAACCGGGATGGTTAACCCGGTCAACAAATGCCCGCAGAAGTCGGATGTGTCGGCCTAACGGCGCAAGAACGCAGCTTTGCTGTAAACAGGCACAACGCAATCACATCCGGAAAAAAAAAACTCTGGATGAACGAAGAAGAAAGAAGAACGTTTATAAAACCTATTAGCACAGACATACAGAGGGGGGAATGTTGTTTTAATGTTGTAAGTTCTGCAGAAATAATATTCAGGGACGTGAAAACGCACTTAAGAAGAGTTGGCCGAGGCGACATGGATCAACTCGATACATTGCAATAAATAATCAACACACATAACCAAATAAGACGCATTCAGGCACAAACACCCCAATAGTAAAGATACAACGCACAGAAACCATGCACATAACAGATCATCTAGGTTAAATAGAATATACGTACTCACAACACACCACATAACACACACTAAACACCTGCAAGAAACTCTCCAGTACATAGATTGCAACGCAACACTAGTACACATCACTATAAATAACACATACACACATCCATTCAAACGATCACCACTTTGGCATTTTAACAACACGTAACTCCAAAACACAGAATATATACAAAATACACGGACCTGATACACACACACACGCGCGCACGCACGCACACACACACACACACACACACACACACACACACACACACTGATAGTATACCAGCTAACAACATTAGACAATACTGGGAGTTACTGAAAAAGTTAATAAGGAGTAGGACCCAGCAACTAGCATCCATCATACACAAGCAAAGACTACAACATGAACAGATCATACAAACATAAATACGTTTAGAAAAAGAACCGGCAGAAACCCACCAAAATTGCATGCATTATAAATGCAACTGGAACAACACCAAAAGCACAAGTACCTGGGTGCACTAATTAGAACAAAAGTCAACAATATCACACAAGTGTAACATGACCGTGGTTAATCCATCATCTGCGAGAAGAATTCTGCGTCAAGGAATCCAATAATGCATTCTCTAACAGGACCGTTGTGGTGGTCACAGCACAATTACTGTACGGGGTGTCAGGCATTGGTAGTACCTTTGGTAAGGATGGCTCTCGTGTCCTCTTCACGATCCATTCCCCACTGCTCCAAGCCTGATATCCAGCTCGTGCCTGTGGCTCCTAGTAGCTGTCAGCATGCGACAGCGGCCACCCCCCCCCCCCCCCCCCGGGCAACAGCTGTGAGAGGCTGGCTATACCAGGCATGGGTAGCCGATTTGGTGTCAAACCAAGCGGTGAACTAGGGTATCCTTACCCAGCATGTGAAGACAGGATTCGGCAGACTTCGCGGATGAAATCATTCCTGATTCAACGGGCTAGACGGCGTTTACCTGCAAAGCGTTGTTGATCGTAATGAGCACGGCAAGACACGTAGAGCGCCCTGGTCATCCACTGCACCTGTATTCGTCTCCAGTCGTCTTGACTTATCTTGCCACTGGACTCAGATGGACTCAGGCGAGAGAGTGAGGTCGACGAATTGCGCAGCTCTTCCTCACTTTAATCCAATTCGTCGCGCAAGTCATTCTTCAGCCAACTTCATATATCACACTATTTAGTCTCATGTTTTCAGCTTTGCTGACAAATGCCTTCGAAAACAATGCCATTGGAATAGACATCAACTACCGCATGGATGGAGAGTTGTTCAATCTCAGAAGGCTGAAAGCCAAAACCAAAACTACAGCGACACCGTCAGAGAACTGCTGTTTGCTGATGATTGCGCTTTATATGCCAACTCAGAGGCAGACATGCAAAACAATGTTTCAGCTTTCTCATATGCCTGTGCTAACTTTGGGCTCAATATCATCTTCGAGAAGGATGTAATTATGTACCAGTCAGTTCCAAGGGAATAATCACACCGTACCGAATATCAAGGTGAACGGTCATAACTTAAGTGTTGTGGACAAATTCACCTATCTTGGCTGCACTATGTCACAAGCTGCCACAATTGATGACGAAGGGAATGCAAGAATCTCCAAGGCCAGCGCGGCCTTCGGCAGAATGTACAAGAATGGATGGGACAGAAATGAAATAAGCCTGCAAACAAAGCTGAAAGTATATAAAGCAGTTGTATTATCCACACTGCTATATGCGTGTGAAACATGGACTGTTTATCAGCGACATGCTAGGAATAGATTAAATGGCTAGACAAGATCCAAGACACTGAAGTTCTAGAAAGCGCGTCCATGCCCAGTATCTACATTCTACTAAAGAAGAATCAGATTCGCTGGGCTGGTCACTTAATTCGTATACCAGATCACAGGCTCCCTAAACGATTTTTATTTTACTGCGAGCTGCGTTGTGGTAAATGCTCACAAGGCGGCCAGAGGAAACGCTTTAAGGACACTCTGAAAATCTCACTGAAAGCTTTTGGAATTCATCTTGACACCTGGGAGACTGCTGGTAAAGACCGTAATTCGTGACGTACATCATTACATAAGGGTGCAGTCACTTGTGAAGCAACCAGGACTGCAAAAGCTGTGAAGAAAAAGCTGGACAAAAAAAAAAAAAAAACCACTGCAGGAAATCCTCCTCCTTGAACGCCAAGTATTCTTTGCCCACATTGTCAAAGAACATTTCGAGCCAAAATAGGCCTTATCAGCCATCTTAGAACTCACATGTCCATACTTTCAACCCCATTGGATGCAATGAATTAGCCACTTTAGTAACATTTTCTAAATTGCTTTTTAATCAATTAATATGCATAGTTGGACACATCTCGAAACAAGAAATCCAACGGCACCTTATTTAAGTCTGTAGGTCAATTATAAGCGAAGATATTAATGTTTGTGTGTCAGTTTATCACTTAATATCCACAAAGAGAAAATACTCTTTTCCCATTTTGAGAAGTTGTGACCAAAACTAAGGGCAGATAACTGCATTTGATTTTTCCTCTCTAAGAGGGGATAACTCGTGTTGTTATTTTGAGGGAGACTGAGAAAACAACATTCAAATGAAAACCGTGAACTCCCTCTTCCTCCTGCCTCTTCCTCCGCCTCCTTTTCATTTTTCCTCCTCCACCTTCCCTCTAAAACCATGTTAATAATATATTACATTTTCCCAAACGGAAAAATTGTGCGTCATGACTGTCATGTAATAATAAATATTGTAAATGATGTAATAAACCCTAAAGATTTATGGTGGATTTCAACTGTTATAAAATGCCACATCATGCACTTTACAAAATGTAAAATATCCAAACCATGAGTTATTTAGTCTGCATATTTTTTATTTGCATGTCCTTCACTAGACGTAGCAGTCAACAGCTGCATTTTTGGCTGTTCGTGACTCCTGGGTAAATATTATGTTCAGTAGTTTGCCATTGCTTTCTGAACCTATACCTTTTTCGAAAAAAAAAACCAGTACCGCTGTGTTTTGAACCCAGGTATACGGGATTACGAATTGCGTCTCTAACTACTTCTCCACGGAGACCGATAGTCTGCATATACAAAAAAATAATTCTGAGTTATATTAATAAAGTAATTGTTATTAATAAACTACATTACTAAAGCCAGCTCCCTGGCGAAGAGCTTACGGATACAGTTCGTAATCCCGCATACCCGCCTTCGAAATACAGCTGTGGGCGATTTGGCAGTAGACTATTTTGCGTTGGTGTTTTCTAAATGGTACGGGGGCGGGGCGGTCATTCAGAAAGCAATGACAAACTATTGAATGTAAACTTGCCAAGAGGTCACAACAGCAAAATATGCTGGTGTTGACTGCAACACCCAGTAAAGGATATGCAACTAACTAACATTATTAAATCTTTCACTGATTCAAATCATGTGATATTAATAAAATAGTGACACCATCTGTTCTGTTTCCTTTTCCCATAGATATCAATAAATATGATTTCTATGGGATTTATTAATAGAGTGTATTATGATTAACTTTAGAATCTGGCTGCTGGGTTTAAATTGAGGCCATTTCAATTATTTCCATTAGGTCAAGTCTTGCAATAATACATCGTTACACTAATCTATTTGGTTTGCTTTGTCGTCCCACAATAAAAATATAGTGCCAGTGTCTATAATAAGCATGCCAAAAATGTGTGCATTCATTGAAAGCTGCATATTTTACTACCCATTAAAACTTTTTTGTGGTGTAGGGTAAAGAGAGAGGGATGGTACCTCACGGTGAGTAGCAGCCGTGGGATAAACCAGAATCCTATTTGGTTCCCATCTCTTTACCTAGCTCATGTATGGCTCCACGAATACCGCTTGTGTACGGCGGTGGCCACACCACGGGCAACAGTCTTGGCTGACTGGCTAAACTACATGAGTGAAGTAAGGGTAATATTCTACTAAGGGAATTTCCATCCCTAGTACACAAAGACTGTGACGGTGGAGAAGGCGGGTGAATCTAAAGAGATCAACGGCTTCGAAAGCGAAACAGCAGAGTGTGTGGCACACATGAGGCGTGTTCAGGACACTATAGTGAACATGGCTGGCCATTGTGGAAGAGATTGGGATCTCACCATGTAATATCCCAAAGACAGAAATGGTAATTCAACAACAAGAAAAGAGCGATACATGTAATTCTTGGCCTCCCTGGAGATGAGCCTGTTATAAATATTCACAGGGAAGAGACAACTTTTATAGTAAATAAGGAAGTGCATAATGACGACTGCATCCCAAATTCTTTTGAAAGGGTGCATTCTGACAATACCTAACTGAAAAGTAGAAGGAGAAGTCTGAGAATTGATACGTGGAACGTACGCACCTTATATCAAGTAGGGAAGTTCGATAACCTTATTGTAGAGGCAAAAAACATGAATTTGGATATCTTAGGCGTAACTGAAACAAGATGGACAGATACAAGTTATATAAGGAGAGAAGATTACGTATTCATTAATTCAGGAGGAGATCATCACGAGAGAGGAGTAAGAATTTTAGTACACCGAGATTTAGAGAAAAATATTAGTGGATTCTGGACTCATAAAGAAAGGATGATACTTCTCAAAATTAAGGCAAGACCATTCAACATAATAATTCTTCAGACATAAGCTACGACAACTGATTATAGTGATGAACAGCTAGAAGAATACTATGAAGAACTACAACAAACAAGTTATAAAATCATCAGAGGTCCTAATTGTCACGGGAGACATGAACGCAAAAGTCGGAAAAAATAAATATAAGCAGATAGTAGGACAATATGGTATGGAAAAGTGAGACGACAGAGGAGACCGACTGATACAGTTCTGTGAAGACAACAATCTTATTGTTTGCAACACATTCTTTCAACATAACCCTAGGAAACTGTATACATGGAAAAGCCCTGGAGATAGAACAATAAACCAAATTTACTACATTATGATTAGAAAAAGATTTAAAAACAATGTTAAAAATGCCAAAACATACCCTGATGCTGATATCAGTTCTGACCATAATCCTGTAGTATTAAAATTACAAATAAAACTTAAAAACCCAGGAATAAGGAAATCGAAGACACCTCAAGTAGATTATATCGGCATTGAAACAACCAGAAATAAGACAACTGTACCTAGTTGAAGTAGAAAATAGATAAGATGGGATAATCATTGAAAATATGGAACAATATCGACGTGAACATCCCGAGAATAAAATTAATACGAAATGGGAAAGTATAAAAACCAGTATTCAGACTGCAAATACCACCTTGCCAGTGAACATTAATAAGAAAAAACAATTATGGATAACAGATGAAATACTGAGTAAAATGTCTCAAAGAAAGAAAGCAAAGAACACTCCAGAGTATATAGTAATAGACAGAGAAATACGTCACATGTGCAGAGTTGCTAAAGAAGAGTGGCTGCAGAAACATTGCAAAGAAATGGAGGATGTGGAAATAAAACACAACTCGAAAGCATAACATGAACACATAAAAAGATTTACAAAGAAGAAAAATAATATAAAAGGAAACGGTTGTATCAGATGGAAAAAATGGAGAAATTATAATTAATAATACTGAAATAATAAAAAGATGGACAGAGTACACATAAGATTTATTCTGGGACAATAGGGTCAATAAACCAACATTGTATAATATCCAAGATGGACCAAACATATTGAAGGCTGAAGTAGAGAAGGCTATTAAAAAGATGAAAGAAGGAAAGGCTGCAGGTCCTGACAAGATAACAACAGAGATGATAAAATCCTTATCCAGCTTTGGCATTGAAACTATCACAGAATTATGTAATGATATATATATATATATATATATATATATATATATATATATATATATATATATATATATATATATATATATATATATATATATATAATATGCCCACACTCGGGCACTCTCACGAAGTTAATACTTCACCTCGACACCGCAAGGTACAAGAGGAGGAACGTGATGAGATGAGATGAGATGAGATATATATAATACTGGGTATATCCCCAAGGACTTTAAAATATCCATTTTCATCACACTACCGAAGAAGCCAAGAGCTGTTGAGTGTGAGGATTACATAAATATTAGCTTAATGAGCCACATAACTAAGATACTATTCAAGGTCATGACAGTCAGGTCTTAGTCAGATATGACTGAGCTACCGTATAACAGTAGACGGTACTACCTGCTTTCTGTTAGCGCCGAACGTTGGGAGGCGCTTACCAAACCCGACACCCCACAGTGTGCCAACGGCTTCGGGTGGAAGAGCGCACTTGTGAGGGTACAAGCCTTACCCTGGTGCGAGGAAATGTAAGCTAAAGACAAAATGTCATGGCAGGGCAGACCAGGCCCTAAGCCTTGGTTGGCAGCTGGTCTAGGATCGAAGCTCCGACAGGCGGACAGTTAGAGCATTGCTTTGCTGATCCGGCAGCTTCTGCAGGTTGTCTTGTTCCAGATGTATATTTGTTACCTTTCCTCTAGAGTGAACTAGGCAGGCCGAGAGAGGGATTATGCTGCATGGGCAACACATGATCTCTATATTTTAGCCCAGGCTTTGTGCTATGGAGAGGAGTCACATTCGCTACCGCCATAGGTAAAAGTTATTATGCCCTTTTAAAGCAAAAACTATCGTCTGTCAAGACGGCAAGCTGCCAATGTAAAATCTCAAGGTCATACAAGAAAAAATTCAACATAAAATAGATGAGGAAGTAGCTGAAGGACAATTTGGGTTCCCCAAAAACAGCGGCACCAGAGAAGCAACTATCTGTTTGAGGATGTTAACTGAAAAATATATAGAAGTTCAAAAAAAGTATATATGTTTGTTTTTTAGACTACAAGAAAGCTTTTGATAGAGTACAACATGAACGACTAATTACGTGCCTTCAAAATATAGAAGTATACGGAAAGGACATCAGACTTATTAGTAACTTGTACTGGGAACAAGTGGCGTCTATTAGATGCGGTAATAACTATTCTTCACCTATAGAGATAAAAAGAGGAGTACGGCAGAGATGTGTACTGTCCCAAAGCCTCTTCAACCTACACACAGAAAGAATTTTTAAACAAATTCAAATGCCTGGACTCAGCATCAATGGAAGAATCATAAATAATCTTAGATATGCTGACGATACCGTGTTACTAGCAGAAAGTGAGCCAGAGTTGCAAGACCTAGTGGAACAAGTAAACAGGCAGAATGTAGCTTAGATATTACCATCCAAAAAACAAAAACTATGATAATTAGCAGTGAAAAGGAAAGGTCTTCAATGAAAATCACAGTAAATGGGCAGATGCTAGAACAAGTAACAAGTTTCTCTTATCTTGGACATATAATAACAGATGTGAAATGGAAATCAAAAAGAGAATAGGAATGGCCAAAAATGATTTCAACGGCATGAAATCAGTATTAACATCTAGAGAGATTAATAACACATTAAAAATGAGAATTGTCAAATGCTACGTATATTCAACACTACAGTATGGCTCGGAAGCCTGGACAATGAACAAGCAGCTAGAAAGTCGCATAGAAGCCCTGGAGATGTGGATGTACAGACGAATATGTCGTATTTCAAGGAAACAAAAACATTCAAATGCAGAGGTTGTAGAAAAACTGGGAATGAAGAGAGAGAGAGAGAGAGTTGATGAAAGAAATAAAGAGGAGACAAGTTAAATATTTTGGCCACGTTAAAAGACATGATACTCTTATAAAAACCATACTGGAAGGCAAGGTTGAGGGCAAGCGAGCAAGAGGTAGACAACGATACAAGTGGGAGGATAACATCAAGAGATGGACGAACATCAGCCTGGCAGAATGTACAATCAGGGCAAGAGACAGTGTTGGAGATCCATTGCAGCCAAACTTCATTGCGGAGACGACACCTGATTGATTGATACAATTTTTCATTAGGTCAGAGCATGTGTTAAAGAATAATAATGAAGTGTATATGTTTCTCACTTTTAATAAGAGAAACAACAGTTTATGGTACATATTTGTTTGTTGTTGCATATCCTATTTACAGGAAATCACTGTCAACACTAGCATTTTACTGCTGTTGTTGATGTTCAGTAGTTTGCCATTGATATTCTGAACGACCGGCTCCCATACCAACACGTTAAAATCCCAGTGCGACAAGGTCTGCTGCAAAATCTGTCGCCGCTGCGCTCCGAACGCGTGGTAAGTTGCTCTCGAATCGCGTTCGCAAGCCTTTAGGCCACAAAGACGGCGGTATGTATATATATATATATATATATATATATATATATATATATATATATATATATATATATATATATTGAGCACAACCCACTACCCGATCAGCGTTGCCAGTAGTGGGTTGTGCTCAATATTTAAAATTCAAATCCTGAAATAACCAAATTAATCAATTTGATTATTGCTCATTGGATTTAGGAGGCCTGGTGTTCCTTGCCAGTGAGAAGTCCTGATCGTTTCGGGTCCACATCGATTGACGGACGTCAGTCGCGGCGATTGGGCAATCTTGAGCATAGCCTACGATGGGTGACGTAATATTCTGTGATGATAATTTGGCTGTGTGTCCAACGTGTGCCGCGTGGTTACACACCCGCTTCACACGCCAGTGATCCGGGGCTTGTTTCCGGATCCGGTCAGGGATATGCACTACTGATGAGCTCAAACGAGGGCGAAACTCGAGTATAGTGCTTCCACATTGACGTGGATAGGCCTTAGGTTCATACCAGAATACGATCAGCGTTGCCAGTAGTGGGTTGTGCTCAATATTTAAAATTCAAATCCTGAAATAAACAAATTAATCAATTTGATTATTGCTCATTGGATTTAGGAGGCCTGGTGTTCCTTGCCATTGAGAAGTCCTGATCGTTTCGGGTCCACATCGATTGACGAACGTCAGTCGCGGCGATTGGGCAATCTTGAGCATAGCCTACGATGGGTGACGTTGTAATATTATGTGATGATAATTTGGCTGTGTCCAACGTGTGCCGCGTGGTTACACACCCGCTTCACACCCGCGGGTATGGTCAACCAGAGAGACGAATGGAGACGGATTGTATCTGCAGTAAAGAACCTCAATGGCTCGGAACGCTGAAGAAGAAGAAGAAGAAGAAGAAGAAGAAGAAGATATATATATATATACACACACACACGGACATAACACAAGCATACACACTCATATATATATATATATATATATATATATATATATATATATATAGACAGTATTAGACACAAACGTGAATGTCCTTTTGGTAGATGTGTCTCCTGACAGCTAATCCTTTGTGATCCAATCCGTCACTGGGGATAAGAGTTGTAAGATATATAAGCGTGTTCGCCCAGTCTGGGTAAATACTAAGCGTGCATGCAGTTATTGTGTTCTGTAAAGCTGAATTAATATGTGTTATTGTACATTGGGATGGCTATTAAAGACGATAAAACAAAGAAAATTGAAGTATTTTGGTCACTTGAAACGTCACGAAGGTTTGGAGAGAACAATAATGGAAGGGTATATGCCTGGAAAGAGAGGAAGAGGAAGGCCAAAGAGAAGATGGGTGCAGGATGTGGCGGATGATCTCCAGATGGGTGTATCAGACGCGAGACATCTTGCTTATGATCGAGAGGTTTTCCGGAAGGTTGTTATGGGAGCGAGGTTCTGCAAAGGACATGCTACTGAATGAATGAATGAATTGTACATTGAATGCAGTTATTAAATTTGATAGACATTGTGTATTAATTGTTTGTCGTTCAACGTATACATGTATCTAATGTGTTTGCGAGGAGGATGGAGGAGCTTAAATGTCTGGTCTCTGGGTAGAGGGGACTCATGAGTTTTTACAGTGGCCCATCCAGAAGATGGAAAACTCAGATTATAAGTTCCAAGTTTAAGGTGGACCAACGTGCCGAAGACTGAATGACCACGTGTGAGCTGGTCGAGAACGTGGAACGTCTGCAATGCGGGCGCGGCGCCACCACTCGTATGGACTCCTGCGGGACATAACCTGCCCCTTCGATAGCAAGCAGGCTCTACTAGAGTGACCGGCTAGTTCCTGCCTTGAAATCAAACTAACTATGGAAAATAAAAAAATGAATTGTTGCCGAAGCAAAGGAGTTCTGCTTTGTGCTCAATACCTTTGACAACAGCCAGCGGGGAGAAAATGAGGAGGAGGAGAAGAGGTAGAGGAGAGTGGGAAGGAAAGGGGAGAAGAGGACTGGAGCCAGAAGGGGTAGGAGGAAAATGAATCGTTTGGGACTAAAACATATGCGGGTTGGGTATTGGAATTGACGCAGTGCCAAGCAGCGAGCACCAATTTTGGAGAAACTGGTCTACGATTTTGATGTCCCGATGTTGCAAGAACTAAAGACAAACTCTTTTAAGTGCCCTGGCTATAAATGTTACATTAACCCAGGCGGGCTGGGAAGACATGGCAGGATCTGGTGGTCAAGGATGGCTTACAGCATTCGATACTGGATATGAGTGGATGGGGTCAGGAAAGTAAAGAGGTGCAGGGAATGCAGAATAATATCAGAAAATACAGTTGGAACCTAATAAATATATATGTAAGTGGGGAATCATGCATAAGCAGATAGAGAGAGTTGGGACTTTTAGAAAGGTTCCACGGATACCCCTGGTACGAGGTATCTGATATGTGGTGACTTCAGTGCACTCACCAAAGAGTGGGACAGGTTGGGAGAGAACATGCAGGCTACTGCTCTTTCTGAGGTCTTGCTCGAGTCGGATATGGTCTGTCTAAATTATGGGATACCAACAAGGCTAACAATGAGACCGGGGGACACTGACACGGCCATTGACCTGGCACTTGTATGCCAAGAGGCGGCATTATACATAAAATCGAGTGTCCTTGGGGACCATGGAAGCAACCACCTACCCTGCGCTGTACTGAAGACCAGGGCTCTAAGAGCCCGCAGATCATTCAGCTATGATTGTGACCACTCTTCGCTCTTGGGGCGCCTTCGATCACAGAGACGGTCTAAGCCCAACCAGACGATTCTTGACCCAACCACCATGGTGGACACCAGAGGTGGAGACATCATGGAAGGAAAAAAGGGCGGCCAAAATGATTTGGCAGAGGGTGCCGAGAGAAACAAATTCACTTGCCGCAGAATTAGAGGAGGTGGAAAGGGATACAAAAGTAAAAGTGCAGGATTTTGAATTCCAGGCAGAAGCGGCAAACATGATGAATTGGGAACAGTTTATAAATAAAGTCGGCGGGGATGTGACATTGGATAAATTCTGGAAGCTGCATCGGCAGATGAACAGACAGACGATGCCTGGTACACCTGTTGTGATAATAACAACCGACCTATGACAACTGACCAGGACAAAGGGGAGTCGTTTCTAGCTCGATCTTTAAAACAGACTGATCAGCAAGATAGTTTAGTTTAGTTCAGTTTAGTCGATGGATCAACATTACGGCACACGGGGGTAACCATAAGCGCTCCGTTCTCCTCCCATCTCAAACCTGACTCTGGAGACACTCAGTTCAGTGCACGAACTCCGTAGCACCAGCGAGGATCCTGAAATACTTTGGGTAGATTTTAACTCGAAATCTTTCCCGGGCAGCGCCGTTAGGCTACTCTTTTTTTCGATTTCCAACTGCCAAGGGATTGTTTACGTGCGCAACAATACACACGGGCGTCGATCTCACTACCCAGAGACAAAGGAAAATGTTATTAATAGAAGTCCACGTGAAAAGAATCCCGGTCCTCACCGGGGCTTGAACCCGGGACCTCCAGCACTCGAGGCGGACACCATACCTCGAGACCACGCAGCCCCCTGGCTGATCAACACGATAGAGCTATTACAGATATGGTCAGAGAAACCTTGCCACCGGTCACTGGGAAGGAGGACTATCCGATTAATGTGGAGGATATTAGACGGGTACTGAAGAGGGGTAAGGACACAGCGTCATACCCGTACGGGGTGAGGTCCACCCATATGAGTAACATGAAGGATGGGGGAATTGGAGGAGATGGCTCTTTGTTTCAACCTAAACAAGACTATGGCGGAATTACGCCAGGATTTGCTGCATAGCTGCCTGGTCCCACTTCCAAAGCTAGGTAAGGATCTCCGCAGACTTGATGGATACCGAATCATAACCCTGCAAAGCACCTTTGCCAAAGTCCGCGAAAATATAGTAGCCCGCAGGATCCAGCGACTTTTGGAAAGTCGTAATCTGATTTCCAAAGTGCTTGGGGGTTACCAACCTGGGAAGGATAGTAACTGGGCCAAAGCGGCAACTTTTGCATTTGGTGTCTATGAGAGCTTCCAAGATAAACAAGTGTAACGGTAGCTCTTGACCTGGGGGTGTGTATAATTGGGTCAGGTATCATCGGTTGATATACTCTCTGTTTTACATGGAGGTATGCTCTTGCCTTGTCAGATGGGTTGCTTCAGTCCTTTATGAGCGTAAGGTTGCACTGCACATGGGTTCCTGGACTTCTGAACCCTGTACAATTACACCTAGGTTGCCACGGGGATCTGCCTTGTCCCCAGTGCTATTTAATGTCTACACTAGCAAAGTCGCAGCTATTGAAATACCAGGTGTTGGTAGAATCTTGACATTTGCACATGATGTGCTGGTGTACAGACAGGGCAGAGACAGGGCCAGTTTGGTCGAAGACTTACAGGTGGTAGTAAAAAGGGTGACAGAGTGGTGCCGGAACACAGGGACCGTTATAAACCCAGACAAGGCATTGGTTGTGTGGTATTCCCTGGATAACCGGATTGTGAAGGCAGATGTCCCAAGTATTATATTCAATGGATGTCCTCTTTGTAGAGAGAGTACATTGAAGCACTTGGGTATCACCTTCGACAGGTGTATGTCTTTTAAAGATCATGTGGAGGCTTTGTTGGTGAAGGCTGGTAGGAGAATTAATGCTTTGAGGGCGGTGGCAGCAACAGGGGTAGAGCAGAGGATGCTTTACAGGCTCTTTCAGCAATTAATAATTTATGTCATTAAGTGTGGTTTGGGGCTCCTGACGTATAAAAAGAGCCAGCTTGAAAGGTTGGAGCGCATACAAAATGCTGCCATGCGTGTTATTCTGGGGTATACAAAGGACACTCAAATTATATGCATAAGGCATACCCTGGCGTTACAAACAATCGGGGATATGCATAGGGTCCTTGAAAGTTGCTGCAGATAGGTATCGCCCATCGATTAAAATAAACAATTATGTTTCAAACTGGACACTGGAAATGAAACTAACATACATTGATTTGATCTTGACTGATTTAACATTTGATTTAATCAGCTACGAAATTCATTTAGTGTCATAAAACGTTTAAGATTATCAGTTCAATTAAAGATGATCGTGTTAATATTAACAACTATTGTTTACATAGTTGATTTAATTAAAAGCATGTGAAGTTAAATTTTATTTGCTCTAATTTAAAGCGTAAACTATTACAATTGGTTAATTAATGTATTTGAATAACAAATAGTATTAACTGAAATTATTTTGATAACAATTCTATCGTTGTTGTATAAGATATCGTTGCAGAATTACAAATAGCAAGTGTATGAAGAGAAATACACAGAGTTGGCTACATGGTGTGCTGTGCCTCAGCGAAAACAACTCTCTTTGAGTGCTACGCCGAAGCATTGCCTATGGTACCTAACCTCCGTATTATCGTGTGAGTTATGTGCTGTGCTGTATCGGAAAAAAATATCTTTTAGTGCTACGCTATACCAGTACATACTGTACCAAACCTTTCGGCTAATAGGTGGTACATAATGCTCTGTGCTAAATCTGAAGCAGCTCTCTTGGAGTGCTACGCTGGAGCAGGGCATACCGTACGGAATCTCTGAGGAGTGTTTGGATATATCATGTTCCGTGAGTGAGCGGATGCAACTCTCTTTGAGTGATACGCTAAAGCGGAGCATACGATAACCAGATT
Source organism: Cepaea hortensis (assembly GCA_963921405.1). NCBI lineage: Eukaryota > Metazoa > Mollusca > Gastropoda > Stylommatophora > Helicidae > Cepaea > Cepaea hortensis. The sequence goes on from OY992892.1 coordinate 84,178,987, forward strand.
ATAATTCAGAGAGGTAATGACGATATTTTTCGGAACATGTTCTCAGACTTGCGACCGACATGGACGCTAAGATAGAGCTCTCGACTATTGAGGATAGTTTCCAGATGGCTGATAGGGGAACGAGGAACTTGTCGTCAGTGATACGTATGAGATCTAGATATGCTCGGCTACAAGATCTGAGACTCAGAGCTAATCTCGATCACTTAAGAGTTTTATCACGTAGTTAAAACGCACTAAATAGAGAGGAAGAAGTAAATACATAAATGAGGAGCACTCATTCATTCACTCAACCCACTTCCTAACCTCTCAGTGGTGCAAAGAAGGGTAGACTCACAATCGCTGGTTTCATGGCATGACATTGAGTCATATATTGTCGCCATGACATTCAAAAACCATGCACTTGTGTTCTTGCAGGCCATTCTTTGTGCGTTCAGCCGACTTCGTTTTAATTCAATACAAGTTTGTACATCTGTCTGCTGACTATTCTGTGACACAACGTGGTCACACTTGAGGTATGTTGATGGATGGAGGTGATGTAAGGCAAACAGTTCCATTCCCCTCCTGTTTTGGGGCGCATTCACCACCCTCCAGCTGAGGTTGCTCCGCAACTCATTGTCAGCAACCTAGTTTATACAGGCATACAGGGATTCTTCATTTGTACCACACGAATATCAACTCGTAGGTGTACAAAGGGTAAAGTCGCTTTATTGCGTACAAAATACATTCGGCTCCACGAGCTCACATGAACATTCATATATGCACATTATCACAATCAATATAATCATAACAATACTAAGCACAATCTCTATCTGTCCTAATTCTAGCTTAAGTCACTACACTACTGTGCCCTGCAAACCACACAGTGGTCAGGGTGAATACATCGACTTGTCTCCTCAACTGTCCAGTCCTGTCTGGCTAACTTTGCAGCGTTGTCCAGCTGCGGACATGTGAATCCTCGTGCGTCAGCATGGTTGCGTGCTGCGTTACCTAGCACGCAGCTCAGTAGCCTGTCACTAGTTACTGTGCTCGAGTTAGTGCTGCTTACGGGTACTTCCCGTGAACAGCGTCTTCTACTCTAATCAGGGAGTAAATCCCTGTCATGTCCTACAATGTCCTACTTATGACACGTGCGTGTCCTGTCGGAGAACTGCTTAAGAGTTCTACCTTCTACTTCTGTCCTTTTATTCTCTATTCCCTGTTAAGGGATGTTATCTCTATCCTGTCTTAGTCTTATCCCTAACTTCTATCCTTCTATTACTTCTGTCCTCTCATTCAGCTCCTTGACATACTCTCCTCCCGTTTGTGTTGCGTCACCAACTTTAGGTTATGGATGTGACGTCAGAGGATCTGCTCAGAGTGTCAGCAAGTAAGTTCATTTTACCCTTAATGTGCTTGATGGTAAAAGAGTAGTTCTGGAGTATCAGAGACCATCTGTAAATACGGTTGTTTCTGTGGACTCCTGACTCCATGACGGTGAGTGGTGAGTTGTCAGTCTCGATGACAAAATGTGTCCCTGCCAAAAACCTATGAAGCTTACGGACACAGTAAATGATACTTAACGCTTCCAATTCAGAGACTCCATACTTAGATTCCGTTGGTGTGATCTTCCGGCTTACGTAGATGATCGGGTGGAAAATCCCATCATAATGTTGGCCTAGTACGCCACCGATGGATACAGCACTCGCGTCTGTCCTAAGAAAATATGTGAGATTCGGATTAGGTAAGCGTAATATTGGCACATCGCTAAACATATGCTTAAGTTTTGATAAAGCGTTAATTAACTCAGCATCTATTACAGTAATTTTTACAGAAGCTTTCAACAAGTTTGAAAAAATGCTGGTAATCTCAGCTAAATTTGGGATGCATTTGTTATAGTAGTTTACCAGACCAAGTAAACTTCTCACCTGCTTTTTGGTGGTCGGCATGGTGAGGTTTAAAATTTTGGTAATTTTGTTATCCGTTTTCAGTTGGCCTTTTGTGATGGTATGGCCAAGGAAGTCAATTTCTTGCAGTCCCAACTCCACTTTTGTCGGTTTCACTGTGAGACCGAATAGTTTTATTCTCTCAAAGACATGTCTTAGTTTCTGTAGATGTGTGGTCCAGTCTGCAGTATGAATACATATGTCGTCTATATATGTCTCAGTATTCGTCACTGCATGTGCTCTCATACCGTCTGTGAGTTCTGGTTCTATTTGTGTCCTGTCAATTGTCTCTCTTATGTCCACTGTTGGACCTGGTAGTTCCATGTCGTCGTCTTCTGTTTTGTTAGGTACTGTGATGGTACTAAGTGCGTGTTTTGCTTGCTGACTAAGTGTGGTTGCGCTGTCGTCGTCTTCTGTCAGACTAATTAGTGTAGTTGCGTTATGTTCGTCTCTCGTCCGATTGATTGGTGTAAATGCATTGTGTTCGTCATTTGTTTGATGGTTTGATTAGAGGCCATAGTAATTGATCGGTCATTTGCTGTAATATATTGCAACTTTCTCACTGCACGTTGATCAAAGGTACATGAACATTGAAAATATTTATATTGTTTATAGAAATGTAACCAGTCAAATTGCGCTAAAATTCTGGCTTTTGATTGATTGATTGATTGATTGATTGATTTAGGAACCGACATCACAGCATTCGGGACATTCCCATAAGCGCTCCGTCTCCATCCTCAGCAGCCAGCGAAGAGTTCCAACACTAATAGTTCCAGTAGCAATCTGATTATATGTCCGTCTCGCCTTTCCTCCGAGCGCCGAGCGTCGGCCAGATCCCCTCTGGCTTTTGTGTTGTTATAGTGCCAATAAACACGAAATGGTGAATATGTTTGTAGTTGTTTGGCAAGGGGTAACCTTTGATGATTCTCTGGGTTATCTCTCTTACTTGCTTCAATGGGAGTCGCATTGTTTGGTTTAAGAGCATTTGATAGTTTGTTTGTTTCTGGTTACTCACCAGTACCTTGCAAATCAGGTGAGATAACTAGATTGACACACTGTACTTTAATCAGGTTTTCTATCCTGGAGGTATTTTCGGTACACTGTGTGGTTTTTTGGTGTAATTTTTCTTTCTGTAGGTCATTAATTTGTTTTGGTGTTTCTGACTTTGTTCGTGTTTTAGCCTTTCTAGTTTCTCTCCAGGCTTTTATTTGTTTTGAAGTACACTTTTTCAACGATGGTAGGCACCCAAGAATCAGGTCTGTACACGGGCTGTGTAAAATGGCGCATGTGAATGTGCCGGAAATGAATGGGGTGTTTATACGGGCTTGTGCTAGTGGGTATTTTTCAATGTTACCCGAAAAGGTACGGCATTTAACAAAGCCGCCCGTATAATCTTCTGGATTGGTCAGTTCTTTCCTCAAACCGATTAATGTACTCCCGCTATCTAATAAACCTTGGCATGCTTGGTCATTAACCATTGCATCGTGGAACACTAAATTGCCTCTGGAGGCGATGGCTGCGTTGGCGTTCTCGCTAGAGAACGGTACAATGTGACCACATTTAAGCATCCCATCTTCATGGAATTGGTGACAAATATTACATTTATCGAAATTTAAGATATCACTAGCAGCTGCCACATTCTCACACTGACTGAATGGTAACACTTCTTCATTCTCACTTTCGTGCTCGCTCCCACTTTCAGACGAGGTATCAATAAATACAGCATTGCTGGCTCTCAATTTCTGCCGTCCCGGACATTTAGCACTATAATGCCCGTAAGAAAGGCAAAAGAAACACTTAACGGCACGTCTGTACGTGTTTCTTTTGTTCTCTTGCTTCTTAATACTCATTTCCAGGTGTGACGGGTACGAAGATTTTTATCGCACATAGAAAATTCATGATAAAAAAAACGACAATACATACACCGAGGTGGCTTTGGTTTTTACCTATCTTTCATTTGAAATGGTTTTTGACTAGGAGGTTTTCTTGTTTGACTTTTGGCAAATGCTGCAATTTCTGACTCCTCTACCGATGTCTTAAAAACGTCTCTGTTGGAAGAAAAATAAGCCGACCTACGTTTTTCTAGTTGTTCAAGTGATTCAATGTCGGCTTGTTGCAAGAACTCCGCGAAGGGAGTTGGAACAGTGGAGATACTTTTGTCCATTGCCATCAGATCCCTTAATTTCTCAAAACGTCTCCCTATTTTTGCCGCGTTCAGCCATTTATTAAATATACTTTGAACATTTGAAACGTAATCTATGAAAGTTTCCGTAGATTTGGGTCTGAGTTTGGAATACTGGATCTGATATCCCGGGGCGTCAAGCAAAAAATGTTGCATGATGCGATCATGTATGTATTGGTAATTATTTCTTAACTCAGGAGGAATTGATTCAATTACTTTTAAGGGCTCCCCAAATAAGTTCTTCATATAGATCATTGCCCAAACTTTTAATGGTACCTCCTGGAATTTGAGTTGGAACTCGACATTTTCAGTCCATGCGGAGATTGAATCCTCTTGGCAATAGGGCTTCACTAACCCTTTATACTTATGGAATTTATTCTCTTCCTCGTGACTCTTTAATTTTGTGGTATCAATCTGAGCATGAGAGTCAATTTCCATTTTCTTAATCTTTAATTGTGTCTGTGACTCGATTTCTATCTGTTTTTCTTTCAGTCTGGTTGTCTCAGCTATTTCTTTCTGTTTAGTGGCTTCACTTTATTCTGCCAGTTCTTTCTGATGTTGTCTTTCTCGCGCCTGTTCATCTCTCTCAGCTGCAGCTTTCTTATCTGTGTATTCTTTGTATTCCTTATTAGCCCATTTTTCTAGTTTATCCCAACTAAATCCTAGATCATTCCCAGCTTGGATAAATTCACTGAGTGTTGACATTTTAGCTGTTTATGTTTATACACCAATGGCACTGATAACAAGAATATTGAATGATATATATATAATTATTTACAGTACTATTTCAAAGACAATAAGATGCGTCGTTAATCAACATTATCAAAACTGTAATGGTACTCATCTGATTTCGCTGTTTGATCGATGACTTGGGATGTTTCACTCTCTTTTTGTTCGTACTGTAGTTCTGCTCGCTACTACGTTACATCCTGTTACGCAGAGCAGCAACAATTAATATACATAATTTATTAACCAATACACCATGTTATTAGCTATTTATGTCACAATTCACTCAGAATGGAAAACAGAAATGTGATATGAATGATATGAATGATATGAATGATCGAATGAATCAATGAATGAATCGTCGGTCGTCCGTCTAATGTCGTCTTGTCTTCAATTTTCTCGGTTACTGACTGAGCTATACATGTAAGCCGTAAGTACTTCTTCGATTTCAATTTTCAGTGGTAAATTGACATAACCACTTTCCTTCCTCAATTTATGTGTGACTATTCAACATACCTCTCTTTTTTCTGATTGTGCTCTCTCGCTAATTGCAATGATCGTTTCTAACACCAAAATAATACTGTGGTTAGCTTTCAATCAATCTTTATAGTAACATTTCTGATACCATAATAATACTGTGGGTACTTTTTAATTGATATTTATAGTGGGTAGTAATAATCCTCGCTAAAGGCCCACGTTCTGACACCAGAATAATCCCGTGGGTAGTTTTCAAATATTATTTATAGTGGGCAAGTTAAAGGCCCACTTCTGACACCAGAATAATCCGGCCTGTCAGCAACCTAGTTTATACAGGCATACAGGGATTCTTCATTTGTACCGCACGAATATCAACTCGTAGGTGTACAAAGGGTAAAGTCGCTTTATTGCGTACAAAATACATTCGGCTCCACGAGCTCACATGAACATTCATATATGCACATTATCACAATCAATATAATCATAACAATACTAAGCACAATCTCTATCTGTCCTAATTCTAGCTTAAGTCACTACACTACTGTGCCCTGCAAACCACACAGTGGTCAGGGTGAATACATCGACTTGTCTCCTCAACTGTCCAGTCCAGTCTGGCTAACTTTGCAGCGTTGTACAGCTGCGGACCTGTGAATCCTCGTGCGTCAGCAAGGTTGCGTGCTGTGTTACCTAGCACGCAGCTCAGTAGCCTGTCACTAGTTACTGTGCTCGAGTTAGTGCTGTTTGCGGGTACTTCCCGTGAACAGCGTCTTCTACTCTAACCTGGGAGTAAATCCCTGTCATGTCCTACAATGTCCTACTTATGACACATGCGTGTCCTGTCGGAGAACTGCTTAAGAGTTCTACCTTCTACTTCTGTCCTTTTATTCTCTATTCCCTGTTAAGGGATGTTATCTCTATCCTGTCTTAGTCTTATCCCTAACTTCTATCCTTCTATTACTTCTGTCCTCTCATTCAGCTCCTTGACACTCATGCAATTTTACTTGAGAATGGAGGAAATGATGAAGCAAAGGGAGACATAGTTTACCTATACTTAGGTGCTAGAGAGAAAAAAAAAGCGCAAAGTCGACAAGAGAAAAGAGAAAAAAGCACCTTAAACATTTTCCTCGCTAATCAAGAAAATGTTAGAGTAGAAAGAAAGAAATTTCCAGGATCAGGCCGACAGGAAATCAAAATATTTCTGTATTTGATTCCAAAGAATTACACCACAGCAACTATCCAACTAGCGTCTATCAACAAAATAACAAAACAATGATATATATATATATATATATATATATATATATATATATATATATATATATATATATATATATATATGAGCTGCATATTTATGACTACAACAAGAAGCCCATTTCTAAAAAGATACTCTTGAATAAATCAAGAATCCATATTTCTAGCCATAACAAAGAACCCAGATTGGCTCATGATACGAGCATACTGACTCATACAGCTGCAAATAATAAAAAACAATGCACACTATAACAGATTCTGCCACCATCAAATCAAATCAAATGAAATCAAATCAACTTTATTTTAAAAGGGTCACAAATTTGGCACGCAGCCCGTCTGTGAGTGTGCGTGGGAGATTTGTGGTTGAGGGATGTGTTTTTGGCTGGGTGGTTGGATGTGTGTGGGTGGATGAGGATATGTGGGTGGGTGATTATTGATGGGTAATGGGGCGGGTGGAGGATATGTGAGTGGGTGGGGAGATGTGTGTGGGTGGGGGATGTGTGGGTTGGGAAATGTATGTATGCTTGGGGTGTGGGTGTATAGGATGTGTGGTTGATGGGAGTGTGTGTGGGTGGGGAAATGTGTAAGTGAGGGGATGTGGTTGATGGATGGGGGAATGTATGTGTGCCTGGAGTGTGTGTGTGTGTGTGTGTGTGTGTGTGTGTGTGTGTGGGTGGGGGATGTGTGGGTTAATGGGGGATATGTGGGTGTGTGGTGGATGTGTCTTATAACATGGTAATATGCATTGTTTATGTTTACAAAATTCATTTGACAATGTTTTTCCTATGCACTATTGATGAACGAAAGATGAGTGATTGGAAGGGCCGAATGTAACACGGGCCTGCGTGCCTAATTTGTTGCCCTTAGAAAATAAAGCCCGTTCGTTCGTTCGTTCGTTCGTTCATTCGTTCGTTCTTACATTATACATTTACATAGGAAGAAAAACACATTGTCAAATGAATGTTGTAAACATAAACAATGCAAATTACTATGTTATGAGACACATCACCCACCCACCCAAAAATCACCCCCCCCCCCCCACACACACACACACACACACACACCACACACTACCCCCCATCCTCCCACCATAAACCTACACCCACCCACACTTCACACACACATCCCCGATCCACACACCACCCACATCAGACAAATACAGCTGGTAACTTAATGCTACATAAGGCCACCTAGTATCTTCTTATTCTTGAATGCTGTCTGATTCAGGAAGGACCACCTTCCAGCAGTTATTCCTGCATCTTCTAATGACATTTTTGATTCGCCTCGCCTTGTCTAGCTGCCGCCATCTTGCTCATTATCAATAGAGAAGCGTGCGCATTCTATATTTCCAGTTCTTCTTCTTTCATTCGCCTGAAATATGTCTATAACTGCAATGTTGTCTCTTGTATGAATCTAACAGTCTTGTTTAGTTCACTCAGCGGTCCATAGAGTTTATCTTCCACTGTTGTCTCTCTAGGCTAGAAGGTTCGCTTGGATATGTTGTAGTTTCGGCAATCCTGGAGTATGTGCTCTGCTGTCTGCGACGCCAAACCACATGTGCACATAACTGAGTCACCAATCTTGAATTTTGTATACATGTGGTTGCGTAATCTATTGTGTCCCGTTCTGAGGCGCAGAATAATGACCTGTTCTGATCTGACCATAACGTGGTAGTCGTCTTGAGTAGGGTTTGGTGGCCTTCTGATTGATTTGATCATTTATTTCTTTTGGTGGTATGAAATGGGCACATCAAGTTGTTCTTCCTTAGCCAGTCAATCGGCTCTGTCGTTTCCGGGTACTCCACAGTGGGATGGTATCCACAGCATGGTGACCTTATGCTGACTGCTAAGTTCAGAAAGTAGTGTTCTTAGAAATGGAAATTTCCCAGTCAGGAGCGCCTCAGTTACTAATTTTGCATATGTCAATATCGCCACAGGTTGTGTACCATGGCTGGTATTTTATAATTTCTGTGCTGCTGTCTTGATTGCCTCAATTTCAGCATCATAGTTATGGCAGTACTTTTCTGTTGGAACTCTGGCCGTGTCCCTAGTATTCTTTGGGTATTCTATGTACACTCACTCCACCATTTCGAACACCTGGCCCATCCGGTAGACTGTGTATTTCCAGTAACCGATATACACCCAAATTCAATTTAATATTAGTTAATTATATGGATGTTACAAATTCAGGGGCTTCCAGTTGAGGACTGGTAGAGGCACAATAATCCTACTCTTAGCTTAACTATCTGAATATGTTTATCACTCACCTAGAGCGGACTCACACATTGCCTATCAATATTTCCATGGATTTCCTCAACCCCTTGAGGGCCTGTTCACCCCATCGACTGCGCTGTGGACTACACAGGCCAGTCCTGGTCGGATGTGGTGGCATTGGTGACTCCCTGCCCAGGTCCAGTGGCCGGGGAAGGCTGGTTTAAGCCTCTAACCTTGATGATATGAGCATACTCGCTCCTCCAGCCGCGGTTGTTAGAGCCAGAGAAGCGGTAAAATAGTCGACATCCTCCTTTATAGACTGTCATTTGGCGTGGCCCCATCATTCATGGGGGATCCGCAAGGGATGACGGTACTGATGATAGCATCCTGTAGAGCAGTGTCAGGCGGCTTCATGCTCCACATCAAAGGGCTGGCCAGACCCAAGGCCAAAACGGATCCTACACCTTTGAGGAAGACGGAGTAAATACTTGAGTAAACCTGTGACCATCTGTGTAAAGGGTCGGTCAAGGGATACACACCGTTTAGTTAAGTTTTACCCAAAATTGAAATATTGGTTACATCTCCCAAACTCATCATATTGCATTCAGAGTACACAAATAAATGGATACACTAATCACTTCCACTTCAATTAGCGGCGAGAAAAATCAATCGCTTATCGTGTGAAAGACAGCAATGAAGAAGCGGTTCCCTAACATAGGGGAACACCCTCTTCTATAAATAGTAAAATACAACATGCAAGCTACCTGCAAAATTAAGCAAGCAAGCTTTGAACAAATCATCTTGTCTCTGAAACAAATAGGTACCAGCAACGGGAACACATATCTTCCATTGTAAAAAAAAAATAATAATAAAAAATAAAGAAAACAAATCAGCCTTTGACAAACGATAATATTCTGTCCCATGAATGGTCATGTTGACCATGTATGCATTCCACGCACAGCATCAGCCAATTCTCAGCCTCAGGTTCCCTTTTCAGCCGTGGAATAAATCATTTTACTACACAATCATGGAACCAGATTGCCCTGAGTCATATGGACAAGACTCCGAGGGATCCCTGAAATAAAATGACGGCCACAAAAAACATGTGCCCCAATAGCAATAATTCTCAAAGTTTAAAAAAAAACAAATCATTGGACACAACAGAGAGGGACAGCTGCAATAAAAGATACACACCGATATACATTTATCTCAAAAGCAATAATCATGTAGGCAGATTTCCACTCCAATGGTTCTTGTTCTTGAACCATCTGGTGTGGTGGCCATGCGGCTGGTCAGAATGTAGCCCTCTTCATCTGGCCTGCCTGGTGCTTTTGTAATCTAAAATGAACATGATATGATATGCCACCATACTCCTGGAAGCAGAATATTAAAAAACCATTGCAACACACCATCATGTTTCTATCCAAGGTTAACGTAATAATGTATGTCCGGTGGATTGAGGTTTCCAGATGGTCAAAACCTCCAACTCCATCTTGAATTATCTAGCACCACATAATCTACTAAATAGTGTCTGTCCTTGACTCGCTTTGGGATGGCCTTCTATCACAGTACCTGGGTTTTATTGCGTTTTAAGCAACGTATTTCACACCTTACTACCAGCAGAACACACCAGCGCAGTGGATCTCTGCTGTGTCCTCCTCCCATGAAATAAGTTTTCCTGATGGCCTCGAATGATGATGCTACCAGGGGCTGAGCTCAGTTATATGTATAGCTGGGGCCAGTCGCCCGGAGAGTTCCAAAAACAGGCCTATGCTCCGGACGATACTGCCCTCTTGGAGGAATCTGTCAAAGTTGTCCCTATATCCCCATCTGTCCATCCTCCCATGTCCCCATCTCCCGACAAGGACAGCACTGAAGATAGCCAGGGTGCCAGGCAAAGCACAGGTCAACTACAAGCATGACTCTCAAGTCATCGTCGAAATATATGGTGATCCTATTATTTAGTTAGGAAAACCACAGTGTATACCCCGGTCGACGTTCGAACCTGAACCTACCGGCTTTAAAGAATATGCATATTTACTCATATGAAGGTCACCAAGCTTTGCTCAGAAAGCTAACTATGTTGACGACTCCATAAACTTCACGTGAGGCCAAAGCTGTGATTGACGTAAGGACGAATTTGGCGGGTGAGGGAACCGGTTCTTCATTGTTATAGTTCGCACGATAAGTGATTGATTTTCCTCGCAGCTAATTGAAGTGGAAATGATGATTGTATCTATGTGTTTGTGTGCTCTTAACGCAATATGATGAGTTTGTGGGATGTAACCAATATTACATTTGTGGGTAAAACTTCCCTAAGAGGTTTGTTTCCCTTGAATGACCCTTTACTCATATTGTCACAAGTTTACTCAAGTATAAGATTTACCCCTGCTTCCCCAAAGGTGTAGGCTCCGATTTGGCCGTGGGTCTGGCCAACTCTAGGATGTGGGGTATGAAGTCGCCTGATACGGCTCTACATGATGCTATCACCAATACCGGCGTCCCTTGCGGTGCCCCGATGTATGATGGGGCCCCGCCAAACGAAAGACTATAAAGGAGGGTACCGACCCTTTTTCTCGCCTATTTGGCTCTAACAACCGCGGCTGGAAGAGCAAGTATGCTCATATCATCAAGGTGAGAGGCTTGAACCAGCCTTCCCCAGCCAGTGGAACTGGGCAGGGAGTCACCAATGCCACTAGAACCGACCAGGACTCTCCTGTGTGGTGCACTTCGCAGTCGAAGGGGTTGTGGAAATCCATGGAAATATTGATTGGCAATGTGTGAGTCCGCTCTAGGTGAGTGATAAACATATTCAGATAGCTTAGCAAAATGTAGGATGGCTGTGCCTCTACCAGTCCAAAACTGGAAGCCTCTAAATTTGTAACATCCATAAAATTAACTAATATTAAATTAAATTTGGGTGTAGATCGGTTACTGGAATTACAGAATGCGCACGCATCTCCATTGATAATAAGCAAGATTGCGACAGTCAGACACGGCTGGACAAAGCGAAGATGTCATTAGAAGATGCAGTAATAACTGCTGGAAGGTGTTCAAGAATAAGAAGACACTGGATGGTCCTATGTAGCAATTAGTTACCATCTGTATTTGTCTGATGGTGACAGAGTCTGTAATGGTGTTAATTTTTTATTTGCAGCAGTATGAGTCAGTATGCTCGTATCATGAGCCAATCTTGGTTCTTAGTTAAGACTAGAAATATGGGTTCTTGATTTATTCAAAGGTATCTTTTTAGAAATGAGTTTCTTATTATATCCATAAATATGCAGCTCATATAATATATATTCCCCCCTTTTTTTTTTATTGATTTAATGGTTTAATTGGCCAAAATGTCAATAAACTGATATTAGTATGCTCATTGTTTTGTTATTTGCTTGACAGACTCTAGATGGATAGTCGCTGTGTCTGGAACAACCTGTAGTGTAATTATTATATTATCAAAAAGGGCAATATTTTGGTTCCATTTCGGCCTGGTCCTGGGAAATTTCTTCTTTCTACCCTATAATTTTCTTGATAAGCGATAAGATTTTTTTTAATGTTTTTTTTTTCTCTTTTCTCTTGTTTTTCTTCTTTCATGGCCGTGGTCCGAACGCATTCTACGCTGCGTTTTTTCTTACTCTAGCACCTAAATATAGGGAAACTATGTCTCCCTTGACAACATCATTTCCTTTGTTTTCATGGTATACATAGAAATCAATGTTTAGCATGAGTTTTTTTGCATGATTTTATTTATGCGGAAAGAATAATACATTAAATCGATTGATTATTGAACTAACATTATTTATTTATTTATTTATTTATTTATAAATTAAAGATGAATGATTATATATTAAATAAAGTATAATGATCCGTAAGGAATGCATGATTGATGAGTTTTACCATCATGTTACATTGATTGATTGAATTTATATTTGCAGATTTGATTTCATCATATTGCAATTTGGTAGATTAGAATGATGTTAAGTATTCGATAATTCTGCTTCTTCTTCTTCAGCGTTCCAAGCCTTTGAGGTTCTTTGCTGCAGATACAGTCCGTCTCCATTCGACTCTCTGGTTGACTTCTCTTGCCAGTCGTTGATTCCAAGTGCTTGTAGGTCTGTATATATATTATCTCTCCACCGTCTTCTTGGTTTACCTCGGGGTCTACGGTCATTTATTTCCTGAGTGTAAGCGAGTTTTGTTTCCCTATTATCTTCCATTCTTTCTATATGCCCCAGCCATTGTAGTCTATTAGCCTTCATGATACCAGTGATTATCGGGGACTTAAAAAATCATAAATGTCTTTGTTACTTCTTCTTTTCCACTCTCCACTTTGTGTATCCCTAATGGGTCCAAAGATGCGTCTTAAAACTTTGTTCTCAAAGGTTTGTAACAAGGCTTCGTCTCCTTTCGTTGTACTCCAGGTTTCAGAGCCATACAGCACAACTGGTATGATCAGTGTTTTGTATATCGTGATTTTGGTGTTACGAGATAGCGCATTTGATTTTAGTAGATATTGTAGTGCATAGTATATCTTATTTCCAGAATTGATTCTAGTTTGTATTTCTTCCCTTATGATGTTGGAGCAGTTGAAGATTGTATCCAGGTTCCCGTTTGTTTATATATGTTCATATGTTTCCGTTCTTTTAATGGTCATATTATCTATTTGTATGTGGCCAGAGATTTTAGCCATTCCTTCTCTTGAAATTACCATATATTCTGTCTTATCTTGGTTGATAACTAGCCCCATCTGTTGGGTTTTTTCCTTTAAATGAGTCAATATTTCCAATGTCTTTTGTTCATTTTCCTTATAATATCTATATCATCTGCATAACCAAGCAGCTTGGATGTTCCTCCAATATCACATTCCTCCTTTACCTTTCTTACAACTTTCTCTAGAGTCAGATTGAAGAGTAGCGGTGATAGTGCATCACCGTGTTTCAAGCCAGATGTTGTTTGGAAAGGGTCTTATTTCCTGCCTTTATGTTACTATATTATAAGTTTCTTCCATGCATAGTCTGGTCATGTTGATTAACTTCCTTGGTATTCCAAATTCCTGCATAGCATTCCATAGACTATTCCTATGGACACTATCATAAGCCTTTTTAAAATCCACAAAAATGTTATGGAGATCTCTATTTATTCCCAATTTTTCTCGGCTATTTGTCGTAAGATAAATATCTGATCTATTGTTGATCTGGTTTATCTAAAACCCGCCTGGTAGTCACCTAATATGTCTTCTGAATATCGTTATTCGATAATTACTATATATAAATGGAATGGAGTTCCTAGGATGGATTAAGTAATGTTAGATAACTGATATCTTTAATTAATTGATTGTTAAGATATAATATATTTAAAAGGAGAAATATTATGTAAATGATACCAGATTTTGTACTGACATGTAATTGAGGTTGTCATAGCTATGAGTATAATTGTTTGGCTCGAATCGGAAGGAGTGGTGATTGCTATGAATTGTTTCAAATCTTACTCGCTAGCAATTTCATTCACTGATTATGAATTGGATCAACGACACCAGCGTTGAATTGGAATAACAACGCACATCAGACTGTCACCCATGAAAGCGATGTCTTGCAGTGGATCGTATTGAATGGGCTCCAGTCATGGTCGGTGGGAGAAGTATAAATCTGATATCGTTGGCTAATAGAATCCTTGTAGATCTAAAACGAGTGACTTTTTTTTATTTCAATTGATTTGTGAGTGTCGGCAAGTGTTGTGGAGCGCCAGTCAATTGATTATAGCCACCATCGATACTACCAAGCCTAAATAGCTGTATGGCATGCATGTGAAATTAACATTTTCAGAAGCAGGCTATGTATATCACTGCTATGTTTAGTATTCTTGTAAGATGTAATTTTTTTTTTTTTTTTTTTTTTTTTTTTTTTTTTTTTGCGTATCCTTTTACAGGACTTAGCTGTCAACAGCAGCATCTTTCAGCTGTCTGTTGATCTCTTGGCAAGATTACGCTCAGTAGTTTGCCATTGCTTTCTGAGCGGCCGGCTCAGTATCCGCAAGTCACGAGCGGGGGTCGAACCACCTCAGTTCTCGCTCCGCTGGGAGACTCTGCGTGATAAACGGGATTACAGAGAGAAAGTGTTGTAATCCCACAGCCAGAGAGACCGGCAAGATGTAATTTACTTTATGAATATTTTTCAGAATTATATATGTGTCGAAACATTAAAATAATAAGGTAAAATACTATAATGATTATGTGCATTGTTAAAAATGTATACATTATATTATTTAAATTGAATAAAGTAGAAGTAAATAAAATACAAATGTACTATATATTCGTGTTAAGATGATATGTGCATTTGACATTCAAAACAAGATGTTAATAAATTCTTCTCATATTTTCAGATTTTCACGTTTTCAATTTAGAGTATCAAGTATTACTGCCAGAGAACAGACAAATCAAGAAAGATAATTAGATTGATTTGATATTGAAATTATCGTTGGAACAATTATGTAGAATAGCTATAGTTATAGTTGTGATATTATAATAATTAACGCCACACAATTCAAATAGAATTTTTAAAAAATATTTGGTGACCAATTTTTTTTTGATCGGCCCGCCAGAGTAATGCCATGACTCAAGTTATTGCCAATTGGGGAGTGATAACATATTGAAATATAGTCACACCTAAAGGTGTGAAAGACGTGGATTTTGATCCACTGGCGCATGCCGAGAGTTACCAGAACGGAAACAATGTCCGTGAAGGTGACTGAATATAAGTTGTTTTGTGGTTGTGGTTCTGTGGTGAAGTCAGCAATCCCCAGTTATTGCGCCGCCAGTTTTAGTAATTTAGTTAAATTTGGTTAGCACTGAACGTTAATGTGATATGACTGTCATTAATTGTATGATGCATACATGATATTTGTGGACAGCTAGTGATTAAACATAAAAACATGAACTCGTCTCGTATAGTGATTTAGTTGAAGTTATGCACGTGTGGATAAGATCATCATGTGGTCTAACTGTTGTAGACCAATACTTATTATTGTTAACGAGCAAGTGATTCAGCTGCACATGATCTCTGAAATGACATTCATAGCATAATCCGTTCACGGAAGTCATATCACAGTGTGAACATGGCTTAGCCGTAGATCGTTAGTGGTTGACATCACTACAGATGACAAACTCCGCGTTGTATTGTATAAAAGGTTTATTGGTTCAATCCATTACATTTTCATGCTGCCGATGTACATGCAGACATATTTGTTTATCCCTTCATGGCTGAATCCCCAGTGACGTGTGTGCAACCCCTGGATACTTAAACCCATTTGTGCTCACACGTTCACTAACTATGATTTCCCCATTAGTTAATGAATGCGCAGCATTCATTAACTCTCTACTACTAAGCTAACTCCCTTACTGTTGTATACCTCCCCTTCTTCAAGAAGACTTTTTCTCTGAAAAAGTCTCAACCCCAACCCTTAAACACTTAACTCTACTGAAATATTTCTTGTTCTATACCACATCTGCCCAACAATCCCTTCACATTTATTTCCTAATTCAAATCTCACCCTCCTATCTCATCATAGCCAAACGCTAACCAGAGACATACTTTATACAATGTCAATAATACAAAACTCTCTATAAAATTCTCCATAAAATTCTCCACAATAACTCTCTACAAAACTCTCTATAAGCGAACCGCTTTTAAAGTGTCCATCTAAATTATGATTGACAAAAATTGAAGATATTTTCCTTATCTTTTTCTCACTTACTCACATTCTCACTATTCCAGGATAGACAGAAAAAAAAGTTTAGTTTAGATTGGTTTGGTGCGCACCTAAGAAAGTTTAGAAAGTAAGAAAAAAGTAAGAAGTAATCACATTTCTCTTCCCATGCATTCTCAAAACTTTATAAAATAAAGTTCTCAAAATTTATCTTCATTGCTGCCAATAATAATTTTTCAAAAAGTTATGTTAATCCAAAACTACAACCTTTGGTATTATTCACCTCGTTAAGTTCAACCATTCTTTCAAAACCTCCAAATTATTAATATACTGTCAAACACAGTGTTCTTCTTCCAGAGTCCACTTATGCCAAAATTCAACCTGGCATTCCCCCCATATTCTCCCATTAAACGCTGTTCAACCCAGCACCTATTTCAACTCCCATTTACCCAGTATCGGCCGTCATTCCCCTCATCCATGGCTTTAAATCCATGTATTTACGAACCGTCTAATGCAGTCCCTAATTCAATCCCCCAAACCATTTTTAACGGTTTAACTCTTTCCAACCCACATGTAATTATCAATTGTTGCTGACAACCCCAGCCACTTTTAAATATACTCCCCCGTTACTTCCTCTACTATATACTGAGTTACTTCACTAATCACCAAAACTTCCCCCTTAACTCAATCATGTTTAACCCTCAATTTATAACCGTTATACACGTTAAACAACTCAACTTCAAGTCACAAAATTCGTACAACGAAGCATGGCTCTTACTCCATGTTTCATATTTTCTGCAAGCTCCCAAAAACAACTCATCCCAAAAATTATTTTAAACACCCTCAGGGTAACTCAAAAAAAATAAAACCAAAGTTTTGTAAAAATAAACTGCTAAGTTAACATATCCTCACATTATATAAAGAACGACTGAAGTCAAAACAATAGAGCAAACAATATCAACCCCCTCATTCTTTGACATCATTTTTATCCCCACACATTAATCAAATTAAACATATGTGATGAAATGAAAAATCATATATACGTACACCATAATATATTATAACTACTAATCAATTATTTTCCGTCTAAGAAAAACTCAACACTTCAAACTTAAAAATCAAAATGATAATAAAGCATATATCAATCAGTCCTAACTTACTACAATATTATGTCTACTCATCCCGACAACTCTCAACAACTCTTGATTAAGTTATTTGCTAACTTTCATTCTTTGAAATTCACAAATACCGTGTCTAACTTCTTCTTCTATCTGCAATCTGCAGAATATTCTACCACGCTATTTATCACTTCTCCATTTTCTTAATAACTGCAAATTTTTTTCTATAAGTGCAATATCTTCATCAATATCGTCATCCTCCCGAGGAGAATTATCTTTCTTTCATATCAGCATCCTCATCAGTTTCTGACTCTTCATCCATCTCTTGTTCCGCATCTGTATACCCATTACTAGCAACCGCTAATCTCTTCCTTTCTAAATCCAATCTAATCTTCCTATCTTGATGTCTTAATGAGTTTTCAAATAGTGGCATATCTTCATCACTTGAGGAATTTACTCTTAATTTTCTTTTGCCTCTTAATTTCTCTTTCTTTCTGTCTATCTAACTTTCTTTTTACTGCCTGTCTAGTATTCATAAATGGAGCGTCTATTTTTTCTTTGATTGATTCTTCACTATTATAACCATCATACGTGTTGTTTTCCTCTGTCACGATTGTTTTTGGTATTGTTTCTTCTTGTTCACTAGTAGTAGATGCTGTTATTATTTGTTTTTGTACCAATTCTCTCCCATTTTCTATAGGTATTGGATATTCCGTTTGTCTGATAATCTGTCCATCTGAAAACATTTCTTCTGAATAATAATAATTATTATTATCCTCTGCATCTTTTTCCTCATTATCCCGTCTTAAGTGCTCTACATGTGAACGTGCAACATGCCCTGTAATTTGATTTTTAATAGTATATGATACTGGACCCTTTTTTTCTAAAATATAATATCCCGGGACCCAATGAGCATCAAACTTAGAGTTTGTCCTATGTTTTTTGTAATAAACTCTATCACCTATGTTACACTCTTGTAAGTGTGCATTTTTATTTGTGTATTTCTTCTGTCTTTCTCGAGCCTTAATTATATTATTTCTTAAACGTATATGTGCTTTGTGCATTTCTTGCAACCTTGTTTCCTGAAAATCCTCCCCCATATATTTTCTCCTAGGCTTTAATAATTTATCAATTGGTAATATTGGTTCTCTTCCATGTACTAGGTAAAATGGTGAGAAACCTGTTCCTTCATTTTGGTGTGTACGGATCGCCCCCAATGCTATTCCCAAATAAAGATCCCAATCCATATCGTGTTCTTCTACATTTTTCGCCAGTATATTGTACAATGTTCTATGTTGTCTCTCATTTTTGGCATTCGAAGATGGTCTGTAGTATGAAGTTTTAATGTGCTTTATATTCAAATCTTTTAACAATTTTTCAAACTTTCTATTTACAAATTCTTTCCCATTGTCTGTAAGTATTGTTTGTGGACACCCAAACCTTGGTATAAATTCTTGTAAAAGCATATTTATAACAGAATCAGAACTCTTGTCTGGAATTGGATAAACTTTTGGCCAGAGACTATATGAATCTACGATATGTAGTAGATATACATTTCCCGATAATGTTTTTGGATGAGGACCTAAAATATCCAAACTTACTTTCTGCATTGGAAATTGAGGAATATCTGTATCTTGTAAGGGACATTTAATTATCTTCATGTTTCTTAACCTACACTTTTCACATGCATCAACATATTCATATACGCTTTTAAATAAATTCGGCCAGTAATATTTACTGCTAATAGACTTAACTAACTTATCTCGTCCAAAATGACCATTATTATCATGATATGCCTTTAAAACTTCTCGTTCTAAATGTTTTGTAATATATTTTCTTAATCCCTCATCTTTTTCACTGACATAATATAATTGATTGTCTTCTTGTAGCTCCAAAAATTTTCTTTTAAAACTGTTTTCCCCTGTTTCTTTCAGTTTTCTTTTTATCTGTATTATTTTTGGATCTAATTCCTGTTCATTTTTCATATCAAAATGCATCAACTGTGTATCTTCCTCTATCGATTCAGAATCTTGTTCTGTCTGTGAGCTTTTATAATTTATTTTAGCAGAATCTAATATATTTACTTGCCAATTCCTGTCGTCAATTTCTGGTTCTCCCTCATCTTGAGAAGTGGTTTCAGACGTTGTTGTATGTGGAATTCTAGACAATAAATCAGCTCATGTATTATGTTTTCCTGAAACATACTCTACTTTAGCATTGTATCCCTGTAAATTTAATGCCCACGTTTGTATTTTCCTATTTTGTATTGGTGCTTCTAATATAGACTTTAATGGCATGTGATCAGTTTTAATAATGAAATTGGCAATATGTAAGTAGTAATTTAGTTTTTGGAGAGCATAGTGTATAGCGTAAGCCTCCTTCTCAATAGTCGCCCATTTTCTCTGAGATTTTCTAAGTCTATGTGACAGGAATTAGATTGGTCTTTCATTTTTAACTCCTGGTATTCCTGAGTCTTCTCCTTCATACGGTTGTGTTAAACATGCTCCTATGGCGTTATCTGAAGCATCTGTATACAAAACTAATTGTTTATTTAAATCTGGATGTGCCAATAGTGGAACTGTTGTTAAGCTATTTTTTTAAAAAATCGAACGCCTTCTGACAATCTTCAGTCCACTTAAACCTTGCATATTTACAGGTCAATTTTATAATAGGTTCTGCTAGCTGTGCAAAATTTGGAACGAAACGTCGATAATACCCGGTCATACCTATAAAAGCTCGAACTTCTCTTACGTTGGTTGGAGAAGATAAATCTCTAATCACTTTAATTTTATTTTGATCAGGCTTAATTCCCTCTCTACTAATAATGTACCCTAAATATTTGGTTTCTGTTTTTAAGAATTCACACTTACTCAATTTCAACTTAACATCGTGTTTTCTTAGCCTGTCAAATACCAATTTTACCTGTTTTAGATGATCTTGTACATCTCCTGATGTATATATTAAAATTCATCTATATATGCCAACGCAAACTTTTGAAACCCATGTAATACTTCATTCATTAATAACATATAGTGAGATGGAGCTGTACGAACTCCGAATGGCATTCGTAAAAATTCGTAAGAACCCATATGAGTACAGAAAGCACTTTTCTTTTGAGCATCCTCCGACATCGGGATACACCAGAATCCTGATCTTGCGTCTAGTGTAGTGAAGAATGTAGAGCCATTAAGTAAACCCAAAATATCATCAATTACTGGCAATGGGTACGCTACATTCTTAGTGATTTTGTTTAACGCCCGATAGTCACAACAGAATCGATGTGTACCATCAACTTTGGTCACAATTACAATCGGAGATGACCACTCAGACTTCGATCTTGTTATTATTCCCGCTTTTAACATATCTTCAATTGCCTTCTCTACAATCTCTCTGTTTCTTAAAGGAGTTCTATATGGTTTTAAACTAATTGGTGGATGATTTCCAGTGTCTATTTCCATTGTAACTGTACTAGTTTTTCCCAATTCTAAATCATTAATTGCAAAAACGTCTTGATTTTCTTTCACAAATTGTTCTAATATTTCTTTATTCTCTGGTGGGGCTTTTAACTGTGATAACAATTCTTGTTCTCTTGTCCTTTTGTCAACTGTATCTATTTGAGATGGATATTTTTTGAATGTATGGATCAATTCATCATTTCGTCTTTTCCAGCTTCTTTTATACTTATTTCTGACATTATTTCTGACCATGGGGGTTTCTGAATAATCATTTCCCAACATGTTTTCTTTTTCTATAGTTAACATGTTATCATTATTATACGCTACTTTAGCGATTACACAGCCTCTATATAATTTAATATTTTTTCCTGTATTGTTTAGGAGCATCACTGGAAAGCTGAGGTGTTTATCTAATGTTATTAACCCATCGGTGACTTCCAAGCCAGGTTCATCTATTATTTCTCTCTCTAATTCCGTTATTTTAACTGTTTGTCCAACCGAAAAGTACGGATTTTTTTCCATTTTTGCCTGTATTAAATTAACCGTTTGTGGTTTCAAATTCATGGTCGTTTTGACTCTAACTAGTGTCGACACATGCATATCCTCTTCTAAATCTACGTAAACATCTTGGAATTTTAATTTATGCAAATCAAAAAAATGTCTCACCCCATTTTTCAATAAAAATTCTCTACCCAATATCATATGTCTATTTAAATCCTTGACCACATGGAACATATGCCTAACATTTATCCCTCCTAATTTAAAATTTATCATCGTTTGTCCAAGCACTTCTAATTTGTGTCCAGTTACCGAATGAAGATTCTCCTGAATTCTAAATATTTTAAAATTTTTTAATATTCGATATAAAAATGTTTCTTTAATCACGCTAACTTGCGCTCCCGAGTCAACTAATGTTCTAATTTTATATTTCCCTATTTCTATTATACATGAACTAGGATCAATCATATTTAGTGACAACTGTTTTATCTCCCCCAAGTTGAGGCCACTTCTTATGTTTTTTATTTCTAAATGTCCTATTATACTCATCATTTGGGTTTTTAATATATTTATTCATCTTTTGGACCTTACTATCTTCCCCCCTACTGCCGATCCTGTTCAGTAAGCGGGATGCCAATTTCCCTGATCTCCTGACCTTCTAAAATTTCTCTGCACCTCTCCATAATTCCCATTTGATGATCTACTATTTACAGTTCTATTCTGTGTACTAGTCTGAGCACCTCTATTATTTTGTGTATTCGATTGGACACGTATGTTATCACAGAAGCGAAAAATGTGTCCACGTTGGTGGCACCCCCAACAAACCACATTTGTGTTATTTGTGTTACCTACCATGTTTCTTACAGTATTCCTCACTTGTCCTTCTCTACCTTGATTATATACGTTACTGTTTCATTGTACCATCTGTATTTCTCCCCTTCTTCCTCTCCATCCATATCTATACTGTCCTATTTCCATTGGTTCTTCAATTCTATCTTCCGAACTACTACCTAACTCTCGTCCTACCCTCAATCTAAACCTTCTCCTCAAGCTTTCTTCTTGTATAGCGATATCTACAGCTTGTGACAACCTTGCAGGATTCTCTCTCATTAATTTAAATTTCAATCCATCTGACCTAATCCCATGAACAAAAACCCCACCAACATCCGTTCCACTTCTTCAGCTCGTACATTCTGACCCAAAAATGACTCTTCAGCTAAATTGATCAACCTATCACTGTATAGCTGTACACTTTCTGTAGTATTTTGTCTCGTCTGTCGCAACACTGAGAATGCGTGTTGAGGGTCAGTAATTTCTGCATATTTATGAGCCAGGTCGTCTTGAATTGTTCCCAGGTTTCACCTCCTCCAGCTTCTAGCTTTCTTCTTATATGATCAGAAACAGGACTTGTACTGGTTCTATAAGCTAAAGTCTTTTTATCCTCATCTGTAGCGTTCACTAGATAAGCATGTTTCTCAATAGAAATAATCCATTTCTTAAATTGATTCGCCTGTCCATTAAATCTCTCAACATCACTGATTACACTTTGCTGTCTTAATACCGCGTCCAACTTTGATATTGCCCCACCAACTCCACTAAGTACTTGAGAAAAATCCTGGGCTTCCATTCTAAAAAAATCTGTAATGGAAAGTACCAACTAATATAATACACTAATATTTTAAGACAATATTATCTTAAAGTAAGCAGCAAGAAATATTCTGTTCAATTGAGTATGTTGTTAATTTATCTGAAATTATTCATTACCTATACTGCTCTGTCGTTTGTTCTGGGTTACCAACTGACGCTACCTGTCCTACGTCTATGGGTAGAAATGAAGTATGGTCCAATCGACAAAATGAAAGAAGATGTTCCAATCGACAAAATGACGGAAGATGTTCCAATCGACATAATGACGGAAGATGTTCCAATCGACAAAATGACGGAAGATGTTCCAATCGACCAAATGACGGAAGATGTTCCAATCGATAAAGTGACGGAAGATGTTCCAATCGACAAAATGACGGAAGATGTTCCAATCGACAAAATGACGGAAGATGTTCCAATCGATAAAGTGACGGAAGATGTTCCAATCGATAAAGTGACGGAAGATGTTCCAATCGACAAACTTGAAAGAGTATGGCGCCCAATCGACAAACTTGAAAGAGTATGACGCCCAATCGACAAACTTGAAAGAGTATGACGCCCAATCGACAAACATAAGAGTTGTCCTCTTCTCTCGCAGGAACAGAAAAAGAAGAGCCTCTGGATTCCTCACTTCAATCGAAGTCGATGCCTTCAAGTCGTTTTCATGCCGCCGATTGTGCTCGTCTGGATTTGAAATTACAACGATCGAGACAATACTGATTAATTGATTGATTCGACTCACTTTAAGCGTTGGTCAAGAACTCCGGACTTTATCTTCAGACTACCAAGGTCACCTTCACTGTAGTTCAGACGATAACGGTTAACTCGACAGTTTCAGCAAAACCAGATTTCACGGCAGCATATCTGGAACATCCATACGTTTCGAAAAAACGAGCAGGTCAACAATGGATTCAAGCTTGACGATGGCTGCTCTGTTTCACCACTCGGAACATTATGTGTGTTGTGTGGCGGTTCTAACAACGATCAACCCCATCACAAAAACTTGAAAATCCGACATAAATCGTTCCTCCAGAGTGCACAACCTTCCATGACTTCTGTTGACTTTTATTTTCCAATTTGATTTATTTGAGGACCTCTGTGATCAGTGGTGACCGCGACAGCACGATTTCGGAATCTTGGTATACTCGGCGCCAAATCAAGTCATATCACAGTGTGAACATGGCTTAGCCGTAGATCGTTAGTGGTTGACATCACTACAGATGACAAACTCCGCGTTGTATTGTATAAAAGGTTTATTGGTTCAATCCATTACATTTTCATGCTGCCGATGTACATGCAGACATATTTGTTTATCCCTTCATGGCTGAATCCCCAGTGACGTGTGTGCAACCCCTGGATACTTAAACCCATTTGTGCTCACACGTTCACTAACTATGATTTCCCCATTAGTTAATGAATGCGCAGCATTCATTAACTCTCTACTACTAAGCTAACTCCCTTACTGTTATACTAACCTATCGACAATGACACAATAGCCCTATAGTGCACCCGCATAAAACATATTCGTCCATAGCATATACGTGCCAGAATATATACGACTATTGTAGATCTTCATGGAGCATAATCGTTTCGTCATCTAAAAATATATTCATCTACTACAATTCACCTATAACTATTCACTGTCCTTCTGTCAGAGCTTCGATCCTAGACCAGCTGCCAATCAAGGCTTAGGGCCTGGTCTGTACTTCCATGACATTTTGTCTTTAGGTTGCATTTCCTCACACCAGGAGAAGGTTTGTACCATCCCAAATGCGCTCCTCCACTTGAAGTCGTTGGCACAATGCGGGGTGTCGGGTTTGGCAACATTTGGTGCTAACAGAAAGCAGGTTGTACCGTTTACTATCATACGGTAGCCCAGTCATATCTCAGACCCGACACGCGCTGTAATTACTTACTACCATTTAGTCAATACACCAAAAAATGTGCTTTAATTACTATCTTGTACCCATTACAACAAACAAGTGCTTTAATTACTTACTACCATGCACCCAATACTCCAAAATTAGTGATGCAATTACTTACTATTATAAACAGACGATAAAAGTGCTGTAATCACTTACTACTATGTATCCAGTACACCAAATGAATGCTGTAATTACTTACTGCCATATACGCAATAAATGAAAAGAGTGTTGCAATTAATACCATGTAGCCAATCCAACAAAAGAGTGCTGGAATTATTTACTGCCATATTCGCAATACACCAAAAGAGTGTTGTAATTACTACCATATACCTAATACACCAAACGAGTGCTGTAATTACTTACTATCATAGATTGGGAGAATTTGGAGTAGATATATTAACCAAAATGTTGAATGATATTTACAGCAGTGGATATTTACCCAGTTATATACTGAAATCTGTATTTATAGCTATACCAAAAGACCAGGAGCAATTGAATGTGAACTTTTCATACAGTTAACCTCATAAACCATATCACTAAGCTTCTACTCAGAATCATAATGAGAAGAACCAGAAAGAAAATCAAAATGGAAATTAGTGAAGAACAGTATGGATTTATGGAGGGAAAGAGCACAAACAATGCAATATATACATTACGGACAATAATAGAAAGGTGAACAGAGAAACAGAAAAACATATATTTGTGCTTCATAGATTATACTAAGCCATTTGATAAGTAAAACATGATAAACTGATTAAAATGTTGGAAAATATCAACATTGATAGGAAAGATTTAAGAATAATAAAGAATATTTACTGGAACCAAGTAGCAGCAATTAAAATGGGAAATAAAGAGGGCAGTTACGAACAGATAAAGCTAGGAGTACGACAGGGGTGTGTTTTGTCACCAGATCTCTTCTCCCTATATAGCGAAGTAATAATGAGTGGGATCAAAGAGACGCTAGGAATACTAGTTGGAGGTTATAATATAAATAATATACTATATGCAGATGACACAGTATTGGTGGCAGATAATTCAACAGACCTACAACAATTGCTGGATATTGTAGTAACAGAGAGTGCAAGGAAAGGATTTTCCTTGAATATCAAGAAAACAGTAACAATGGTAATATCAAAGACAATGGTGACACCAACATGTCACATAGAAATAGAAGGGACAATAGAAGTGTTAACCAAGTAGGTAATTTTAAATACCTAGGGACATTTATAACATCAGATGGAAGATGTACAACAGAGATTAAGAGCATAATAGGGCAGGCAAAAGCCACATTTGAGAAAATTAAGAGTATCTTATGCAATAAGTCACTGTCACTGAATGTAAGAAAGAGAATGCTGAAATGCTATGTTGAACCAGTTTTGCTGTATGGTAGTGAATCTTAGAATGTAAATGAATAAATTAAGAAGAAATTAGAAGCAACAGAGATGTGGTTCCTGCGACGAATGCTGCGAATTCCTTGAATGCAGAGTAACTAACAACGACTGCCTGAAACAGGCTAAGAAAATTAGAACATTATATACAACAATAAGAAAGAGACAAACAGCTTTATTCGGTCGAGTGATGAGAAGAGAGGCATTGGAGAACATCGTGACAACTGGAAAGATCGAGGGGAAGAGAGGCAGAGCAGACCAAGAGGATGCTGGATAAATTTAGACGGTGGCATGAAGGAATACCATCAGCAGAGTTAATCCAGAACACCAAAGGCCAAGATCTGTGAATAGCCATGAACGCCTACGCCAGCTGGAAGGACACTTGATGATGATGATGATGATGATGATGATGATGATGATGATGATGATGATGATGATGATGATGATGATGATGATATACTCAATGCAACAACAGAGTGCTCTTATTACTGACTATCATATATCCAATGCAACAAATGAGTCCTGTAATTACTTACTGCCACATACGAAAAACATCAAAAGAATGGTGTAATTACTACCATATACCTAATACACAAAAAGAGTGCTTTAATTACTTACTACCATGCACCCAATACAACAAAAGAGTGTTGTAATTACTAACTATCATACACCCAATACAACAAAAGAGTGCTGTAATTAATTACTACCATACACCCAATACACCAAAAGTGTGATGTAATTAATTACTATCATATACCCAATACATCAAAAGAGTGCTGTAATTACTTACTACCATGCACCCAATAAAACAAAAGAATGTTGTAATTACCAAGTAGCATACACCCAATACAACAAAAGAGTGCTGGAATTAATTACTATCATACACCCAATACACCAAATGAGTGCTGTAATTAATTACTATCATACACCCAATACACCAAAAAGTGATGTAATCAATTACTATCATATACCCAATACATCAAAAGAGTGATGTAATTACTTACTACCATACACCCAATACAACAAAAGAGTGCTGTAATTAATTGCTATCATACATCCAATACAACAAAAGAGTGATGTTATTACTTACTATCATATACCCAATGCAACAAAAGGGTACTGTGATTACTTACTACCATACACCAAATACAACAAAAGAGTGTTGTATTTACTTACTATCATATCCCCAATAGAACAAAAGAGTGCTGTAATTACTTACTACCATATACCTTATACAACAAAAGAGTGCTGTAATTACTTACTACCATATACCTTATACAACAAAAGAGTGCTGTAATTACTTACTACCATATACCTTATACAACAAAAGAGTGCTGTAATTACTTACTACCATATACCATATACAACAAAAGAGTGCTATAATTACTTACTATCATACAACCAGTACAACAAAATAGTGCTATAATTACTCACTACCATATACCCTACACAACAAAAGAGTGCTGTAATTACTTACAATCATACACCCAATACATTAAAAGAGTAATTAAAAAGTAATTTAAAAGAGTAATTAATTACTATCATATACTCAATACAACAAAAGGGTACTGTAATTACTTACTACCATTTACGCAATACACCAAAAGAGTGTTGTAATTACTACCATATACACAATACACCAAAACAGTGCTGTAATTACTTACAACCATATAACCAATACATCAAAAGGCATGTAAAAGATCAAGTTACATACAACAAGAGATGAATTGAAACACATCTGTTTAGTTGCACATTGAGCCGGCAGGATAGAAAGTTTATGAAACTCATGACAGCCCTCCTGAATTCCGCTGTGACACATTTCTGTTATTATTATTATTATTATTATTATTATTATTATTATTATTATTATTATTATTATATATTCAGTAGGAATAGTCTATGGAATGCTATGCAGGAATGTGGAATACCAAAGAAGTTAATCAACATGACCAGACTATGCATGGAAGATACTTATAATATAGTGACATATAAAGGCATGAAATCAGACCCTTTCCAAATAACATCTGGCTTGAAACAGGGTGATGCACTATCGCCGCTACTCTTCAATCTGGCTCTAGAGAAAGTTGTAAGTAAGGTAAAGGAGAAATGTGCTATTAGAGGAACATCCAGACTGCTTGGTTATGCAGATGATATAGATATTATAGGGGAAAATGAACAAAAGACATCGAAAATATTGACTCACTTAAAGGAAAAAGCTCAACAAATGGGGCTGGTTATCAACCAAGATAGGACAGAATATATGGTAATTTCAAGAGAAGGAACAGCTAAAAACTCTGGCCACAAAAAAATAGATAATATGACCATTAAAAGAACGGAACATACAAATACCTTCTTCAACTGCTCCCACATAATAAGGGAAGAAATACAAGCTAGAATCAACTCTGGAAATAAGATATACTATGCACTACAACATCTGCTAAAATCAAATGCGCTATCTCGTAACACCAAGATCACAATATACAAAACACCGATCAATCCAGTTGTGCTGTATGGCTCTGAAACCTGGAGTAAAACTAAAGGAGACGAAACCTTGTTACAAACCTTTGAGAACAAAGTCTTACGACGCATCTTTGGGCCCAGTAGGGATACACAAAGTGGAGAGTGGAAAAGAAGAAGTAACAAAGACATTTATGATTTTTTAAGTCCCCGATAATCACTGGTATCATGAAGGCTAATAGACTACAATGGCTGGGGCATATAGAAAGAATGGAAGATAATAGGGAAACAAAACTCGCTTACACTCAGGACATAAATGACCGTAGACCCCGAGGTAGACAAAGAAGACGGTGGAGAGATAATATACATACAAACCTACAAACACTTGGAATAAGCGACTGGCAAGAGAAGGTCAACCAGAGAGACGAATGGAGACGGCTTGTATCTGCAGCAAAGAACCTCAATGGCTCGTAATGCTGAAGAAGAAGAATATTATTATTATTATTAGTTCTGTGAACATAATGAAGTGGATGGGCAATGTGCCGATAAAATCTATTCCAGTTTATTGTAAATGACTCTGCGAGCTTTTCCTAGACAACATATGTTGTAATAGCCATAGATAAAGTTAGTTGCAAACTGTCATGGTCTTACTTAAACATAACTCTGGCTCTCATTTCAGGACAGAGATGAAACAATTGCATGCGTTCAATAACTGCTCTCACACGCACGACAATTATAATTAGCGAATAGTTTATTAAACAATAATATTCACATGTGCAAACTCACATGTGGTTGCGCTTTCGGCAACACACAACTCTTACCAAAACATCGTAACAATCTTATAATCCATTGGCACCCTGCCGTCCTGACAGACGATAGTTTGTGCTTTAAAAAGGCATAATAACTTTTACCTATGGCGGTAGCGCATGTGACTGATAAGGCCAATTTGCGCTGTAAATGTCCGTTCACAGTGGGTGCATGTGAACACGTGGTCATTTCCACCATCATGCACCATCTTACGTCTCAAACGCTCGGTGTGTGACTTATCTGCAATAATTTTCTCCTTTGTCTTTATTCCATTTCTGATGTTTGCCCTCCATGCAACACGTTCAGCGGCGACTTGCTCCCAATGTGCATTATCAATGCCTGTATGTCACGGGAAAACTGCAGTTTAGTGATTCCTTGATAACTTACATATAAAACTACAATGTAGGAGGATGGTTAACAATCGTGTACTTCAGTCTGAGAGGAGGATAAATTAAAGATCATTGACCGACGGATATAAAAATAGGATACAGGTGTTCGCAAAGGTCATTGCCTGACGATCTGATCGGACGGACACGGGAACCGGGGAGATCGCGTTGGGGAAAAATGAGCGGAAAAGGCGATCAATGGGTTCGGACGCTTTGAAGTATTAGCGTAAGGGGAACCCAGGGAAACAACGTAAGCACGGAAAGAAACGAGCAACTAACCACTACGTGATTTCACCGCCTTTTGATGTGCAGGATACGTCAAGAGACGAGTGTTGATTGTAGATCAAACAATCAACGGAGGATTGGACACTCGATATAAATAGTAGAAATTGGGTTTTCTGTCTTAGTGTGTGTTCCAAACTGGACAGAGATATCTATTAATCCCAGGTGTGGGAAAGGAATTGATGTCCCGTATTGTTAAAAGCAATGGGATATTAGTGTCGATGTGCTTAATTATTAATTCCGATTCCGGGATGAAAATAGAGGATATAAGGTAAACTAATATTAGCATAACATTAGCATAGGGAACCAGATGTTGGTGCATAGCGTTAACCATTGCTTTCTATTAGGGAATAGTTTAGACTTTGGTGAATTTATATGTCTTATGTGAGTGTATCCTTCGGAAGCCTTTTCATTACGGCTGGAGAAGGGCACTTACATAAGTAGTATTAATTGGCAGAAGCATATCACTTGATTTACTATACATCTCACAGGTTCCAATTCCCATCCTGATCTATCAGAGAAGATAGACCAATACGTCTTGTGTACAGTAAAAGCTTTGTTGATAAACTCAAGGCATTTCATTTGGGCGGAGATCAAATACTTCAATAAACCAAGGAAGAACATAGACAGGGTCAAATAGGGAGACGAAATAAAATATAGTCTTAACTGAACTTTGAAACAGAAGAAAAGGATATCCAGATAACCAAAGTAACAATGAAACAGGAAGATAATCTTGCGGAAAGCAAAGCCAAATAAAATTACATACGTTTACACCGTAGACTCATAGTGAAGAAACAATAGACAAGTCAGAACATTGATAGTCGATAGAGACAATATGCAGGACTGTGGTGATGTGGTTTTTCCGGTGTTGGATTATTAACTTCGTGAAGCAGACTCTGGCGAAGTCATAGACTTACTGGAATATTATTACTTTACGGTGATCCAGTGGTGAACAGTTTTTTTCGTTCAATAACGGATTTACCTCCAGACTCAAGCATACGGAACATCCAGGGTGAGACCTGTCCTGTTTTATGTGATGTCCTGTGGTTTGGCCGTGTGACTGGGCGAGATGTGATACAGAGACTAGACATTCCGAGTTCATTCTTGCACCAACAATAGAATACACTACCAACTACACCTACACAGTCCATACATACACCAGACATAGTTTTTATTAATAAATATTTTATTATTGTTGAAGGAAACTGTTGTCGGAGTATGTGATGGAGGAATAATAGAGAGAGAGAAAGGAATAGATATATGGAAGGGAAGACAGAAGGGAGGAGTGTAGACATAAGTCAGTCAAGAATCCCAAAGAAGAAGAAGTAATAAGGTGTGCTTGTTCATTCCACGTTCCTCCCGGGAAAACAAGTTACATTAAATCAATCATGTCCCGCTTACACACATCTTTGTATCGTAGTAGAGGCCGACCCTGAGGTCTCTTACCCATCTGTAATTCACTAAAAACGATGTCCTTTGGTATTCTACCATCATCCATCCTCCTAAGATGTCCTATCCATCTAAGCCTACGAAGACTGAGCATGGAATAAACTGTCACACAACCTGATCTTTCCAATACTTCAGTATTTGTGATTGTGTCTTGCCACTTAATACCAAGAATTCTTCGCAGACACCGCATATGAAAGCTGTTTAAATGTTTCTCTTGGTGTGAGTAAGTTGTCCAGGTTTCACTGCCATAAAGAAGCGTACTAAGGACACAGGCTTGATAGACAAGGACTTTTGTTTTTGCAGTAAGCTTCCTGTACTCCCAGACGCTTTTTTGTTAACCTGTTCATTGTTGTTGCCGCCTTACCAATTCGGATGTTGATTTCCTGATCTAGGGATAATTTGCTATTTACCACTGATCCTAGATATGTAAAATGGTCTACCATCTCTAGTTCGGCGTCGTCAATAAAGATTGATCAGAGTGGGTCGTAACTGCAGCATCATCTGCAAAAAGCAACTCTCTGATCAGTACCCTCCTAATTTTGGTCTTGGCCTTCAATCTTTGAGCATTGTAAAGGCCGCCATCTGAGCGTGAGTGAAAGTATATACCACCATCCTGATCACGAAAGGCATATTTCAGTAGAAGTGAAAAGTATATTCCAAAGAGGGTGGGAGCTAGTACACAACCTTGCTTAATTCCACTCTTGATTTCAAATTCTTCAGAAGTTGCACCATCAAACGTGATTGTACCCTTCAAGCCTGTGTGGAACGATTCCACAATGGACAGAAGAGTTGGTGGGCAGCCAAACTTCTTTAGTGCCTTGAAGAGACCCTCACGACTGACCAAATCAAATGCCTTTGTGAGGTCGATGAAGGCAATAAACAGTGGTTGATTCTGTTCACGGCATTTTTCTTGCATTTGTCGCAATGAGAATATCATATCAATGGTAGACCGGTTCTGTCGAAAGCCACACTGTGATTCGGGGTAGACTCGATCTCCTAGGACTTGAAGTCTGCGCAGAACATTTCTGACAAATACTTTTTTTAACAATACACAGAAGTGAGATACCCCTATAGTTGTTGCAGTCACTCCGATCGCCCTTGTTCTTGTACAGTGTTATGATGCTTGAATCTTTGAAATACTGTGGGACTTGTCCTTCTCGCCAGCATAGCTCTATTAGCTGGTGGATCTGTAGAGTGAGTGTGTCTTGCCCACTCCTTATAACCTCTATTGGAATCCCATCCTTACCTGGAGCCTTGCCAGATGCAAGTTCATTTATAGCACACTTAACTTCGTGAGTGTTAATAATATTAATCCTGGGGCTAGATTTGTGTTTAGCTGTGTAGATTCCCTTTGGTCTCAGTCTAACCCTTGCAACAACCAAAGAATAATCCGTTTCACAGTCAGCAATGTGGTAACTTCGAGTCAATGATATATGGTTCAGATGTTGTCTCCGTGTGATGATGAAGTCCAGATGGTGCCAATGGCCGGATCTTGGATGTTTCCATGTGACCTTATGCATCTCTTTTGTTTTAAAAAAGGAGTTTGTAATACATAGGTCATTACTGGTGCAATGCTCCAGCAGCCTTTGCCCATTTTCATTCATGCGACCGATGTTGCATTTTCCAAGGCACACTGGCCATGAACTCGTGTCCTTGCTCACACGAGCATTGAAATCACCGAGCATATAAATGTAGTCAGATTTTGGAACTGCCTTGATCACGGAGTCTAACTCCTCATAGAACGAATCCTTCACATCATCAGAGGAATCGAGTGTCGGTGCATATGCAGTAATAATGGTGGCAAACCCACAAGAGGATGCCAAGCGCAGGGATAATAGTCTTTCATTTCCTCCTGCTGGACTTTCAAGCATTCCCAGTAGCGAATTCTTCACTGCAAAGCCCACACCGTGAAGCCTTTTTTCTGCCTGCCCTCTACCCTTCCAAAAAAAAGTGTAATTATTTTCCCTGAGTGACCCTTCCTCAGCGAGGTGAGTCTCCTGCAGACCAGCAATATCAATGTTAAGACGATTGAGTTCGGCATCAATCACAGCCGTTTTTCTCACATCGTCAATATTGGTCAAGTCAGTGGAAAATCCTGGACACATGGTTCTCACGTTCCAGGTTGCAAGCCGTAGCTTGAGGTTTCTATTTTTATTTTTGTTTGTACCTCGTGCATTGGTTTTACAGCCTGCGAATCAGATTTTGTCCTAGCCTTAAGCACCCATTGAAGCAGGCAGGCTGTGGCGGATCAGCACCCAATTGGCCGGGGGATGCCCAGCTTGAGGCGGGCGGTAGCTGATCAGTGACACCTGTAGGTGTCTCCCGCCGTCAGAGGCAACGCGTGGCGCCCCATTTCTACGGCAGTTGACAGGGACTTATAACCCGTAACAGTTGCCTCTCGCTTTGATTCCGAGACCAGTTAAGACCAGGGATGGAGTTATTGCCTCTCCATAGCACAAAGCCTGGGCTAAAATATAGAGATTATGTGTTGCCCATGCAGCATGATCTCTCTCTCTCTCTCTCTCGGCCTGTCTAGTTCACTCCAGAGGAAAGGTAACACCCCTACATTTGGAACAAGACAAGCTGCAGAAGCTGCCGGATTAGCAAAGCAATGCTCTAACTGTCCGCCAGACGGAGCTTCGATCCTAGACCAGCTGCCAACCAAGGCTTAGGGCCTGGTCTGCCCTGCCATGACATTTTGTCTTTAGCTTGCAT
The DNA here is from genome assembly GCA_963921405.1 of Cepaea hortensis. Classification (NCBI taxonomy): domain Eukaryota; kingdom Metazoa; phylum Mollusca; class Gastropoda; order Stylommatophora; family Helicidae; genus Cepaea; species Cepaea hortensis. The sequence continues at coordinate 84,213,583 of OY992892.1, forward strand.
TTCCTCGCACCAGGGTAAGGCTTGTACCCTCCTAATTGCCCTCTTCCGCCCGAAGCCGTTGGCACAATGTGGGGTGTCAGTTTTGGTAAGCGCCGCCCAACGTTCGGCGCTAACAGAAAGCAGGTAGTACCGTCTACTGTTATACGGTAGCTCAGTCATATCTGACCAAGACCTGACACACAAACTTATAATCATTCATTGGATATTACAAAGTATAATGACATATCACAGATCTCACACGGTTTCTCAGCGCACACTTCCCAACCCAAGCAAAGTTCGCTTCATAACTGAATCGCACCATCAGTCCTACTATCTTATCACAACGCTTACTAAACACAACCACAGCCCTACGCCTGTCCGTCTCAAAGTCCTAAACCCGTCTGACTAAACACAGGTACGTTTTGCCAGTTCACGGCTGCTCATAGTCCGTGAGTCCCGTGGGGCTCGATGTGGTACGGTGACCACGGGGCCTTAGCCTGTGTACAGGTATTCCCGAACTCTGTGACCGTGACCCTGATCCGTATGTAGGACGCCTGGCTACCTGCCCTGTTATCCTGCACTGACCTGTCTCCTGTCTATCACTCGCTGACGCTATTCAGTGCATTGGGTCCCTGGCACATATTCTTTACAGGACGTCACAGTCAACTCCAGCATTTCTTGCTGTTTAAGATTTTAGCAGAATCTTCAGAATGTGAAGGTAATCATCACAATAAAGCATGAGACACAAAGACTACCCTTTAAGAAAGTCTATCCACTGTAGGAAACGAAGACCGTGTCGGCTCGTAGGTTAGGAGTATAGGTTTTTGGTCCAGGAAATGTCAACTTTTCTAACAATGGCAGAGGCACCAGAAAGTAAAGTTTGAAGCTTAACAATTGGGAAAAGACAGCAGGTGCATGCATCTGGGCTATTATTGCCTGTGATAGAAGTAGAGCCCACAGAGAATTATCATCAACGTAAGTAATGTAACCTCAAAAGTAACCAAACATCAATCTTACTGTGACGGGACAGCCCCGGCGGCATCCGAATGACACAAGTTTGAAAGGAATTAAAGAGCCCACAAGAATTATTCTATCATTCTCTATGTAAAAGAATAATTGTCCACCAGAAAATAATCTAGTCCCCAACCAAGGAATAAGGAAAAACTAACAGAGATTGCAAACAAGAGAAAATTACATTTTGACCACGCACGCCCCATCATTTCTGTAATGCTAGGTCTGAGAAAGCTTTGATGTCCAGATCAAACGTAAAACACAGACACCACGGCACCAGTCGGCGGGCGCTATAAAAGGTTGAAAACTCACTGTTTTCAGTTGATACATCGCGGAGCCAGTCAGTTGAGGTTGACCTGTTAGTTTAGAATCCTGCGGTTGTAATAGGGACTGATACCTAACACCTTACGGTTAACATGACCTAACGTGTAAACCAGCCACGGCAGAATAGGAGATAAGAGGGTCAGCCAGACCCGTCTGAAATGTGTGATCCAAAGACGGCAATTAGGACCAGATGCCTAACACCTCACTGCAATACGGCGGCAAAGTAGGAACACATGGCTGACACATTCCTGCCAGCAACCGGGAAGGCTTGTGTTAACAACCGATTGGTATGTAGTTATGACGCACCGTCTATTGCATCGCTAGCGAAGCATGTTTTATTGTTTCAGGCCGTGGTGGGGCATCTGTCAATTTGATTGACAAATGAAACTACCGTCCACAGGAAAGGAGGAGGGGTGAAAAGAATTTGGCACTTAATCCATCTAGGTAAATCGTTCAACATGAAAAATAGGTGGAGCTAACAGGAACTTGGACATAGTAATTAGCTAACCTGGAAACTAGCCAGGAACGGAGAGAATAAAACTACATGCATGGCCAGCAAGACTTCAGACGCAAATTTACAATAGCATTCTTGGGATACCTACTGGAGAAATATTAACATTTCGTTCTGTTGGACTTCTGTACGAAGTCGTATGACAGGATTTCCTAGCTATAACCCAGGTAATACCATTACTCTGATTAGTTTGTCTGCTAGTCTGAAGGCTTGTGTAGTTTCCTGTTTCTACATATTCTCCCAAACTTTACACTCGTGGATTTTCTTTGTACTTAATGTTCCAGTTTCTAGATTTACTATTACACTGTGAACTTTATCTTCTTCTTTCATTCACCACTTGGTTGTCTGATTTGTTGTATGTGATAATTTGGGGAAATCCATTATCCAAGCTACATGAGCGTGTGGCTTATTCATGTACAGGAGATACATTTAGATTCATCCTGTATGATGTTAGACATTGGGGAGACTGACTACTTAGGAGAAATTCCTGAGAGCTACCAGTCTCTTGATAGCGTCCAATTAACATTGATTATTTGGACCAACACTTTGAGTGCCTACCAAGATTGTGGTGAAACCACTTGGTTTGAGGAATGGCACCAGTTCACCTTGTCTGCATGATGTCTGCATGAGGACAGACATGACTTAGGACATTCAATATCCCAGACAGATTCAGGGAAGGCATTTAATGTTCGACAGGACTGTGCGACCAGCCCTTCCGACAAGACAGTATGAATGAATCAGAAAGGGAGAGTTTAAGTGAGGTGAACTTATATGGGAAACACTCCATTACACAAATGTATATGAATATGTATGTTTTGAGCTATAGATATTCTAAATAGTTTTATTAATATATACATATATATATTTATTTATTTAGAACTGATATATTTTTATGTAACATGCCATCATATATATCATCATACCATCATATATTATGACTTGAATGTATGTTTATATGAATGTATAGACATATGTGTTTTAAGATGTGTAGACGTAGATACTACCCATCTCCGTTCGTTTCATTCCAGATCTCTTAGGAGCAATGGACAGTCAACAACCCATATCAGGAAGTGACTTAGCCTTGTGAGGGACCAATTTGGACTCCTTCAATCTGACAGTGAACTGTCTCACTCGGGGAAGCATGATCTATGTGACCTCATAAGTTACGTATACCATATCATCATCATCATCATCATCAAGATTAGAAATAATAAACACAGTTGTTGTATTTTAAAACTCAATTTGTCCGTATAATTCTAAATATTTATAAATGTTTGTGTAGCGTATCAAGTACACACATTATTGTATCATTTAGTGGGGGTTCACACATATTGTCCAGAAGTGGGAATCTATGTCCGGGAGGTATCCTGCCTATGCAGTCATAAGTAACCAGATTACGTTGCATGTCTTAACTCCTCCTTTCTCACTTCTGGTGATACCAAGTACAGCCAAAACTATATAGATATATTCTATCTTCAACGAGCCACTTCTTGGCTGTCTTCTTGAGTATCAGGGACAGTGTCTTAAATCAGCATAACAGACATTTGTTCCACGTTTTCTCTCTGGGATCTGGGGTAGCAATTAGTTCCTTCTGACAGAGTTAGGGGATCTTAAACTGCATCCAAAACTTACCAGTAGAAGAAAATGATGTTGGCTGAGTGGTTGCCCATCTGGGATCTAACACCAGCCAGTTGGTGACACTTACATTCACTTACATCTAATGTAAGCTAATAATAGAAAAGTCTAAGATCAATGTGTCAAATTCATAAAATAAAAATGTATAGTTTATTGCTTCAAGCTTCTGGAACAGAGATGTGTCATGAGCTATTGGAATGGCCTAGAGACGCTCCTGTTACCAGAGAAAGTGCCGACCTCAATCTAGGTCCTAAATGTAGGCCCAAGCGGTCAGTGGGTCGGCTAGGATGGCTTTTTGGACTTAACTTCGTGCTGCCTGCCTCGACTGCGCCTGTAGGGTCTACCACACCGTCCTGTCTACGGTGCTGAATGGTACAAGACTCTGCACTGCGTTTGCCTGGTGGGTCAGACTTTCACTTGCTATTCTCGTCGTTAGCTCGGTGTTGGAAGCGAGGTGGCATAGTCTGCGAACTCTTGTCGCCTCTAAAGCTGAAAATGACACAAAGGCACACTTCTAAGTTTCTGGAGAACATCCCCACATAGCTTTCGGCCAAACATTCTATTAGACCTATAGGTGAACACTTGTCTGAGAATACAGAAATCTGTTCTACAGCGATTCCTTCACTCTGTGAGATGACTCGCTGTCGTATTGTATTAGACAAAGGAATATCCACAGATAGTTAGTTAGTTAGTTAGTCGACAGATCATCCTCGTTGCACATCGGACCATTCAGTCCATAAGTGCTCGGATCCCCTCCTCAGCAAATCCCGCAGCGTGTAGCGGCTAACGACGCCAGTTCTGTGTTGGTTTATCAATCTTCTTTGGCTTCCTGCGTAGTGTTCTTGTTTGGCCACCCCTCTTTTAATTTGCTGCTCTCGCAGTCTGGCCATTGTTGTAGATTCACAGTCATCACTTGGTTCTTGCAAAAGTCTCACTTCTCGTAGAGCATTCAGAATGTCAGCCTGGTCCATGGCGCGTCCGCCCTCAACAGTAGCCTCACCTGCGAGCTTGTCAGCCCGCTCATCTGATTCATAGAAATGAAGACAAATTATGCATGAGGGAGAATTAGACTGAATGTAGTTAATTGTTGTGAATCTCTCCGACAATCAACGAGTATCGGAAAAACTCATGTTGCATCCTATCTCACTACTGAACAATGGAAGTATACTATGAATAACTTGTTTTGATCCCTGCGATCACGACACTCTACTCCTAACACTTCTAGCAATTATGACTTTACTATGAACCAATAAGTCTAACAACCAAACTAGAATTCGATTTCGACTACAATTGTAAACATCAAGAATTCGCTTTGAAGCTAGAACTCTGAGCAATCAATCAAGACCTTAAATCACTAAGAATTCATAATAATCAATCAAAAACTCAATCACATAGAATTCTGAACAATCAATCAAGAACTCAAATCAGCCAAGAGTTGGATTCACCCTTCCAAACATTCAAGAGGGTGATGAAGACTATGACATTTAAACAATAAAAGATGAATCATGACCCAAGGATTTTGAATAAAAAATATTCTAATCGGCTCAACAAGAATTCTAATCACTGAGATTTCTAATTGGATCATGACATTTAATATGACCAAGAATTATAGGTCATAAGATCTGAACTCCTGTCCAGTGATTTCCTTGACAATCAACGTACAATCATGGCTTGTCGCCTCTCAAGCAATGTGATAATAACACGTGTATGGCAATGTTAGCAAGCTTGGCTTGCCTCATTCATTGTTAGTTATTTATGTAAAAAAAAAAAAAATTTGTTGCTTATCCCTTACGGGACGTTGCAGTCAACACCAGCATTTTCAGCTGATGTTGATGTACTAGGCAAGTGTTACGTTCAGTAGTTTGCCATTGCTGTCTGAACGACCGGTCTCTATACCTTTTTCGAAAAAACCAGCACTATTTATGTAAGCCTATGGACAAATGAATCTTCTCCGACAGTATATCAATCTTATCCGCCATGAAACATGTCATTAAGATTGAAAGTTAATCTAGAGAGACCAGATCCTACCACCTTGTAACTAACTTGTAATCTTTCTAGCCATGTGGGTTTTCAATCTGTAAAAACACTGGATTATTGGTACAAACAATATGCATATACATATTTATATGCACTCATCATACCAACAACTTATCTTGTTACAAGGTCTGGGCCTTGATTTCTTGAGAAATTGTATATTTCGCCCTCTATAAATTGCGACAAAAATGGAGGTCGACTGTCTCTTTCAGACCCGCATAGTGAAATGACATAATCTGCGGCGCGGGTGCGCCGGCCTGCGTCTGCTCCGTGTTCAGATTGGTCGACTCCCACAGTTTCATTAGTCAGACTTTGACCACACTGCTAAGTAAGCTGTCTGTAACATGACTAGGCAGTTTTTGGGCCAGCATTCTACCCAAAGTTTCCCCCCAAAATAATCTCTTGAAACATGCATGCACATGCATAGTTATAAAATTAAGGTTAAGAGTATACAGCATTTATAATTCCATCAATAATACTCGACTGTTTGCATAAGCAAATGAGGAGTTGTAAAAGTGTCCCACGACAATGATCTCTTGGCAGGTTTACGTTCAGTAGTTTGCCATTGCTTTCTGAACGATCGGCACCCATACCAACGCAAGACGGTCTGCTGTCAAATCGCCCGCATCTGTGTTTCGAACAATAGTCATAGAGCTACAATAATTGACAGCTGTTTTGATAGTCCTAGAAACACAGAGGTGTATAATAGCACCTGGAGAAACAAGAATAGATAGAAAGACAAATGAGAAAGTACGTACTGGTGTAGGGAATACCATTCGATACTGACTGTAGATCACCAAAGAATTAACTGGTTCGAACATGTAGTTACAATAGAACAAGATCAATCCGCGAAGAGTTGGAAGAGTTGGCTATATGCAGTTAAAACAACAAGACAAGCGAAACACAGAACATTGTATCCGCCTTCCATCTACCACGATTCACGGGAAAAGAAAGTTGGACAACAGCAAAGGACAAAGCGTTTCATGTTATGTGCGCTTGTGAATGTTAATATTGTAATAAAATGATATTCTTGAATAACGTAACACAAACAAATATATAAATCACCGGTTTGATGTTTCTCAATTATATTGTTATTAAATGGGGCACAATGATTGTCTTTATGATGCCAGGAAATATTGCATTGGCGATCAGCCAGGATATGGCAGGACCATGACGTCCGAAGTGTGATCACAATGAGACGTCCACGAGGAAACACTGCTCTGTATCAAAAGTCTTACTGTAGACAGGGGCCCGCTGTCATTCTGGAAATACAGACAACACAAGATATTATATCAGCTTAGGGACACGTTATGGCATACAGACAACACAAGATGTTATATCAGCATAGAGTAGCGTGTGAGAATACAGACAGCACAATATGTTACACCAACATAGGGACACGTTTGGGAATACAGACAACACAAGATGCCATGTGGCCGCTGCTCATATATTATATAGACACGACCAAAGTGAAGACGATGGAGATGAAAATAAACAAATACAAAAGGAAGTGACATGGAGCACCACCATGCCTCACGACGGTCACACTATATTGTAAGCAGAGTAATCTCGTCCTCCCGTTCCTGTCCCTCATGTAAGAATTCAAAGTCGGAAAAGCCAGACTCGCGATGATGCTGCACGAGTCTCCAGATGAAGCAGTCAGTACCTCACAGCCCGCCCTGAGAACGGGAAGGAAGTGGGAAGTCGTCAGCGCGGTCGAAGATGCACAGACAGCACTCAAGCCGAAAGACGAAAGAGGTCATGGGGCACACCCAGTCATACAGAATGGGGTTCAGGCACCATGACAGAGCTACGATGTGGTCTAGAGCGACAACTAAGGAACGCAGAGACATGTTGGTTCAGGAGATCCGTGAGGGAGAGGACGAAGTGAGAGTGCGAACGACTGCCCAAAATGCGCAACAGGGCCAGTGGATGTCATGGGCAGGGATATTGCAGAAGTCCCTTACCTGGAATGAGATATGGCGTATGGGACCACTGCGCTTAAGTTTCGTCGTCCGATCCCTGTACAATGTCTTGCCATCAGCTGTCAACTTGGTCAAGTGGGCTAAAACCACTGACCCGTCCTGTCCCCTCTGTAATATGGTCCAGACAGCAGAGCACCTACGTCCGTATGCACAGTAGCTCTATACCAAGGCCGATTCACATGGTGCCACAACAAAGTCCTTGCTGAGTTGGCAGCCATAGTGGATGTAGCCAGAAAGTTGGCGAACAGAGGGGCCAGGCCGAGGCCTTTGGGGATTTACTTCGTTCGAGAGACAAGGAAGTCTGCGCTGCATCGTTACCCTTACTTACCGTTCAATCGTTTTCGATTGCACGAGTGACTGGGAGCTGACCGTGGACATAAAGGGCCGTAGGGAATACCCTGAGGTGATCCGACAGTTTAGCTTGGGACCTGACATTGTACTTCACTCCTCGTTGGCCAAACAGCTAACGCTGATTGAAATGACAGTCTCATACGAGTCAAATGTAAAGGAGCAGCGCGTATACAAGATGGAGAAGTACGGTGGCAGTGTTACTAGTCTGAGACAGGAAGGATACACTGTCAGGCAATGCGCCGTTGAGGTGGGCGCAAGAGGTCTGGGTCTCTCACTCTGTGTATGATGTGTTAAAGCAGATGGACATAAAAGGACAAGCGAGAACTCGAGCACAAAAACAACTGGGTGAGGGAGCCGATAAGGCCTCGAGTTGGCTGTGGACTTGTCGAAACATGGATTGGGGCATAAAGCGGTAACTGCAGAACGACTAACAATCTCTCAACTAAGAGCAAGAACTTGCACTATCGACTCCATAGCATTCCCTCCGAGCGAGGGCAGTGCATCTAAGTACATGACTGTTCGGTTGGGCAATTGCCGCACGGCAGCAGTCGTTAAATCATGCAAATGTCTGCCGAAGTCCAACCTCCATACCAGGACGATAGTCGTCTTCCATAAGTCGCACTCAGCAGCAGAGACCAAGAGGTGAGTCGAGAAACCCAGAGGAAGAACCGGCTTCCTAGTAGAGTGCAGCGCCATGAACGGGTCACGAAGAAGGAACATAGCAACGGAAACGAATTGAGGCGATAGAGGCAGTGGCTTTTGAAGAATCTGACTCCAAGGACCACATGTGCTAAGGTGGTGTGAGAGCACAGGCACCGGTTGCACATTCTCTTCTCACTGAGGGAGGGGAGGCCTGAGAGTTGACGTGTTCATGGCTAAGGGACAAGCACAAACAACAAGGACAACGAAATCGACCGAACGTCTCGCACGGCATGTTTGCTCCGCGGCGGAGTTTTCATCACTGATATATCAGCATATATGCGTGTGGGAATACAGGTAACACACGATTTTATATCAGCATAGAAAGTGTAGAAACACTCAGGAAATAAATGACCGTAGGCCTCGATGTAGACCAAGAAGACGGCGGAGAGATAATATATATACAGACCTACAAGCACTTGGAATCAACAACTGGCAAGAGAAGGTCAACCAGAGAGACGAATGGAGACGGATTGTATCTGCAGCAAAGAACTTCAATGGCTCGGAACGCTGAAGAAGAAGAAGATAGAAAGCGTGTGAGAGTACAGACAACACACTATGTTACACCAGCATAGTGAAGCTATGGGGTGGGAATGCAGACAACAGAAGATGTCATTTCAGCATTGAAAGCGTGAGGGAATACAGACATCACACGATGTTACATGAGCATGGGGACACTATGGGAATACAGACAGCGCAATATGTCATATTAACATAGAGACCCCTGTGGGAATACAGACCATACAAGATGTTATATCCGCATATAAAGAGTGTGGGAATAAAGATATCTCAAGATGGTTACATCAGCATAGGGACACGTGTGAAAATACAAACAACACACGATGTTATAGCGGCATAACAAGCGTGTGGGAATACGTGTTAAGCGTCTCAAAATCTGTTTTCTTTTTCTGCAATATAATGCATCTGCAGCTGGTTATCTCGTTTGGACTTCCTTTGACAATCTTCAGGCGGTCTTGTAACTATTTAAATGTTATCTTCGTCGGCAATAGCAGCCTGTTCCTCTTGCAATATCATGTCATCTCCTCCATCGCATGCAATTGTGATCGCCATAACGAAAAAGATGGCAAATAATATTTCTATAATCTGGAAATTCATGTTTAGGATTAAATATCAAATACTACATTAACTGCAAAAGTAGGTGAGGTATTGTTTTGAGCAAGTAACAACGCCTAATAAACGCGATAAAGATTCAATTTCTTGCAACAAGAAAGGCAACATGAAATTGTCGTCTGCTATTTGAAATTGACGTGGCTGTCTGGCACTAACACTGTTCTTCGAGTCTGGAGATCTCCCACCTGGCACCGTGGCACTAGCGACAGGTTGATGGTGTTGTATAGACATGTAAATGTCCATATTTCATTGGATAGCAAGTCTTGTTTTATTGCGAAGGTTAAATCAGTGAGAGCAACTGGAGGACACTCAGAACCCTTCACCATAAGACCTGGAGTACGACAAAGTTGTGTCCTGTCCCCTCTCTTGTTCATAACATATATAGACAACATATGTAAAGAAACCAACCAAACAGAGACCGCAGGAATACTCCATAACGAGAACACAGAAGAAGTGTCACGGGATACTGTGAGTTAATGATTCCCTGATAAACTAGTAAGATTAATTACAAGGTATGAGGAGGGTTAACAGTCGAGTACTTCAGTCTGAGATGACGACGAATTAAAGGTTATTGACCGACAGTATAAAATAGGATACAGTGTAAGGAGTCATTGACCAGCTCTGTCAACGGAGAAAACAACGGGGAGACTTCGAGAACGGGAAAACGAACGGAGACGGCGATCAAAGGGTTCGGACGCTTGGAAGTACTAGCGTAGGGGAACACCGGGAAACAGCGGAAGAACGGAGGACGAGACGACGGAGAGACGAAACGGAGCGCCAATTGACGAATACGTGACTTCACAGACGTTTGATGTGGAGAATTACGGCTAAAATTGATTGTGGATCAAAAACAGCGGAGGATTTGACACTGAATATAAATAGTAGAAACTGGGTTTTCTGATTTAGTGTGTGCTCCCTAATTGGGCGGAGATTATCTAGGTGTCCGTACATGTGGAAAGAAATACACGTCCCTTATTGTTGAAAGGAGATGGGATATTAGTGTTTTATTCGCTAGTGTATTTTAATTCCTGGATTACCATAGAGTGTATATAAGGTAATCTAACCTTATCGTAATAGTTTAGCATAGGGAAATAGGTGTTTGTTCTTGACTTGTAGCATTTCCTTCGTTTATCTAATCGTGTAAACTTTAGTGCACTCATCAGTCTTATGTCAGAGTGTCTTTCGGAGGCTTCTCAATATGGCTAGAGAAGGACACACACATAAGAAGTAGTTTGGGGCAGACTCATATCACATGATTAAATGTCTCTCCCACAGGTTCCAATCCCACTATTGTAATCAGAGAAGAAATGAAAGTTACTTCACTTGAGCAAATAAAGTACCTACCTAGAACCATCAAGAACATAAGCATGTTTTACTAGTGAGAATAGATAACTTAGCGTCAAATACAGAACACTGTATACGCAAACGAATATACAAGTAAAGCACTTAAAAGGAAAAAAGACGTTAACCTGTGGCAAGCAGGGATACTTAAAACTGCATGCAATTGCACTGGGAATAAAGATAAAACTTGATTAACGAGAGACATTGAGTAGAACATTTATATTAACTCTAGACAATGTTGGATAGTGGCGGTGTGTATTCCCTGATGGACTGTAATACCTTCCAAAAACAGGAAATATATGGATTTCAGTGACTTACCTAAATCGGATTATTTTCTGCTGATAAGACATTGAACAATTGTTTTTCCAGAATTGGATTAAGTCCAGACTCAAGCAGGAGGAGAGCATCCAGGGTGAGAGCTGTCCAATTTTATGTGTGATGTCCTGTGGTTCGGCCGAATCAAGAGGCGAGAAAGTATACGGCACATACGACTTCCAGAGTCATATCTTGCACCCACACTAGCAGACACTACCAACTACATATACACATTCAATACATACAACTGACATATTTTTCAACAATAAACATGTTATTAATTGTTGGAGGAAACTGTTGTCAGGGGATGTTATGAAGGAGAGAGAGAGAGAGAGAGAGAGAGAGAGAGAGAGAGAGAGATAGTGTATGGAAGACAGAAGGGAGGAGTGTAGACAAAAGTCATTCAATAGTTCCAATAGTAGAAGCATAATCAAGGTGTGCTTGTCGAGTCCACTTTCCTCCAGGGACGACAAGTGACAAGAAGAAGCATCTGCAAATCTAACTATTAAAGAACTCCTGTTTGCGGACGACCAAGCACTAATAGCAAAATCAAAAGCTGAATTACAAGACTACATGAATAGTCTAACGTAATGTGTAGGGAACATAATCTGAAAATTAGCACAAGCAAAACAGAGGTAATGACTTTAACCAAAGAAGAAAAAAACAACAACAACAATTCACCTAAACAAACATCCCTTGAAAGAACTAAAGAGTTTCAAGTACCCAGGAAGTATAATGTCATCAAATGGCAGATCAGAAGACCAGATCGAAAATAGATGCAATAAGGCAAACCAACTCATTGGACAAATGGCACCAATATCAAAGAACAAACACGTATCAATAACTACTAAGAAGGCACTTTACAACACAATCTCTATGTTACCAATGCCAAACCTGGACAATGATAGAGAAAGAGAAAGGAAAAATAACAACAACAGAAATTAGATTCCTGAGAAGAATACTCAACGTATCAAGAAGAGATAAGATCAGACATGAAGAAATCAGGACTAAAGTGGGGGTTATAACAGCAATAGATTTTATTTGAAAGCAGCAAGTCAAATGGTTTGGCCATGCAATAGGTTACCATTCAACAGCATACAACAACAAGCAATAGTGTACAGACTAGATGGAAACAGAGGAAGAGGCCGACCACGTAAATGTTGAACGGAGGGAATATCAGAGTCCATGGGAATATCGATACATGAAGCCCATAATCGGGCACTTTCACGATGTTTATACTTCACCTCGACACCGCAGGGTAAAAGAGGAACGTGATGAACGCACATTTAGTGGCCGTGCTATGTAGCCAGTGTGATATACTAAAACGTCTCTACCAACTTCCTATGAGTGACTCTTTTAAAAATACAACCTGCTCTAGGAATCACTGTGTAAGTACCTTACTTTGGGGAAGAAAACAACCAAATTTGTGTGAGCATAGTTTAAATCTTAACACCAAGACTGTGCAAATATTTGGCCAAGGCAGGCCCTAGACGTAACAAAGGGATTAGTGGCCATTTGAGTGAAGAAAAAAAGCCGAACACGCCAAGCTTCCCCCGCTGAGGGAAGATAAAGAATGTTTAAATTATTTCACTCTGTGAAGCAATAGGTATGCGAATATAAAATACTTTTGAATATGTAACTTATGTTTGTTTATTTTTAAAAATAAGATACATATATCAATGTTTTTAATTAAGAATTGGTTAAAATGATAATCAATTATTCTTGTAAACAAGGGCCTGATTGACCCTGATTGATTTTTACTGCTGAGCGCCATGCTGTGCCACGCTGTCAAATTTCTATACAATTTCAAATTCCTATGTTTAAATAACTTCTATGCATTGTGAAACTATATCTCACTATCAATGCTTATAATCTGTAAATATCCTATGTGGTGTAACTTCACTGTTAAGGACATTTCAGTAAACATTTTATCCATGCGGAAGCATACTATTGATCAAGCATATTATGGACTCTAGTGCCAAGGGAACGGGCTTGGTAGAATCAGCGGGGAAAGAAGACCCTGTTGAGCTTGACTCTAGTCCGACTTTGTGAAGACACATGAAGGGTGTAGCATAGGTGGGAGCGCAAGCGCAATTGAAATACCACTACTTTTATCGTTTCTTTACTTATTCAGTCTCTCGGTAGAGATTTGTTCGCATCAGACGAGCAAATCTCCGGCGGGCCTATTCTCGCTGGTCGCGAGATCCGCACAGTGGAAGTATGGGAGATTTGCTTGCAAATAGACAGGCAATATCTCCTGCGGTAGCTATGGCGGACCTATTCCCGCTGGTCGCGGGGACCGCTATAAGTCAGGTGGGGAGTCTGACGATAGTGCACGCTTTACACAGGTCCGGACACTTGTGACTGACAGATTTGCGCGCCCTCATGGTCCGGGCTCGTACAAGGCCCTCATCTGTGGGACATGGCTGAACGTCTCTAAGCCGGGTCCCTTGGGTGTCAGGGTCTGGCCATAACTCGCCACCGGCTCTTGGTGGTGAGGTCTCGGTGGATTGACGCTGAGCCGCCAGCGTCTGCAGCCTACCTTGTGCCAGACGTATTGGTTACCCATTCCTCTGGAATACACAAGACTAGGCCGAGAGAGGGGTCATGTCGTTTGGGCATCACATGATCTCTGAAGCTCTGCCCAGACATTGTGATGGAATAGTGGCCACATTCCACTCACATACTTTAGTCTGTCAAGACTGAAAGGTGTCTACTACGAAAGGTGTCTACTAGTTCATGTTGGATAAATTGCTTTGCCAGCTGCTAATTTGTAACCTTAGCTATCGAGCCACATGTTGGTACAATCTTCTTGTTAACATATTAGTAACCATTCAATATGGGTGATGGACATGTAATATTTTCATTAATATGCTAGGAAAATGCCATGTTTGAGAAGTAAAACCTCAAGAAAGAAAACACATGATATAATTGAATGTTCTGATAGGATGTGCCTTCAACCCGCATCACCTCACTGTGGTAGTGGCATAAGCGAAGGTTTATGGTTAGAAATTGAAAGCAACATTAAGAAAACTGGCCATGCTGCATACGTTATTTCTGATAAATAACATTTCTTCCATTCGCAGCAATCGGTAAATTTTATCATGGCGTTCACTAACCTCATGTTGCTGTAAGCAGTAGCGAAAAAAGACTATATAATCTAGTTTTATGGGTTAATAAATGGGGAAATCCAAAAACATTGGCTCCTGCATTACTATTATGATTATTATTATTATGTATGATTATTATGTTTATTCATATATGAGGAATGCACATGTTCGGTTTTCTCTGTATGAGATTTATATAGATATTCTGTTCATGATTGTTACTTTAGCTGTTGGGAATATACATTTTAATGTTACCCCTGGGGACATAATGATGTTGATGTAAGAATTCTTGTGTATGTCAGCACCACAAGACGATAATGTTGAATAGCAGTGGCCTATAGTTTACAGCAGTAGAAAGTAGACGGGGAATTGTAAGACAAAAGGCCTATGGCTCAGAACTCCTTGTCAGGTTAGGATAGATATAACAGCAAGATGGATTGAATGGTCAGGAACTCTCAGATCCATCAAATAGTTCTAGTAACGACATCAGAATAGAATATTGAGTGAGAGGATACCTTACTCACAAGAAGAGCTAGAATAGCTCAACAACAAGCGACGAGGGAAATGAAGCGTGGAAACCAACTCCTATCTCATCCCCTTTGTTTTTGTTTGTAATTGTGTTATAAACATGGGACCTTAAAACAGTAGATTAATGCTGGGGTTGTTTTCCTTTGTCATTTCCAGTTCTAGAAGAGAAGTAAGTGGTGGTTTGTTGGACTGTATCACTTAAACTGGATCCTGGGTCAACAGCCAGAAAGTGATAAAAGGGCAACCAGTCTTAAACATTCTTTTTTCACTGAAGGGTATAACACAATAGTTGTTGCTGTTTTAATTGATTATGCTGACCCTATATCATTAATATTTTTAAATATGAGAATTGTAACTGACGTCAGAAAAAATTGTTTTATATGTTTGGTTTTCCTGAACATAGACCATTGTTTGCTTTACTGTTGTAAAGTGGGTCAAAGATGTAGAACCAATTAGTGATTGTTGTGTGTTTGTAATAACATTGTTTTATTCTTGGGACAATGGGGGTAATGTGTTTTTGATATTGTAAATTATTCCCATGCCTGTTCTTGAAATTCAGTATGGTCATTACAATTATCTATAAGTTACTTCATATCTTGATTTAATGCCTGGACTGTTTGTCCAAAAATGATGATGTTTACGTCAATTAAATGTTGATGTTTGTTCAACAGTGGTTATTTTTATGTGTTGTAAACAATCAATGTCCTCTAGCACTATATTAAATTTAAATGGTGATAAAGTGGGAGGGGAAACCTACACACAGATACCATTGTTTCAAGGATTGAAGTGTTTTTCTCCCTGTATTTGTGGTAAATTTCCCTGATCACCTTGCATCCTGAAGAGAAAAGAGAATCAAACCTAAATCCCCTAGACATAAATTAGCCAATATTCTCTTAAATTAAAATCCACATACCACAGTCGGGAACCACGTCCCAATTCGTCGATCACTCAAGCATAGCAGATTGCCTACAGGAGACGCTGCCCCCTGCTCAGCAACACGCCGCGCTATTTTCATGCAAGGCATGATTCTCAATCTTTTCATCTTCACGCCGGACTGCGTGAAGCTCTAGACTGTCTGTACCGAGTGGCCCATGATCTGACCTAGGTCCATGGCAGTAGTCACGACGGTAGTGTGATAATATGAGTTCAAGCACTGACACCTCAGGTCAGGTAGTTAGTCTAAATTAGAAACACGGAGCTTTCAGACCAGAGAATAATTAACATTTTATAGACATGTTTTTATGTGACAGCCGCTGTCACCCGTACTACTCTTGCTGTCCTAGGACAGAAAAACACTGCGCTATAGCTACTATAAGTAGGTTTGTTTTTATAATTAAATTTGATTAATGGATAGTACGTGTGAAGTACTCAGGTTCCAGTTAACAGAGACTATTAATGAAAATAGAAGCAAAGGCGGGGAGAGGGTTCATAAGGTAGCGTGGCTTAGAGCTACCTTTGAATCATGAATCACTGGGAGCGATCGCAGTTGTGCACCATGCTAGAGAACACAGAACTAGGCAATGTTTTATTCCCTCCTCGCAAAGAACACGGTAATGATTTTACTCCGTCCCCACTAAGAAATCGCTTATGTTTTATCCCTCCTAAAAATGTACTCAATAATGTTCTGCGCCCTCACACAGAACTCGATACACACAAGTTAGCTATTTTTAAAAAAAAAATTGGTTAAAGTGGTTAAAAGTTAAAGATGGGCAGATTCGTGTCAAAGAATAAGCACAGACACATACCTACAGCATGTTCTAGTTTGTATTTTCTATTGCTTCCTCTGTTACAGAAATTGTTTTGTTTGCTACATAGGTGCATGCCTTTTATAGAATGTTGCAATAAACCCCATAGTTTATTGGTTCTTTGTGATTTACTAAGCATTGTTAGTTCAGTAGTTTGCCATTGCTTTGTGAAGAAATATAACGGACCTAACACTTCACATAACTACTGCAGGTTCTAGTTTCGGGAGCTGTCTTGTTTTCAAAACAATGTTTCCCCGTAGTGAATTTTAATAACGAAGACACAAACAATAGATTGCCTGGCATATTTCGCTGCATCTCGTCAGGTACATACTGCAGAATTAACACAACGTAAAGTAAATTAACTAGATACATTCTTCAAGCTGAAATTCACACATGTTCCCACAGTAATGTCAATCGTCTACCACGGTAATTTTAAGCTGACTAATATGTCTTTCTGTTTATACAAATCTGGCTTGCGTTGATTGATCATTATTGCTTCTACAGACTTTAACAAGCGAGTATTTTGTGTGTTAAACAACACGCGAAAGGCAATGTCTCTGTCAATCACATGACCGCTTTCAAAAATGTGCCTAGCAATTGAAGACGCAGGAAGCTTCCAGTGTGTCGGCCTACCTAGGCTCGCATCGCCTGTGTGTTGTATTTTGTCGACCCATTGAGGTATGTGCTCTGACACTTTGTTTAGCTGTCGCTCCGTTCTGCCGATGTAGAAAGCCTGGCACCTACATGTGAATTGGTAAATACAATTGTTTTTGGCTTACAGAGGAACATACCCTTTTACTGATGGTGTGGGAATCGGTGTGGTTCTATACCTAATGACTGCAGTTGCAGAACAGAATGTTCGGCCTACTGCTGTAGTGAGCCGGTCTTGTAGACGTTCCATTACGTCATCCCCTCGAAAGGTTAGCTGGATGAATACCTTGAGTTTAGGGACTGCAGTTTCATCTGGTTTTGGTTTGGTCTGTTGTCAGTGGCGCTTTATAAATCCTGTGGCGTACCCATTCAGGTTTAAGACATTCTTCAGAGTTTCAAAATCCTCTGTCAGTGTGTCCTGGGTGCATATATTTCTAGCACGGTCAAACAGGGTCCGTACTAAGCCCCGTTTGTACTGGACGGGTGTGAAGCTATGAAAATTTAGGTATTGACCAGTCCATGTTTCTTCTTTGCTGTACACCGATCTTTGAATTGTGCCATCTTTTCTACGTCTCATTAGAATATCTAGGAACGGCAACGCTTCATTGTCTTCGTGTTCCATATGTTTTATGCGTCATGTTCATTATGGCCAGAAACGATGTTGCTTGTAGCTCGTCTGTGGTGATAATTAGTATATCGTCCACATACCGACGGTAGAAGGCCAAGTTGTTAGTGTCTGAGGATCTCTTTTCTTCTAAATGTGCCATGAAGATGTCCGCTAGAATACGACCAAGAGGACACCCCATGGCCACTCCGCCAATTTGGCGGTATAACTTTGTCAGAAAATTGAATTGTATGTTGGTGGTACATAATAGTAGTAGCCTCTCCAGAATAGATGTTGGTATGCCTAGTTTTAGTTGTTTGTCTTGAATGCGTTCACTTATTATTTACACAGTCTTCTCTAATGGGACGTTGGTGAATAAATAGGGAGGCTATATCCATGGATGTCATGTGTTTGTTAATTATGTCCATAGTATCCAATAACTCCACTAGTTCGAATGTATCTCTAAGTATGTTTGGATCGAAGGACTGTCGTACTGGCTTTAAAATTTCGGATAGCCATCTCGCCATTCGGTGTTATGCAGAGTTAACCATGGACAGGATCGAGCTTATCAGGATGCTGGGCTTGTGAAGTTTGGGTAGACCGTACATCTGAGAAGTTTGAGAGCCACGTGGTGTGAGCGTTTGTGCAGTGGCCTCACTGATGAGTCCCGCATTCACAAGTGACTGGATCTCTTTCCTCATTATTGCATCCAGTAAGGAATATCCGGTTAGCGGGGTAGGGGTATCCCTTATCAAAGGAGATGTAAGACGCCTCTTTTCCTCCGTTAGTCTACGGGACACCCTTGGGCAAGGTGGAGTACCCGTTTAGTCCCCCGATCAGGGTTACGTGAAGCCATGAAATCAGGTGGTGGATGGAATGTGAGAGCAGCCGACAGATTGTTGTTGGTTATGGTCTTGCACTCTGCGGCGATAGGCAGATGATCTCATCAGTAGAGACAATGGCTATGGCCACCGACTAGTACAGTCACTGCCCAGAAGGAAAGCAATGGCAAACTACTTTCTGCAAAACTTGCCAAGAAACCATAACAACCATGAAAGAAAACATAATAAGAAAGAGATCTGGTGGCGAGACCCCCAGGCCAGGCAGATCAGATAACACTGGGGAAGAGTGTGACGCAGGGACCAGTACTAGTAATCGTGATGACGGAGTTAATCCTGACTGTGTTACCAAGGAAATCCCCTGTGTCAGACTAAGAAACAGAGTGAGAATGGCAACGTGGAATGTGAGAAGTTTGTATGAGGGAAAGCTTAAAGTAGTGTGTGATGAGATTGAGAGGTTAAACATTCCAATTTTAGGAATTAGTGAACATCGCTGGAGCGGCAAGGGACATTTTACGACTGAAAATGGAAGTATTTTCATTTATTCTGGTAGAGATGTCGGAGGCCAGAGTGGAGTGGCATTTTGTTTAGACAAGACAACTGCAAATACTTTAATGGGATATAATCCAGTTAGTGATAGAATCCTCACTATTAGACTTAAAGGCCGTCCAAAAAATACAACTCTCATACAGATATATGCACCTACTTCAATTGCAGAGGAGGACGAAATTGAAGATTTTTACAACACACTACAAGACACATTAAATAAGATTGGTCATAATGATATAGCAATAATAATGGGAGATTTTAATGCAAAAGTAGGTGCAGGAAGAGCTGAAAATGAGAGACACGTTTTAGGAAAATTTGGATTAGGAAATAGAAATGATGCAGGTGACAAATTAATTGAATTTTGCACAGAAAATGAGTTAACGATAGTCAACACACTTTTTAAACAACATTGAAGAAGACTCTTCACATGGAAGTCTCCAGACAGTTTTACCAAAAATCAGATAGATTATATTTTAATACATAGAAGATGGAGATCAAGCATAACATCTGCAAAAACCCTACGAAGTGCAGACTGTGATACAGATCATCAGTTATTAGAAGCAGATCTGAAATTAAAACTCAAAAAGCTTACCCGAGGACCAAGGCCACTTCGTTTTGATCTCACAAACATACCAGACGCATACAACATAGAAGTTAGGAATCGCTTTGGGGTCTTGATGTCTGTACAAGAAGAAATGACACCTGATGAACTGGCAGTACAAGCTAGAGATATCTTGATAAATGCAGCCAAAGATCTAATTCCGACCAAGAAAAAGCAACTTAAGCCATGGATTACATTAGACACGTTAGAATTAATAAAACAACGAAGGTAGCTGAAACAGAAAGGAGATGAATCAATTAACCACAGGATGAAGTATAAATCTTTAACTCGAGAAATAAGAAAGAACACAAGAAAGGACAAAAATCAATATATACAAGATTGGTGTACCAGAATAGAGCAATATCATACGACTGGAAGAGATTATGAAATGTTCAAAGAAATGAAGTTATTGACAAGAAATGTTCAACCTCAATTGAATGTTATCTGTGACAAGATGGGAAATACCTTAACAGAATCTAGACAAATTCTAGAAAGATGGCAGGCGTACTGCGGTGGAATGTATGATATGAGTGACAGTGAGGATATGAATGAGATACATGAGCCAACGACAGCAGAGACAGAACCTGAACCCTCATTAGATGAAATTGCTTGGGCTATAAAGCACCTGAAGAATAGTAAATCTCCTGGATGTGATGAGATACCAGCTGAACTAATTAAAGCGGGAGGAGAAGAAAGCATACACATATATCATGCATTATGTACAAAGATTTGGAAATATGGTATATGGCCAAAAGATTGGAAGAGAACTATCTTCATTCCAATACCAAAAAAGGGCAACCTGAAATTATGCACCAACTATAGAACTGTTGCCCTGATCAGTCATGCAAGTAAAATCCTACTAAAAGTCATAATGGCAAGACTTCGTAAGAAAATGGAAGAAGAGATTAACGTAGTTCAAGCTGGATTTAGACAAGGAAGAGGAACAAGAGATCACATATTCAACATGCGTTTAATAATAGAGAAGTGCAGAGAATTTAATGTAAACCTATACTCATGTTTTGTGGATTATTCAAAGGCATTTGACTGTGTACAGCATCAGAAACTTTGGGAAATCATGAGGACTATGGGCTTTCCATCACATGTAGTACAACTCATAAAAATGCTCTATCTAGACCAACAAGCAGCAGTTAGAAAAGATGGCGAGGCATCAGATTGGTTTGACATCAAGCAAGGAGTCCGTCAGGGCTGCGTGCTGTCACCCTATTTGTTTAACCTGTACGCAGAAAATATAATGAGAAATGTAAGAGATGATATAAACAGGGAGCTATATGATGCCCTAAATATCGGCGGTCATGACATACCAGAGATTCGATATGCTGATGATACAGTATTACTATCCACAACACAGAATGGCATAGAAAACCTAATAGCCTCAACCCAATTGAATAGTGAAAATCACAACTTATATCTTAACATAGCAAAAACAAAGATAATGCATACAGATAAAACTACTATGGAGAAAGAAATATACATTAATGGGGGAAAATTGGAGGTGGTGGAAAATTTTGAATATCTTGGGTCATTGATTACCAATAACGGTGACACAATGAAAGAAATTAAACGGCGACTATCCATTGCTCTTCAAAGACTAAAGCAGATGAGTAAATTATGGAGTGGGACAGACAGAACCACAAAAATTAGATTTTTAAGAGCATGCATCTTTCCCATTGCAATATACGCCTGTGAGACATGGACACTTACTAAACAAGCTGAAAAGCGCATAAACGCCTTTGAATATAAATGTTATAGACGAGTTCTAAGAATATCTTGGGTAAAGAAAAGAACAAATGCATCCATACTTCAAGATTTGAATATTGAGGAGGGATGGCTATTAAAGACGATAAAACAAAGAAAATTGAAGTATTTTGGTCACTTGAAACGTCTGGAAGGTTTGGAGAGAACAATAATGGAAGGGTAAATGCCTGGGAAGAGAGGAAGAGGAAGGCCAAAGAGAAGATGGGTGCAGGATGTGGCGGATGATCTCCAGATGGGTGTATCGGACGCGGGACATCTTGCTTGTGATCGAGAAGTTTTCCGGAAGGTTGTTATGGGGGTGAGGTTCTGCAAAGGACATGCTACTGAATGAATGAATGAAGGGATGTGCAGCATAAAAAATAAATATTTCTATCAGCTGGAATCTCATGATTAGGATTAAATGTCAAGTATTACATTAACCGCAAAATCAGATGAGGTATTGTTTTGAGTAAGTAAAAACGCTAAAATATCGCGATTAAGATTTAATTTCTTGTAACAAGAAAGACAATATGAGCGTGTCGTCTGCTATCTTACATTGACGTGGCGGTCTGGCACTAAGACTGTTCTCCAAGTCTGGAGATCTCCCACCTGGCACCGTGGCACTAGCGACAGTTGATGGTGTATAGACTAACACGTGCACATATTTGATTGGATAGCAAGTCTGGTTGTATCGGGTTAGTTAGATCAGTGATTCTCACCGTGAGGCATACAACTCCAAAATTTGCACGACACCTTTTTGGAGGACATCAATAAGTGTCATATTAAAATAGAGACGTAAGAAGTACCACATGTAACAACCAAGTATGGAAACATTCTTAAACATGAGTGTAACAGTCTATATTGTAGAGTAGGAGTTAAATGCGAAGTATAAATATGAGTAGTCAAGACGGTAATGAGTTAATATGAGCTTAAACGTTTATACCAGTCCAGGTAGTTTGTCTTAATTACTTTTACAAAAATGTTGCATGTCCCTGGCAGGACATTGCGGTCTATCCCAACATGTTTCACAATTCCCTGACATACAGAGTCGAGGGTTAAAAAAAAGCTGCATGTGATTTTGAAGCAGGCCGTCTTGCGTTGATTTCGATGGCATAAACGTCGATCGTTCAGAAAGGAATGGCAAGCAACCGAACGTAAAGATTTCCTAGCAAATCACAGACAAAATAGTGAGATTGATTGCGAAGTCTTGTAAAGAATAGGCAATTAATAGCTTGCCATTGATTTCAGAACGAGACGTCAACTTTAAATCCAACTGACCGGTGTGTGGAGCGAATCCACCATCCAGCCACCGATGCACAGGAAGTTTGATAGGAAAAGAAGAAGAATAAGAAGAAGAAGAAGAAGGAGGAGGAGGAGGAGGAGGAGGAGGAGGGGGAGGAGGAGGGGGAGGAGGAGGAGGAGAGGGGGAGGAGGAGGAGGAGGGGGAGGAGGAGGAGAAGAAGAAGAAGAAGAAGAAGAAGAAGAAGAAGAAGAAGAAGAAGAAGAAGAAGAAGAAGAAGAAGAAGAAGAAGAAGAAGAAGAAGAAGAAGAAGGATGAGGAATGGGAGGAGGAGGAGGCGAAGGAGGAGGAGAATGAGGAGGAGGAGGAAGAGAAGAAGAAGAAGAAGAAGAAGAAGAAGAAGAAGAAGAAGAAGAAGAAGAAGAAGAAGAAGAAGAAGAAGAAGAAGAAGAAGAAGAAGAAGAAGAAGAAGAAGAAGAAGAAGAAGAAGAAGAAGAAGAAGAAGAAGAAGAAGAAGAAGAAGAGAGAAGAAGAAGAAGAAGAAGAAGAAGAAGAAGAAGAAGAAGAAGAAGAAGAAGAAGAAGAAGAAGAAGAAGAAGAAGAAGAAGAAGAAGAAGAAGAAGAAGAAGAAGAAGAAGAAGAAGAAGAAGAAGAAGAAGAAGAAGAAGAAGAAGAAACAGATTAAGTGGGTGTACGGCATTGAGAGATTCATTGTACATTTACCAACAAATGTACTAATTGGTTAAGCGATATTGGGCATGTTAAAAATGATAGTGCAGAGGTGGTTGATATATGCGCCTGTAGATATATTGATTCACTTGTCTTGCTATTTAACTGTTTTTCAGAGCAGGGATCTAGTCATGACTGTCTGTGCAAGCTGGGCTCTATTCTTTGATGGTATATTCACGTATTTACTGGCCGTATTGTGTTCCATATTAAGAACACTTTGACTATCACTATAGAAGAAAGCGGGTGTCTGTTAGGATTCATAATGTCCGATATTTTTTTTTTTTTTTTTTTTTTTTTTTTTTTTTGCGTATCCTTTTACAGGACTTAGCTGTCAACAGCAGCATCTTTCAGCTGTCTGTTGATCTCTTGGCAAGATTACGCTCAGTAGTTTGCCATTGCTTTCTGAGCGGCCGGCTCAGTATCCGCAAGTCACGAGCGGGGGTCGAACCACCTCAGTTCTCGCTCCGCTGCGAGACTCTGCGTGATAAACGGGATTACAGAGAGAAAGTGTTATAACCCCACAGCCAGAGAGACCGGCAATGTCCGATAATGAAAGAACATTCAGCAATCCCCATGAAATTAAGAAGAACATTATAAATACAATTTTTTGTACTAATATTGTGATATCAGTGTCAAACATGGTCGCTAACTAAAGGACAAGAAAGAGAACTATTCCAGATCGAACTCCATGGAAAGATGCACATAGGACATAGACTATCACTACAAATCCAGACTAAAGTGCGAGGAATATTTGACAAGGAAGAGCAGAACAGTGTGCAGCGCAGAACAGCCACTCTCAGCTTCCTTGATGACGAATACCCACAGGAACTCTGGATCAGAGTCTACACAGATGGGTCATCACAAAAATGCTGTTCGGAATGGAGGAGCGGGAGTGTACATATAATACCCAAATAATACTAGGGACACGGCTAGGATTCACCATGGAAGAGATTAAAGCAGCCATAAAAAAATTGAAGAACAAAGCTGTTGGTGAAGATGAAATCTCAGGAGAAATGAAATGCTCAAAGCAGCAGATGAGAACACCTTACAACGTTTGTTACAGCTGATCAATGAAATCTGGCAAAGCGAATCCCCACCACAACAGTGGAAAGATGGTGTAATTTTCAAACTGCCTAAAAAGCGCGATATGTCTGATTGCAATAATTGGCGTGGTATCACTCTATTATCAGTACCAGGAAAACATTTTTGTAGCATGTTACTTGAGAGATTGAAAAAGGCGATAGATGAAAGGCTCAGAGAAGAACAAGCAGGTTTCAGACCAAAACGGTCATGCATAGACCACATTTTCACCCTCAGAATAATCATTGAAGACTCCGTAGAATTCCAGTCGAAATTAATCACCAACTTTGTCGACTTTCAAAAAGCCTTCGACAGTATCCATCCACCGTCCTTCACTTTGGAATCTACTTAACATCTATGGTTTTCCTACCAAATATGACATTGGCACCTTGCCGTCTTGACAGACGATAGTTTGTGCTTCAAAAAGGCATAATAACTTTTAACTATGGCGGTAGCGAGTGTGACTGATAAGGCCAATTTGCGCTGTAAATGTCCGTTCACAGTGGGTGCATGTGAACACGTGGTCATTTCCACCATCATGCACCATCTTACGTCTCAAACGCTTGGTGTGTGACTTTTCTGCAATAATTTTCTCCTTTGACTTTATTCCATTTCTGATATTTGCCCTCCATGCAACACGTTCAGCGGCGACTTGCTCCCAATGTGCATTATCAATGCCTGTATCAATCATGTCCCGCTTACACACATCTTTGTATCGTAGTAGAGGCCGACCCTGAGATCTCTTACCCATCTGTAATTCACCAAAAAAGATATCCTTTGGTATTCTACCATCATCCTTCCGCCTAAGATGTCCTATCCATCTAAGTCTACGAAGACTGAGCATGGAATAAACTGTCACACAACCTGATCTTTCCAATACTTCAGTATTTGTGATTTTGTCTTGCCACTTAATACCAAGAATTCTTCGCAGACACCGCATATGAAAGCTGTTTAAATTGTTCTCTTGGTGTGAGTAAGTTGTCCAGGTTTCACTGCCATAGAGAAGAGTACTAAGGACACAGGCTTGATAGACAAGGACTTTTGTTTTGGCAGTAAGCTTCCTGTTCTCCCAGACTCTTTTTCTTAACCTGTTCATTGTTGTTGCTGCCTTACCAATCCGGATGTTGATTTCCTGATCTAGGGATAATTTGCTATTTACCACCGATCCTAGATATGTAAAATGGACTACTATCTCTAGTTCGGCGTCGTCAATAAAGATTGATGGTACCCCATGTGCACCTTGTGACATAATCTGTGTCTTCTTTTTGCTAATTGTTAAACCAAATTCAGAACAAGCATTGGAGAATGCAGATAGTAGACATTGCAATTCTTCCTCAGAGTGGGTCGTAACTGCAGCATCATCTGCAAAAAGCAACTCTCTGATCAGTACCCTCCTAATTTTGGTCTTAGCCTTCAATCTCTGAGCATTGTAGAGGCCGCCATCTGAGCGTGAGTGAATGTATATACCACCATCCTGATCACGAAATGCATATTTCAGTAGAAGTGAAAAGTATATTCCAAAGAGGGTGGGAGCTAGTACACAACCTTGCTTAACTCCACTCTTGATTTCAAATTCTTCAGAAGTTGCACCATCAAACTTGATTATACCCTTCATGCCTGTGTGGAACGATTCCACAATGGACAGAAGAGTTGGTGGGCAGCCAATCTTCTTTAGTGCCTTGAACAGACCCTCACGACTGACCAAATCAAATGCCTTTGTGAGGTCGATGAAGGCAATAAACAGTGGTTGATTCTGTTCACGGCATTTTTCTTGCATTTGTCGCAATGATAATATCATATCAGTGGTAGACCGGTTCTGTCGAAAGCCACACTGTGATTCGGGGTAGACTTGATCTCCTAGGACTTGAAGTCTGCGCAGAACAATTCTGGCAAATACTTTTCCAACAATACACAGAAGTGAGATACCCCTATAGTTGTTGCAGTCGCTCCGATCGCCCTTGTTCTTGTACAGTGTTATGATGCTTGAATCTTTGAAATCCTGTGGGACTTGTCCTTCACGCCAGCATAGCTCTATTAGCTGGTGGATCTGTATAGTGAGTGTGTCTTGCCCACTCCTGATAACCTCTATTGGAATCCCATCCTTACCTGGAGCCTTGCCAGATGCAAGTTCATTTATAGCACACTTAACTTCTGTTATGCTGGGAAGTGTGTCCAGGTGGTCAAGAGTTCGTAAAGCCTCTATGGCGTTGAGGGCATTATCCGCTAGTTTGGTCTCACTTGAGTAAAGCTCCAAATAGTGCTCTACCCATCTGTCCATCTGCTGTTTCTTATCAGTGATGACTTCTCCAGTCAAGGTTTTCAATGGTGCACTTCTTTTGATCACTGGACCACAGGCTTTCTTTATTCCTTCATACATGCTTCTTATGTCTCCCTTATCACTTGCGATTTGAATGGACTCACATAACTTGATCCAATAATCATTTGCACACTGCCTGGCAGCCTTTTGCACATCCTTCCTAGCTTGCCTTAGCTCACTCAGAGTGTTACGCGTTGGTCTTTCCTTGTTTCTTAAGAGAGCTTTCTTCTTCTTATCAATCAAGGGCTGCAGAGTCTCGCTGTTGGCCGCAAACCAGTCCTGCCTCTTATGATCCACAGTGCCGTAAACCTTTACGGCAGTTTTACAAAGAGTTTCCTTAAGTTTATTCCATTTATCATTTACTGTACAATTTTCTGGTGTATCAGTGAAAGCGTCTTCAAGTTGCTGTTGAAACTGAAAGCACTTTTCAGGATCATGAGTGTTAATAATATTAATCCTGGGGCTAGATTTGTGTTTAGCTGTGTAGATTCTCTTTGGTCTCAGTCTAACCCTTGCAACAACCAAAGAATGATCCGTATCACAGTCAGCACTGTGGTAACTACGAGTCAATGATATATGGTTCAGATGTTGTCTCCGTGTGATGATGAAGTCCAGCTGGTGCCAATGGCCGGATCTTGGATGTTTCCATGTGACCTTATGCATCTCTTTTGTTTTAAAAAAAGAGTTTGTAATACATAGGTCATTACTGGTGCAATGCTCCAGCAGCCTTTGCCCATTTTCATTCATGCGACCGATGTTGTATTTTCCAAGGCACACTGGCCATGAACTCGAGTCCTTGCCCACACGAGCATTGAAATCACCGAGCATATAAATGTAGTCGGATTTTGGAACTGCCTTGATCACAGAGTCTAACTCCTCATAGAACAAATCCTTCACATCATCAGAGGAATCGAGTGTCGGTGCATATGCAGTAATAATGGTGGCAAACCCACAAGAGGTTGCCAAGCGCAGGGATAATAGTCTTTCATTTCCTCCTGCTGGAATTTCAATCATTCCCAGTAGCGAATTCTTCACTGCAAAGCCCACACCGTGTTGCCTTTTTTCTGCCTGCCCTTTACCCTTCCAGAAAAAGGTGTAGTTGTTTTCCCTGAGTGACCCTTCCTCAGCGAGGCGAGTCTCCTGCAGGCCAGCAATATCAATGTTAAGACGATTGAGTTCGGCATCAATCACAGCCGTTTTTCTCACATCGTCAATATTGGTCAAGTCAGTGGAAAATCCTGGACACATGGTTCTCACGTTCCAGGTTGCAAGCAGTAGCTTGAGGTTTCTATTTATATTTTTGTTTGTACCTGGTGCATTGGTTTTACAGCCTGCGATTCAGATTTTGTCCTAGCCCCAAGCACCCATTGAAGCAGGCAGGGTTTGGCGGATCAGCACCCAATTGGCTGGGGGCTGCCCAGCTTGAGGCGGGCGGTAGCTGATCAGTGACACCTATAGGTGTCTCCCACCGTCAGAGGCAACGCGTAGTGCCCCATGTCTACGCCAACTGACAAGGACTTATAACCCGTAACAGTTGCCTCTCGCTTTGATTCCGAGACCAGTTAAGACCAGGGATGGAGTTATTGCCTCTCCATAGCACAAAGCCTGGGCTAAAATATAGAGATCATGTGTTGCCCATGCAGCATGATCCCTCTCTCGGCCTGCCTAGTTCACTCCAGAGGAAAGGTAACACCCCTACATCTGGAACAAGACAAGCTGCAGAAGCTGCCGGATCAGCAAAGCAATGCTCTAACTGTCCGCATGTCGGAGCTTCGATCCTAGATCAGCCGCCAACCAAGGCTTAGGGCCTGGTCTGCCCTGCCATGACAATTTTGTCTTTAGCTTGCATTTCCTCGCACCAGTGTAAGGCTTGTACCCTCCCAATTGCGCTCTTCCGCCCGAAGCCGTTGGCACAATGTGGGGTGTCGGGTTTGGTAAGCGCCGCCCAACGTTCGGCGCTAACAGAAACCAGGTAGTACCGTCTACTGTTATACGGTAGCTCAGTCATATCTGACTAAGACCTGACTGCATACCAAATATACCAACGTCATAAAATCATAAAAATAAAATAAAAAGAGACACGTTGCTGCGTAAGAACAGAAACAGGCAACTCTGACTGGTTCTCAGTCGAAACAGGAGTGAAACAGGGTTGTGTCTTATCACCGATGCTTTTTGGAATAGCTATCGATTGGGTCATGCGCAAATGCACAAACAACACAAATATGGGTATCCATTGGGTTGACAAAATTCTAGAAGACCTGGACTTTGCCGACGACATAGTGCTTTTGAGTTCAACACACCCGGAAGCCCAAGAGAAAATAAACCACCTCCAAAATGTTTCAGGGCAAATTGGTCTCCAAATTAACACCACAAAATCAAAGACTATTGATCTTACCAACAGTTCAGATGACACCAAATTGAACAGCTACGTTCTTGAAAAAGTTAACAGCTTCACATACCTAGGAAGCAAAATTACATCTACAGGGGACTCAACACCAGAAATATCATCTAGAATCGCACTGGCATCTAGTGCCTTCAATAAACTGTCAAACATCTGGAAGTCAAAGACACTCAGCAAACACACAAAACTTAAAATCTTCAACTCTTGTGTGATTCCAGTGTTAACGTATGGATGTGAAAGTTGGAAATCAACGGTAGCTTTAGATAAAAAAAATTAGACAATTTTGAGAACAAATGTCTTAGAAGACTTCTAAACATCCACTGGACAGACTTCAGAACCAATTCGCAAATAAGACAAGAGACTAAGCAAGATACAGTATCCAATTTCATAAGAAGATGCCGTTGGAACTACATCGGCCATGTACTCAGAATGGACAAGACAAGACTCCCCTACCAAGCCCTCATATGGTCACCGGTAGGGAAAAGAAAACGGGGAAGACCAAGAGAGACCCTGCGTAGAACCATCATTAGAGAAGGCTCATTCAATGGCCAAGTAAATATCCAAGATCTACAACAGGTAGCAGCGAACCGCCAGACATGGAGAGACAGGACTTCTGCCCTATGCGCCGCCTTAGGCTCAAGACTAACTAACTAACACGGCCAGAGTTCCAACAGGAAAGCACTGCCGTAAATATTATGCTGAAATTGAGGCAATCATGATAGCAGCAGATAAATTACTAAATACCAACCATGGAGCAGTGTACAGTGCAGAACAGCCACTTTTAGCTTCCTTGATGTCGAATACCCATAGGACCTCTGGATCCGAGTCTACACAGATGGGTCAGCACAAAATGCTGTTCGTAATGGAGGAGCGGGAGTGTACATATAATACCCAAATAATACTAGAGACACGGCCAGAGTACAAACAGGAAAGAATTGAAATAACTATGATGCTGAAATTGAGAATGAGACAATCAAGATGGCAGCAGAGAAATTACTAAATACCAACCATGGTACACAACCTATTGTGCTGTTGACAGATGCAAAATCAGTACTCGAGGCTCTCCTGTCCGGGAAATTGCCAGTACTAAGGATACTACTTTCTGAACTTAGCAGTCAGCATGAGGTCACCAGGCAGTGGATACCATTCCACTGTGGAGTACCCGGAAACGACAGAGCTGATCAATTGGCTAAGGAAGGGGCAAAAGAAGAACAGCCTGATGTGCCCATTACATATCACCAAAAGAAAAGAATGATTAAATCAGTCAGAATTCCACCGAAAACTACTCAAGACGACTACCACGTTATGGACAGACCAGTACAAATCATTATTCTGCGCCCCAGAACAAGACACAATAGATTACGCAACCACATGTATACAAAATTCAAGATTGGTGACTCAGTCATGTGCACATATGGTTTGGCGTCGCAGACAGCAGAGCACATACTCCAAGAGTGCCCAAACTACAACATACCCAGGCATACATTCTGGCCTAGAGAGACAACAGTGAAAGATAAACTCTATGGACCGCTGAGTGAACTAAACAAGAATATTAGATTCATACATTGCAGTTATAGACATATTTAAAGAGAACGACAGAAGAAGAAGAAGAAGAAGAAGAAGAAGAAGAAGAAGAAGAAGAAGAAGAAGAAGAAGAAGAAGAAGAAGAAGAAGAAGAAGAAGAAGAAGAAGAAGAAGAAGAAGAGAACTCACTACTTGTGAAATTAGTGCCTGAGAAAATCAGCGAGCAAATCAAAAAAGGAGCATATTAGAATAGAGGAGATCTATAAAACAGTTGGTGCAACACCAGTTGTTAAATTCATTGATAGACAAAGAATTAACTGCTTCGGCCACCTAGTGAGAATGAACACAATGTTGCCAGCAGCAGGAGCACACAACATGAAAATGGAAATACCAAGAGTCAGGGGAGGACCACGAAAAAGATGGATCGACTGAGTATCCAACATCTTAATACCCCACAACATCCCAGCATACACAGTGAGACCTAGTTCGTAAACCAGTCATCAAACAAGCCTGCGGCCTCTAATGCCATAGAACAGTTAAGGACAAGAGAAGAAAGAAGAATCAAAGAAGTGTTAGAAATAATATCGGAAATTCAATTCTGACGTCACTTAAACTACTTTTAGAAATCGAAAATTTTCATTCTGACATATCAGTAAGACCGATCAGGTCCATTCTGACGTTTCTTAATCGAGGTTGGTAACTTATTAAATAATAAGTTCTTTAGTTTATCATTGTTGGTCATTCTACTACCTGCTTTGGATTAATTGTATTGTCATAAATATCGTGAGCCAGTGTTTAAACTGTCTAAGAAAATCATGCTTACTGTATGAAATGTGGGGGATTTTGAAAATTAAATTGTGCCAGTTTCAGGAGACTTTCAGGAAAGTAAGAAAACTAACTTGACAATTGCATCACTCATCGAGTTGCGATTGGTCTATAGATAATTGGGGCCAGCACCATATACCCCATAAGCCCCAGTGAGTGAACAGGGGTCGTTTACTTTAATTTGACATTATATTATGCAATAAGCCGGCTACCTGGTCTAGAGGTTACACGACTTTCTCGGTAATCTCGTATACTCTCGTAAGTAACGTGACGTTGCGGGAGAATTGGAAGCGGTTCTCTCCGGTCGGTAACTTAAGGGTATGTGAGCCGGTCGCTCAGAAAGCAATGGAAAACTACTGAGCGTAATCTTGCCAAGAAATCAACAATCAGCTGAAAGATGCTGATGGTGACAGCGATGTCCTGTAAAGGATATGCAAACATTACACAATATATAATGTAACAAGTAATGTGTTGTTGCTTTAATTATGCAAGTTTCATCACGGCGTTTGAAACAAAGGACAAAATTTAAGATAATCCTCCGTGCCCAGTTCTAAGTCCAGGTAAATTAAAATGCGTTCGCTGGTTCTTTAATTGTTAAAGAACGAGGGGAGAGTAATTTAGAATCGACATACCCGGAAATCATTTCTTTGCACTCATGGCCGGAAGCAGGTATACGTGGCCGCTTGAACAAAATGTTTTGTTTCGTTTTTCGTGCTTATAGTTGTGAAGGATTAACTCATATAACTATTTGTCTATATGTCTGTCTGTCTGTCTCTACGTGTACGTTTGTTTATCTACCTACCTACCTACCTACCTACCTACCTATCTATCTATCTATCTACCTACCCACCTACGTAACTACCTACCTACCTGCCTACCTACGTACATTCCTACCTACCTACGTGTCTGTCTGTCCTTTCCTAAGCAGACAATGAAATATGGTCCACATTAACTAATCAGTAGTCAGCCCTAGAGAAAGTTGCACGTTAAGCAATCAGCGTGAGAGAAAGTTGCACATTAAATTACAACTTTCTCTTTGTCGTACGCCAGCTGTCATGTCTCTGCCTCTGTCCTGCCTCTGTTGCTGCCATGCGTACATGTGTAAATTATCTGTCACATCTTGAATGCATCTTCGTTGTAGTCTTTCTATCTTCTACCTTCACATAACCCTTGCCTCCGTAAAGATCTGTTCTATACTCTCATGTCTTTTTATATGACCAAATTATTTCATTCTCCTAATATTCGTTTATTTCAATCTTCTTCAATATTGGGTTTTTGTTCCATAGATCTGTTAGTTCTTCTTTTCGTCTAATGCATTTTTAATACAAATCTGAAGATTAAAAACAAAAACAAAAGCCCCGAAGTAGGAACCTGGTATGAATCTGTGAAGTGCTAAGATCATTACATTTTGTAGACTAGAATTAACGGAGGAACAGGTGGCCAATATTTGCCTCACTTAGTTTCATTAGTTTTATTTTTTCATTTAATTTCATTCTGGTGTCTGCCGGTTCCATCGACTATGAACTGTGATTTCCGCGGAGGACTTTTGTTTTGGCATTCTGGCGGCGGCATTATGCACAGTGTACTTGTGCGGGATATTGGATTGCCGAGGCTCCTGTCTGTTCCACTTTTCACATTGGACAGTGGAGAGCATTTTGTGTGACATTCACTGGCACAGGAACGGAGCATAAAGGGGACGACCCGTTGCCGTGAAGTTGGAACCTCGACTAACTTACTAACTAACTAACAAACATTAGTTCATTTCTTGTGATTATTTATCTCTAGGCAACGACCCTCCGGTTGGTGGTTAGGGATTTCCTATATTACTAAAGTGTCAGAAATAATACCTGGAATGTCAATCTTGACGTCACTCAAACTAAGTTTAGAAACCGAAAATTTCCATTCCAATAACGTTAGTAAGTTTGCCATTTTGTTGTTTCCCGCTTTAGAGATTTGTAACGGATGGTCAATCTTCTGCCTGCTTTGAATTATTTGTATTGCCATACACATTGTGAGTGAATGTTTAAACATTCTAAGAGATAAACATGGTTATTGCATGAAATATAAAGGATATTGAAATGTAAATTGTTCCAGCTTCGTGAAATGTTCAGGAAAGTAAAGACGACCATCTTGGTAATGACAACATTACTCATCGAGTGTCGATTGGTCTATACATATTTAAGGCCAGCTCCATATACCTTATAAGCCCCAGTGAGTGAACAGGGGTAGTTTATTTTCATTTGACTTTATATTATAAAATTTTAAATGTAACAGGTCATGTTTTGTTACTTTAATGATGCAAATTTTAGCACGATGTTAGAAACAACGGATATAATTGAAGTTGATTCTCCATGACCAGTTATTAGTACTGGTAAATTAATGTGCGTTCGTTGGTTCTTTAATTGTTAAAGAACGCGTAGAGAATAATTTACAATCGACATACCCGGAAATCATTTCCCAGCACTCATGACCGGAAGCAGGTATACTTAGCCGCTACAACAAAATATGTTGTTTCGTTGTTCCTGCTTATTGTTGTGGAGGATTAAATCATACAACTATCTATCTATAATCTATATGTCATTCTGTCTGTCTGACGGTCTATTTATGTTTGTTTGCCTACTAACATACCTACCTACCTAATAACCTGTCTGTCTGCCTGCCTGTCTGTCTTCTCGCCCGCCTACCTACGTACCTACCTACCTATCTACCTACCTACCTACCTGCTTGGCTACCTACCTTGTAGCCACTTTAGTAACATTTTCTAAATTGCCTTTAATTATGCAACCTGCATAGTTGGATACCTCTTGAAACAAGAAATCCAACAGTACCTTATTCAATTCTGTAGGTCAATTATAAGCCGGGCTATTAATTTTTGAGTGTCAGTTTATCACTTAATATGAACTAAATGAAAAATATTATTTTCCCATTTTAGAAGTTGTGACCAAAATACATACGCTAAGGGTAGATAACTACTCTTGATTTTTGCTAGCTAAGGGGAGTAACTCGTGTTGTTATTTTGAGGGCCAACGTGAGAAAGCAACATTCAAATGAAAACCGTAAACTCCCTCTTCCTCCTGCTTCTTCCTCCACTCCAGCACCCTACTCCGCCTCCTTCTTCTCATTCCTCCTCCTCCTCCTTCCTCCTAAAGCCATTTTAATAATATTGGTGCATTTTCCCAAATGCAATAATAGTGCACCATGACTGTCATGTAATAATAAATATTGTAAATGATGTAATAAACCCTAAAGATTTATGGTGGCTTTACACTTTTATTAAATGCCAAATCATGCACTTTAGGAAAAGTAAATAACCAAACCATGAGTTATTTAGTCTGTATATATTTTAGTTGCATGTCCTTCACTGGACGTGGCAGTCAACCGTAGCAATTTTGTCTGTTCGTGGCTCCTGGGCAAATCTTATGTTCAGTAGTTTGCCATTGTTTTATGAACGACCGACACCTAAAGCGTTGTCGAACAAAAACACCCAGTACCTCTGTGTTTTGAACCCGGGTATACAGGATTACGAATTACGTCTGTCTGCAACGCCTTCGCCACGGAAACCGGTAGTCTGCATATACAAAAATATCATTATGAGTTATATTAATTGAGTAATTGTTATTAATCAACTACATTATTAAAGTCAGCTCCCTGGCAAAGAGGTTACGAACGCAGTTCGTAATCCCGCATACACGCATTCGAAACACAGCTGTGGTCTATTTGGCAGAAGACTGCCTTGCGTTGGATTTTTTGAAATGGTATGGTGGCCGGTCAATCAGAAAGCAACGACAACTATTGAACGTAAACTTGCCAAGAGATCACAGCAACATATGCTGGTGTTGACTGCGACATCCAGTAAAGGGTATGCAACTAACTAACTTTATCAAATCTTTCGCTGATTCAAATCATGTGATACTAATAAAATAGTGTCACCATTTGTTCTGTTTTCTTGTCTCATAGATATCAATATATATGGTTTCTATGGGCTTTATTAATAGATAGAATGATGATTAGATTAACTTTCCAAGACTTCATGGCAAAACATATTTCAGATGGTTCCGTCGCCCTGCTACTGAGTGAGTGCGTGGCGCGACACTGTGAGCTGTGAGTTTCGTGTGAAGTGCTTTTGAATCTGCCCAAGTTTGTTTGTGTTTTGTTTTTTTGGAACGTGACTGCATGTTCGGAGCGATGGCAGGTGGCTATGTCCCAGAGTTGACCGGTGTTTGCCTTATGCAGAAATGCGTGGCTGCTGGGCTTCTGGTTGACTGCCACTGCCGTCGGTGATGAACTGTATTTTCGTGGACTGTGTGGGTGAACATCTAGGAAACATCCAGATAGGAAAATGACTGCTGATTCCATCAGAGATGAATTTGGTGTTTCGTGGGGGACTGGTGTGTTGACATTCTGGCGGCGGTATTATGCACAGTGTATCTGTGCTGGCTGTTGTTTGTCGAGACTCCTGTCTTTTCCACTTTTCACATTGATCAGTGGGGAGCGTTTTGTGTGATATTCACTGGCACAGGAACGGAGCATAATGGGGACGACCCGTTGCTGTGAAGTTGGAACTGCGACTAACTAACTAACTAACTAACATATTTCAGAGTTAGTGAACGACGTTAATGGCTGTCTTAGGACATCCTTGTCCGGTAGGGACAGTCATGAGCCACAGGTGACACCAGACCGTCATCCAGGTATTGATGGCAAACTAAAACTATAACTGAACTAAATAAATTTACAGTAGGAACATGGAATGGTAGGACATTAAATAAGCTAGGAAAGTTAACCAATGTTCTAAGAGAAATGGAAAACATGAAAATGAATATACAAGGCATAAGTGAGATGAGATGGATGGGATATGGCAAAATTATAACCGACAAACACACAATAATTTATTCTGGAGAGGACACACATGAAAAAGGTGTAGGAATAATATTTTTATGAAAAAACAGCCAAATCTATGAATGGATGCTGGTGTATTTCAGATAGAGTTATAATGGTCAAAATGAATGGCAAACTAATAGATATAAATATTATTCAAGTATATGCACTAACAACAAGCAGCAGTGATGAAGAGATACAACACTTTTACGGTGAAGTACAAATGGCAATAGCTCAAATTGGATCACAAGAAATACAAAATAATACTGGGATATTTTAATGCAAGGGTAGGAAAGGGATAAACAGAGGATATATTGGGGAATTACTGTTTAGGTACAAGAAATGAAAGTGGAGAGAAACTAATAGAATGGGCAAATATTAATGATATGATAATTGGAAACACATGGTTTAAACACTATAAAAGACGATTATACACATGGAAAAGCCCTGATATGAAAATACGCAACCAAATTGACTACATATTAATAAAAGATTTAGAAATGCATTAATTAATGTAAAGACAGTGCCTGGTGCTGACTGTAATAGTGATCATGTATCAATATATGGACAAATACAAATAAGATTAAAGAGAGGGGAGAAAATGGTTAAGAACTTGAGAAAATAAAAAGGTTCTGAAAGTAGATAAAGAAATTCAAAACCAATACAGAGTGACTGTGAAAAATAGGTACAATGTAATAGCTAAAATATAGAGTATAAATGAACAATGGGAAATGTTAAGGGACTATATTCATCAAACTAGCAAAGCAGTGTTATAGAAGAGAAGCCAAAAAACCTATCATAATATTCGCGAACCGGTAGGCAAGCATTTCCTCCATTGCAGATCCCACCACACCCAAAACGAATTGTAATTACCTAGTATCGAACTTTTTCTCTGATTCGATTAAAGTTGCAATATAATGCATTTGCAGCTGGTCATATCGTTTGGACTTCCTTTGACAATCTTCAGGCGGTGGTGTAATTATTGCAATGTTCACTTCGTCGTCAACAATAGCCGGTTCCTCTTGAGACGCCGTTCCCTCCCCTCCATCCTTGCAATTGTTATCGTCACAACTAAAAATATGGCAAATCATATTTATATTTTTATTTCGCCGCCTCCCTGGCCAAGGGGTTAACAACGTTATTAGTAATTCCGTATATTCACGTTGGGAAAACATCTGCACGAGATTCGGTAGCGGATCGCTCGACGCTGGTAACTTACGGGAGTATGTGAGCCGTTCGTTCAGAAAGCAATGGCAAACTACTGAACGTAAAACTAGCCTAGTACATCAACAGCGGCTGAAAAATGCTGGTCCTGTAAGGGATATGCAGCATAAAAAAATAAATATTTCTATCAACTGGAATCTCATGATTAGGATTAAATGTCAAGTATTATTTTAACCGCAAAATCAGATGAGGTATTGTTTTGAGTAAGTAAAAACGCTAAAATAACGTGATTAAGATTTAATTTCTTGCAACAAGAAAGACAACATGAACGTGTCGTCTGCTATCTTACATTGACGTGGCGGTCTGGCACTAAGACTGTTCTCCAAGTCTGGAGATCTTCCACCTGGCACCGTGGTTCTAGCGACAGGTTGATGGTGTATAGACTAACACGTGCACATATTTGATTGGATAGCAAGTCTGGTTGTATTGGGTTAGTTAGATCAACGATTCTCACCGTGGGGCATACAACTCCAAAATTTGCACGACACCTTTTTGGAGGACATCAATAAGTGTCATATTAAAATAGAGACGTAAGAAGTACCACATGTAACAATCAATTATGGAAACATTGTCAAACATGAGTGTAACAGTCTATATTGTAGAGTAGGAATTAAATGCGAAGTATAAATGTGAGTAGTCAATACGATAATGAGTTAATATGAGCTCAAACGTTTATACCAGGCCAGGTAGTTTGTCTTAATTACTTAAAAAAATATTGCATGTCCCTGGCAGGACATTGCGGTCTATCCCAACGTGTTTCACAATTCCTTGACATACAGAGTTAGGAATAAGCTGCATGTGATTTTGAAGCAGGCCGTCTTGCGTTGATTTCGATGGCATAAACGTCGGTCATTCAGGAAGTAATGGCAAGCAACCGAACGTAAAGATGTCCTAGCAAATCACAGAACAAATATTGAGATTGATTGCGAAGTCT
Source organism: Cepaea hortensis (assembly GCA_963921405.1). Lineage (NCBI taxonomy): Eukaryota > Metazoa > Mollusca > Gastropoda > Stylommatophora > Helicidae > Cepaea > Cepaea hortensis. Next base: position 84,252,427 of record OY992892.1, read on the forward strand.
TGTAAAGAACAGACAATTAACATTTTGCCATTGTTTTCAGAACGATAAGTTAACTTTTAAATTCAACTGACCGGTGTGTGCGCGACTCTGTTTTAATGCTATATTAACGTATTTACTGATCATGTATTGTTCCTCATTAAGAGTACTGTTTTGCTATCACTAGAGAAAAGAACTGGCGTATGTAAGGATAAAAAACTTCCGATAAACAAAGAGGAGATAATCAATTATTTCATTAGTTTTGTTAGTTTATTTCTTGTGTGATTATTTATCACTAGGCAACGACCCTCCTGGTTGGTTGTTATGGAATTCCTTTACTACTAAAGTGTCAGAAATAATACCGGGAATGTCAACCCTGACGTCACTCAAACTAAGTATAGAAACAGAAAATTTCCATTTCAATGACGTTAGTAAGTTTGCCATTTTGTTGATTCCTGCTTTTGAGATGTGTAACGGGTGGTCATTCTTCTACCTGCTTTGAATTAATTGTATTGCCATACGCACTGCGAGCCAATGTTTGAACAGTCTAAGAGAGAAACATGGTTATTCATGAAATATAAAGGATTTTGAAAAGTAAATTTTTCAAGCTTCGCGAAATGTTCAAAAAAGTTATACATATTTGGGGCCAGCGCCATGTACCCTATAAGCCCCAGAAAGTGAACATGGGTCGTTTACTTTCGTTTGACTTTATATTATAGAATTTAAAATGTAACAGGTCATGTTACTATAATGATGCAAGTTTTAGCCCTACGTTTGAAACAACGGATATAATTGAAGTTGATCTTCCATGCCCAGCTCTTAGTCCTGGTAAATTGAAATGGGTTCGTTGTTTCTTTAAATGTTAATTAACGGGTAGAAAATAATTTAGAAACGACATACCGAAAAATAATTTCCCAGCACTCATAGCCGGAATCAGGTATACGTGGCCGCTTTAACAAAATAGTGTATTTCGTTGGTCCCGTTTATTGCTGTAGAGGGTAACTCACTTAACTATCTATATATAATCTATCTGTCTTTCTGACTGTCTGACGGTCTATCTATGATTGTCTACCTATCTACTTACCTACCTGCCTACTTACCTGTCTGCCTGCCTGCCCACCCGCCTGCCTACCTGCCTACCTACTTAAATGCCTACCTACTTACCTGCCTACCTACTTACCTGCCTACGGACTTGCCTGCCTACCCACATGCCTCCCTACCTACTTACCTGCCTATCTACTTACCTGCCTACCTACTTATCTGCCTACCTACTTACCTGTCTACCTACTTACCTGCCTCCCTACCTAACTACCTGCCTACCTACCTACCTGTCTACCAACTTACCTGCGATCCTACTTACCTACCCCCTACCTCCCTACTTACCTACCTACCTGCCTACCTACTTAACTGCCTACCTACTTACTTGCCTACCTACTTACCTGTCTACCTAGCTACCTGTCTACCTACCTACCTGCCTACCTACTTAATTGCCTACCTACTTACCTGCGAACCTACTTACCTGCCTACCTACTTACCTGCCTACCTACTTACCTGCCTACCTACCTAACTACCTGCCTACCTACCTACCTGTCTACTTACTTACCTGCGATCCTACTTACCTGCCTACCTACTTACCTACATACCTGCCTACCTGCCTAACTACTTAGCTGCCTACCTATTTATCTGCCTACCTACTTACCTGCCTACCTACCTACCTGCCTACCTAGCTACCTGCCTACCTACCTACCTACCTACTTATCTGTCTGCCTACTTACCTGCCTACCTACTTACATGTCTACCTACTTACCTGTCTACCTACTTACCTGCCTACCTACCTACCTACTTACCTGTCTACCTACTTACCCACCTACCTACTTACCTGCCTACATACATACCTGCCCAACAACTTACATGCCTGCCTACTTACCTGCCTACCTACTTACCTGCCTAACTACTTACCTGCCTACCTACTTGCCTGCCTACATACCTACCTGCCTACCTACTTACCTACCTACCTACTTACCTGCCTACATAACTACCTGCCTACCTACCTACCTGCCTACCTACCTACCTGCCTACCTACCTACCTGCCTACCTACCTACCTGTCTACCTACCTACCTGCCTGTCTACCTACCTACCTGCCTACCTACCTACCTGCCTACCTACTTACCTGCCTTCCTACCTGTCTGGATACATATTTACCTGCATACCTACTTACCTGCCTACCTACATACCTGCCTACCTACATACCTGTCTATCTACATACCTGTCTACATACATACCTGCCTACATACATACCTGCATATCTATATACCTGCCTACCTACTTACCTACCTAATTACTTACCTGCCTACCTACCTACCTGACTACCTACCTACCTGACTACCTACCTACCTGCATACCTACTTACCTGCCTACATACCTACCTGTCTACCTACATACCTGCCTACTTACCTACCTGCCAACCTACTTACCTGCCTACCTACCTGCCTACTTACCTGCCTACCTACTTACCTGCCTACCTACTTACCTGCCTACCTACTTACATGCCTACCTACTTACCTGCCTACCTAAATGCCTGCCTTTCTAATTACCTACCTCCCTACTTAGCTGCCTACCTACAAACCTGCCTACCTAGCTACCTACCTGCCTACCTTCCTGCCTGCCTACCTACTTACCTTCCTACCTACCTACCTTCCTACCTAACTGCCTATCTACCTGCCTGCCTACCTACTTGTGTACCTACCTACTTACCTGCCAACATACCTACCTGCCTACCTACCTACCTACCTGTCAACCTACTGACCTGTCTACCTTCTTACCTGCCTACCTATTTGCCTGCCTACCTACCTACCTATCTACCTACTTGCCTGCCTACCTACTTACCTGCCTACCTACTTACCTGTCTGCCTACTTACCTGCCTACCTACTTACCTGCCTACCTACTTACCTGCCAACCTACCTACCTACTTACCTGTCTACCTACGTACCTGTCTACCTACCGGCCTACCTACTTACCTGCCTATCTACCTACCTGCCTACCTACCTGCCTACCTACTTATCTGCCTACCTACCTACCTGCCTTCCTACCTGCCTGCCTATCTACTTACCTACCTACCTACCTACCTGCCTACCTACTTACCTGCCTACCTACCTACCTGCCTGCCTACCTACTTACATACCTATCTACTTACCTGTCTTCCTACCTACCTGCCTACCTACTTACCTGCCTACCTACTTACTTGCCTACCTACTTACCTACCAACCTACCTTCCTGCCTACCTACTTACCTGCCTACCTACTTATCTGCCTACCTACTTACCTGCCTACCTACCTAGCTGCACGTATACCTACTTACCTACCCATCTACCTACCTATTGTCTATCTATTCTCAAGCAGACAATGAAGTCACTTCCACATTAACCAATCAGCGTTATACAAAGTTCCACATTAACTAATCAGCTTTAGAGAAAGTTGTGTTTTTCGGATCTTGAGCTTGATGTCTCTTCTAGGCTGCCCCCCCCCCCACCCACCCACCCACCCACCCACCCACCCACCCACACACACACACACACACACACAAACGAGTGTGTGCGTGTGTGTACTGTGAATAGGATATAATTCCTCCATCTGACCATCGATCTGTCACTAGCTCTCTAACCAACGCTTCTTTGTTCGCTTTCCTTCAGCTAATGACACAAAATGTCACCATTCTCTAGAGCTCGTTGTACTCGAAGAAAATGTCTCCTATAATTAACTTCTGATACTTTGACCAAACTGCAACTTCTAGAACGGCCCGAGGACAAATTTCATTTCTTAAGGCGACAGTGTTGTTTTAAATAAAGTTCAAGGTATTTACATTACACTGAAAGTAATTATAAACAAAGACAGGTTAATTAAGGAACGTGTGAACACGCCTGAAATGAATGTCTGCACAAATAGGATGTGTAAACAGACTTTATCAAATGGAAGTATAGAGCAAGGAGAATGTCCGGAAATATTATTATAAGTGACAATCACTGCTTACTTGTGAAAAGCGAGGAAACAATAAACACATGATTGTCACTCGCTTAACTCGTTTAAATACGGATGCAACTCAACACCGCGTCAGTTGTTAGCTGCTCTGAGTGCCAGCAGTCACTGTTTGATTTCGTTTTCGGATTACATATGTGACTTCCTGGAGACAGGGCAAGTGAAAACGTGTAGTTAACACCAACATTGGTTGTTATATCTATCTTGCGGGGTTTTGAACCATTTATTACATCTCTATGTGTATACTAGGGTAGTTTCAAGGATGCGTCCTGGCACCAACACTGTTCAGCCTCATGTTTTCAGCTATGTTGACGAATGCCTTCGAGAACAATGACATTGGAATAGACATCAACTACCGCATGGATGGAAAGTTATTCAATCTCAGAAGGCTGAAAGCTAAAACCAAAATTGACAGCGACACTGTCAGAGAGCTCATGTTTGCTGATGATTGCGCTCTATACGCCAACTCAGAGGCGGACATGCAACATAATGTTTCAGCTTTCTCACATGCCTTTGCCAACTTTGGGCTCAATATCAATTTGGAGAAAACTGTAGTTATGTACCAGCCAGCTCCAGGGAATAATCACACTGTGCCGAATATCAAAGCGAATGGTCATAGTCTAAGTGTTGTGGACAAATTCACCTATCTTGGCAGCACTGTGTCACAAGCTGCCACAATTGATGATGAAGTGAATGCAAGAATCTCCAAGGACAGCGCGGCCTTTGGCAGACTGTACAAGAATGTATGGGACAGAAATGGAATAAGTCTACAAAGCAGTTGTATTATCCACACTGCTATATGCTTGTGAAACCTGGACTGTTTATCAGCGACACGCTAGGAAATTAAACCACTTCCACACAGTCTGCCTTAGGAAGTTACTGAAGATTAAATGGCAAGACAAGATCCCAGACACTGAAGTCCTAGAAAGAGCGTCCATGCCCAGTATCCACACTCTACTAATGAAGAATCAGATTTGCTGGGCTGGTCACTTGACTCGCATGCCAGATCACAGGCTCCCTAAACGAATTTTTTACGGCGAGTTACGTTGTGGTAAACGCTCTCAAGGCGGCCAGAGGAAACGCTTTATAGACACTCTGAAAATCTTACTAAATGCTTTTGGAATTAATCATGACACCTGGGAAACTGCAGCCAGAGACCGAAATTCGTGGCGTACATCATTACGCACGGGTGCAGTTACTTGTGAGGCAACCAGGACTGCAAGAGCTGTGAAGAAAAGACAGAACAGAAAAACCACTGCAGAAAATCCTCCCCCAGAAACGTCAAGCATTCTTTGTCCACATTGTCAAAGAACATTTCGAGCCAAAATAGGCCTTATCAGCCATCTTAGAACTCATGGCTCCATACTTTCAACCCCAATAGATGAAATGAATGGTCATCATCATTCTTGATGGACAAACAACATGTGTATACTATTGTGTCCAATTCGTGACTTTTTCTTAACAAGTGAATTTGCTATGGAGATATCTATGTATTATATCTTGGTTCACAGACAATACTATGTTCTGTCTGGTGTATTGTTCATTACTTTATTATCTCCTTTGTATGTTACATGTACTCAATGAGATAATCTTCTACTAAGATTTATTATTCATTACTTTATTATCTCCCTTGTGTATCACGCGTGCTTCATGAGATATTATTTTGCTACTCATATTTGATGTGAGCATGTTATAATTATGTGCAACAATCTACATCAGGGGTGTCAAACTCAATCGCTCAGAGGGCCAAAAATAAAATCACACGTAAGGTTGCGGGCTGGACAGGATAAACATTCAATAAGCCGAAAATTAAACCTTTTTGAAACATTAATATAAATTTAAACAGAAAAATGTTTCATAATAAACAATCATGGTATACACATTTTTACTCTATGTCAATTTGTCAGCGCACGATGTTTGGCATCTTTTCTTGGCTACAAGTTCGTTTATGTTGGGAGTAATGTTTTGTGTCATTGAGATTCTCATGATGGACTGCAAGTGTTCATCAGTGAGACGACGCCTGTGTGATGTTTTGTTAATCTTCATCACATAAAACAGCTCATTCATTCATTCAGTAGCATGTCCTTTACAGAACCTCGCTCCCATAACAACCCTCCGGAAAACTTCTCGATCACAAGCAAAATGTCCCGCGTCTGATACACCCATCTGGAGATCATCCGCCACATCCTGCACCCATCTTCTCTTTGGTCTTCCTCTTCCTCTCTTCCCAGGCATATACCCTTCCATTATTGTTCTCTCCAAACTGTCGTGACGTTTCAAGTGACCAAAATACTTCAATTGTCTTTGTTTTATCGTCTTTAATAGCCATCCCTCCTCAATATTCAACTCTTGAAGTATGGATGCATTTGTTCTTTTCTTTACCCAAGATATTCTTAGAACTCGTCTATAACATTTATATTCAAAGGCATGTATGCGCTGTTCAGCTTGTTTAGTAAGTGTCCATGTCTCACAGGCGTATGTTGCAATGGGAAAGATGCATGCTCTTAAAAATCTAATTTTTGTAGTTCTGTCTGTCCCACACCATAATTTATTCATCTGTTTTAGTCTTTGAAGAGCAATGGATAGTCGTCGTTTTATTTCTTTCATTGTGTCACCATTATTCGTAATCAATGACCCAAGATATTCAAAATTTTCCACCACCTCCAATTTTCTCCCATTAATGGATATTTCTTTCTCCATAGTAGTTTTATCTGTATGCATTATCTTAGTTTTTGCTATGTTAAGATATAAGTTGTGATTTTCACTATTCAATTGTGTTGAGGCTATTAGGTTTTCTATGCCATTCTGTGTTGTGGATAGTAATACTGTATCATCAGCATATCGAATCTCTGGTATGTCATGACCGCCGATATTTAGGGCATCATATGGCTCCCTGTTTATATCATCTCTTACATTTCTCATTATATTTTCGGCATACAGGTTAAACAAATAGGGTGACGGACTCCTTGCTTGATGTCAAACCAATCTGATGTCTCGCCATCTATTCTAACTGCTGCTTGTTGGTCTAGATATAGCATTTTTATGAGATGTACTACATGTGAAGGAAAGCCCATATTCCTCATGATTTCCCAAAGTTTCTGATGCTGTACACAGTCAAATGCCTTTGAATAATCCACAAAACATGAGAATAGGTTTACATTAAATTCTCTGCACTTCTCTATTATTAAACGCATGTTGAATATGTGATCTCTTGTTCCTCTTCCTTGTCTAAATCCAGCTTGAACTACGTTAATCTCTTCTTCCATTTTCTTACTAAGTCGTCGCATTATGACTTTTAGTAGAATTTTACTTGCATGACTTATCAGGGCAACAGTTCTATAGTTGGTGCATAATTTCAGGTTGCCCTTTTTTGGTATTGGAATGAAGATAGTTCTCTTCCAATCTTTTGGCCATATACCATATTTCCAAATCTTTGTACATAATGCATGATATATGTGTATGCTTTCTTCTCCTCCTGCTTTAATTAGTTCAGCTGGTATCTCATCACATCCAGGTGATTTACCATTCTTCAGGTTCCTTATAGCCCAAGCAATTTCATCTAATGAGGGTTCAGGTTCTGTCTCTGCTGTCATTGGCTCATGTATCTCATTCATATCCTCACTGTCACTCATATCATACATTCCACTGCAGTACTCCTGCCATCTTTCTAGATTTTGTCTAGATTCTGTTAAGGTATTTCCCATCTTGTCACAGATAACATTCAATTGAGGTTGAACATTTCTTGTCAATAACTTCATTTCCTTGAACATTTCATAATCTCTTCCAGCCTCATGATATTGCTCTATTCTGGTACAGCTATCTTGTATATATTGATTTTTGTCCTTTCTTGTGTTCTTTCTTATTTCTCGAGTTAAAGATTTATACTTCATCCTGCTATCGGATTCATCTCCTTTCTGTTTCAGCTCCCTTCGTTGTTTTATTAATTCTAACGTGTCTGATGTAATCCATGGCTTACGTTGCGTTTTCTTGGTCGGAATGAAATCTTTGGCTGCAGTTATCAATATATCTCTAGCTTGTACTGCCAGTTCATCAGGTGTCATTTCTTCTTGTACAGACATCAAGACCCCAAAGCGATTCCTAACTTCTATGTTGTATGCGTCCGGTATTTGTGTGAGATCAAAACGAAGTGGCCTTGGTCCTCGGGTAAGCTTTTTGAGTTTTAATTTCAGATCTGCTTCTAATAACTGATGATCTGTATCACAGTCTGCACTTCGTAGGGTTTTTGCAGATGTTATGCTTGATCTCCATCTTCTTTGTATTAAAATATAATCTATCTGATTTTTGGTAAAACTGTCTGGAGACTTCCATGTGAAGAGTCTTCTTGGATGTTGTTTAAAAAGTGTGTTGGCTATCGTTAACTCATTTTCTGTGAAAAAATCAATTAATTTGTCACCTGCATCATTTCTATTTCCTAATCCAAATTTTCCTAAAATGTGTCTCTCATTTTCAGCTCTTCCTGCACCTACTTTAGCATTAAAATCTCCCATTATTATTGCTATATCATTATGACCAATCTTATTTAATGTGTCTTGTAGTGTGTTGTAAAAATCTTCAATTTCGTCCTCCTCTGCTGTTGAAGTAGGTGCATATATCTGTATGAGAGTTGTGTTTTTTGGACGGCCTTTAAGTCTAATAGTGAGGATTCTATCACTAACTGGATTATATCCCATTAAAGCTTTTGCAGTTGTCTTATCTAAACAAAATGCCACTCCACTCTGGCCTCCGACATCTCTACCAGAATAAATGAAAATACTTCCATTTTCAGTTGTGAAATGTCCCTTCAGCTGCTCACACAAATATGTGAAACCAAACATGCTCAAGATTCGCGCCGCATGTAGACGAAGCCGGGGCATCTCTTCAGGAATGAAACGAGTGAACTGTGCAGGCCTCACAGCGCAACACTGCAGCTCTATTAACTCCATCTGCAAATTTACAGGTGTATTTCCACATCTATGGCAAATGGATTAAGAAACAGATCGAAATTTATTTTCTGTGCTTCAAATTCACTAAAGCGCCGTGCGAACTCGGTGCGAAGTAAGCTAAGTTTTTCAGCAAAGTGTGCATTGGGAAACACCATAGCGTTGACTTGGTTTAACATTGCCTAGCAACAAGAAAAGTGAGACAGGTTGCATTTGTGTATGTGTGTCTCCCATATGCGCAGCTTCACTTGAAATGCCTTCACTGCATCATGCATATCAGTGATAATGTGATCCCGTCCCTGGAGCTGCAGATTCGTGCCGTTGAAATGATTGGTTATATCAGACAGAAACGCAAACTAATCTTTCCACTTTTTAATGCTGACAATCTGTGGAATCTTCCTTTAATGTCCATGAATTTATAGATTTTCCCCATGTCAACGTCTCACACGCTCACAGGTATTATAACTCCTTCATATTCACTCAAGAAAACATCAGTTGTGCATATGGGTTTTCTCACAATTTATTCAGGCGAACCTGATCATAGTTACAATGTGCACACAGGCGGTGAAGTCATTACATATATATATATATATATATATATATATATATATATATATATATATATATATATATATATATATACATACAAATGCCGCCTTACAAGCGCTTATAGCACACAGTCAAATACACAAGTCCTACACTCGCTATCTTCAAACTAGCACTCTCGCAAAGCTATACACACTCTCTAGAAAACACAACGTCCTTCCCCTGAAACTGTCTGAGTCCCGTCTGACGTCCTCAAGCTGGTCGGCTGGACTCGTGGTCCTGGACCCCGTGCCGCTCGTGACCGCCGTGCGGTCTTAGCCGTCACGTTGTACTGCAGTCCCTCCGTGTTAGGTTAGGTTATTCAGTGTACTGACGTCTAGTCCGTTCAGGACAGTGTCCCGTGAACTTATGTCCCCTCCTATCACTCGGTCCTGTCCTGTCGGTGTCCTGGTTATGACACGTCTGTGTCCCCACCTAAGTCCTGTCTCCACTCTATCTACTGTCCTGTAGATGTCCTGTCTTATGACCTCTCTGTGTCCTGACTTATGTCCTGTCTCTAATCTATCGACTATACTATAGATGTCCTGACCTATGTCCTTTACGTCGTTATCTATGTAGTCTTGACTCTATTCTGTCCCTTGTCCTCTCTATGTCCTGTACCTACACTCCCAACACCCTGACACCCCATCAGTTGGAAAAATCTACTGAGAACTTTTCCCAGACTTAGCCTCGACACCTCTGAAAGATAAGGCATGTCACTGAACGCCGACTCTATTTCCTGCAAAAAAGACTGAAATTGGCGTTGATTTAGACCTTTGGCTCTGATAAAGTTGACAGTTTGTGTTACAATGCTCATTACATCTTCCATGTTGAGGACTTTACCACACAGCGATTCATGTTGTATGATGCAGTGATATGCTATCAATTCACCTGAGCAGTTCTACTGCATCGTTAACCGCATCCTTCCAACTAGTCCACTTTTTACACCACACATCGCCGGTGCTCCATCTGTTGTCAGTCTAACGAACGAATTTGTCCCAAAGCAGGTTCATGTTGGTTAAACGTTTACATACGTTGTCAAAAATGTCTTTTCCTGTCATTGTCCCATGCATTGATTTCATGTCCAATATTTCTTCTGTAACATTCAAACTGGAGTTCACTACACGGATGAGGATGCCGAGCTGTGCAGTGTCAGTTGTGTCATTACTTTCATCGACAGCAAGGGAGAATGCAACAAAGTCTTTGCCTTTTTCGATTAGCTGTGTTTTCACATAATGGCCATCTCACAAATCCCATCAACAACTGCGTTTCTGCTAAGGCTTACCTTTGCAAACATCTGCTTTTTGTCTGAACACAAGACGTCACACACTTTCATCATGCAGCGCTTCAGAAACTCTCCTTCTGTAAATGGTCGGCCTGATTTTGCAATCTCCTCTGATACAATAAAACTTGCTTTGACTGCAGCATCAGTTTGTGATTTTGCTTTGGTTAAAAACATCTGCTGTGATATTAGATGCCTCTGCAATTCTTTTACCTTCGCCCGCTTCTGCTCTGCATTCAGGCTGTTTAAAATGTCTTAATGTTTAGTATCGAAGTGCCGTCTCAGATTATCTCCAGTCAAGGTTTTCATTGGTGCACTTCTTTTGATCATTGGACCACAGGCTTTCTTTATTCCTTCATACATGCTTCTGATAAATTGATCCAATAATCATTCGCACATTGCCTGGAAGCATTTTGAACATCCTTCCTAGCTTGCCTTAGCTCACTCAGAGTGTTAAGCGTTGGTCTTACCTTGTTTCTTAAGAGAGCTATCTTCTTCATATCAATCAAGGGCTGCAGTATCTGGCAGTTTTCCGCAAACCAGTCATGCCTTTTATGATCCACAGTGCCGTAAAACCCTACTGCAGTTTTATAAAGAGTTTCCTTAAGTTGACCCCACGTTTCATTTACTGTACAATTTTCTGGTGTATCAGTGAAAGCGTCTTCAAATTGATGTTGAAACTAAAAGCACTTATCAGGATCGTGAGTGTTAATAATATCAATCCTGGGGCTAGATTTGTGTTTAGCTGTGTAGATTCTCTTTAGTCTCAGTCTAACCCTTGCAACAACCAAAGAATGATCCATATCACAGTCAGCGCTGTGGTACCTTCGAGTCAATGATATATGGTTAAGATGTTGTCTCCGTGTGATGATAAAGTTCCGCTAGTGCCAATACATACATACATACATACATACATACATACATACATACATACATACATACATACATACATACATTCATACATACATACATACATACATACATACATACATACATACATACATGCATGCAGGACACAATAGACCACACTTAAGCACTCCAGTTCCGCAATACTGTAACGCTGTTCCGCTGGTTTTGGCTTTCTACTGACATAGACAACTGGATGGTCTACTCCATAGTGTTTTTGCATGAGTACCCCCGCGATCATCGTGGTGCTGGCATCTGTTTTCAAAATAAAGGGAGCATTTGTATCTGGCAGGCGAAAAATGGGTGGATTTGAAAAAAGTAATTTTAATCTTTTGATTGCGTTAACTAAATAGACACTCTTACAAATACTGTTTCGCTGTTGTTGTTTTTTTAATTATTTTTTATTCTTTTCTATTTTGTAAGTAAGTTGGAAAAACATACTAGTTAATTCAGCTAAGTTCGGAATGAACCTGCTATAATAATTGACACATCCAAGAAAACATCTGATTTGTTTCTTTGTTGTTGGGACACTCAGATTCAAAATTTTTGAAATAATCGTGTCATCAGTCGAAAGTTTTCCATCTGAGATTCTATTACCTAAAAAATCAATTTCCTGGAAGGCAATTTCGACCTTTGTTGGTCTCACTATAAGTCAAAAGAGTTTAATTAGGTCAAAGACATGTCGAAGTATTTGTATATGGGCTGTCATGTCGCTTGAATGAATACAGATATCGTCGATATAGGTTTGAACATTTGTAACACCATGAAGTAATAGTCTAGGCAATCTTACAAAGGTGGCAGGTGCATTTCGTAATCCGAAAGGGATATAGATCCATTCGTACAGTCGCAGTGGTGTTGAAAAGGCTGTCAGATGGATAGAGTCTCGGTGCATGAGTATCTGCCAATACCCTTTTGTCAAATCTAGCTTGGAAAAAAATTAATGATTTTGCCATGTTTAAATTAAGGTCATCGCAATTTGGGGATGGTTCGGCATCTGATTTCGTTATTGCATTTAATTTTCTATAGTCGACACACAGCCTTACCGTTTAATCCTTCTTTTTTGACCAAAACTATAGGAGACGAATATTCAGATTGTGACTTCTGTATTATTCCATGTTTTTCTAAGTCCAGTATTTCCTTGTCTAGGTTGTCTCTACAGTGAAGAGGGATGGAATAAGGTCTACATTTGATGGGTGTTCGTCTGTCAGAATAAATGCGGTGCTGCTTTCTGTCTGTTTTCCCCGGTGTTCTGGAGAAAATTGTCCTGTATTCTTGTAGTATATTTAATATGTCTTGTCTTTGGGTGTCAGTCAGGGTAGGAGAGATTTTTATGTCCTGCATTGTCTCGATGTTGTAAACTGTCGGGACGGGAAGTTCTATTTAGTCTGTGTCCGTTTGGTTAATAACTGTTGTTGCTGCTGTCTCGTCAGTTGGATCGTCTTCTGTCTTGGAGTAATATGGTTTAAGCATATTAATATAAAAAAAAATCGTGTACTTTCAATTCTTGAACATCTCGTAATCAACATTTGAAATTTTCCTTACAATTTTGAACAGCCCTTGCCAAGACGTAGGAAGTAGCTCTTTTTTTTTTGTCGGGCAACAAAAACAGTACGTCTTGGTCGGGTTTTAGTACCAAAGTTCTGGCACCCTTATTTGCATATTGCCTGTAGATAAAACATTTTTCTTGCAAAGATGTTCTCGCGATGATACATGACCTCATGATTTTATCTCGGGTGTCTGTTACCATATCATAAGTGGAAATGGGTACTTGGTTGTCTACGGTGTTTGTTATTACTTCTTTATAGATGGAAAGTGGGCCTCTTGGATTTGCCCCGTAGACAAACTCAAAGGGAGAGAAGCCCGTGCTAGTTTGCAGTACCACCCTATAGGCGAATAGCACAGTTGGAAGTAATGAATCCCGGTCGGCTGGGTTTTTGGCTGTCACCTTTGCAAGCATGTGCTTGAGGTACCCGTTGATTTTTTCTATTATACCATTTGCCGAAGGTCGATAGAGGGTTGTGGAACACTGCTTTATGCCAAGTAACTTAGTTACTGTTTGGGTTGAGGCAGCTATAAATTGTGTCCCTCTGTCTGACAAAATTGTTTCTGGGAAACCAAAACGTGAGAATAACTGTCAAAATATGTCTGTCACATCTTTGGAAGAAATAGATTTTAAAGGAATCGCTTCCGGCCAGCGTGTGCAGAAATCTACCATTGTAAAAAAAAATATCTGTTACCTCTGTTTGAGGTGTGGTTGAGAGGTCCAACCAAGTCCACAGCAACACTTTAGAATGTTGTGAGACTGTTTTTGTTGCCCGAACTTATGCTGTTGAATGTTTACCTTTTTTGACTAATTTTTGGCAAATAACGCAGTATTGACACTATCTTTTTATTTCTGCGCAAAACGTTGGCCAATAGAATTGTGTCAGAACTCTGGCCCTAGTTTTTTCACACCCCATATGCCCACCGAATGGCGAGTCGTGAGGAATCTGTAGTACCGTTTGATGGTACTACTTTGGATAGCACAATTTGTTGTAATGTGATGTAATTTCTGACATACAATCTCGTTAGGATGTTATTCTTCAATTTGAAGCACCATGCAGCGTTTTTAGCTTGTTTTGGCTTTTGTTCTACTAATTTGAAATAATTTGACAGAGCAGGATCTGAACGTTGTTCTTGAATAAATTAATTAGTGTTTCTATCATCAACTAACCACTAGGGGAGATAATTTGCAGTGACTCATTTTGTTGGTCATTTTGCTTTTTCTCAGTGTTGACCTGATGACTGCGTTACAATTTAGCTGACTTTGTTCCCAGGTTTTTATATCCTCGTTAGAACAGGTTTTAACATCTGGAAGATTACCCACAATTAAATATGCACAGAGCTTATCTAAAACTGCACAAATTCCCCGCCCTGACAAGAAAGGTGTGTGGATTTCTGTCATTGCCAGGGGGTACTTTTCAACGTTGCTTGCAAATGTGCGACAGGCGATAAATTTTCCCGTGTAGTCTGTTTTATGTGCGAATGTTTTTTCTTACCCCAATAAGGATTCGGCATGGCTTGTTGTTAACGAACCCTTTATGAAATTCAAGTTTGCCTTTAGATGACAAGGTGGCATTGACATTATCATGTGCCACCGGGATGGCATGGCCGCACTCTAAAATCACATCTATTTGGAATCTATTACAAGTGGTACAATCATCATAATTAAATATGTCAATAGCTTCTAAAGCATTTACATTTTGATGTTGACTTTCACACTCGCTTTCATCCCCACTGTCTGAAGTTGTATCAATCAGAGCAGCGTTTACATGTTTCACCTTCACAATTTGAGGAGTAATGTCCGAAGGCCCGACACAAATAACATTTATCTGCTCTTCTGTACTGACTACGCTTCGTTCTTTGCTTTTTAACCATCATTTCAAGGTGAGATTGATAGTTCGGATTTTCATCATACATAGCATATTGGTCATGTGAAAACTTGCAGTATATGCATAGTGAAGGCTTTGCTTTTGGCCTATTTTTGCAATTATATGGTTTTGGCTGTTTTACGTTCAGTCACTGTCACATCGTTCTGACTAGCATTTAAAGTAAAGATATCTCTGTTGTGAAAAATGCAGCACCTTTCTGTTCTAATTGGTGAAAATTTTGGCAATCACCTTACTGTAAAAACTTTGCAAAGGATGTAGGTACTGATGTTATAATTGTATTCATTCAGGTCTTTCAGTTTATCGAAGCTCTTATCTACTTTGGCTGCACTAATAAATTTACTGAAGTTATCTTGTACAACTGACACGTAGTCTATGAATGTTTGATTAGCTTTTGGGCATAATTTGGAGAATTGCACCTGATATCCAGCAGCATCAAGAAGAAAATGTTGCATTATTCTATGTTTGATATACTTATAAGCTGTTCTTAATTCATGGGGTATAGTTTCTATAACTTTTAATGGCTCAAGTGTCAAGTTACGCATGTATATGATGGTCCAGTTTGCTTTGGGATTTTCATGATATTGCATTAGTGTCTCGAAATTCTCTGTCCAAGCGGATATGCAGTCTCCCGATCAAAAGGGTTTAACAATTCCCTGACACGTTTTTAACTTTTGCTCTTCTTCTTTACTTTTTAATTTATTACTTGAAATCTGTATCTAAGAGTCGATGTCTAATTGCTTTACTCTCATTTGTGTTTAGGCCTCAAGTTTCTAAGCTTCTAAGTCTAATTTTTTTTTCTGTCTTGTAGCTTCTGCTAACTCCATTTCTACCTTTTAGTTAGCTGCTGCTAATTCCATTTCTTTTAATTTAGTAGCTTCTGCTAGCTCTAACTTCTTCTGTTTACGTTCTTGAGCTCTTTCCTTTCGGTCTTGCTCTTTTTCTTCTCTTAGCAAATTCTCTGCATGTTTCTTCTCACTCCATTCTGCAAGTTTATCACCTGTGTACCCTAGTTTTTCACCTACCTCGATGCACTTTTCTAAAGTTGACATTTTACAAATTCAATAATATTGTTTATACACAAAATAATTATCTCCCTTGCAAATCAATTTTTCGTACAGAAGTAGATTATCTTCCTTCTAGTATTATGACAAAAATGGTTATCAAATTTACATATGTGAAAAATCAGAGTGCCTATTTAGCGCTCATCAAAAGAAATAAAGTATAACTTAGCTTATTTCGGTCAGTCGCTCCAGCACCACTGTTGACTTCTGTACTTGATGTCTCGTGCGTCTATTATACAAACTTGCTTTTAAACAAAGTTACATTATCTGTAGTGGGAAAAGAAAAACATTAGTATCGTGTACTCATGTCGGTCTTATGTCCTGTAATGAGAGAGAGAATGATGTATAGAATAGTTTTAGCGTGGAGTGTTGACTGAAATTTTGTTCGTTCAATGTGCTAGCAAATAACTGTCGAAACTATTAGAGTGTCGTAGTTGTATGGTGTGTAGGCTTGTATTTTTACTTAGCTACTCCAAGAAGAGTCAAAAATATTATATGTCTTCACTGTTAGAGGGTGTCTCCACAACTGATCGGCCCTCATGATTGTCTACTAGTTTATCTTAACTGTCTTGGGATGTCACCAAAACGGATCGCCCCCCCCCTCATGTTAGCCTACTATAACTTAACTGTCTTTTGTGTCACCAAAACGGACGATGACTCCCCATGTTAGCCTGTCATCGACTCTAGGGGTTTACATAGTGGGTTCAGACAGGCAGGCGGTGCAAATACAGATGAGGCGTAAAAACATGAAGGTTATATGATATTATGTAACGGTGATACATCATAAATATTACTGTCATAAATATCACAAAATATTTGCACAACTCCAAATACGCTCTCGCACCGCTTTCAGAAATACTCTTGCGCAACTATCAAGAAAATGCGCGTTCGTGTATTGTCAAACACACCAACACACGTTAAGTAGTGATCGCATTCATTCGCACTGAAGTCTAAGCATTAGTCCATTCGTCCTCTCCACACAGTTACACATCCTCTCTCATCCGTGTCCGAGTTTCGTCTCTCGTGTCCTACTCAGTCCGGTGGTCACGAGGCACTTAACCCTCGTGAAGTCCGTGCTGTCACGTCTGTCCCGCACTCGTCTGTTGAGGCCAGGCATACTGCGTCATTCCGTCCAAGGTAAACCTGTCCCGTCACTCAAGGGCGCAGTCCTGTCTCTAACCTACTGTCCTAGCGTCTGGACCGTTCTACTACCCCCTACTCTTCCCATGTCCTATGTCTGTCCTCTGTCCTCGGTTATGCTATCTCTAGGACCTTGACAATCTGCAATTATGGAAGCCTCCTAGGATGGCAGGGAATGCCCATGGTCTGCCCCTGCCTTCCTTTGAGGGCTGACCGGGATGTATTCAGCGTCGCTAAATGGGCCAGATGGGATTGGGGATAATACAAACACAGTGCTAGTCAAATGTCCTAAGAAACTCCCGGGCAGGTTAACTCGGTAAGCAAATGCCCACAGAATGAGGATGTGTCGACCTAAAAGCGCAAGAATGCAGCTCTGCTGTAACCAGACAGAACGTAATCACATCGGAAAAAAATAACTCTCCGGATGAAATCAGCAGCAGCAGAAGAAGAAGAAGAAGAAGAAGAAGAAGAAGAAGAAGAAGAAGAAGAAGAAGAAGAAGAAGAAGAAGAAGAAGAAGAAGAAGAAGAAGAAGAAGAATACGATGTTTTGCTGTATGGCTGTGAATCTTGGAATGTAAATGAACAGATTAGGAAGAGATTGGAAGCAACAGAGATGTGGTTCCTGAGACGAGTGTTGCTAATTCTTTGGACTGTCAGAGTGACTATCAACGACTGCATGAAACAGGCTAATGAAACTAGAACACTATAGACAACAATATGAAATAGGCAAACAGCTGTCTTTGGTCATGTGATAAAAAGGGAGGCATTGGAGAACATTGTGACAACGGGAACGATCGAGTAGAAAAGAGGCAGAGACAGACCAAGAGAAATGATGCAGGATGTATTGCGGCGATGACATGGAGGAATATCAACAGCGGAATTGATCCAGAAAACCAAAGACCGAGATGTGTGGAGACTCATGAAAGCCTGGTATGGTACTTGATGATGATGACATTGTTCCTCATTATTGTCATAAATAGTTTAAACAGTCTAAGAGAGAAACATGGTTACTGTATGAAATGTAAGGGATTTTGAAAAGTAAATTGTTCCAGATTCTTGAAACTTCCAGAAAAGTAAAGACGACCAACTTTTTATAGTATTAGTGAGTGAACGGGGGTCGTTTACTTTAATTTCACTTTATATTATAACAGTAAATTATAACATGTTATGTTTTGTTACTTTAATGATACAAGTTTTAGCACGTCATTGAAACAAAGGACATAATTGAAGTTGAGCCTCCGTGCCCAGTTCTTAGTCCTGGTAAATTAACATGCGTTCATTGGTCTTTAATAGTTAAAGAACAGGTGGAGAATAATTTAGAATCGACATATCCGGAAATAATTTCCCAGCACTCATAACTGGAAGCCGGTATACGTGGCCGCTTGAACAAAATATTATTTTTCGTTGTGCCTGCTTATAGTCATAAATGGTTCATAAAACTATCTATATGTCTTTCTGTCTGCCTATCTGTAGGTCTATCTATGTTAGTTTACCTACCTACCTACATACCTACCTACTTACCTACCTATCTACCTACCTACATGTATGTCTATATATTCCAAAACAGACATGAAATTATGGTCCACACAAACAATAAGCCTAAGCACGATTTATTGCCTGGCATATTTCGCTGCATCTCGCCAGGTACATACTGCAGAAATCACACAACTTACGTGAATTAATTAGATAAATCCTTCAAACTGAAATATACACATGTTCGCACAGTACATGTGAGATACATTGCAGGGTTTCGGAACACATTCCGAATTGGGTGGACAAGATACTACACACAGAAGATGGTAGCCTAGGCAGGCCGACACACCGGAACAGTCCGGCTTCATCGGTCGGGAGACATGTGCTCGAGAGCGGTCACGTGGTTGAAAGAGACAGTGCCTTCCGTGTGTTGTTCAACACACAAAGTAGTCGATTGTTAAAGTTTGCTGAAGCTATAATAATCAACCTTCGTAAGCCGTCCTTGTGCAAGCAGAAAGGCATGTTAGTCAGTTTAAAATTACCGTGGTAGACAATCGACATTACTGTGCGAACATGTGTATATTTTAGTTTGAAGGATTTATCTAATTAATCCACGTAAGTTGTGTGATTTCTGCAGTATGTACCTGACGAGATGCAGCGAAATATGCCAGGCAATACATCGTTCAATCTATTGGTGTCTTCGTTATTAAATTCATCACGGGAAAACATTGTTTTGAATAAGCCTTAGATAAAATTCCACATTAACCAATCAGCGTCAAAGAACGTTCGAAATTAATCAGTCAGCGTTAGAGAAAGTTCCACATGAACCAATCAACATCAGAGAAAGTTCCACATTAATCAATCAGCATTAGAGAAAGTTCCACATTAATCAATCAGCATTAGAGAAAGTTCCACATTAACGAATGAGTGGTAGAGAAAGTTCGACATTAATCAACCAGCGTCAAAGAAAGTTCCATATTAACCAATCGGCTTTAGAGAAAGTTGATGTTATCGGATATTGAGCGTAATGTGTCTTCTAGAGTGCTGTATGTATGTGCGTGTAAGTGTGTGTGTGTGTGTGTGTGTGTGTGTGTGTGTGTGTGTGTGTGTGTGTGGGTGTAGGTGTAGGTGTGTGTGTAGGTGTGTGTGCACGTGTGTATAAATGTATGCGTCTATAGTATAAAATCACTATATCTGACTCTCGATCTGTCGCTAGCACTCTACCCAGATCTTCTTTGTTCGCTTTCTCCCAGCTAATGACACGAAGAACATATTCCTATAATTAACTTATGATCATCATCTCATCCAGTGGATTGCTCTGAGCAGAACTTTACACCATCAAACGTCATTCCAACTTTCTCTCTATCATAAGCCTGCTAATGTCTTTTAATGTCTGATTGTAGTTTGCCTGCCAACGACAGACCTATTGCCAACGACAGAGTGTCGGCTACTGTTGCCAGCGAATTAAGCATGTTGGACCGTATACGAATTTTCAGCGACCTTTGCTTTCAATGTTCGTTGATCAATCATACTTGTCGCTAGCATTCTGATATAAAAAAAACAGAATGTATGTGTGTGGGTTTGTGGTTGGGGATGTATTGGATGCGTTCGATAACGGTCCATCCGATTGAGATGTAAATTTCTACACGTCTTCCTTTCATTTCCGTGCAACCAACTGTCATAGATTTTTTTTAGTGTAGCATCATCTATTTACTTATTAACATTTAATAATTAAATTACATGACTTAACATAACACAAAATATATAAAGGGACATAACTTTTAGTGGCATTGCTATATCTTAGGTTAAGTCCCCTGGCTATAGATAGGTCGGTCGGTTGATCGGATAGACAGATAGATAGATAGATAGATAGATAGATAGATAGATAGATAGATAGATAGATAGATAGATAGATAGATAGATAGATAGATAGATAGATAGATAGATAGATAGATAGATAGATAGATAGATAGATAGATAGATAGATAGATAGATAGATAGATAGATAGATAGATAGACAGCTGGGCCGGGTCGTCAGACAGACAGACAGTCGGGAACGGGAACTTATATGACTACTTATATTAATTAAATGAGATGCACCCCATCAGGGGCTGGGCGAAGCCGGGCCTGGTCAGACAGACAAACAGACAGACAGACAGACAGACAGACAGACAGACAGACAGACAGACAGACAGACAGACAGACAGACAGTCAGACAGACAGTCGGGAACGAGGATTATATGACTACTTATATGAATTAAATGAGATGCTCCCAACCAGGGACTGGGTGAAGCTGGGCCGGGTCAGACAGGCAGACAGACAGACAGACAGACAGACAGACAGACAGACAGACAGACAGACAGACAGACAGTCGGGAACGGGAGCTTATATGACTACTTATATGAATTAAATGAGATACTCTCCACCAGGAGCTGGGCGAAGCCGGGCCGGGTCAGACAGACAGGCAGACAGACAGACAAAGTAGACAGACAGACAGACAGACAGACAGACAGATCCCCGCCAGGGCCTGGGCGAAGCCGGGCCG
The DNA here is from genome assembly GCA_963921405.1 of Cepaea hortensis. Taxonomy (NCBI): domain Eukaryota; kingdom Metazoa; phylum Mollusca; class Gastropoda; order Stylommatophora; family Helicidae; genus Cepaea; species Cepaea hortensis. The sequence continues at coordinate 84,273,799 of OY992892.1, forward strand.
GGTCAGCTAGTATATATATAAAAGGCGATGTATGTATGTGGGGATGTATTTGATGTGTTCGATAACGGTCCATCCGATTGAGATGAAATTCTCTACATGTATTCGTTTCATTCCCGTGCAGCCAACTGTCATTGTTTGTTAGTGTACAATCAGCTATTTATTTACTAAAATTTAATATTTAAATTTACATTACATTATATATAGCGAGGGGACTTAACTTAAGACTAGTTATTTTAAGGGGCATAACATTTAATAGCATTGCTATATATTTTATATATAGATTGTTGCATTGTTTTCAAAGATTTATAAACTCTTTTCTACAGTTATTTACATGCATATGAGTTATAATAAATAATGATATAATCTTTAAGACATTTTCAAAGTTTTCATAAAAATAATGCATCTATTTAAATAATGAAAATTTTCTAACTCATCTTTTTATGTTTAAAGAAGTTGTCTACAGTCATGTAGGTGATTAAAAACAGAAAGACAGACAGACATATAGATAGATCCCCGCCAGGGGCTGGGCGGAACCGGGCCGGGTCAGCTAGTGTGTGTGTGTGTGTGTGTGTGTATATATATATATATATATATATATATATATATATATATATATATATATATATATATATATAAGGGTCTTTCATTTGAAACCCGTTCCAATGTCTTTATTACAAAAGCATGAAAGAAACATTAACAGATGTGGTAGAATTAAACAAAGCATTTATTGTGAATGAATTATGCACCATGGGTTGGTCAGAAGAAGTCGCTGTAGGCATTCAGTCAAGCATCCAATTGCTTAGGTAGGCGGTGAATGCCGCCCGCAAAAAAAAAACACAAAAAAAAAGGATTGTGGTTGCTCACTGAATCAAGTGATTACAGCGTTCACTGCGTCTGCATCTGTGTGAAATCGGAGCCCCTTGAGAGCCTTTTTTTAGAGGTCCGAACAAATGAAAATCACATGGTGTTAAATCAGGACTATAGGCTGGATGTTGCAGAATTACCCACTTCTTCCGAGCTAATGCTTCCTGCACAATCTTTGCAACATGCGGACGAGCATTATCGTGCAACAAAATCACACCGCAAGAAAGCATGCCGGGCTGTTTATTCTTGTTGGCTTTTTGCAGCTTAACTAGTGTATCCTACTAGTGGGTACAACTGATGTTGACACCAAGTTCTTCAAAGTCGGCCAACAATATCCCTTCATGGTTAAAAAATGCGCTCAGCATAACCTTACCAGCGGAAACCTGTAACTTTAATATTTTTTGGCGTTTGGTGATCCAGCATGGTTTCATTGCATGCTCTCTCTTTTGCTGCTCGACTCAAAGTGGTGACAACATGATTCATCACCTGCCACTATGCGGAAAAGAAATGCATCATCCTCCACTCTGTAATGCAGCAAGTGGTTCAAACACAATCTAATGCGTTCCTATTTTTGGTGGTCGGTCACCATCCGTGGTACCCACTGTGAACACACCTTCAGATATTGCAGTTTCTTACGAACGACCTTTTGAATTGTTCCAACTGACACATCAAATTCTTTCGCTAGCGAACGTATGCTTCGACAACGATTTATCTGTATGCTGCATCAATTTTGGCGATGGCTTTTTATGTTGCAAAAATATGCGCTTGACCCGGCCGTCGAAGATCTGTCGTGAATTGACGTCCTTTCCGAAAAATTCGTTCCCAGTCTGTCACTGTTGTCTTTGACACACATTTGTTACCGTACGTTGCCTGCATTCTTTGATGAATGTCCACTGGTCGACACCCTTCAAATGAAAGAAATTGAATCACCACTCTTTGAGCTTCATTGGACGGATTTTGGATCAACCCGGCCATTTCTCATCGGTGAGAAACAGAACCTGTGCATCATGGGACAATAAGCAAGTGCTCTTTTATTCACTGGTAAGCACTTATCACATGGCTATGACATGATCATGTTCAACGTACGCAATTACGCGCGGTGCGGCACGAACGTATTTCAAATGAACGCTCCTAATATGTTTGTGGCTTGGAGTTCTGGTTGCAGCGCTTGGACACTTATGTATTGCTTTGGTATGTCGTGAATATTCTCTGAGCGCCGGTCCTGCATAATTTACAACAGCTAACTCTTTAAGCCAACTCAACGCAACTCGATCGAACAACAAAACACAATTCACGTTTACCTCTTATTTTTGACTCTAGCCCTTTCACAATATACGATATCACTTCCAACACATATCAGTTACTTTTATACGATACCTAGAGTCTACAATAACTACACCACAATAACTAAACAGCCTAACCACAGGTGTAGCGGCACATTTTGTGGCCGTGCTACAAAGCCAGGAACCACATCTCAACTCGACAGTGGCTCAAGCCCAAGTGATTGCCTCCAGGAGACAGTGTCCAATGTTCAGCAACTCGCCTCGCTATTTCTCTGCAAGGCATGGTTCTCAATCTTCTCGTCTTCTCGCCGGACTGCGTGAAACTCTAGACTGTCTGTACTTAATAACCCATGACCTGACCCAGGTCCATTGCAGTCATGTCATCCTTCTTCGTTGTGGCCTTTCTCTCTATCGACTCCCTATCACACTTGCCTTCATGAAGAACTTTTCTATACTTTCATTGATTTTTACATGGCCAAGCTATTAAATTTTCCTAATTCTAGTTTGTCTTATCTTCTTGAATATTTTGTTTTCGTTGCAGAAACCTGGTTGTTCTTCTTCTCGTCTAATGTATTTTCAATACACTTCTGAGGATAAGCAAATGTCACGAAATAAGAACATGCCATGAGTCTGTGATGTGCTAGAACAATCACAATTTGTAGACAAGAGTGAACGGAGGAACAGGTGGTCAGTCTTTCCCTCATTCAGCTCTCGACGAACCCTCCTGACCGCGATCATAACATTATCTGCGTAACCTACTAGTGATTACACCAACGCTCCCGATACTCATATGACACATTATATTACATCTTTGCTTTATACACAGATCAAGTGATCTAGACACGAGAATGGAGAAGTATGAAGAAACCAAAGAAATCCTGTATAAAGCTGGCGGCAAAGAAGTGCACGTGGTCACAGAGAAGGCAACTGGTGTGCGTCGAGTAATTAAAAAAATTAAGCTTAGCCAGGTAAGCCTAGTGTTCAATGAACTTAATTGTATATGTTCATTCTCCATGTATATATCCCATAAATGTTCCATGCGTATGCAGAGAATATAATGTGAAATGTCGGAAATGTTGAAACCTGTGAAAACTTTTCTCACTTCATACTTCGGGAGAATCCACTTTCAGTACCCCGTTACACGGTTCTCTTCTCAAATAATGTCAGAGGGTCAGGACAGTTTAAACAAATTACAACAGTTATCTGTCAAAGGACACAGTAAAAAAGTAAAGGGCACCCAGGGTGTATTGGACAGCTGGTACCAGAGATATATTTATATAGACAATCGGCACTCTGTAGCTGAAAGTGGTCAATAACAGAGCGCCCTCCTTTATTTTCCAACATATGTTTAGTACCCGTTCTAGACTGGGTCGATTAAAACAAAATCCGTCTCGAACCCACGCCCACTAGGACGAAGGACACAGTTAAGAACAAACCCATTTTGTGAGCATTCAAGAAAGCAAAGATAATGTGTACTGATACAAGTACATGTCAATCATACACAACAATCAACAATAAAGTGGTTGAAATTTCACAACTTTTGATTACTTTGTCTTCACAACTAATAAAAATAGAAACGCAAAATAATGTTTTACCGTAGTGAATTTGAATGAATTGACTTGAGTCAAGAACCGACATCACAGCACTCAGGACATCCGCATACGTGCTCAGTTCTCATCTGCAACAAACAGCGAAGAGTTCCAATACTAATGGTACCAGTAGGAATCTGATTATATGTCCCTCTGGCCTTTCCTCGTAGTCTTTCCATGTCTGCAGCCACTCGTAGATATGGTTTAACCTGCAGCACCTTGAGCCTGTCTGCAATCGTCGGTAAGGCTAGAATGTGTTCCATACACACTACCGGCGTGTCCCTTGTGTAAATCAGTATCACCCGCATAGCCTCATTCTGTAGACGCTGTAGTTTCATCAGCTGACTCTTTGAAATTGTATGCAGTCCCAATCCATACTCAGCTGCTGAGAGAATAAAGTGTTAATAGAGTAATAACATAACTCTTTGTTACGTCTATATCCCCCAAGTGTGGGCGGGAAGCAGCCGAGCTATTCCAAGTCACAAGCAAGTCTGTGTGCTACAATTTTCTCCAGTAGCTTGCCAGCAGTGTTCTGCATCGTAATGATTCTGTAGCCGCTTATCTTGGAATGGTCTTTGTTCGGTTTTGGCAGCGGCAGCAAGTAGCTGTGTAGCCATGCCTAATGCCGCTGAATGCGGCGGTCTTTGCTCAAGATGCCTACGAAGGATTTCAGGTGAGAGAAGAGACATTGTGCGGCCGCCATATACTTAGAGGACGCATACAATAGAGTATCCTTCGAGCACTTGATGCAAACCCTCCTCAGACTGAAAGTGCACCCTCACCTTGTACGATGGATAGCTGCAGTTCTGCTCCAAATGAAGGTGGTGCTAAGATGCGGGAGTTGGTCTTCTGAGCCGATAAGGATACGTCCAGGATTGCCGCAGGGTTCACCACTGTCACCAGTACTATTTAACGCGTATACGGTGCCGATCAATGAACAACAGTTGGACGGGAGGGGTAGGACTCTGTCATTTGCTGACGACATTCTCGTGTATCGACAGGGTCGAGAGAGACAGGCGGTTGTCAATGATATGCAGGGCGAACTAGATCGAATTTCCTCATGGTGTGCTGATGCCGGCACCCTTGTCAACCCTGCAAAAGCATCAGTTACATGGTTCTCCCTAAACAACCATATTGTGAACACAGACCTGCCGGCAGTAAGAATGGATGGGAGCATTTTGAGTAGAACCCAGTCAATGACATATCTTGGCGTGAGGCTTGATTGTAGCCTGTCCTTCAGAGATCATGTCGATTATGTCATAACGAAAGCTCGAAAAGGTTTGTCAGCAATGAGAGTCATAGCGACTGCCAATATCGAGCAAAGACTGCTAATACTTCTGTTCCAAGGACTGGTGCTTTCACGCATATAGTACGCCCTGGCCATCCTCACTGTCAGCCCTACACAGATTGGAAGACTTGAAAAGGTACAAAACGAAGCCATGCACATCATTTTGGGCTGCACGAGAGACACCAGCTGTGTAGCAATGAGATACCTCCTTGACTTCCCGACAATGGAACACAGGATCAAGATCTGGAGAGCTCGTGCATACTTAAAAATAAGTGCAGATGAGCAGCACCCTCTGCATGATGCTATATTCAGAGAAAAGGGTAACAGGCTAAAGAGGGGCAAATCATGGATGGGTCGGACTGAAGATGTCGTTAGACAGGTCTGCACTCTTACCAGTATCAACCCCGGCAAGGAATGGGTGCCAGTTCCTCCGGCTTTTAAGTGCACTTTCTCCTGCATTATCACACTCGACAGACGGTGCAGAGAGCATAACCCTGCCAATGTCAATGCAGAGGTCAACGCTCTCATCTATGAACACTCAGATAGCCCCGAAGTGCTCATCTATACAGATGGATCTGTTGTAAAGCAGCAGAGAAGTGCGTGGGCATTTACAGCCCGTTCAGCGGGCCGAACCGTTCAAGAATCCAGTGGTGCCCACTTTATGACCACGAGCAGCATGACGATGGAGGTGATGGCAGTTGCAGAGGCTTTCATATGGCTGGAATCACATCATTATACCAACGTGTGTGTACTAAGTGACTCGATGAGCATGATTCAGAAAGTCGAAGCTGGAGCTGTACGCAGACAGTGGACTGAGTCGCTGCGGAAGTCTGTTGTCCGTAAAGTCACCTTCATCTTCATCCCGGGACATGCGGGAGTCGAGGGAAATGAACTAGCTGATAAACTGGCTGGCTCTGCACCCCCTGTAGATGGCCAGCCCATGGATCGTGCCGATGTTATTAACGCCCTTAAAGATCTGGCGAGAACAGAAGACTTTAACGTCAGTGAATCCACATCGCTGTCCAGGAAGAAAGACTTGGGAGTAATAATCCGCACGGCCAGACGCGAGAGGTACATTGGGAAAACGAGGTGTCTCGTCAACCAAAGCAGAACTGGCACTATTAGCCACCGGACGCTGATGCATATGCTGGGGGGGGGGGGAGGAAATGAGCACCTATGGACCTGTCCGGAGTGCAATGAAGATACCCCAACTGATAACTGATAAATGGTCTTATATTTCCAGTGTGTACCCAAGTTTGAATTTGTGCAGAGAGCTGTAGCCAGTTCTTGTTAACACATTTTCTTGCTGTCTGTTGTACTCTATTACTGACCGGTTGCAGTGCCTGCAATGTTTTCTCTGATGGGGATATTTTATACACTGAGAATGCATGTCTCTTTGTCTCCACGACTGGGAGCATATATTCAGAGCGTGCTTCAAACCAGTCGATCGACTGAGTTTACTTCTTGCCAAATGTTAATAGTGCTGCGTTATAGATGGTGTGGCGCAAATGACTGCATCTCTCTGTGGTAGTTCCATTTCCATTTGTGGTGCACTGCAGAGCCTCCGCCAGAGCCTGGGTGAATTGATTGACCTTCTGTTTGTTTTGAGTGCCGCTTATGTCGATGCGTGGTCTTCCATCTGTTCTACTCCTGTAGATTCCCTTGGGCTTCATCTTCACCTTGATAGAGACGAGTGAATGAGCGCTGTCGCGGTCAGCACAATGATATCTGCGAGTCATCCGTACGTTGAGGAATGCCAGGGTGCGAATGGTGGGCTCAGGCGAATTAACAGATGCCTCTAATGTCTAGGGATATTAGTTATGACTTCTCGCCTCCCGTCTATATCATCACCGTGGTTACTTCTCTCTCGGCTTCGTTGATTGATTGATTGATTGATTGATTGATTGATTTAGGAATCGACATCACAGCATTCGGGGCATTCCCATAAGTGCTCCGTCCCCATCCTCAGCAGCCAGCGCAGAGTTCCAACACTAATAGTACCAGTAGCAATCTGATTATAAGTCCGTCTCGCCTTTCCTCTGAGCGTTGAGCGTCGGCCAGATCCCCTCGTCACTCCTCGCTGTCTCATTCTTGCCAGACCATGGTAACCCATTTGCTCCTCCGAGGTGTGCACGTGCTCCTACAAGGCCGCAACCACGTCTGCCTTGTCATGTATCAATACTCCACCAAGTTCTGCAGAGCCAGCCAATCTGTCCGCCTGTTCATTTCCCAGCACACCGGCATGCCCCGGAGAAAAGATCAAGGCGATGCTTGTCACCCGTGACCTCCGAAGCGAAGCAAGCCACTCCGCACGAAGTCTGACCGTCCTCACCCTCGTCAGCATGCTTTCTGAGTCAGTTACAATCACGATGTGTGTGTGTGTCGTATTCTCCATCCAGCGGAGAGCCGCAGCGACTGCCTCCACTTCCATTCTTAAGCTGGATGTTGTGGTATCATATGCCAGGCTCTCCTGCCCCAAACATCGACCATTAGCTTTGGCTATGAACCCCCAGCCACTTCACTCACCTCTTGACACCGAACCATCTGTGTAGATAATCGCATCACTCGAGTGAGCATTGTCCTGAATTAGTTGCTGGATTTCCACTTCCGTGGCCCCTGCTGGCCACTCCCTGCACTCCCGGCTTAATGTGATTATAACTCTGCACAAATCTGACTGCTCCGCTGGCACTCTGACCCACTCCTCTCCACGCCTAATGTTCTCCAAGGGGCACACCTGTCTGATCGTATCCTCTGCCTGAGCCATCCATGATTTCCCTCTTATCAGTCGCTGACCCTTAACTGCGTCCAGCGCCTCATGCAGTGGGTGGTCTGTGTCTGCAGCTACTCTGAGGTATGCCTTCGCCTGCATCACCTTGAGCCTACCAGCAACAGTCGGCAGACCAAGGATGTAACGCATACACACTACTGGGGTGTCTCTAGTGCATCCCAGAATGACCCGCATAGCTTCGTTCTGTATGCGCTCTAACTTCCCCAGCTGACTCTCTGAGACAGTGAGCAGACCTAATCCATAATCAATTATTGAGAGGATCAAGTGCTGGTATAGTGTGAAAAGCATTCTCTGCTCTATGTCCATTGCAGCCATAGTTTTAAGTGCATTGAGTCCCTTTTGAGATCTTGTCACGACCGTCTCCACATGGTCCTTGAAGGATAGGCTCCTGTCAAATGTGATCCCCAGATACTTCAGTTTGTTCTCTCTGCTGACATTTCTACCATATATCGCGAGGCTTGGGACATCAGCTCTTACAATCCTTTTGTCCAGGGAGCACCACAAAACAGCCGTCTTTTCCTGGTGGATGACAACACTCATTTCTGTGCACCAGTCAATAACTTTATCTACTGTCGCCTGTAACTCCTGGGTTGTTTGCTCCCTATCTCTCCCCTGCCTATATGCAAGAATATCATCTGCAAATGTTAGTATTCTTCCAACCCCTGGTGCTTCTAGGTTTGCAATCTTGCTCGTATACACATTAAAGAGCACCGGTGAGACTGCAGATCCCTGTGGCAGTCCCGGGGTTAACATATGTGGCTCTGAGGTCCATGCGCCCAGACGGAAAGCAACCCGACGAGAGTGCAGGGCGGCTGCTATCCAGTTCACCAACCAGGGATTGACCCCCTTCTCCATCAGTGCGGTCATCAAAATATCATATCGAACTCTATTGGACGCATCCTCGAGATCAATCGCTGCCGCTATGGTTTCCTGTCTACTCTGAAACCCCTCATAAACATCAAAGGCAAATGTGGCTGCATTTGACCAGGTTTCTTTTCCTGGCCTGTAGCTCCCCAGGCCTCTTGGAAGAAGCTTCCCCCTTTCCAAAAAATCCTGCAGCTTAACAGAGACTATCTTCTCTAAAACCTTCCCAAATGTATTTTGAAGGGTGATGATCCTAAAGCCGCTAAGCTTTGAATTATCCTTGAATGGTTTTGGGAGAGGGATGAGATAGCTGTGCACCCAATCCTGCGGTACTGATGCTGTCCTAATGCTCTGGTTAAAGCAGTCGGTCATCTCCTCCAGGTCTGCTTCGCTCAAACCCTTCATGTGGCCATACCTGACCCCTGGTGCCGTGTCTTTTGCCTTTTTCAAAATGTGTTCATCTTCCACCCGTATGATGTCCTCATACTGCATATTCTTCGTGGTGCCAGATAGCTCCTCTCTAACTGCATCCCTGGTGTCCGCATCATTATGATTGGTCTGCTCTAAAAATCTCTGCATAAACGCCTCCCCTTTATCTTTGTCTGTTGTCACGAGCACACCATCATCTCTATAGATTGTTCCCACTGTCATCGGCCGATCTTTTCTCTGCATTTGCCTGTGCAGTTTCCAGAATTGTTGCAGTGTTTTATCACCTCCAATTTCCTTCCAATTTGTGACCCTAATAAAGTTGATTTGATTTGATTTGATTTGATTTCATGAAACATTCCCATTTTGCCTTTTTGGCCTCTGCAGCACAGCGCTTGAAAACCTACACCTTGTCTTTCTTGACATTTTCCGCTGTATCCACTTCCTCTCGTGAGCTTCGAAGTGTCTGTCGCACTTTCTTTAGCTGCTTCACTGCAGCTCTCTTTGCTTTCCACGCATGGTCTACTTCTGGGGTCCACCATGGGGGCTGCAAAAAGGGAGTTTTAACAGTCCTGTTGCATGCCCCTTGTCTGAGGCGTCCAAGAAGGCAATCGGTCCACTCATACCGGAAGGTCTTGCGCGCTCTCCCAGATTTAACTTTCCTTGGTTTAGAGATTAGGACTGAGCATGGCATGTGATCACTCCCATGGTCATTCAAAACATTCCACTTTACATCAAGGACTGATGACTGGGAGACAAGTGCCAAGTCAATAGCTGTGTCTGCATCGCCAGGCCTCATTTCCATTCTTGTCGGCCTACCATCATTTATGCAGACCACATCGGAGTCCACCATGGCATCTGCAAGGGCAATTCCCTGTCGGTTTTCTCCACTACTGTCCCAATCTCTGTTCCTTGAATTGAAGTCTCCACATATGAGCAGCCTATCACCTGGTAACTCCTCCAGTTCCTTAAGCCAGTCCCAATGTTCCTTTCTGACAAAACAGTCCACTGTGGCATATACATTTATGATGTTCCAACTTAAGCCACCAATCTCCATTTGTATACCCTGGACCTCTCTTGCACTGTGATTCCACTGGCTCAAGTCGAGTACCACATGGTTCACTCCTTCCTTCACCAGCAGACCTTGTCCATGTCTCTTCTGCCCAGTAGGGTTTATATAACTGGCGTATCCAGGGCAATGGTATTTGTCTGTATTTAGCTCCTGGAGCATGAGGACGTCAAAATCATATATTAGTCTCTCCAATATAAGACTTCTCTGCCTGGCACTGCGACAATTCCAGTATCCCACTCTTACATAGTTGAAACCTAGTCTCTCCACTAGACGCCTGCCCTCCTATTTCTATGCCGTCTTCTCACACCATTTCCTCGTCTTCTCCTCCTCACTCTCTCTTCGCTAGCCTCTGAGGGATGTGTCAAGCGCAGAGCACGTGCTCCGTAGCTCCGGCGACGATTCCCATGTTTAAATAAATCCATAGGCAAAGTTTGGATATTGCAGGAAATAAACGGTCACCCTAGCATTGCTTGCTTGCTAGGGAAGAGGCATGGGATGTCCCGCAGGAGTCCAATACGCCTGGTGCCGCCCCGCACGCCTGTCAGACGTCCAACGTTCACGACCAGTTAACCCATGGCCATCCAGTTCCTCAGCACACTGGTCCACCTTGAACTTGGGGGTTTATATTTGGAGTTTTCCGTCTCCTAGATGGATTGCTGTCCAAAGCTAACGGGTTCCACATACCCGGGAGCGTAACCCTGATTGGGGGGCTAAATGGGTACTCCAACTTGCCCAAGGGTGTCCAGTAGGCTAGCGGAGGGAAGGAGGCGCCTTACTTCTCCTTTGATAGGGGATACCCCTACCCCGCTACGGCTTCGTTGTCCACACCAATAGACAGGCTCTGTTACGTGAGTGTTCACCTTCGCTTTCTGATACTCGTTCAACCCTTATCTGGCTAATTGTGAACTCTACCATTCTCTAACAACTGTATCATCTTACGATTGAATACAACTCTGCACTCAGACACATGTGACTCGGACACAAGTGTAGGTTTTCATCTATAATCAACACTCTAGCGTAGACATGATCACAGTCACATATGCTACAATATACAATATTTAACACTGCTAAACATTGAATAAAATGGCGGCATTATGTTAAGCCACAGCCATCTTCTCTCTGTGGTACGTCAGCACGGAACGATGTCCACAGCAGGAATGCCCTTGTCACCTTCGCGATCACGTGGGTTCGCTCTAGTGACAATCTTGCTCGTAGGTCACGATCAATGATCGTCCTGTCCTTCTGGGTGACTTTTCGTCACTATGCCATGGAGTACAATTCACTGTATGGCAAGGAGATTGCTGCGTTTAGTAAGTACCATGTCAAGTTTGTGCCAGTTCTGTGATGTGGGTGCCTACATGACACCTTGTTGTTGTTTTGGTTTTGTGTCAAAGAAGGTGTTGGTCAGCACAGATTATGATGGCTGCAGAATTCCATGAGACGTTGTCCATTGTAATAGATCTTCCAAACGCCAAACTGTCCTAGAGATCAACTCCCCACAGATCTCGGTCTTGGCTTTCTGGATCAACTCTGCTGATGATATTCCTCCACGCCACTGTCCCAATCCATCCAACATAATTTCTCTTGGTCTGCCTCTGCCTCTCTTCCCCTAGATCTTTCCAGTTATCACGATGTTCTAAACTGCCTTTTTTCTCATCACATGACCAAGGAAAGCTGTTTGTCGTCTTCTAATTGTTGTATATAATGTTCTAGTTTCATTAGTCTCTTTCAGGCGTCTTTGTTAGTTACTTTGGCAGTCCAAGGAATACGCAACATTCGTCTCAAAAGCCACATCTCTTGCTTCCAAGCACTTCTTAATTTGTTCATTTACATTCCAAGATTCACAGCCATGCAGTAAAACTGGTTTTATATAGCACTTCAGCACTCTCTTTCTTACTTTCAATGATAGTGACTTATTGCATAAGATATTCATTTTCTGAAATGCAGCTTTTGCTTGCCCTATCCTGTTCATAATCTATGCTGTGCATCTTCCATCTGATGGTATAAATGTCCTTAGGTATTTAAAACTATACACATGGTTTAGAATGTTCCCTTCTATTTCTGGTTCACATTTTGGTGTCACCTTTTTCTTTGATGTCATCTTTGTTTCTGTTTTCTTGATATTCAAGGATAGTCATTTCTTTGCACTCTCTGTCACTACTATGTCCAACAATTGTTGTAGATCTTTTGCATTATCCGCCATCAATACTGTGTCTTCTGCATAGCGTATATTATTTTTATTATAACCTCCAAATATTATTCCTTCTTTCTCTTTGATCTCTCTCATTATTACTTCGCTATAGAGGGAGAAGAGATCCGGTGACAAAACACAGCCCTGCCCTTCTTCCAGCCTTATTTGTTCACAATTGCCCTCTTAATTTCCCATTTCAGTTGCTGCTATTTGGTTCCAGTAAATATTCTTTATTATTCTGAGATCTTTCCCATCAATGTTAATATCTTCCAACATTTTAATCAGTTCATCATGTTTTACTTTATTAAATACCTTAGTGTAATCTATGTTCCAACGGTAATTTAAACTGTTCACCGCGGTAATTTTAAGCTGACTATCATCATGTCTTTGTGCTTACACATCATTGGCATTTCCACACGTACAGCAATAGCGTCTACATATCTGAACATTCGCCCATTTTTTGTGCCAAACAACACAGTAAACACATTGTTTCTATCAATTAAATGATCGTTTTCTAGATGACAGAAAACTATTGCGGAAGTGGATAATTTTCTTCTTGTATGTTTATACTGAATTACCAGAGTCATCTTTGTTAAATATTCCATCTATTCACGTATGCCAGTGTTCTACCACCCATTTTCAACTGCCTATCCGAGGTGGTTGGATTGCAAGTTTTGAATCAGATCTATGTTCTTAGTCTCGATTATACTCGATTATATTGGTAAGCCAATCAGGGTTTTATCTATTTGTCATGTTGTCACTAAGTTTTCCAAATTACTTTTAATCATAATGCGCCCAAAAATCTTAAATATTAACGTCAAATTTCTTGTATCAGTTATGGTTGTTAATATATTCCACTGTGTACGTCTTCCTCGTTGGTTTTTCTCTCCGTCCATTGCATTTGTTGCATTTTCTTCTACTTATTCTTAAAATAAAACAAGTGTCTACCTTTGGATATATCGCATGTTATCTGCTGACATCGTCCATGTTTTTCATGTATACAGCAGTATTAATACAGTGTTATATTTTATTTTTGCAGATGGACGACGAAGAACAAGCAGAAACAATTAAAGAGGTAACTCTCTTTCTCTCTCTCTCTCTCTCTCTCTCTCTCTCTCTCTCTCTCTCTCTCTCTCTCTCTCTCTCTCTCTGTATGTGTGTTGTGTGTGTGTGTGTGTGTGTGTGTGTGTGTGTCTACCTCTTTGCGTGTGCATGTGTTATAAAAGCGTATATTGATAGCAGGAAGACTAAATGAAAAAAATGGTATGACGGAGAGTTGTGTTTATCTATTTTAAAAAAGCCAAGGCTTCAAAAGCCAAGGCTTCTACCAGCTGATGTCTTTTCTCAGTGGGAAAAGAATGAGATGCATAGGAAATAAACCAGGCGTACACGTTATCTTAAGCGGATTAGGAAGGGAGAAAATATTATTATCAATGTTATGATGTTGGTAGAACCTGATTTATTCATTTCTTTCCATAGCGAAATCCTCTTCTTCATCATTCATCGTCAGACGTAAGTATGAATAAATGCAAAGAAAGAAGAGGTCAACTTAAGATTGTTGATATATCCATAGAGTTGGTCCCATAATAGAGCGAATGTAAGCCAAATACTTTTTTCTATTCTGTATATGTTTGGCATTCCTGCAACAAATGTTTAGCTGTCTGTGTACCTGTTCCACTGTTACATTATCAGTATCTCCTATCTTTAGTTTATGAAACATGTCGTGTTTCAGCCTGTTATGGCCTGTCCATAGCCTGCAGATTGCAACTTGTTCTTTTCGGTTGAGTTGGTAATATGCGTCATCTTTCAGGTGACCTGGACACTCTAATCCCACTTGGTTCCACTACTGCTTTTTATAAATCCCTTGGCCTCATCATAGGTTATAGGCTGAGGTAGTCTTCCGTATTCCTTTGCTAATCGGTCGGCTTCTTCATTCCCAGGTATGTTGCAATGAGAAGCAATCCATTGTAATACAACCCTTTTGGATTTCTGGCTTAGTTCATGTAGTGTGCCCTTAGATCTGTTAGTTCTGTACTGTTCTTGATCTTCAGTGTTGAAACAACTGACTTCATCCTTAAAGAGAGCTATTTTTTTCTCTTTATTTTTCTCTGTCAACAACCTTTTTGCTAGTTTTTTTTTAAAGCGTCTGTCTGCTCTGGAGTTAGTTGAGAACTTTCTTGTGGCCACTGATTGTGCCTTCTCTGCTCCATTATTTTAGATTCAGTATAATCCCTCCACCACCATTTCATGTTCAGTTTTTTTCTCATAGCGAAATAATAATGAGAGATATCAAATATAGACCATGAAAAGAGTTGGATATTATAATATTAAGAAATGTACATTATACAGATAATACACTAGTGATAAGTAAAAGATTTACAAAAGCTGTTATGCATTGCAGTAATAAAAAAGTTGTAACACAGAGTGCAAAAACTTACTTTAGTTGAATATTACGAAAACAGAAACAATGGTTGTGTCAAAAGAAAGGTAAAACCGACGTGTGATATTACAATAATAGGGAAACTCTCAGCCAAGTCAACAAATTCAAATATCTAGAGGTAATTATAACATCAGCTGGAAGGTGTGTGGCACTGATTACTAACAGAATATGTCCAGCAAAAACTTCATTAGAGAAGATGAAATGTGTCCTGTGTAAAAAAAAAAAAAAAGTCAATAACATTAAATGTCAGAAAGAGAGTGGTGAAATGTTATTTAAAAACTGTTCTTATGTATGGCAGCGAATCTTGCAAAGTGAATGAACAAATTTGGCAGAGCTTGGAGGCAGCGGGGGTGTGGTTTTTGAGACGAATGATTGCATTGCTTTAGATTTCGAGAGTGTTTAACTTTGTGCATGGAAGGTGAATACTAACGTAGAAAACTATTTACACTATTAGAAAGAGCAGCAATGTTCTTTTGTCATTTAATGAGAGACACTGGGTAATATTGTGGAAAGATTAGCGATAGAAGAGAAGTTCTGGACAATGTCGTGACGACTTGACAGATCAGCGGTAAAAGAGAAGTACTGGGAAATATCGTGACGACTGGACAGATCAGCGGTAGAAGAAAAGTACTTGAAAATATCGTGACGACTGTAGAGATTAACGGTAGACGAAAAGTACTGGAACATATCGTGATAACTGGAAAGATCTCCGGTAGAAGAGACGTACTGGAAATATCGTGACGACTGAGAAGATCAGCAGTAGAAGAGAAGTACTGGAAAAAATCGTGACGAATGGACAGATCAGCGGTAGAAGGCAAGTACTTGAAAATATCGTGACGACTGACAGATGGGCAGTAGAAAAGAAGTACTGGAAAATATCATGACGACTGGAAAGATCATTGTTAGACGAGATGTACAGGAAAATATCATGACGACTGGAAAGATCAGCGATACAAGAAAAGTACTGGAAAATATCGGGACGACTGGAAAGAAAGAAAAAAAGTCGCTTAAAGGTCGGCAGGGTCGACTTCATTGCACCGGTTTTTTTTATCCCATATGGCTCGGTCTCTTTCTGCAGCGCGGAAAGCGTCGCACAAAGCACGAATTCCGTAGCTCTAGCGACGACCCACAGGAGTCTCCAAACAATTGCACTCGTGAACCGAAGGGCGCGGCCCGGAATCGAACCCACAACCTTCGGAGCCCGAGTCAAATGGCTTGGCCACTTCGTCACATAGACTCCCAGAGACTGGAAAGATCAGCGACAGAAGAGAAGTACTGGAAAATATCGTGACAACTGGAAAGATCGGCAGTAGAAGTACTGGGAAATATAGTGACGACCGGACAGATCAGTGGTAGATGAAAAATACAGGAAAATATCGTGACGACTGGAAACATCAGATATAGATGAGAAATACGGGAACATATCTTGATGACTCGAAAGATCAGCAGTAGAAGAGTCAGACGCAGACCAAGAGAAATAATGTATTGTTCAAGACGGTGGCATGGAAGAATAACATCAACAGAATTTATCAGAACAACTGAGACCAAGATCTGCGGAGAAACATGGACTCTACGCCGTTTGGCATGGGACACTACAATGATGCTAATTGTGCATATAACACGAATTTAAATGAATGAATTGCAGTAATTGATAAACACTATAACCACCGAATGTGAAAAGAAGCGATTAAAGCTAAACAATACGAAAAATAACAGTTATAGTCAGGACCAAGGAAAGAAAAGGCAGCCAGAGTGTAAAATAGCAGTAAATGGAGAGGTTCAACTATATTTCCTCAATTATAACAATGATAAAATGGGAAAAGTAACACAAAGATAACAGGCAGACTAATCCAAACAAACGAAGTATTCCATGAGATAAAGAAAGTTTATTGTAGCAGATTGTCAGCGACTTGTGCGCTGCCGATTCTCAGGACTCCCCTACTTTCGCACCGCACGAAATAACAACTCGTGACATTTGCGAAAGGAATGCAATTTATACAGAGCCGACATTTGAATGGCTCTACGAGCGTTATACTTCATCATCATTATAGAACATGAATGCATTGACGTGATGATAGATGATGCTAGTATTTCACAATCTAAATGAACAGGCCTATGTTTGCCTATTGCCTAGAAACTATAGCATTGGTCAAGGATACGTCTGCTCTCTCTACCGTCTCCAGTCGGTCTGTCCACACGCTACGCATTGCGTGGACAAGCAAGGACACTCTTCTCCGTGCAGTAGCTATTATTGCGTGCATGGTCTCGCCAGCACGCTGGCTTGTGAGCTCGAGTAACCCGGCACTTCACGGTTACTCGCAAGGACAAGCTTCCCAATTGCTTGGGGAAAGCCCTCGCTCAGCTTTACTCATCGACCCCTGGTCTGACACAAATGTGTCTCCTTGTGAGGCTATTAATAGTGCTCGGTGTCTCTCCTGTCTGGTGTCTCCCTACTAGACTAGTGTTAACGCCTATCGCCTTTGTAAGGCCTTATTGGGGATCTTGACAGGTCCCCTCCTCTCTGTGAAGTGTTACTTCCCGTTCACTTATATTTGTAACACTTCTGGTCACAAAGAAAAATTGGTTGCTCCAATTTTGTCAGATCTCCAATAAGTTATAACTTTCTAGTTTGGGGATAGAACAATTGTCTTCTTCCTTCACTCACAGTGCTTTATCTTTTCACGTGGCTAATTAAGTAGCCTATGTATCAGTATAGTTGGTTCTATAGATATATTTGGGATTGGTAGTGAACCGGAAACCGTTGTCTTATGACTTATGTCCTGGCTTCTGTCGTTTGACCCTATGTCTTTTGACTTTCACCAATTGACTTCTGTCTCGACCTGTCCTCAAATTGCCCAAAATGACAACCCACACACAAGTTGACTCTATTCTGAGTACAACATATGAGCACGAAGTGTTCATGTTCCCATTAATATCCCCTCCAACTCTATACACACAGCTCTACTGTTCACCTTCTTGCTTCCGCATGTGAAAAGCTATATTCACTGTTACATTTAGGTTTCTAATAAGTTATTGTGTCCCCTGAATTTAAAGTTGTCGTCCTTTGGAATGAATGGTGTGTGCAACTTTTATGTGTTTGTCTTCCTGTTTGTTTGCGTGTTTTCTAATAAACTATAGTGTACTTAACTCTCTAACATGTGTATGCGTTAGTGTACTAAATGTGTGTGTTCCTTCGAGCGCCGCAAATCGGTCTATTGTGGTTACAAACGTTCGTTATTATTATTTGTGACCACAACTCCGCTTTCTGATGCTCAAAGTACGTTCTCTATATACTCTATTAAAGTGTGGCAGTAACACACATAAAAACCCGACAACACATTGGTTACACAGATGACACAGACAAGTCAAATAAGACGTTTGCAGCGGTGGAACAAAAATTTTCCGCTGTTTTTCTCTCTCGCTCTCTTTCTTTCAATGTTTACTAAGTTTTTGCATTCTCCCCTCGCATTTATTCTCCTTGCATACATCTTTCATTCACTTTCATACTGTTCTTTCATTCAACCATTTTCTCGTCATTAAAATATGTTTCATAGTATCAAATACATAAACATTATATATATACAATAAACGATTGGCTGAATTTTAACAGTAATCACGCCAAATGACTGTGCGTTTTGTTTGCACGCGTCATGTCTATACATAATATACATAGTTATGAGGATGGTTTGTTACCGATCCTGTCATAGTAACTTCCGTAATTTGGTGTGCTGACCTAAATTACCATCAAGGGAAATAATCTAATAACTACTTTCATTTGAGAAAAATGGGTTAATTACCTTAACGTGTTATTTGTGAAAAAGCTGATATTACTTCCTAAATGGTTGTGTTGGTTTGGAAATGATATTTTAGATAACTGAATGTATAAATGATTATGATTACATGGTAATAAACTAATATAAGATCTAACGATTGTATTTCTATAATTGGTGTTCTAATAAATGGGTTATTAATTAAATGATGGTGATTTCTAACTACGCAAATAAGAAAATAGAGTTATATATGCATTTACACAATGTGCAATTGAATAATTAACAGAAAAATGAAGTTATAGGTACTGTTAATAAAATAATAATATACATATATCACAGTTGTATTTCTATCTCTAATTACACTACATCGACGTCCTCCTCTGCGTTGTGAAGATGGAGCAATCCTCTTTGTAGACTATTCTAACATAGTTCATTTCGGCAAAGTCTCTTATGCTCTCCTTCAAGGATAGTGTATAAATATAGTTCCCTACTACATTATGTAGGTTCATAGCTAACACTTGAATGTTCCTCTAGCTTATGTGTGTGTCAGCGCATGTTAATTCTGCGTCTGTTTGTTACACTTCTTATAGCAATGTTATATTCACACAGGTTATATATTTGGCGATGATAACGCACTTACGATGTGTCTTAATCACCACATAAGGCACTGAGTTATCTAACATTACAGTGTCACTGTTTCTGGTGGTGTATGGTCGATCCCTTCCTGCAAATAAGGTATTTGAATGGATGATGGACGACTCAAAATGTCTGCAACCGTATTTAATCTCCCTTTTAAGTGCTGGATGGTAAACGTGTAATTTTGGAGAATCAAAGCCCCCCTGTAAATTCTATTGTTGGTAGGAAGTCCAGACTGCATCACAGACAACGGAGAGTTATCGGATTGGATTACAAACTGTGCTCCTGCCAAAAATCTATGAAACTTTCTCACGCAATAGATCAAACTTAGGCCCTCCAATTCTGATGCTGAGTATTTTGATTCAGCAGGAGTAATCTTGCGACTTACGTACATTACGGGGTGGAAAGTCCCGTCGTAGAACTGTCCTAGTATCCTAGATATGGATATGGCACTCGCATCTGTGCGTAAGAAATAAGTGAGTTTGGATTTGGCATACGAAGGATAGGTGGAACGCTGAAAAGATGTTTCAATTTTGATAACGCACTAATTAATCCTGCATCTTTTACAGATAACTTAGCCGAAGCTTTTAAGATGTTAGAAAAAACACTGGTGATTTCCGCCAGATTTGGAATGAATTTACTATAGTAGTTTACCAGACCCAGTAAACTTCGGACCTGTTTCTTGGTCGTTGGCATTGTTAAATTCAGAATCTTAGTGACGATTCTTTCATCAGTTTTCAATTGGCCCCTGCAGATGGTATGACCCAGGAAGTCAATTTGTTCCATGCCCAACTCTACTTTGGACGGCTTCGCTGTGAGCCCAAACAATCGCAACCTGTCGAAGTTTCAGTAGGTGTGTTGTCCAGTCTTCCGTATGGATGCAAATGTCATCTATATAAGTCGAAATACTGGTCGCAGTCGCGTTTATCGTAGGAACTGGTAGTTCCATCTCGTCCAATACTGTTGTGCTGCTTTCTGTGTGTGTTGTTACCTGGCTAATTGTGTTTGCGTTGTCGCTGTCGTGTGTCGCCCTACCTAGTGAAGTTGTGTTGTGTACGTCTGTCGTCTCATTGCTTGGTGTTGGTGCAATTTGTTCGTCTGTCTGTTGTTCTTGTTGTCAAAAGTATGGTTTCAGGATGTTGATATGAAATATCTCTAAGTGTCCTTTTATCGATATTTCATGATCCGCATCTGATATTTTGCGTTGAACGTTGAGAGGCCCTTGGCAAGATGTTAGTACCATATTATGTTTATCAGGTAGTCGAATCACAACCTTCTGGTTTGGTTTAAGGTGAATCGTTTTAGTACCCTTGTTTGGATAGTTGTGGTTTCCATTACTCGACACCTGCATTAGGGGTCCAGCAATATCGACCGCTATACTCTCAAGTAGTCTAGATGCTATTACTGACCGTTGCACTTCGGCCTTTACATGCTTTTTCTTTCGTACACGATGTTGACAAACAGTACAAGAACGACAGAACATTTTTATGCCCGAACAGAATTTCGGCCAGTAAAATTGTGATAGAATTCTGGCTCGCGTTTTATGGTAGGCCAAATGTCCAGCAAACGGTAATTCATGTGCGCTTTTTAGCACACTTTGTCGGTATGTTACAGGTAACACCGTCTGCTCAATTTCATGGTTATTATATGTATAATAACGCATGAGAATTCCGTTAACCTTTTTAAAGTACCAGGAAGAATTTTAAGACACTTTCTTTCGCTCACACAACAAGTTAAAATATGGTGTAATTGTTTGGTCGGTGCTTTGTGCCTCGATCAACTTTTGTCGAGTAGTGTTGGTATCTGCACCACTTGGTGTTAATAGCTGTAGCATTTCATTTTGTAAGTCAGTAGAGTTTGTTTCTGTATCTGACTTAGTTACAGCGTTGGCCATGTGTGTCTCATTCCAGGCTTTTATGTTGTCGTCTGTACATTCTTTCAATGCATCTAGGCATCCCAAAATAAGATCCGTACATGGATCTTGGAGGATAGCGCACGTAAATGTGCCGGTAAGGAACGGGGTATTGATATGCGCTTTTGTCAGTGGATATTTCTCGATGGTTCCAGAGAAAGTACGGCATTTGACAAATTCACCCGTATAATCTTCTGGTCTAGCAAGTTCTCTCCTTAAACCCAGTAGAGTGCTCCCGCTATCAACTAAACATTGGCATGGTTTTCCATTGACCAGTGCATCGTAGAACTTAAGTTTACCTCTGGAGGCACATGCTGCATTAGCTTCTTCATTTGAACATGATATTACGTGTCCACATTTCAATCTCCCCTCCGCATGAAACTGCTGGCATACTTTACATGTCTTAAAGTCTAAAATATCGGTTACTGATGATACATTTTGACATTCACTCGTTGGCAACACATTCACAAGTTCCGGGTCTATGTCACTCTCATTGTCTGATGATGTATCGATGAGTGCTGCATTGTTTGCCTTCATTCTCTGTCTCCCAAGACACTCATTGCTATAGTGGCCATAACTTGAACAAAAATAACATTTTACAGCACGTTTAAAGGATGATCTTCTGCTTTCTTGCTTCTTTAACACTGCTTCTAGGTGTGACGGATATGTGGGGTTCTTATCACACATCGATTAAGTCGGATGAACAAGATTGCAATAGTTACATCGAGGTGGTTTCTGATATGGTTTGTCCTTCTTACTGTAATCTTTCTGGTTGTAAGATCTATCAGGAACTCTATTTGCAAAAGCTGTAATTTCTGTGTCATTTGATGTAGTTTTAAATATGTCCCGATTAGATGACAAATAAGCTGACTCCCGTTTCTCTAATTGTTGAATGGAATCAATATCTGACTGTTGTAAGAACTTTGCAAAAGGGGTAGGAACGGTAGAAATGACTTTGACCATTACCATTAGCTCTTCTAGGTTTTCATAGCTGTTACCTACTTTAGCAGCTTTAGTCCACTTTTTAAATGTGCTCTGCACATTAGAGATGTAGTTTAAGAAAGTTTCAGTTGCTTTTGGCTTAATCTGTGAGAATTGAATTTGGTACCCAGTAGCGTCCAAAAGAAAATGTTGCATTATCCTATCGTGTATGTACTGGTAATAGTTTCTAAAATCTGTAGGTATTGATTCTGTTACTTTTAAAGGCTCCCCACTCAGGTTCTCGTCTAAATCATTGCCCAATCCTCTAAAGGTATTTTCTGTGTTTTTAGTTGGAATTCTATATTTTCAGTCCATGCGCTGATTGAATCACCTACACTGTATGGTTTGATAAGGCCCTTGTACTTACTAAATTTGTTTTGTTCTTCTTGGCTCTTTTGTTTGCTAGAGGCTATTTGTATGTTAGAATCTACCTCCATTTCCTTCATCTTTAGTTTAGTTTCTGAGTCTACTTGTATCTGCTTTTCTTTGGTGGCATGATCTAAGTCTAACTGTCTCTGTTTGATAGCTTGATCCGACTCTAAATGTTTCTGTTTGGTAATTTGGTCTAACTCTAATTGTTTCTGTTTAGTAACTTCCTCGACCTCTTTCATTTCTTTTTGATGTTGCCTTTCTAATGCTCTTTCATCTCTGTCACGAGCAGCTTTTCTTTCTGTTTCTTCTCTTCGTAGAGCAATTTTCCTTTCTGTTTCTTCTCTATGTCGAGCTATTTCTTCTTTATATTTTTGATCCGCCCACTTTTCTAATTTTTCACCAGTATGGCCCATTGCGATGCCCGCCTGGATACATTCATTTAGTGACGCCATTTTGTGGCGTAATGTTAGTTCACAATGATAATACAATAATATTCACACAATAGTTTATAATAATGTGTTAGTAAGTGTACATCTTTTACTGAAAAAGAAGATGCATGATTAAGTTAGAGCATACCAAAATATTCGGAAAATATACTCATCTAATTCTTTGGAAAGTACGGTACTTGGGATGTTCCACCGCTGTATTTCACACTTACACAATGGTTTGACTTGGTAACACAAAGGCTGCTTCTGGTTAGTAGAGCAGCAAAAATTAGACACAAGCTTAAGTTGTCAATACAAGCTCATATTTCATCATATTTCATCAACTATTTCATATTTCATTAAGTTGTCAATACAAGCTCATATTTCATGCGAATGATGAACGAAAATGTGATAGATAGTGATAAATGGTATTAATGGATGAATGATATGATCGTCTGAATGATTGTTAGATGATCAGTGAGATGATTAGTCGTATGGCCGTCGATGTCGTCTTGTCTTCTCTTTTGACTCTGGCGTAACTTTGTTCTAGGCTGTAGTTCGTCGCTAATCTATTTACTGACTTCGTAGAAGGGTGACATTGATGGCTGTATCACATGCAATGGAATGTACACGGTGGTTACGATGGTAATGTTCACTTATGATTTTATACATTTCAATTGCTTTTAGTATAATCACACACTTTATAATTAATATTGGTAGAATTTCACACTTTACCGATTTAATTTGACTCAATTGTGGTTCACACTCCACAAATTGGTGATCGTATAATTTACCAAAGAAAATTATTTATGGCATGTATAGAAACAAATTTGCATTACTTTGAAATATATCACACAGCAATGATGTTGAATCGTGCAATGAACTGATGCTGGTTCAGAATTTTGTAATATCAATCGATAGCTAGCGTTCGTTCAGTGGTTCATAATACCACTTGCCTGCTGGCGTTATCTGTTCGTTGAATATTACAACAAATGCCTGCTATGACTGCTCAGAAGCGTTGCTTCACTGTAATCTGACAGCAATTGTGCTGCTTTCGTTGGTTCACTTTGTTCTGACACCAATCGGGGTCTTGCCTGTCAGCGACTTGTGCGCTGCCGATTCTCATGAATCCCCTACTTTCACACCGCACGAAATAACAACTCGTGACATTTGCGAAAGGAATGCAATTTATTCAGAGCCGACATTTGAATGGCTCTACGAGCGTTATACTTCATCATCATTATACAACATGAATGCATTGACGTGATGATAGATAATGCTAGTATTTCACAATCTAAATGAACAGCCCTATGTTTGCCTATTGCCTAGAAACTATAGCATTGGTCAAGGATACGTCTGCTCTCTCTACCGTCTCCAGTCGGTCTGTCCACACGCTACACATTGCGTGGACAAGCACGGACACTCTTCTCCGTGCAGTAGCTATTATTGCGTGCATGGTCTCGCCAGCACGCTGGCTTGTGAGCTCGAGTAACCCGGCACTTCACGGTTACTCGCAAGGACAAGCTTCCCAATTGCTTGGGGAAAGCCCTCGCTCAGCTTTACTCATCGACCCCTGGTCTGACACAAATGTGTCTCCTTGTGAGGCTATTAATAGTGCTCGGTGTCTCTCCTGTCTGGTGTCTCCCTACTAGACTAGTGTTAACTCCTATCGCCTTTGTAAGGCCTTATTGGGGATCTTGACACAGATCATTTATCTTCTTTATCTCCTACTGTATGACCGCAAATCATCGACACTGAACAGCGAGAGTTGAAGTTACGTAGAAGGTATACAGATGCAACTAATTCTCTTCTTAAAATGTCATCATCGTCAGTAAACAACGTACAGAACGTGGTTCTCATGACACGTTTGCAGGAAGACTCTTCATTCCTGGCCAGTTCTTCTGTGTCATGCATGTTGTCATAAATTCTGAAGGGACTGGGAGATCACTGTAGTGCATGCCCCATTTCTAATCAAAGAAGTTGGGCCCCATCCTCTTCTATCTTCAATAACCCCAGAATATGACCCTCGAGTTATCTGCAGGCTTCGTCTTATTAATTTAGTCTAGGAGATATAGATTATGGCCCTGGTGAGAATAGTAAATACCAACTGGGATTCTGCCCCTTCTCCAAGGATTCTTTTAGCTCTTGAGCCCCCTTTGTTTATCAATTCTGAGGAAAGTCTTGAGAATTCTCTCAGCCTGATTTATGTTAAGAAAGCATGGATGTTGGGCAGTTAGTTAGTTAGTTAGTTAGTCGACAGATCATCCTCGTTGCACATCGAACCATTCAGTCCATAAGTGCTCGGATCCCCTCCTCAGCAAATCCCGCAGCGAGTAGCGGCTAACGACGCCAGTTCTGTGTTGGTTTATCAATCTTCTTTGGCTTCCTGCGTAGTGTTCTTGTTTGGCCACCCCTCTTTTAATTTGCTGCTCCTGCAGTCTGGCCATTGTTGTAGATTCACAGTCATCACTTGGTTCTCGCAAAAGTCTCACTTCTCGTAGAGCATTCAGAATGTCAGCCTGGTCCATGGCGCGTCCGCCCTCCACAGTAGCCTCACCTGCGAGCTTGTCAGCCCGCTCATTTCCTTGTACTCCCGCATGACCTGGCACGAAGATGAAACTAATCTTTGCCAGCCGAGACCACTTCAGAGGCAGCAGCCATTCTCTTCGGATCGACCCCTCCTCTATCCTCTTGATCATGTTCATTGAGTCGCTAAGGAAACAAGCCCTAGTGAATGTCTGTGTCTCGAGCCATGTTATTGCTTTACTTACTGCCATGACTTCCATGGTCAGGCTACTTGTGGTTTCAGTGAAAGCACCAGAGTCCTCCTTCACAATTCTACCACCGGCCCGAGCTGTAAAGGCCCATGAGCTTCTCACATGTCGGACGACCGACCCATCTGTGTAGATGACCGCGTCACCGTCTAGCGAATTCTCGAAAATCAACGCTTGTACTTCAGCCTCAACAGCAGCCGGATTTTCTTGTCTGCATTTTCTATCTAGTTAGATGCAAACTGAAAAGGATGTGCAGAAGTCTGTTGGCACTTGCACCCACTCCTCGCCAGGTTCTAAGTCCTCAAGTGAACACACCTGTTGAAGAATGTCTTCGGCTTGACCCATCCACGACCGTCCTCTTTTTAACCTGCTGCCCTTCACCTTCCTAATTTCACTATGCAGTGGATGTTGTGTGTTTGCGTTAATTCTGAGGTAGGCGCGTGCCCTGCAAACTTGTATTCTCTCTTCAATGGTTGGAAAATCAAGAAGGTAGCGCATCGCCCTGCATGCTGTATCTCTTGTACATCCAAGAATAATGCGCATAGCTTCATTCTGTATCCTTTCCATCCTTTCTATCTGCTTATGGCTGAGAGTCAGGATTGCCATTGCATACTCCAAAACAGACATGACCAGCCCCTCGTACAGAAGACATAGATGGCGCTGCTTACAGTTTGCTGCCGCCATCACCCGCATCGCTGCCAAACCCCGCTGTTGGGCAGTTGATAGACCTAGAGTCTTCTCTTCCTCAATTTAGTACTTCATCATGAGTGAATTTGTTTTTGACAATCAAACATTTAACAACTTCCAGTAGACCTTAACAACATATTTTACACATATAAGATGGAGAATCAACAGATAGGTTGGGCTGACAAATCAACATAAGGTCAGTTAAGATTCATCATTTATTGACTGGGCCTGTATCTTCTGGCCTGTTACATAAATTTTCTGTTGTGGTTTACACAGGATAAAATAGAAAATGGCATATAGGCCCAATTTTACAGTCCATCAATAATTAAACATCAATGAATACCGTGTCAACAAGTGTGGAAACATTGTAAACATTTAAATGTTGTACATTATAAGTGTGGAGATGATAAATCAACATTTCAATATCAGTTCCTGAAATTGGTGTTGTGTGTTCCTGAGAGTAAATGTAACCTTGTGATTGGGAGATTAGGATAAGCCTCGGTCCATTGTCTGAGGGATCCACTTCAGTTCTGCCCGTGTAGCCTCTCTGAAGGCTTCCCATACTCTGCTCATGGCGTAGTCATCTTCCATCTCACGTGTGGTTCATCTCTTTCTCTCTCTTCCCTCTTTCTGGTCTGGGTTGGTTGGCTGGTTGGTTAGTTAGTTGCCACCAAGAATTCACTGTGTAAGATTCACATAGATATGTACAATCCTACCAATGCAATATTCCAGAAGTAGGTCGGAAGAAACCTAAATTCCTGAAGTAGGAACTAGTTCCCCCCCCCCCCTCCTCTTTTCTCTGATCTAGTGTTGGGTTAATTTGGGGTGGTCAGAGTTTATCACACTGTGTACGCCTGGTATCAACTGGTTCCTGCTGTATGTAAGTTCTCATTGGACCTGGAGTCAGTGAGACGTGTACAGTAAGACAGTGACAAGAGTGAGGAGGTGTCAAAATGCATGTGAATAAATGGCATACATTTATAACAGTTCTATCACTCAATTGGGTTTGTAGTGTGTATAAATGGTTCTCTGTGTTTTCCCAATTAACCAACTTTTCCTTCTTCTTTGTATAATAACTCCTCTCCCATTACCCGTTGTTGTTGTGGTGTTGAGTGTTGTGTTGTGTAGTGTTGTGTTGGGTAGTTGGTTAAGTCAACTTCTGGTGATGGAGTTCCGCGAAGCATAACTTTTCTGATATAATGCAGTTCATGAGTGTCCTTATCTAAGTCAAATCTGACATGAATATAAATATTTATTCCATCAAACCCTATTTATTCAATATATGAAGGAGAAAGGAAAGATATGATTTCTCTTTCATCTCTCTAGATCGTAAATAGGCATAGATAAGACTGTTTTAAAACCAGGCACTTGTTCTAGTACACGAACTGTCTTATGAGCTGTAGATAGTGATAGCAATTCAAGCAGTGTTTCTGAAGAAATGCACAAGACTGCTTTAGAATCATCACTTCGTACAGTTGTCTAGAATAGAATGTAGTATTATTATGCACTTCTTAAAGTTAATAACTATCTTTAAGAATATCAGAGATTGCAGTATTCGAAGAGAGTATTAGATTGTCAGTTTGCCCGGGAATCGGCTCTGCGTCGTCAGAATCTAACAGTCGAGCATTTTTCACTTCAGAGGTTTTAATTTATAATAATACATTTCAATTGACGTTACAAACACTGAATACCATTACTTGATACTTGATACATCTGGTCATCCGTTTAATCTAAGGAGTCACAAGCTTACCTCGGATTCAGACATTCTGCCTTCTTGTTTAAAAATTCGGTCACACCAGCTTGTGCGTCTGCTCGTCAAGCTGTTGGCAGTAGAAGTGCGCGATTAACATATTCTAAGCAGGCGTTCTAGCGGAGGCGTTGTCACGTGTCTCTTTCTCTCCAATGATCTCCTGAGCTTTGGCTGATGAAATATTTCCAAGAATTGACGTTATCTGTCAATCTTTCATTTTCAGTTTTGATTTTGCGTTCGTTTTTTCAGTTTTGGTTTCGGTTTGAGTTTGTGCAGTCAATTGTTATATTTTCACCTTCTCTTTGGCGTGCATTCTTGGTAACTGAATAATGGTGGTTAGCGGTTATGCCACACATGTCAATGTCCAGCGTGTCTTTAATGTCCTCAATTATAAAATCAAATACTAGCACACACATACACACATACACACAGAGTGAGGGAGTGGGCGAATGAGAGAAACTGAGAAAGTGATAGTGAGGTAAAGGAGAGAAATAGAGAGACGGAGAGGGTGAGAAAGAGAAAGAGAAAGCTTGAGAGAGTGAGTGAGAGAGAGAGTGCCGGAGTGCGAGAAAGATAGTTTCATAAAGATAAAAGTGAGAGACAAATTGAGAGAGAGAATAAAAGAGAGAGTAGAAAGAGGGGGAGAGATGGAGGTAGAGAGAGAGAGAGAGAGAGAGAGAGAGAGAGAGAGAGAGAGAGAGAGAGAGAGCGTGAGAGAGAGAGAAAGAGATCTGCAATAGTATAGTGTCTAGTCCACTCGCCAACCAGTACGTTCTGAGGTCTGGGTTCCATCTTCAGCTGCAGTAGAACAATTTTCCCTTGCCAGTACGAATCTGGGGTTGACAAAAGCTTGAAAATGGACACCATATAGTATTTGGAAATTTCTGAGAATACCTTGTGGCGAGGAAACTGCTCACCATTCCTTATTTCCCCGCGATCTAGAATATGTAAACGCCTCTCACTACACAGCATCTACAGGACTATCACATTATCTTGACCTCCACGGAGCCAGTACGGCTGCGAAGTCAATCCAAACCCAAACACTGGGATAACATAACATTTTTAGTTTTCTGCCTTGTGAAGGAAAAGAGAGAAGGAAGGAAATTGGCTACTCCACCTCATATGCGGTTGCCTAGATTATGTGCAGATCTCACACTTCACACCCCATCTGCATTTGTTGATATGGTACTGCCGTTATCTTTACCGTAACTTCACAATAACAGACTGAATAATGAACAAGCCCGGGATGAAGATACACAATAGCAGACTGAATGATGAACAATCTAGGGATGAATATGTAATTACGCAATAGCAGCCTGAATGATGAGCAAGCCAGGGATGAAGATACATCTACACAATTTTAAGATAACTCTAAAGCCATTAAATGCAAAATTATGAATGCTATTACAGGTACAAACCCTCAAGAAGTTACAGCATCCACTTATTGTTTCCTATATAGAGTCATTTAAAGGTAATTCACATATAATTGCTTTAGATATACATATTTAAATACCTGGCCTGTAACACTATAAGTCTCCGAGACATGAATTCTCAAAACACGATGACGTGAATTTGGAAGTGTTTGTGATGTGGCGTCCTCGATTTACAAAGATTCTCTTCTGTTCCGTGTAAATCAGAACCACATTTTTCTTGCATGTCTGTGTAGTGTAGTTGTTTCTTGCATGTTTAAGTGATGTAATTATTTCCTGCACCTCCATCTACTGCCCTGGATTTCGCCCCCCCCCCCCTCCCCCCACGTGAATGGTAAATATACGTATGTCATATATTATGACCCACATTTTCTTCAGCTATCACACATTTGGACTTAAACATCGACTTCTTGTTCCGAAAGCTAAGGCAAATTTAGTTAAACGTTAATAGCATATCCTTTACATGACGTCGCAGTCAACCCCAGCATTTTTTGCCTGTGTGTGATTTCTTGGCAAATTTACGTTCAGCAGTTAAGACAAATTACTGAAGGTAATGTTGTCTAGAAAGTCAACCTGGGGTTGATCACAACGTCCTGCATAGGACATGCAATTTGTTGTATCGTCCTCTTGCGCTCATCTGTCTAATCAGAGCGAGGAACCTTTATTTTCTGCCAAGGGCCATTTGGATATTGATAACTTCATTCGCGGGGAAAAAAAAACAACTTAGAAATGTGCCTGCCATATTTAGTCAAAAATTAAATTAACTACTATAGAACACCAGCTAAGCGAAACACAACTTGGATTTAGGAAAAACAAAGGATGCATAGATGCCATTTTTGCTCTTACACAACTTATAGAAAAATCAATCCAATTCAATGAAACACTCTACTTAGCCTTTCTCGACCAAGAAAAGGCTTTTGATAGAGTAGATAGAAACAAGCTGTGAGAAAATCTTAAACAATATGGAGTGAGTACACATCTAACAAACCTACGTAGAAGTTTATACAACAACAGTGAATAAATAGTCAGAGCAACTGGAGGACACTCAGAACCCTTCACCGTAAGATCCGGAGTACGACAAGGTTGTGTTCTGTCCCCTCTCTTCTTCATAACATATTTAGACAACATATGTAATGAAACCAGCCAAACAGAGACCGCAAGAACACCGCATGACGAGAACACAGAAGAAGAACCATCTGCATATCTAACGATTAGGGAACTCCTGTTTGCGGACGACCAAGCACTAATAGCAAAATCAGAAACTGAATTACAAGACCACATGAAAAGTCTAAACGAAATATGTAGGGAGCATACATGAAAATTTTAATGTCTCTGTCCTTGTCTTGCCATGATCAGT
The DNA here is from genome assembly GCA_963921405.1 of Cepaea hortensis. Lineage (NCBI taxonomy): Eukaryota > Metazoa > Mollusca > Gastropoda > Stylommatophora > Helicidae > Cepaea > Cepaea hortensis. The sequence continues at coordinate 84,304,698 of OY992892.1, forward strand.
CTTAAGGCGAATTATAATGTACTAGGCATTTTTAAAGAGGTAGTTTGCCTTTGCTTTCCTCTAAGGCAGTAACCGTACAATTAGTAGACGCAGTTGTGGTACACAGTGAGCAGCTGGGGTTGTAATTAAATTGTAAGAAGACACAGGTTATGGCCGTCACTAGGAAGAACGAAGTACCACAATGTAATATACAAGTAAATTGCAATATTCTTCAACAATGAATCGGTACAATTATCTTGGAACAGTCATAACATCTGATGGGAGATGCCTTGAAGAGATTAGAACAAGAATCTCCATGGCGAAAGTAGCCTTTAGCAAGATGAAAAACGTTCTAACCAATAAAAAAATTGTCCATTGAAACGAGAAAGAGAGTTTTGAGGGGATACATAGAGCCTGTTCTTTTGTATGGATGTGAAACTTGGACAATGTGCAGTCAAGCTGAAAAACATCTGCTGGCTGCAGAAATGTGGTTTCTGAGGAAAATGCAAAGAATATCATGGACAGACAGAAAAACCAATGACCAAGTACTACAGGAGCCAAATGAAAATCGTAAATTGATTAGAGAAATTAGACGTAGACAGTCAATATTGTTTGGACATGTTATGAGAAGAAATGGATTGGGGAACTTGGTAACAACTGGCAAGATCGAAGGGAACAGACCAAGAGGAAGACCGAGAGGAAAATACCTGGATGGCTTGGCCACATGGCATGGACGAGACTAGAACACTGAGCTGGTCCACGACGCTGGTGATCGAGTGAAATGGCGAGTCATGACCGCCCACGCTTTCCGGCATGGCACATGATTGATTGATACATGACAATTAGCACAAGTAAAAAAGAGGTAATGACTATAACTAGAGAAGAAAAAGCAACAACGATTCATCTAAATGAACATCCCTTGAAACAAGTAAAGAGTTTCAAGTACCTAGGAAGTAAAATGTCATCAAATTGCAAATCAGAAGACGAGATCGAAAACAGATGCAATAAGGTAAATCAACTCATTGGACAAATGGCACCAATACTAAAGAACAAATATGTATCAATAACCACTGAGAAAGCACTTAACAACACAATCTTCTCACAAACTCTATGTTACCAATGCCAAACCTGGACAATGACAGAAAAAGAGAAAAGAAAAATCACAACATAAATTAGATTCTTGAGAAGAATACTCAATGTATCAAGAAGAGATGAGATCAGAAATGAAGAAATCAGGACAAACGTGAGGGTTTTAACAGCGCTGGAGTTTATTAGAAGGCAGCAAGTCAAATGGTTTGGCCATGCAAATAGGCTACCAACTAACAGTATACCGCATCAACCAATGATGTACAGGCCAGATGGAAGCAGAGAAATAGGCCGACCACGCCAACGATGGATGGACATAATAGCAGAGTCCATGTGGGGATCTATACATGAAGCCAATAAGAGGGCACTGTTTCGCTGTTTATACTTCACCTCGACACCGCAAGGCACAAGTGGAACATGACGAGATGAGATGAGGTGAGATGAGATGAGATGAGATGAGTGGTTGAAGTAATACAATCTGTATTTAAAGTAATGTGATATGAGGTTATTGCAAAACTATCTGTAGCTATTGTCATTTGATCGGCGTAAGTCGCTGTATAGTAAACAAAGTAATTAATTTACTTGAGCATTATTTCACTTCTGTCTGTCTATGATTACTTATTGTACATTGTTGTCTTGTTTACCAGATGAAGCAACTAGGATTATCAGCATCGTTATGTCCTACTGTTCAGGAGGTAAGATTTTACCATCGTCTCAGCTACACAGTTCGTTTTCGCTTTAAACTAACAGCTGACTGGCCCTGCTAGAGGTTCTATACAAAGTCAAGGTCAAATACTCTCCATATATGTATTCATTGATCGCTACTGAACATGTTGTATGTTCACTATCACACCGGATGCCTTTACTTCCCACAAACTTGTCTGATAGCCATTTTAGACCGGGTCGACCTGGAAGACCTGTCAATTAATACACACACACGCGCGCGCGAGCTCACACACACACACAAACACACACACCACACACACACACATTTTCGTCCTAGTGGTGGTTCGAACACCTGGTCACCGGTCGGCAGGCAAGCGTTGTAGACATTAAATTACAACGGCACTGCCCCAGAGGTTAGTAATAACACACATGCATCATGTAGGCAGATAAAGTAACGAACATTGATTGTGCAATGAGTTGAAGTAACACATTTGTGGCGCAGTGCGTTAAGACCTTTGAACTTCAATGTTACAGAAACATTCTCAGATTATGAAGGAACACAAACATACAGTCATTCTACATCGAAGAAAAAAAAATGTTGCAAGCCCTTTGCAGAACAATGCGATCAGCATCAGGTTGGTATGGTAAACTTACCAATATCGGCTTTAACTTTTGCCGTCAAGCTAGCTTTGTGGGAGCCTCCAACGACCAAAGATAAGGGAGGAACGAAATCCAGCAAACCAACTCGATCAAATGGATCAAATAAGACCACTACAACAGAACCAACAGGCAAAGTGTGAAAAGAAGGCCTACTACCACCATTGTAAAACTATCACTCACTACACAAAGGATTGCAGAATGAAACCTGTACTGCCTACAACAGCGTGTATGGTAACACCGAAAGCAGCGATGGTGAACCGGGTTTCTTGTTCCAAAAAGGAGACGAATCGGAACACCAACTCAGAACTGCCGGTTATAGAATCTGTCAACCTGAACGGATATAAAGTGCAATGCCTTTATGACACCGATTTTATTTTTCGACGCAATTGTACTAGACTCACTGGTGACTCCCAAAAAAGTTTCAGAGGAAACCGTCGAAATACAGGGATTTCTAAAAATGTCCGTATATATGACCCTACCTGTGCCCAAGGTCAGCATAATTCACGCTATGTCCCGGGAGAAATCATGTCTTCTTAAGAGAACCAGTACAGCTGATAATAGCATCAGCGGTGTTTACACGCCAATAAGTTAAGGGAACTCCAACGACAACGACAGCAGGAAATCTTCAAGCAGAGGATGTAAAACAAGCCCAAGCAACGGATAGCTCACTTGGGACTTGCTTTCGTAAGTTGCTTAAATCGCATACACCTTCTAGGAAAGGTGATAACTACATGAAGAACTGAATTCTTCACAGGAAGTCAGGGATGTTAGGACAAGAGTAGGTACAACTCGGTGTACCAACTACTTACAGAACGCAATTATTAGAGACGGGACATAGTATGCTGTTCAGAGGACATATGGGAATCAACGCAACAATGCAACGAATCTCAACCCACCACTACTAGCCGGGAATGAACGCTGACATTCAACAATATGTCAAATCATGCCCAGAATGTCAGAGAGTAGCCCCAAAACCCTGGACACCACCAGCGACATTACGGAAAATGCCCATCACTTGCACACCATTTGAGAAAGTGGTTTTGGACATAGTAGGACCTCTCAACAGGACAAAGAGAAGGAATCAATTTATACTAACACTCGTGGACACATGTACGATGTGGGCCGAAGCTGTACCTATGCCAACGAGTGATTCCGAGCATGTAGAAGAAGTTCTACTTGGTATATTTACCAGATTAGGATTTCCACTCAGGATCCTGACAGATAACGGATCGCAGTTCAGATGAAAGCTAATGGAGGCAGTCTTCAAACTATTTCAGTCTAGGCAGATACATACTTCTCCATGTCACCCTGCTTCAAATGGAGCTGTCAAAAAATGGGAGCCTAATAACCGTTTTGAAGAGACTAGCTCAAGTAAAACCAGATGCGTAGAATACATACATTCCGGCAGCAATGTTTGCCTACCGAGAAGTACAACACAAACCTATGAGCATTGCACCAGCAACATTGTTGTTCGGGCGTCCAATCAAGGGACTATTGGAGGCTTTACTTCGTACATAAACTGATAATTTACTTGATGAGACTGTGGTGACTGCATAAACATATGTGGAAGAGTTAAAACAACGCCTATAACTTGGATGGAAATTAGCCGCTAACAATCTACGACAAGCACGACGTAGAATGGCTAAAAATTTCAACAAGAAAGCAAAGGATCGAGAGTTAGAAGTGGGAAAAAAATGCTATTGCTGCTCCCCACGATTCAAAACAAGTTGCAGATCCGCCGGAAATGACCTTATGTAGTAAAGGAGACAATTTCCCTAGCAAACTACACGATCTCTATAAAGGGGAAAGGGAAAACCTTTTATCTCAACCTGTAACGAAAGTATAATAAGAGACCCGCCACCGAGACATCACATTTGATAGCAATGGCCGTAGCAACATAAGTTTAACAAGGAAACTCAATAGGAGTTGATTGTCATCTGCAGATCAAAGAGACGTATCGAGATGTAGACATCAGCCCAACATTAACGACGGATTCGAGAGTGCTTAGAGACTTATGCAGAGATACTTACAGACAAACCAGGACTGACGGATCTTGTAGAATTCGACATGACGTTGAAGGATCCAACATCTGTGGGAGTCAAAACCTACCCTGTTCCACACGCCAAAGCAAAAACTCTCATAGGTGAAATCCAACAACTGCTTTAAGCTGGGATAATGTCACCTTCAGAATCTCCTTATAATGCAAGCGTATTTCGACTGAGGAAATACAATGGTGAACATTGGTTATTCATTGATTATAGGCAGCTAAACGCGGTAACAGTGTTTCAGCCTGAACCATTTCCAGATCATAATCGACTTTTCAACAGCCTCAACAAAGCAAAATACTTCACAAAGATAGATCGCAGTAAGGGATACTATCAAATTCCGGTGAAAAAGAAAGTAAGACAATGGTTAGCCTTCAGCGCTCATGATGGACACTACGAATTTAATGTCCTTCCGTTCGGATTAAGCAATGCTCCAAGCGTCTTCGCTTGGATGATGAGGCAAATATAGGAAAAATTGGAACATCCACACCTTAGCAACTTGATGGATGACATCCTGATTGCTACAGAAACATTCGAGGAGCATCTTGAGACATTGAAGATACTATTCAACCGCCTGAAATGAAGTGGTGTTGACAGAAGGCCCAAGAAGTGCCAGATTTGATTCCGGCAATTTTACTTTTTGGGACATACAATTTCTCAAATAAAAATGCAACCTAACGAGGGCAATGTGCAGAAACTAAGGAATGCACCGCATCCTAGAACCAAAAAGGATGTTCGATATTTTGTATCCCTCTGCGGATTTTATCAAAGATACATCCCGAACTTTAATTCCCTCACATCTCCGTTGACAGATCTCACTCGGAAAGGGAAACCAGTCTGCTCACTGCGAGAGAGCATATGCTGAGCTAAAGAAAGCTTTAACAGTTAAACATGTTCTCCACCTGCCAGATCTCACACGTCAATTTGTACTTAGGACAGACGCAAGCAACATGTGAATTGAGGCCACCTTATTGCAAGGAATGGACTCGGAACAATCAATACTATTCCTAGTTGCCTATGTTAGTAGAAAATTGAACTCAGCTTAACACAATTATTCTACCGTTGAAAAAGAATGCTTAGCTTTATTTTGGGTGGTAGAAAAGATCCAGGCGTACCCGTATAGGAGACACTTCACAATACAGAGCGATTTTCAACCTATCATGTTCCTGGCGGCCTCCAGATTAAACGCTCGATTTATGAAATGGTCGTTACTCCTACAACCTTAATAATTTCAATTAGAATATGTTACGGGAAGGATAAAAATAGGAGCAGGATTTCTTAGCAGACATCCTATTGAAGATTATGTACAAGAATCAGAGGAGGGAGAAAAGAATGGTAGTAGAATGGATTAGAGCGGGAACATCAGCTTGTGGCGGTTGCTCGAAGCTACAGTTTTCCACGGGAACAACTGTCTGACAGAGGAGCCATTTAGTATACAGACATAGTGCAACCGCCACATCACTGTTTAAAATTTCCGGCATTTCTCCTCCAGTTTGCAACAGCGACAACAACCACCACCATCATACTCAAATTCAAATTTGAAGAAGGAAGGAATTAGCGTCGATTGCAGACAAAGGTTGAAATGTGCATCACCTCAAGCTGGAAAGAGCGATGATTCCTAAAGTGGACAATGATATTCTAAATATAGGCTAAACAGAGCTTCGCCATTGGTCGTGACGTGATAGCCCCTAAGCGAGAAAGGAGAGGCTTTAAAAATAACGTGGAGACCGGAAGAAGGCTAGTGTGTGGAAAAACCTTCAACACGCGTTAAAACAGAAGACGGTTCACTGAGACTGACGGCATGGTAGCATCTACAAACTCAATCATCTGAAGATTATAAAATCAACGAGATGAAAAGAAAGAAGTACCAGCCTATACGCATCAAGGAAACTCGGAAACCCAAAACGGTGTCTAGGAACCTGAAATCTGCTGGCGTTATGTTTGAAAAAGACATACAATTATATTGAAGGTAATGACTAGATCCAGACCTGAATTTTTATCGAAGCACCTGGATAGAGTGATGCAAAAAACTATTGCAAAAGCAACTACCTGCAAGAAGTTCGACTAATAATTTAGGACAGGTAACATAGAGAACTCATTCTTGTAACTGACGGTGGAGACCGAGACCAATATCCTATTAGTAACTGGACCAGATTAACACTCTAGGAAAAATTAACATACATACTTCCATTGCACGGTTGACACAGGAATCCAAGAACCTTGTAGTAAATCAACTTCAGTGTATACCCAGTTTCAGACTTCACATACTCCAACATTGGCACCTTGCCGTCTTGACAGACGATAGTTTGTGCTTCGAAAAGGCATAATAACTTTTACCCATGGCGGTAGTGAATGTGACTGATCAGGCGAATTCGCGCTGTAAATGTCCGTTCACATTGGGTGCATGTGAACACGTGGTCATTTCCACCATCATGCACCATCTTACGTCTCACACGCTCGGTGTGTGACTTATATGCAATAATTTTCTCCTTTGTATTTATTCCATGTCTGATGTTTGCCCTTCATGCAACACGTTCAGCGGCGACCTGCTCCCAATGTGCATTATCAATGCCTGTATCATTAATGTCCCGCTTACACACATCTTTGTATCGTAGTAGAGGCAGACCCTGAGATCTCTTACCCATCTGTAATTCACCAAAACAGATGTCCTTTGGTATTCTACCATCATCCACCCTCCTAACATGTCCTATCCATCTAAGTCTACGAAGAGTGAGCATGGAATAAACCGTCACACAACCTGATCTTTCCAATACTTCATTATTTGTGATTTTGTCTTGCCACTTAATACCAAGAATTTTTTGCAGACAATATATATATATATATATATATATATATATATATATATATATATATATATATATATATATATATATATATTCTTCTTCTTCAGCGTTCCGAGCCATTGAGGTTCTTTGCTGCAAATACAATCCGTCTCCATTCGTCTCTCTGGTGGACCTTCTCTTGCCAGTCGTTGATTCCAAGTGCTTGTAGGTCTGTACATGTATTATCTCTCCACCGCCTTCTTGGTCTACCTCGGGGTCTACGGTCATTTATTTCCTGAGTGTAAGCGAGTTTTGTTTCCCTATTATCTTCCATTCTTTCTATATGCCCCAGCCATTGTAGTCTATTAGCCTTCATGATACCAGTGATTAGCGGGGACTTAAACAGATCATAAATGTCTTTGTTACTTCTTCTTTTCCACTCTCCACTTTGTGTATCCCTAATGGGTCCAAAGATGCGTCTTAAAATTTTGTTCTCAAAGGTTTGTAACAAGGCTTCGTCTCCTTTCGTTGTACTCCATGTTTCAGAGCCATACAGCACAACTGGTCTGATCAGTGTTTTGTATATTGTGATTTTGGTGTTACGAGATAGCGCCTTTGATTTTAGTAGATGTTGTAGTGCATAGTATATCTTATTTCCAGAGTTGATTCTAGTTTGTATTTCTTCCCTTATGATGTTGGAGCAGTTGAAGATTGTACCCAGGTATTTGTATGTTTCCGTTCTTTTAATGGTCATATTATCTATTTGTATTTGGCCAGAGTTTCTAGCCATTCCGTCTCTTGAAATTACCATATATTCTGTCTTATCTTGGTTGATAACCAGCCCCATCTGTTGGGCTTTTCCCTTTAAGTGAGTCAATATTTCCAATGTCTTTTGTTCACTTTGCCCTATAATATCTATATCATCTGCATAACCAAGCAGCTTGGATGTTCCTCCAATATCACATTCCTCCTTTACCTTCCTTACAACTTTCTCTAGAGCCAGATTGAAGAGTAGCGGCGATAGTGCATCACCCTGTTTCAAGCCAGATGTTATTTGGAAGGGGTCTGATTTCCTGCCTTTATATGTTACTATATTATAAGTATCTTCCATGCATAGTCTGGTCATGTTGATTAACTTCCTTGGTATTCCAAATTCCTGCATAGCATTCCATAGACTATTCCTATGGACACTATCATAAGCCTTTTTAAAATCAACAAAAATGTTATGGAGATCTCTTTTATATTCCCAATGTTTCTCGGCTATTTGTCGTAAGATAAATATCTGATCTATTGTTGATCTGTTTTGTCTAAAACCCGCCTGGTAGTCACCTAATATGTCTTCTGAATATGGTTTTAGTCTATTTAGTAATACTGCGGATAGTATCTTATAGCTTGTGGACAGTAGTGATATTCCTCTATAATTTCCACATTGGAACTTGTCTCCTTTCTTAAAGATAGGTATCAATAATGACTCTTTCCAGTCATGGGGTAATTCTTCTGTCCTCCAGATTTTTATTATTAGTTCGTATAGCTTTAGATGTAATGCATGGCCACCTGCCTTTATAAATTCAGCAGCAATTCCATCAGTCCCAGTTGCCTTATTGTTTTTAAGTCGTGTGATTACATATAGGATTTCTTCAAATGTAGGTTCTTCAATTTGTGGTTCGCATGTTAGAACCTCTTCCTGTGGGAAAATGTGACTTGGAGCTTCACAATTTAGTAATTCAATAAAATATTCTTTCCATGTGTTGCACATTTCCTCATTGGTATTTATCATATTCCCATTTTTGTCTTTTAAACCATATGTGTTTTGTTGGTGCCCTCGTTTCATTGACTTCAGTTCTTTAAAAAAATTTCTGGATTCATTTTTCTGGTGATTAGTTTCCATATCTTTGATTATATTACTCATATATTCTCGCTTCTGCTGTCTGACTATTTTTGTAGCCTCTTTACATTCATTTCTATAATGCTCTTCCTTTTGGATGTTATTGATGTCATTTAACCATACATGTCTGGCATTCTTCTTCCTAATGACTGCTTCTTCACATTTTTGATTGAACCATCTGTTATTTCTATGCGTGGTTAACACACCGAGACATTCTTCTGCGGTAGACTGAATTGTATTCTTGATGTTCAACCAAGTTTGGTCAACGCTTTCCTCCAAAGGGTTTTGCAGAGTTTCAAGTTTACATTTTATTTCATCTGTAAATTTCTCTTTGACTGTAATGTCTTGCAGTTTTTCTCTGTTATATGTTGGGTGTAATCTTTGTAATTTAGTATAGAAAGCTCTCTTAAGTTTTATTTTAAATTTTGCTCCAACGAGGAAGTGGTCACTGTGGCACTCAGCTCCTCTATAACTTCTGACTTGCTGTATGTTTGATGCATTTCTGTTGTTAATTAAAATGTGATCTATTTGATTATAGGTTCTCTTGTCACATGATTTCCAAGTTTGTTTGTGTATATCCTTTCTTTGTAGTCTGGTACTGCTAATCTGCAGTCCTTTGGCTTCTGCCAGGTTGATGACTCTCCATCCATTATCATTTGAAGTTGTATGTAGGCTTTCCATACCGGCCACTTTTTTATTAGTTTGCTCTCTACCTATTTTTGCATTGAAGTCTCCCAGCACAATCAGGATGTCCTGTTTGGGGGTTTCTTCTATGACATCTTCCAGATCATTATAAAAGTCTTCTTTAATATCATCTTCTTTCTCTTCAGTAGGTGCATGTACATTAATCATCGTTATATTTTTCCATTTACCTTTTATTCGTAATTTACTAATCCTGTCATTAATATATATATATATGCCCTTTTTGTGAATTGGATTGTTGTTTTATGAACTTAATGATCAATATCCCAATTTATATTTATTAAAATATGACAAGGAGGTCATTTCCTCTCTTGAGTGGTTTTCTTGTTGTTTTCTAGTTGTTTAATTAAATACACCTTAGATATTAATTAATTAGCTGAGAGATAAGACGCAAGGAACCACCAAAAGGATATTGTTGTTATTCAAAAACAAAATGTTTTTTTTTTTTTTTGTTTTTTTTGGGGGGATAATTCGTTGGTCCTCTGAACCCAATCCAAGATGGCCATACTTCAGCGAACACATAGTTCTTGTTTTTGATTTATTCTTGGCATTCAAACATTTAACGTCGGTTACACTTCGTGTCTCTGATTTATTCGTGAAATATAAAGATTTACAGCTTGATTATTTTTCACTTATGTGTTGTTTTCTTTTTTGTTTCATTTGCAGGTGATCTGAATGGCTGTATAGAGAAACACCAAAAAGAAGAGACATCTTTTTCCAAAGCGGAAGTGAGTTCACATACAACAAACGTGTTTGATAAACAAGTGGCTTATTGTATTTAAACCAATGGAGAAAACAGCATCAACATAGACATAGTACCAGCCAGTCCTGTATGTGCTATGCTGAATCATGATATACGCCACTAAGTTTATTCCAAGAGGGGCACAGGAAATTACTAACCATACTTGACTGAATGATTGTAAATACTCAAAGTTGAAGATTCCAGGAAAAAAGGAGAGAGAGAGAGAGAGAGAGAGAGAGAGAGAGAGAGAGAGAGACAGAGACAGAGACAGAGACAGATAGACAGACAGACAGACAGACAGACATATATATATATATATATATATATATATATATATATATATATATATATATATATATGAAACAGAGGTGACAACAGGAGTAAGAGCCACTTATTTCTGCTACAGTGATGTGAGGAGAAGAGGGCAACCCTGACTGCGTAGGGCCAAAGAAGAAAATGGATAAAGAGAAAGAACCTCTCGCCGTCCTCGGTTAACAAGAATAGTAAAGAATTAAGGTTTAAGAAGATCCAGGGTGGGCCGACAGGGAATTGGAACAATATTCTCCAATTCCAGACAAAGAATTACTCCGATGGCTGTTTTAACACTAATGACTATATAATGAGAGTCTATCAACTAAACAACATAGTAAGAATAACACAAGTAGCATTCGGTTAATAAACTTCTAAAAGCAACAATAATATGCAGACATGTAGCATCAATAAAGAAGTTAGAATCCAGCAAAACCAAACGGCAAATGCACTAATCCAACAAACAAAACTCCTAAGTATAGCAAAAACTTCTAAGCACAGCGAACACTTCTAAACCAGCAAAAAAAATTCCAAGTCTACCAAAAACTAATCCATCAAAAACTTCTAGTATACTAAAAACTAATGTACCAAAAACTTCTAGTCTACTAAAAACTAATTCACCAAAAACGTCTAGTCTACTAACAAATAATTTACCAAAAATTTATAGTCTACTAAAAACTAATTTACCAAAATCTTCTAGTCTACTACACACCCATGAGAATCTAAAATCTAAAACTAGAATTCTGGCCTTTCCTGTAGATAAAATAAAAACCAACAAAAACACTATTATGCAAAGACAAGTCAAATATCTTAACATGATGACCCAACAAGACAACACCACCACTGAATCTTTCTACGTAAGACAGACAACACTCTTGTACTTGTGACGAATAGACGCAACAAGATACAACATCTTGACACTTATTGATTAGATTCACTTACATCAGACCTTGTAAGCAAACATCTCAACACTGATCTGGCTAGCATACAACATACATCGCAAGCAAACACAGCATCTCAACAATTATTTGGTTAACATGTATCAGAATGACATCTTTGTGCTGGTAAATCAAGCTACCATTCCTACATATCAAAATGGCTAATTTTATCAAGGAATCCATAATAAGCTCACAGCCTTCACATTTAAGATAGCTTTATGCATTAATCTGTACCAAGTCACTGGTAGCACAGGACAACACAATGTTTCCTACTAAGACCACATATTCATAGAACACTATCAATGTTCAGTCCATGATATAACCAAGATCAAACACCACCTACCACACACTATCCATCATAAAACATATATTGGCAGGTTGTACTCCTGTGTTCCACATATGATGGTACGCTTTACTCCTATACAACAATACGCAACAGTATAGACTCCGCCACCATCAGACATTCAGTTGTCTCAACACAGGGACTTCATCGGACAACTACCCCAACAATCATGTACACAAGCAATGCCCTCGTGGCACAAACAGACCTTAACTATGTAAATCCACATTAACTATAAGCTGCTTAAGCAGGACAACACTGATACCCACATAAAATATAAATGGCAGAGAGCACATATTCTACATCAACCCTTGTTTTCTACACATTCATCACACATCATCAATCCTACACCACAACCCTGATTGTGGTTAAAATCACAATATACCGTATTTTACGGAGGATAAGACGCACTTTTTTCTTCCAGAAATTGCCTCCAAAATTCAGGTGCGTCTTATACTCGAAATTAATATACTATAATAATATAATGTTGTTGTTTTTTTTTTTAAATTGCTTAAAAATTAAAGTGCGTTTTATAGTCCTAGTTTTATAGTTATAGTTTTATAGTTATAAGACGCTACGTCTTATAGTCCATAAAATACGGTAGTCTACATACATCCACCTCGAATACTACAGGCCACTTCAGTCCCTGGCAGATATAATAATGATCATCCTCATCATGGCTATCATCATCATCATCATCATCATCATCATCATCATCAACATCATCATCATCATCATCATCGTCATCACATGACCACCACCATCGTAGCCACCATCACAAGCATAGTCATCATCATGTGATACTTATAAGACAATGCTCATCCATGCAGCATATTAAAGTTACAACACTCACAGCAAGTTAAAGATAAACATGCATTACACAGGAACTGAATTGAGGAACTTCCTGAAACTACTAAGACAGCTCATAAATAAACACACAATAGTATCAAGTGAAAGTATAAAAATAGTGGTAAGAGTGCATCATTCATATGAAACAGAATCAAAGCACAAAAAATGTCCATTGCTAGATACAGGACATCAGTACTAATATAATAACCAGTGTACTATATCTGATATTATTACACACTAATGTCAACCAGTGTTGTCTAATGCAAACCACCTCAGTGTACTATTCTTTGTGACTAGACACATAGCAAGTCCATATAAATATCTTTGAGGAAGGTGGTACGTAGCATTAAATCACATTCTCTGCACCATGCGTCAACCGCCATGCTAAACTTAAGACATAATCTCAGTCACTGATTACATCAACAGCTTGATAAACCTACACAGACATTACTGCATTCTGGTAACAGATGTGATGCCAGACTTCACTTACTGCTGAACAACCAGTTCCTATACTATGTTGAATATTTAACTATATTGTAATGTACTTTGCCTTTCATTGACTGCAGTCCACATGTGTTTACTTTAATCACTCATAGCCACAATCAACTCATCTTCATAATCAGCATCATCTACATCATCTATAATGATCAAGCTGAACTCATTAAATCATAGCCATACCTGATATAATAATGCCTAAAACAACTATAATATATATTACTGCCACTAATATTCCTAATATTATTTTCCTCAATAATTTCTACAACCAATATTTACCCAGCTCTTAAACTAATAATAATTTATATTCCATTGGCACCTTATCGGCATGACACATGATGATAATAATATAATCCATTACATTTTGCACATTCCATTACTAGACCCAATACCCATCCTAAAGAAGCGAACATCCTACCAAAAACAAACAGCTACTGACCCACCAGCACACTTAGTTGTGTGAGAACATTAATGGAACACCCTATTGTTTGTTTATTTGACATACAATCAATAAATCTGGTGCTGTCTCCACAATGAAGGTTGGCTGCAATGGATCTCCAGCATTGTCTGTCTCTCGCATTGATTGTTCATTCTGTCAGACTGCTTTTTGTGTATCTCTTGATGTTATCCTCCCACTTCTACTGTTGTCATCTTCTTGCTCGCTTTCCTTCAACCTAACCTTACAGTATGGTTTTGATAAGGATGCTATGTCAGACACTATTTTGGGGCAAGTGCAGAAATTCAGATATCTAGAGATATGAATAATATCAGATGGAAGATGCATCACTGAGATACAGAACAGAATAGGACAAGCACAAACTGCATTCTATCAAGCGTAGAACATTCTGTTCAATAAGTCACGAACCTTGAATGTTAGGGAAAAAAAAGTTCTTTCGTGTTACATACAATTAGAACCTATTTTAACATACGTCTCCGAATATTGGGCAATTAGAAAACAGGCGAAAAAACTAAACAGACGTCTTGGTGATGTGGTTTTATCGAAGAATGCTGAAAATTAATTGGACGGCAAAAATTAGCATTCTGGACATTTTGAGGGAAGCTAAGTCGCAAAGACAACTTATCACAAACATCAGAAAGAGGCAGACATCGATCTTTGGCCACGTTATGAGAAGATAAAAACTGGAATATGTTGTGACAACCGGAAAGATTTGCGGAAAGAGAGATACAGGAAGACAGTGTGAGAAGATTATTGACAGTCTTGTGTCATGGCAGGGAATGGAGTCAACACATTAATTGATCCATGCCGTCGGAGGTCGCAAGTTGTGGAGAGGTAATATCGAACATACCAGCCGACAACACACTCGATGATGATGGTGATGTATTTTACGTAACTTGTAATCCCCATATCCTATGGTCAAAACACAGCTGAACCTGATTTGAGAACAGACCGCTTTGCGTTGGTTTTAATACGATGGTATGCGTTCCGGTCGTTCAGAAAGCAATGACAAACTACTGAACTTAAACTTGCCAAGCATTCACAAAGAGCCTATAATGCTGGGGTTGACTGCGACGTCCTGTAAATGAAATGCAACTAACATTTTAAAAATGTCTTTTAACGTGGCCGAAATATTTTACTTGCCTCTTTTTTATTTCTTTCATCAACTCTCTTTTCATTTCCAGTTTTTCTAGCACCTCTGTAATTGATTGTTTCTGTTTCCATGAAATACGACATATTCTTAGGCATATCCACAACTCCATAAACTTGTTACTTGTTCTAGTATCTCCCCGTTTACTGCGATGTTCATTGGTTGCCTCTCCTTTCCACTGCCAATTATCATAGTTTCAATTTTTTATTTTTGGATGTTAATATCTAATCCACATTCTGTTCTATGCCTGTTTACATGTTCCACTAGTTCCTGTAACTCTTGCTCGCTATCATCAGTATACTTAGGGTTATTTATGATTCTTCAATTGATGTTAAGTCCGGACAGTTAATGTTCGCCTTGTTCCCAGTAAAAGTTAATAATAATTCTGATGACCTTTCCGTCTATTCTTATATCTTGAAGGCATGTAATTAATCGTTCATGTTTCACGCTTTCAAAAGCTTTCCAGTAAAACGCGTTATCAGCGACAAGCTATTGTTGCATCTGGAAGAAAAACACACCTTAACTGCACAACATGGAGGATTCATGAAGTACAGACCTACTGAAAATACAAAACCTCCACAGCTCTGAAAATAGCTGATGCCTTCCAGGAGAAAATAAAATCACACACTAGCAGTCTGGGTAGATTTAAAAATAAGGGTATTTGATAAAGTATGAAAGGATAGACTGAAACTAAAATTACAAACAACCAAAAAACATAATAATATAGGCGTATGGAAAAAAAAAAATTACAGATGTATTCCCCCCTTACATTGATAACAGAACTGCCAGAAACAAAAAAATACAAGGGCAAAGCAGCAAGAAGATGACTTTTGGAGCAAAGTATCCCCAAAGGGAAAGCTCTACACCAACAGTGTTCCAAGCATATATAAATGATATTACAGAACATGTTCAAGACATTCTTTCCAGATGAGATAGTCATATGGACTCATGAAGACATATTAGTACATCTAACAATATCGTAGCATCGTCATCATCATGTGTCATGCTGGTAATCGCGGGCGGTCATATATTTGCCATCTCACTCGATCACCAGAGTCGTGGATCAGCTCAATGTTCTTGTCTCAACAATACAACATTGCCAAGCCATTGAGGTATTTACTTCTCTGTACTCCCCTTGTTCTCTTCCCCTCGATGTTGCCAGTTGTCACCAAGTTCTCCAATTTATTTCTTCTCATAATGTGCCCAGAAAATTGTGACTGTATACGTCTAATTTCTCTAATCAGTTTACGGTTTTCATTTACTTCTTGTAAGACTTGGTCAAAGATTGTTCTGTCTGTGCATTGTATTCTTTGCATTTTCCTCAAAAACCACATTTCCACAGCGATCAGATATTTCTCAGCTTGTCTGTTCATTGTCCACGCTTCACATCCTTACAAAAGCAAAGGTTCTATGTAGCACCTCAACACTCTTTTTCTCGTTGCAAATGACATCTTTTTATTGGTATTGCAGAACACAATATATCGTGCTCCTGAATTATATAATTCTGTATTTATTGCAATCCCGAAGAAATCAGGAGCTTTAGAATGTGATCAACATCGAACAATTAATATAATGAGCCACATCACAAAGATTCTGCTGAGAATTATCATGCAAAGAGTTAGGAAAAAAATGCAACCCGAAATAGGAGAAGAACAATTGGGTTTGTAGAAGGCAAGGGTATAATAAATGTTGTGTATATGCTGAGAACATTAATTGAACGTTCTGTAGAAGTAAACAAAGACTTACATCTTTGCTTTATTGACTACACACAGGCTTTCCATAGAGTAAGTCGTGTCACCATGATAGAGATCTGCTTGCAGATCTACACATTGATGGGAAAGACATTAGACTTGTAAAGAAAATACACATATATTGGAAACAACAAGCTGCCATAAAGATTGATAATGAAGTAGGTCAATATTAGCCTATTAAGAGGGGTGTGAGACAGGTATGTGTAATTTCTCCAGATTTATTTCCCTGTACAGTGAACATATTTTCAGAAATGTTGATGATATAAAAGGAATCATCATTGGGGGACATACCATCAATAAAATTAAATATGCGAATGATACAGTATTAATTGCAGACAATGAGCAGGATCTGCAACATTTAGTAGATGCGGTTGTTGCACACAGTGAACAACTTGAGTTATAATTAAATTGTACGAAGGCACAGATTATGTTCGTCACTTAGAAGTAGAAAATACCACAATGAAATACACAAGTAAATGGGAATATTATTAAACAAGTGAAACGGTACAATTATCTCTGAACAGTCATAACATCTGATGGGAGATGCTTTGAAGAGATTAGAACAAGAATCGTCATGGCGAAGGTAGCCTTTTGGTAGATTGTAACATAGCGATTCACCAAAATGCATTTTCGTAATTCGGTCGGTAGCTAGCTAGTTCCACGGCAATAGCAATAGAACAATAGGGAGGTAATTTTTCGCTTCATTCAATGACGCGACATTTGATAGCCCAAAGGTGTAAAAGGTTGTATTGCGGGATAATATCCGTTCAGCTAGAAAGTTTATTTAGAAGAGAACACATTTATGGTCAAACCCACACCCCACTAGTTGTCATTTAATCAGAAACATCTTTTACCCGTTAAACCAGGATCCCCTTATACAATTATTAGAGGATCGTTGGAAAGCATTGAAATCAGAGATTAACTTGACAGAAGACTAACATTTATAGCGGATAACGTCCTGAAATGTAAGTTGATGATAGAACACCTGTCTAGGGAGTGCTCAATACTGTTAACATGAGAGAGAGAGAGAGAGAGAGAGAGAGAGAGAGAGAGAGAGAGAGAGAGAGAGAGAGAGAGAGAGAGAGAGAGAGAGAGAGAGAAGACGAGAATTAATTGGTCTCATCAGCCTTAAATACCCGAAACATTTGGACTTATGCCGTTCATTTGGAAAACTCTGAATTCAGTGCAATGGTGACTATTTCCTATATCCTTTAGAGGTATTTAGTGAAATTCTGGAAACAGTTTGGTGGTGGTTTTTGCCTACATTGACTTTCACCTGATAATGCTGAAATATCTCACCTTTCTGCTGCAGTAAAGAGTAAAGAACGTATACCGTCCACTGACTATGCAGAGCCAAATATTTCCAACACGAACTGCCTTACAAAAAACCAAAGCTGAGTACAACCAGACTAACCAACATTATCCGTTGCCAAAGCATAAGACAAAACTATCTAAGAGCAGAAGACTATAACACCAGCTAGGCCACATACCATATCCTGCTTCGGAGTATCATAGAGACAAACATTCATTATCATTCATTGTCCTATTAACAATTGCGTTGTTTTCATGACATAACCATCTTTCATATCATCCCAAGCACCCATTACAATTCTTCGAACGTGTTAACCCTTTGAGCTCTATGAGCCGGAATACCGGCTTGACGTACTGTGTATCAGAGACCCTACGAGCCACGTATTTCCTGTTTACATCTCACTGTTGATTAGCAACCAGCCAAACAATAATCATCCAGCTTACATCTAGACATGGCTAACTTGTTTAAGGTCACTCTCCTGCCGAAGATTCAAAAAGTTATCTATGTCCGATTGGGTACTGGCAGAGTTCAAATTATTAAGATAGAGCTAATTCATTCATTTATCATATTCACGCGTGTATAATGGTGTTACATATTCATGAGGTGGTGCCAAACCACTGTCTGGGGTTTAAGAAATTAGTTAATTAGAAGAGCTGTGTGGCATAAATAATATTAGTCTTGAGATCATATAAAAGTGAGCATTCTCCTATCTGACAGCAGTGCTTTTCCTGTGCTGTCTTGGTCTTCTACATGAAAACCTCACTTGATCCCTTAGTGTAACCCTCCAGATGTGTCTGATCCGGGTCGCTAAGGAATCTATCGAACCACTTCAGGTTTTCTTTCAGTAGTCGGCAACCACTATGTTGGGGATATAGTATCTCCACAAAACATACTAGCCACAAATATAATAAACCAATCTTTCCAGTATTAGAGGAATGGTAAAAATGATAATATTCAAGTAACTCCTCAACAGAAATAGAGACTTGATTTATTTGGTTGTTTCGGGATTTGAGGTTTGAAGACTGAGCACAATCCACTACTGGCCACGCTGATCGTATTCCGGCACGAACCTTGGGCCTTTTCCACTTCAGTTTGGAAGCACTAGACGCAGGTTTCGTTCTCGTTTGAGCTCACCAGTAGTGCATATTCCTCACTGGACCCGGGATGAAACTATGATCACTGGCGTGTGAGACGGGCGTGTAACCACAAGAGCACGCGGCTCACGCTAGAAGTGACCAGATTATCATACTAGAATACCACAACGTCACCCATTATAGGCTATAGCTCAAAGTTTGCCCGATCGCCGCGACTGACATCTGGATGTACCGGGTCCAGTCAGGGATACACACTACTGATGAGCTTAAACGAAAATTAGAGACCACGAAAACTGCAGCAGAAACGTTGACAGAGAAAAATTAGGAGAAGCACATTGAATTCTCTTGGCATAGATGCCAAGATTGCAGTCTCAATACTGATTAGCAAAAACAGTGCCAGCAGACTTAAGACCATAAATCCACGTCAGTAATCCACACGGATTGCCATACATTTGATCTCGGCACATTGCAACATAATTCTAAATGAAGAGGATGGTAATTTGATAAAGGAATATGGGTACTACCTCGTCCTGACTTAGACATTTCCCACAATGAGACAATGAGGTCTATATGAAGCCCTTATATAAGTTAGTTGCATATCCTTTACAGGACGTCGCAGTCAACACAAGCATTTATTGCTAAAGTGGAATCTTAGCAAGTTTACGTTCAGTAGTTTGCCGAGCACTTATTTAAATAAATAAATGTTTGCATATCCTTTACAGGACATCGCTGTCAACATCAGTATCTTTCATCTGATTGTTGATTTCTTGGCAAGATTACGCTCAGTAGTTTGACATTGCTTTCTGAGCGGCCGGCTCACATAACCCGTAAGTTACTGACGCGATTAGAACCGCTACAGATTCTCGCCGTCGTCACGTTACTTACAAGAGTATTCGAGTTTATGGAGAAAGTCGCTAACCTCTAGGCCAGTGAGTTCGGCTAGCATTTATATAACCAAGTGGAAATCGGAGCATCCAGGCCACTAGAAAGATTAATCACATTACCGAAGTGACAAGTAGCAATTTTTCAGACTCCGCACAGAACATACAGTGCCGAAATATCAGTTGTTTTATAAACTAAAGATAGGGAATACTGATGATTGTAGCTTTGGTATTGGTAAAATAAAAGAGGAAATAATGATAATAGTAACTTTAGAATTGGTAAAATGAAAGAGGAAATACTGATGATTGTAACTTTGGGATCGGTAAAATGAAGGCTAAACATCTGCTGCAGGTGTATCTAGATGCAGAAGAGAAAATTACTTAGACCAACACCCGCTCCATTTAAGGACAGATTCTATAGAGATGCAAACAAGTTCACGTTGACTGCTGCTGTCTTTGAACACATTCAGGTTGACATTTGCATGTGAATGAACAAGAAGACAATTCATGGCCTGACTACGTTTTAAGATGTTGGTGAGTTAATTCCTTCCCGGTAGACAAGAAACATTCATTTCCAGCATGCTCGTTAGCTCTCCAGGCGGTGAATGCAAGACGTGGGTGTGGATTGCGTATCATCATCATGGAGCGTTGCTGTGAATCTCTTTCAGCTTCGTAGATTGCAAACTTTGAATCCTTCTCAACTTCATCACACTGGAGGCTATGACCCATCCTCCCTTTGTCAGCCAGACTAATGTCTGCCAGGATGCCGTAAGTATGAAAGCCCACACCTAGCACATTAGTGTCTCTACATTTGTTGTCACTGAAATCATATTTACGGGAACTGTCTTGCTTCCAGATTGTCATGATACTTCGTCAGCTCTGTGAAGCTCTGGCATACATTCACAACCAGCACATTCTGCATAGGAACATCAAGCCAACCGTAAGTTCATGTGCTAATGTGCAGAGATTGTCTTACAATTTCACGAATGTGAATATGATTGTTTCATTAATTCCATGTTGCAGTCAGTTGGTATACAATTTAATTGAATACACGGATTTCATGCAATGCGATTGAGAACGACAATGCTTTGGCAGGGTCTGGCAGTACACAATTGTGACAGGACACATTTATGTGATGGAGAAAGAAAGTGTTATGCTGAGTATCTTATCATAAGGTTTGTGTTCCACGTAATGCGGAAAACTGGGTGTGTGATATTAGGCTCATATTTTATTGTCTTGTAGTTGTCAATGAGTGATGTGGTGATTATGACACCGGCGGCCTTTATATTAACAGAGAGTAGTCTGCAACCAACTTGTGTGAAGCTGAGACCACTCTGCAGCCATATAGTTCGTGAAAAAGAAATCTGTGCCTGGGAGATAAAGGTAGGGGGAAAAGGAGTGGGGGCGGGGAGGGAGGTGAGTGTTGGTCGTAATATACCCCATCAAACTACCAGTCGGTAGCTACTGAGTGAGTGCGTGGCGCGACACTGTGAGCTGTGAGTTTCGTGTGAAATGCTTTTGAATCTGCCCAAGGTCTTTTGGAACGTGACTGCATGTTCTGAGCGATGGCAGATGGCTATGTCCCAGAGTTGACCGGTTTTTGCCGTATGCAGAAATGCGTGGCTGCTGGGCTTCTGGTTGACTGCCACTGCCATTGACGATGAACTGTATTTCGTGGACTGTGTGGGTGAACATCTAGGAAACATCCAGATGGGAAAATGACTGCCGATTCCATCAGAAATGAACTGGGTGCTTTGTGGGGGACTATTGTGTTGACATTCTGGTGGCGGCATTATGCACAGTGTATCTGTGCGGGCTGTTATTTGTCGAGACTCCTGTCTTTTCCACTTTTCACATTGGGCAGTGGGGAGCGTTTTGTGTGATATTCACTGGCACAGGAATGGAGCATAATGGGGATGACCCGTTGCTGTGAAGTTGGAACTGCGACTAACTAACTAACTAACTAACTACCAGTCGGATACCTTTAGTTACGAAGATACCGCCGCTTCTTAAAGGAAACTGGAATTAAAGCTGTGCCACCTTCTCTTGATGGCAGCTTCTTTTGATTCGGGCAACTAGAAATGTCATCTTTGGTACTTAACCGTACTTGCGACCAGAAAATATGCTAAGCGTAGAGCAACAATAAAATCTTGTAGAAAATGTAACATAATCAATGATGCGGGCTTCCATGCGTAAAGGTAAAAGGAAAAAAAACCCAGGTATAATAATAACATTAATCGGAAAATGTAGCAGAAGTGATAACAGATGTCGTCATCAATATCCTCAGCAGAAGTGATAACAGATGTCGTCATCAACATCATCAACATCATCATCTTCTACTTTTACCTTATAGCGTCGTGGGGAGGAATAATTGTCGTTCCAGCGACCAAAGGGTGGCACTGAATGATGTCATTCTGTGTGATTAAACAATGTCTTTGATGTCGTCAATACATTTTCTTCTCAGGCGTCCTCTTGCTCTCGTAGCAGATGTTTTCTGATGTAGGGCCAGTAGTGGTAGTTGAGGGTGTTGCATTCTAACGAGACAGCCAAACCATTTGATCTTGCGTCTTTCAATAAATGCGGCACAAGATGTTGACCCCACTGTATGTTTGATAACATCATTTCTTTATCTGTCTCGGATAATTAAATTAGCAGCTCTCCTCAAGCATCTCATCTCACAGGTGTTGATTTTGCATACGTGTGAGTTGACAGAAGAAAGGTAACAATTAGATTCCACCAACAGAAGACAGATTTAACATCGGAAAGCAATGACACCATATCGACAGACATAAGACAAAGAACACATGACGATATGAGAGGTCACATTGACTGATATTATTAAGTTTTGGGAACTAAAATGATTGGAATTAAATTTGAGGAAGGCATTTTATGTATGAAAATACTGCGAAGGGAAACATAAATTTGGCTGAGGGATGTTCTATTGTGAATATGTTTCAAATGAGCAAAAATTTGCTCAGAACAGACTCGAAGAGGAATTAAAGGATTTGTAAATACATTTATGTCGGACTTCTTCGAAACGTTTTATATAATTTGCCACTAGATTTGTGTTGGCAACATGTTGAACTAAGTTTATATTGTTTCTACGGTTCAACCAGTGCTAATGAATGATGTAAATTCACCACTAGGGGTCAGGAGCTAGTTGAACCGTACGGTACCAGCTTACAGCTAAGCTTTATGAGATAACGAGGCTATTGGACTGTGACAATTGTTAAGTGTCATAGGTGTTATCTGTTGTTTGTCCATCAAGAATGATGATGACCATTCATTTCATCCAGTTCTAAGATGGCTGATAAGGCCTACATTGGCTCGAAATGTTCTTTGACAATGTGGGCAAAGAATGCTTGACGTTCCAGGAGGGAGATCTCCTGCAGTGATTTTTCTGTGCAGCCTTTTCTTCACAGCTCTTGCAGTCCTGGTTGCTTCACAAGTGACTGCACCCTTGTGTAATGATGTACGCCACGAATTTCGGTCTTTGGCAGCAGTCTCACAAGTGTCATGATGAATTCCAAAAGCTTTTAGTGAGATATTCAGAGTGTCTTTAAAGCGTTTCCTCTGGCCGCCTTGGGAGCGTTTACCAGAACGCACCTCACCGTAAAAAAAAAAATCGTTTAGGGAGCATGTAATCTGGAATGCGAGCCAAGTGACTAGCCCAGAGAATCTTATTCTTTATTAGTAGTGTATGGATACTGGGCATGGACGCTCCTTCTCGGACTTCAGCGTCTGGGATCTTGTCTTGCCATTTAATCATCAAAAGCTTCCAAAGGCAGACTGTATGGAAGTGGTTTAATTTCCTAGCGTGTCGCTGGTAAACAGTCCATGTTTCACAAGCATATAGCAGTGTGGATAATACAACTGCTTTGCAGACTTTCAGCTTTGTTTGCAGGCTTATTCCATTTCTGTTCCATGCATTCTTGTACAGTCTGACGAAGGCCGCGCTGGCCTCGGAGATTCTTGCATTCACTTCGTCATCAATTGTGGCAGCTTGGGACACGGTGCTGCCAAGATAGGTGAATTTGTCCACAAAACCTAGACTATAACCATTCACTTTGATGTTCGGCACGGTGTGATTAATCCCTGGAGTTGGCTGGTACATAACTACAGTCTTCTCCAAGTTGATATTGAGCCCAAAGTTGGCACAGGCATATTAGAAAGCTGAAACATTGTGTTGCATGAGAGCCTTCGAGTTTGCATATAGAGCGCAATCATCAGCAAACAGGACCTCTCTGACAGTGTCGCTGGTAATTTTGGTTTTAGCTTCAGCCTTCTGAGATTGAACAACTTTTTATTCATGCGGTAGTTGATATCTATTCCAGTGTCGTTGTTTTCGAAGGCATTCGTCAGCATAGCTGAAAACATGACGGTGAACAGTGTTAGTGCCAGGACACAGCCTTGCTCCACTCCATTGGTGACAGGAAAGGATAGCTCACCATTTTCAGTACTCTTGCGTGAATACTTGTCAAGGTCTCACGTCGCTCGTTTGTCTATGTCTTGACAGGAACTTAACAGATTCAGTGAAGTGACATAACTTCGGTAATCATATTAGAATAATTTAATATCTTCTTCTTCTTCAGCGTTCTGAGCCATTGAGGTTCTTAGCTGCAGATAGAATCCGCCTCCATTCGTCTCTCTGCTTGACCTTCTCTTACCAGTCGTTGATTCCAAGTGCTTGTAGGTCTGTATATACATTATCTCTCCACCATCTTCTTGGTCTACCTCGGGGTCTACGGTCATTTATTTCCTGAGTGTAAGCGAGATTTGTTTCCCTATTATCTTCCATTCTTTCTATATGCCCCAGCCATTGTAGTCTATTAGCCTTCATGATACCAGTGATTAGAGGAGACTTAAACAGATCATAAATGTCTTTGTTACTTCTTCTTTCCATTCTCCACTCTGTGTATCCCCAATGGGTCCAAAGATGCGTCTTAAAATTTTGTTCTCAAAGCTTTGTAACAAGGCTTCGTCTCCTTTCGTTGTACTCCAGGTTTCAGAACCACACAGCACAACTGGTCTGATCAGTGTTTTGTATATTGTGATTTTGGTGTTACGAGATAGCGCATTTGATTTTAGTAGATGTTGTAGTGCATAGTATATTTTATTTCCAGAATTGATTCTAGTTTGTATTTCTTCCCTTATGATGTTGGAGCAATTGAAGATTGTACCCAGGTATTTGTATGTTTCCGTTCTTTTAATGGTCATATTATCTATTTGTATGTGGCCAGAGTTTTTAGCCATTCCTTCTTTTGAAATTACTCTGTCTTACCTTGGTTGATAACCAGCCCCATCTGTTGGGCTTTTTCCTTTAAGTGAGTCAATATTTCCAATGTCTTTTGTTCATTTTCCCCTATAATATCTATATCATCTGCATAACCAAGCAGCTGGGATGTTCCTCCAATATCATATTCCTCCTTTACCTTCCATACAACTTTCTCTAGAGCCAGATTAAAGAGTAGCGGCGATAGTGCATCACCCTGTTTCAAACCAGATGTTATTTGGAAAGGGTCTGATTTCCTGCCTTTATATGTAACTATATTATAAGTATCTTCCTTGCATAGTATGGTCATGTTGATTAACTTCCTTGATATTCCAAATTCCTGCATAGCATTCCATAAACTATTCCTATTATCACTATCATAAGCCTTTTTTAAATCCACAAAAATGTTATGGAGATCTCTTTATATTCTCAATTTTTCTCGGCTATTTGTCGTAAGATAGATATCTGATCTATTGTTGATCTGTTTTTTCTAAAACCCGCCTGGTAATCACCTAATATGTCTTCTTTTATCATGCATGTCTGGTTTTAGTCTATGTAGTAGTACTGCGGATAGTATCTTATAGCTTGTGAACAGTAGTGATATTCCTCTATAATTTTCACATTTGAAATTGTCTCCTTTCTTAAAGATAGGTATCAATAATGACTCTTTCCAGTCATGGGGTAATTCTTCTGTCCTCCAGATTTTTATTATTAGTTCGTTTAGCTTTAGATGTAATGCATGGCCACCCGCCTTTATAAATTCAGCAGCAATTCCATCATCCCCAGTTGCCTTACTGTTTTTAAGTTGTGTGATTACATATAGGATTTCTTCACATGCTGGTTCTTCAATCTGTGGTTCACACATTAGAACCTCTTCCTGTGGGAAGGTGTTACTTGGTGCTTCACAATTTAGTAATTCAACAAAATATTCTTTCCACGTGTTGCAAATTTCCTCATTGGTATTTATCATATTCCCATTTTTGTCTTTTAAACCATATGTGTTGTGTTGTTGCCCTCGTTTCATTGACTTCAGTTCTTTAAGAAAACTTTCTGGAGTCATTTTTTTGGTTTTTCTGTAATTTAATATGGCATTACAAAATATCATATCAATATGTTACAACAATTCACACCGCTTAATTCTGCTTGCGCTCATTTTAGTAATATGCTCTTTGCTCACACAATCGGCCCACGCACAGTTAAATATATTAATACTCTCAGCGTTCGCAATCTCTAGAATCATATATATATATATATATACACACACACGAGCTGACCCCGGGTCGGCTTCGCCCATCCCCTGGCGGGGATCTATCTATCTATCTATCTATCTATCTATCTATCTATCTATCTATCTATCTATCTATCTATCTATCTATCTATCTATCTATCTATCTATCTATCTATCTATCTATCTATCTATCCATCCATCCATCCATCCATCCTTCCATCCATCCATCCATCCATCCATCCATTCATCCATCCATCCATCCACCCACCCACCCATCCATCCATCCATCCATCCATCTATCTATCTATCTATCTATCTATCTATCTATCTATCTATCTATCTATCTATCTATCTATCTATCTATCTATCTATCTATCTATCTATCTATCTAATCCATCCATCCATCCATCCATCCATTCATCCATCCATCCATCCATCTATCTATCTATCTATCTATCTATCTATCTATCTATCTATCTATCTATCTATCTATCTATCTATCTATCTATCTATCTATCTATCTATCTATCTATCTGTCTATCTATCTGTCTATCTATCTATATAGTTCACCCTCGCTAGCACACATCCCGACACATCCTCTCTCATTATCTTCCTTTCGAGTCTGCCTTGGCTTTCATCTAGGGTTCACAATCACGTGGTATATGACCTCGTGTTTTTGGAAAATCCCTTGACAGCTAATGCGTCGCAGTCTAGGGACTTTGTCGTAGGGGTCAGTTCGTTGTTTAGACGGCTACTGTCTCACGTAGTCCATTCAAGGGTATACTGTCCTGGTTGTTCAAGGATGTACAGTCCTGTCTCCTGTCCCCCTGTACTGTCCTCTATTCCCATGTCCTATTCCTATTGTCAGTCTTCTCTAATATTCACTGGGACTCTAGCACGCTCTCTCGTGTCCCTCTAGTGACAATTATCACATACTGGTAAGTGACACGCCGTTAAGAGTATATCTAATTAGTCTGAACTAATTCGTCAGAGGCTATAGGGAGTCACTACATGCTAATGGTCACTGTCGGTAGGGGCGGCAACTATAGTTTAAAGGGTCTGATATACTTTCGAAACCGGTATCATCTCGTGTTTCTTCACTAGTACTTTCTTCGTTAACATACAGAGTATAAAGTTCTCGCTCACTTAACTACTGGGAACTGTTCTGGACCGAGGTAACGTTGATTTATGATATCTTGGTGTGAACCTCAACCTACAACCCTCTCACAGTACTTCCGTACCACAGACAAGGGTTCTTTTTACAGATACTCATCAAGGGAAATGTTCTTTCCCCAGGTTCCCGTAAAATGTCAATCATTTAACCTATATACTTGAAGAATTATGCACACATTGATATGGCTCTTTAACTTCCGTTTGTAAGCTGAGTTTCTATCTAATATCAAGTTTTGCATCTTTAAAAACTGTTTATGTCACCTTATATCGTGTTCCCCGTGTTCTCCTAACTTGGACAATGGCTCTCATGTTTTCTAACCTTGATGATGGCCCTTATGTTCGCTTGTCTAAGTGTTGGTGTATGATAATCCCCCTTTCCCGTATAATAGTGCATGTATACTTTAATTGCTTGGTGTGCTATGTTTGGTGTGTTTGTGTGCGATATTAAATTGTGTGAATAGTAATTACAAACATGTATGTCTGTTTATAATTTGTGTGGTATTAATCTCCAAGTGTCATTTGACTGATTTTCACAGTTCACGAATAGTTACATAATTGTAATTCATGACATGGATTACCATGCAATGATTCTTAGATACATGCGTGTATGTGTAGTGTAGTGTAACATTTATACATTCAAAAAGACAAGTTACATGTGTTGCAAAAGACGAGTACAATATATAACATTGAATCAAATGTGCCCCATATTGTGCACCTCATCATTCATTCCCAAAGTATTAATACATACGTACTCTCTTTCATACATCTTTCACTCTTGTAATACTTTTGCATATTCTTGTTAAAAAAATATATCATAGATTAATACTTTAAGTTAAAGTAATAAGTTTTAACTGCTATATTGGTCAATTTTGACTATATATATATATATATATATATATATATATATATATATATATATATATATATATATATATATATATATATATATATATATATATATAAGGCGATATGTTTCCGTCCGTCCGTTCTTAATGCATTCGTGAACGGTCCATCCGATTGAGATGAAATTTTCTACACGTCTTCTTTTCATTCCTGTGCAACTTTCTGTCATAGTTTTGTAGTGTAAAATCGGCTACTTACTTACTAAAATGTAATATTTCATTTTTCATTATAATTTCTATATAGCAAGGGGACTTAACTCTAGAAAAGTTATTTCAAGGGGCATAACTTTTAATAACATTTCTATATACTTTATAGTCATATTGTTGCATCGTTTTCAAAGATTTATAAACTCTTTGTCTATAGTAGGGACGAGGAAGGTAGTTTATGCCTTCACCGCTGATGGAGGAGTTTGCATTTAAGATCTTGCTACAATGCTCTGCCCAGCCTTGAATGATTTCTTTCTTTTCGGTAACCAATGTTCCCCCATCTGCACTAAAGAGGTAAACTATGCCTGGTGATCTAGCACCATAGACCACCCTCAGTGAGTCGTAGGAGTTTTTCATATTATGCCTATCAGCAAAGTCTCAAATCTCATCAGCTTTGTTGCTCAGCCAGGAGTCCCGCATGTGCGAATGTGTCTGCTGCACTACTCTCCGGATGTTATTGAAGGCATCTTTTTTATGTTGACTTTGGATCATTCAAATGTGCCTGGTGGAGAAGGTGTTTCTCTGCCAACAATTGGTTGAATTCTTCGGAATTTTCATAAAACCAGTTTTTATGCTTCCGGTGGCTGGACCTAGGATTTCCATTGCAGTGTTGTTAATTTTGTCATTTTGGCTCTCCACTCTGTTTCCGCGTCTTGTTTAGCTGAGGCACTGGGTTTGAGGCGGTAATATAAGTAGTGTAAGTCGGGCTCCATCCAGTGCTTTTTTGTGGAGGTGGAGGTGGAGTTTTATAGATATCTCCACAAAGGGCGATAACTCTTTTTTCCCCAAAAAGTAGGCGTGGTCTAGTGACTCATCAGAGGTGACGTGGTCTAGTGACTCATCAGAGGTGACGTGGTCTAGTGACTCATCAGAGGTGACGTGGTCTAGTGACTCATCAGATGTGACGTGGTCTAGTGACTCATCAGAGGTGACGTGGTCAGAGGTGGTGGTCAAGTAATTATAGGTACGACATAAAAAATACAACATGAAACATCAATAAAGAAAACAAACGATCAAAAGAAGGTATATAATAATGTTAATAAAATATATATATAGAACGAAAAAAAAAAACATAGTAAGTGACCGCTTATAGTTAAGGGTGTGTGATGACGTGGTCAAGTAATAGTCAAGAGGTGGTCAAGTGGTGGTCATGTGGTGGGGTAACCACTTAAATTAAAGGGGAAAGTACGTGTAGTGATGTGGTGGTGGTTAAAGGGTGGTAAATTAGTGGTCAAGTGGTGGTCAAGCAGTGGTCAAGTGGTGGTCAAGTGACCACTTAAATTGTAGGGGAGAATGCGTCTTGTGATGTGGTGATGACTAAGGGGTGGTAAGTTAGTGGTTAAGTAGTGGTCAAGCAGTGGTCAAGTGATGAAATTTTAGTGGAAAGTAGTTGTAATGATATGGTGATGATCGTGAGGTGGTAAATTAGTGGTCAAGCAGTGGTCAAGTGGGGAAAATTTTAGTGGACAGTAGTTGTAATGATATGGTGATGATTAAAGGGTGGTAATTTAGTGGTCAAGCAGTGGTCAAGTGGTGGTCAATTGAGGAAAATTTTTGTGGAAAGTAGTTGTAATGATATGGTGATGATTAAAGGGTGGTAAATTAGTGGTCAAGCAGTGGTCAAGTGGTGGTCAAGTGAGGAAAATTTTAGTGGAAAGTAGTTGTAATGATATGGTGATGATCATGAGGTGGTCAAGCAGTGGTCAAATACTGGTCAAGCGGTGGTCAAGCGGTGGTCAACTGGTCAAGTGACCACTTAAATTGTAGAGGAAGTTACGTGTAGTGACATGGTGGTGTTTAAAACGATCGCTGACGTGGTCAAAAGGTGGTCAAGTAGTGGACAAGTAGTGGTCAAGGGGTGGTCAAGTGGTCAAGTGACCACTTAAATTATAGAGGAGAGTAAGTGTAGTGACACGATGATGATCAAGCAGTGGTCAAGCAGTTGTCAAGTGGTGGTCAAGTGGTGGTCAAGTGGTCGAGTGACCACATAAATTGCAGAGGAGAGTAGTTGTAATGATATGGTGATGATCAAGAGGTGGTCAAGTTGTTAGGTCTAGAGGTTGGGGTGTCTCAGTCATGAAGTATCAAACTGTCTGCTGTGGGAAGGATGGCGCTGATCAGGGCGAGTAGGTTCTAATACGTTTATCTCTATTGTCTACAATTGGCGTGGTTGTATAGTAATAATAGTAGAGTTGTTTCGTAGTAATATTAGTCATCATCATCAAGGGTCATGTTAGGTGGTATTTGTAATGATAGTAGTAGTAGTAGTAGTAGTAGCAATACCAACAATAGTACTAATTATCATCATCATCACTTGTCTTACCAACGGACGTATCACCCACACATTGCGATCTCCAACACCATTGAACAATTCCGGGGTTGACTCACACTACAGAAATCCCCAATTAACGGCATTACCTTCATGTAATGGTGGTACTCATAGTACCAATAGCACCAGTAGTAATAGTCACCAACATCAGCAAGAGACTTATCGCCTGACATTGGTCAGTATGACACTCCATAAACTATGATCTCCAACACCATGGATACAAATAGTAATAATATTGATAGTAGTAGTTGTAGTAGTAGTAGTAGTAGTAGTAGTAGTAGTAGTAGTAGTAGTAGTAGTAGTAGTAGTAGTAGTAGTAGTAGTAGTAGTAGTAGTAGTAGTAGTAGTAGTAGTAGTAGTAGTAGTAGTAGTAGTAGTAGTAGTAGTAGTAGTAGTAGTAGTAGTAGTAGTAGTAGTAGTAGTAGTAGTAGTAGTAGTAGAGGCGGTGGTGGTGGTGGTGGTGGTGGTGGTGATGGTGGTGGTGGTAATAGTAGGAGTAGTAGAATAGCGAGGGTGCTTGTTGTTTCATTAAGTATTTGTATATCGTATGTAGTATAAAGCTAGTTTGTGTTGTATGCCATGTAAGGTGTTACTGAAATATCTGTATTGTGAAGTTCTAAGAGGTGATGACGCCATAACCCACCACGCTATAATCTTATTGATAGTGTCTTCAGTGCTGCGGAAAAGACTCATTGTGAGATATCGATCATTTCTCAAAGAGACAGCATCCGGGGTGCATGCCCATTACGAGCAAACAACGATAAGGCAACGACAAGGCAACATGGCGTCGAATATAGCGTAAAGTACACTACTTATGAGGTCATCGGTTGTCCATTCCATCACTGTCGACAAATAGGCGCTCACTAACTTCACAATATGCTCACTCAAATAAACATATAGGATAATAAGGCACCGACCCAAACAAGGAAAACGGACAAAAATAAGGGGGGGGGAATGACATAAGCGTCAAAATATAACACACACAAAGACAGATACAACAGTGACTAAAAAAATAATAACAATGACACGACAAAATAACACACACACACACACACACACACACACACACACACACACACACACACACACACACACACACACACACACACAATGAAAACTGAAACAACCAATGAAAAATCGCTGACACGAACACTAGAAGCTGACACAAACACTAGACAAGGTACCTAAAGAAAAGCTAAACTTTGTTAACCAAAATGCGAAAGTAGGAAAATGTGATACCCAAATGTAAAACAAATAACAAGAGAGGAATAGCTCGTCCCAACTTATAAAAAGTAGGAAAATATGTCAACCAAATGGGAAAAAGTTAGGCCAAATACAAAAATAGCTAACTCAAACTTATGAAAACTAGGAAACTTTGTTAACCAAAAGAGGTGAAAAACCTAGGTCAAGTAGGAAAATCTGTTACCCAAATGTAAAAAATGTCGGCCAAATACAGAAATACCTCGTCCACGCGTATGCAAACTAGGAAAATTTGTTAGTCAAATAGTAAAAATATTGCCCAAATAGGAAAATTTGAGAGCCAAATGTAAAAAAATATAATCCAAAGAGAGGAATATCTCGTTCCAACTTATAAAAAGTAGGAGAACTATGTGCCAAATGGGAAAAAGTTAGGCCAAATACAGAAATATTTCAACCAAACATATAAAAAATAGGAAAATTGATAACCAAACGGGAAATATATTGACCAACTAGGGAAATGTGTTACTCAAAGAGGAAAAATAATGACCAAGTAACGAAATACATCGCTCAAACTTATGAAAACTACGAAACTTTGTTAGCCAAATGGAAGAAACCTTGGTCAAGTAGGAAAAATATGTTAACCAAATGTGAAAAATGTCGGCCAAATGCAGAAATAGTTCGGCCACACGTATGCAAACAAGGAAAGGTTGTTAGCCAGATAGGAAAAGTATTAACCAAGTAAGAAAATGTGATAGCCAAATGTGAAAAAATATCAGCCAAAGAGAGAAATATCTCATCCAAACTTATAAAAAGAAGGAAAATTCTCAACCAAATGAGAAAAAGTTAGACCAAATATAGTAACATCTCAACCAAACTTATGAAAACTAGGAAACTTTGTTAACCAAAAGAGGTGAAAAACCTAGGTCAAGTAGGAAAATCTGTTACCCAAATGTAAAAAAAGTCGGTCAAATACAGAAATACCTCGTCCACGCGTATGCAAACTAGGAAAATTTGTTAGTCAAATAGTAAAAATATTGCCCAAGTAGGAAAATTTGAGAGCCAAATGTAAAAAAATATAATCCAAAGAGAGGAATATCTCGTTCCAACTTATAAAAAGTAGGAGAACTATGTGCCAAATGGGAAAAAGTTAGGCCAAATACAGAAATATTTCAACCAAACATATAAAAAATAGGAAAATTGATAACCAAACGGGAAATATATTGACCAACTAGGGAAATGTGTTACTCAAAGAGGAAAAATAATGACCAAGTAACGAAATACATCGCTCAAACTTATGAAAACTACGAAACTTTGTTAGCCAAATGGAAGAAACCTTGGTCAAGTAGGAAAAATCTGTTAACCAAATGTGAAAAATGTCGGCCAAATGCAGAAATAGTTCGGCCACACGTATGCAAACAAGGAAAGGTTGTTAGCCAGATAGGAAAAGTATTAACCAAGTAAGAAAATGTGATAGCCAAAGGTGAAAAAATATCAGCCAAAGAGAGAAATATCTCATCCAAACTTATAAAAAGAAGGAAAATTCTCAACCAAATGAGAAAAAGTTAGACCAAATATAGTAACATCTCAACCAAACTTATGCAAACTAGGAAACTTTGTTAGCCAAAGCGAAAACACCTAGGTCAAGTAGGAAAATCTGTTAGCCAAATGTAAAAAATGTCGGCCAAATACAGAAATACCTCGTCCGCACTTATTAAAATTAGGAAAAAATTTGTTAGTCAAATAGTAAAAATATTGCCCAAGTAGGAAAATTTGATAGCCAAATGTAAAAATAAAATATCACCCAAAGAGAGGAATATCCCGGCCAGACTTATAAAAAGTAGGAGAACTATGTGCCAAATGGGAAAATGTTAGGCCAAATACAGAAATATCTCAAACAAACATATAAAAAAAAAATAGGAAAATTGATAACCAAACGGGAAATATATTGACCAACTAGGGACATGTGTTACTCAAAGAGGAAAAATAATGACCAAGTAACGAAATACATCGCTCAAACTTATGAAAACTACTAAACTTTGTTAGCCAAATGGAAGAAACCTTGGTCAAGTAGGAAAATCTGTCAGCAAAATGTGAAAAATGTCGGCCAAATGCAGAAATAGTTCAGCCACATGTATGCAAACAAGGAAAGATTGTTAGCCAGATAGGAAAAGTATTAACCAAGTAAGAAAATGTGATAGCCAAAGGTGAAAAAAATATCAGACAAAGAGAGAAATATCTCATCCAAACTTATAAAAAGAAGGAAAATTCTCAACCAAATGAGAAAAAGTTAGACCAAATATAGTAACATCTCAACCAAACTTATGAAAACTAGGAAACTTTGTTAGCCAACGAGAATAAAAACCTAGGTCAAGTAGGAAAATCTGTTAACCAAATGTAAAAAATGTCGGCCAAATACAGAAATACCTGGTCCGCACTTATTAAAATTAGGAAATAATTTGTTAGCCAAATAGTAAAAGTATTGCCCAAGTAGGTAAATTTGATAGCCAAATGTAAAAAAATATCACCCAAAGAGAGGAATATCTCGGCCAGAGTTATAAAAAATAGGAGAACTATTTGCCAAATGGGAAAAAGTTAGGCCAAATACAGAAATATCTCAAACAAACATATAAAAAAATAGGAAAATTGATAACCAAACGGGAAATATATTGACCAACTAGGGACATGTGTTACTCAAAGAGGAAAAATAATGACCAAATAACGAAATACATCGCTCAAACTTATGAAAACTAGGAAACTTTGTTAGCCAAAGTGAAAAAACCTTGTTCAAGTAGGAAAATCTGTTAGCCAAATGTGAAAAAATGTCGGACAAATGCAGAAATAGTTCGGTCACACATATGCAAACTAGGAAAAGTTGTTAGCCAGATAGGAAAAGTATTGGCCAAGTAGGAAAATTTGAAAGCCAAATGTGAAAAAATATCAACCAAAGAGAGAAATATCTCGTCCAGACTTATAAAAAGTTGGAAAATTTGTCAACCAAATGGGGTAAAGTTAGACCAAATACAGAAACATCTTAACCACATTTATAAAAAACGAGGGGAAAATGTCGACCAAATACAGAAATAACTCAACCCAATTTATAAATATGGCAACCAAATTTATGAAACGTAGGCAAATGTGTTAACCAAAAGGGGAAAATATGGTACACGTAACGAAATATCTCATCCAAACTTATAAAAAATAGGAAAATATATCAACCAAACGCGAACAATGTCGGCCAAATACAGAAATTTCTCAACCAAACTCATGAAAAGTAGGAACAACTTGTTACCCAAATACGAAAAATATGGTCAAGTAAAGAAATAGCGTGGTCAAACCTATAAAAACGTACCAACATTTGTTAACACAACTTGGCCACTTGTTCTTACAAACTTGCTCGCTGGTTCAAACAATTTTTCCACTTGCTATTACAATCGGTCGACCTATCCTATCAACTCACACACTTACCATAACAACTGTCCCTTTTCCCCAACAACGTGTCCACCGACTCTCTCATATTATCGACTCGCCCTATCAACTTCCCCACTGACTCTAACAACTTCCCCACATGGGCTCACAAAATTTCCACTTGTTATTACAACTTGTCGACAGCCTCGCCCAAATTACCACTTACTCTTACAAACTGTCCCAACTGCACGCACAAAGGTGTCTACTTGTGATTTCACGGCCTCCTCACCCCATAGATAAGTAGCCCTTATAAAATACAAATGTATCCCACAAGTCATACAGAAGTGTCCCCCATATTGTCATTAAAAAAAAATATTTGTGTGTGTAGGTAAGTTCATGTCTTTGACAGTTCATATTTTGTAAATTCATTTGTTCAGCATAAGATTTGTGTAAGTTCACGCCCTCATCATAAATTTTGTTGTGTAAGTTCATGACTTCGACAGTTCATGTTTTGCTAAGGCCTAGTTTTAGTGAAAATGCAGAAGTCTATTGGCTAGAATTTCAACCTGGGTGGTCAATTACTAACACTACCTGTGGACAGCTATTCTTACCCATGCGCTAAAGTTGAGAAAATGAACTTCCATTGAATGGAAGCTACCGCAGACTTGAATTATTAAACCCCTCTGGAAGAAGTAACGACAGCTTAACCAGGAAAAGATCGAATTAGTTATTCCCCCTTAGTCTGGAAATTATGAAAATATATGCTCCCACAAGCGATATTACTCATGACGTCATATAAACAAAAATATAAAGGATAACAATTGCCTGCCTCATTTGTTATACTTTATATTTTTGTTTATATGACGTCATGAGTAATATCGCTTGTGGGAGCATATATTTTCATAATTTCCAGACTAAGGGGGAATAACTAATTCGATCTTTTCCTGGTTAAGCTGTCGTTACTTCTTCCAGAGGGGTTTAATAATTCAAGTCTGCGGTAGCTTCCATTCAACGGAAGTTCATTTTCTCAACTTTAGCGCATGGGTAAGAATAGCTGTCCACAGGTAGTGTTAGTAATTGACCACCCAGGTTGAAATTCTAGCCAATAGACTTCTGCATTTTCACTAAAACTAGGCCTTAGCAAAACATGAACTGTCGAAGACATGAACTTACACAACAAAATTTATGATGAGGGCGTGAACTTACACAAATCTTATGCTGAAGAAATGAATTTACAAAATATGAACTGTCAAAGACATGAACTTACCTACACACACAAATATTTTTTTTTAATGACAATATGGGGGACACTTCTGTATGACTTGTGGGATACATTTGTATTTTATAAGGGCTACTTATCTATGGGGTGAGGAGGCCGTGAAATCACAAGTAGACACCTTTGTGCGTGCAGTTGGGACAGTTTGTAAGAGTAAGTGGTAATTTGGGCGAGGCTGTCGACAAGTTGTAATAACAAGTGGAAATTTTGTGAGCCCATGTGGGGAAGTTGTTAGAGTCAGTGGGGAAGTTGATAGGGCGATTCGATAATATGAGAGAGTCGGTGGACACGTTGTTGGGGAAAAGGGACAGTTGTTATGGTAAGTGTGTGAGTTGATAGGATAGGTCGACCGATTGTAATAGCAAGTGGAAAAATTGTTTGAACCAGCGAGCAAGTTTGTAAGAACAAGTGGCCAAGTTGTGTTAACAAATGTTGGTACGTTTTTATAGGTTTGACCACGCTATTTCTTTACTTGACCATATTTTTCGTATTTGGGTAACAAGTTGTTCCTACTTTTCATGAGTTTGGTTGAGAAATTTCTGTATTTGGCCGATATTGTTCGCGTTTGGTTGATATATTTTCCTATTTTTTATAAGTTTGGATGAGATATTTCGTTACGTGTACCATATTTTCCCCTTTTGGTTAACACATTTGCCTACGTTTCATAAATTTGGTTGCCATATTTATAAATTGGGTTGAGTTATTTCTGTATTTGGTCGACATTTTCCCCTCGTTTTTTATAAATGTGGTTAAGATGTTTCTGTATTTGGTCTAACTTTACCCCATTTGGTTGACAAATTTTCCAACTTTTTATAAGTCTGGACGAGATATTTCTCTCTTTGGTTGATATTTTTTCACATTTGGCTTTCAAATTTTCCTACTTGGCCAATACTTTTCCTATCTGGCTAACACCTTTTACTAGTTTGCATATGTGTGACCGAACTATTTCTGCATATGTCCGACATTTTTCACATTTGGCTAACAGATTTTCCTACTTGAACAAGGTTTTTTCACTTTGGCTAACAAAGTTTCCTAGTTTTCATAAGTTTGAGCGATGTATTTCGTTATTTGGTCATTATTTTTCCTCTTTGAGTAACGCATGTCCCTAGTTGGTCAATATATTTCCCGTTTGGTTATCAATTTTCCTATTTTTTTATATGTTTGTTTGAGATATTTCTGTATTTGGCCTAACTTTTTCCCATTTGGCAAATAGTTCTCCTATTTTTTATAACTCTGGGCGAGATATTCCTCTCTTTGGGTGATATTTTATTACATTTGGCTATCAAATTTTCCTACTTGGGCAATACTTTTACTATTTGGCTAACAAATTTTTTCCTAATTTTAATAAGTGCGGACGAGGTATTTCTGTATTTGGCCGACATTTTTTACATTTGGCTAACAGATTTTCCTACTTG
This sequence comes from Cepaea hortensis, assembly GCA_963921405.1. Taxonomy (NCBI): domain Eukaryota; kingdom Metazoa; phylum Mollusca; class Gastropoda; order Stylommatophora; family Helicidae; genus Cepaea; species Cepaea hortensis. Next base: position 84,343,229 of record OY992892.1, read on the forward strand.
ACCTAGGTTTTTATTCTCGTTGGCTAACAAAGTTTCCTAGTTTTCATAAGTTTGGTTGAGATGTTACTATATTTGGTCTAACTTTTTCTCATTTGGTTGAGAATTTTCCTTCTTTTTATAAGTTTGGATGAGATATTTCTCCCTTTGTCTGATATTTTTTCACCTTTGGCTATCACATTTTCTTACTTGGTTAATACTTTTCCTATCTGGCTAACAATCTTTCCTTGTTTGCATACGTGTGGCTGAACTATTTCAGCATTTGGCCGACATTTTTCACATTTTGCTGACAGATTTTCCTACTTGACCAAGGTTTCTTCCATTTGGCTAACAAAGGTTAGTAGTTTTCATAAGTTTGAGCGATGTATTTCGTTACTTGGTCATTATTTTTCCTCTTTGAGTAACACCTGTCCCTAGTTGGTCAATATATTTCCCGTTTGGTTATCAATTTTCCTATTTTTTTTTATATGTTTGTTTGAGATATTTCTGTATTTGGCCTAACTTTTTTCCATTTGGCACATAGTTCTCCTACTTTTTATAAGTCTGGCCGAGATATTCCTCTCTTTGGGTGATATTTTTTTTTACATTTGGCTATCAAATTTTCCTACTTGGGCAATATTTTTACTATTTGACTAACAAATTTTTTCCTAATTTTAATAAGTGTGGACGAGGTATTTCTGTATTTGGCCGACATTTTTTACATTTGGCTAACAGATTTTCCTACTTGACCTAGGTGTTTTCGCTTTGGCTAACAAAGTTTCCTAGTTTTCATAAGTTTGGTTGAGATGTTACTATATTTGGTCTAACTTTTTCTCATTTGGTTGAGAATTTTCCTTCTTTTTATAAGTTTGGATGAGATATTTCTCTCTTTGGCTGATATTTTTTCACCTTTGGCTATCATATTTTCTTACTTGGTTAATACTTTTCCTATCTGGCTAACAACCTTTCCTTGTTTGCATACGTGTGGCCGAACTATTTCTGCATTTGGCCGACATTTTTCACATTTGGTTAACATATTTTTCCTACTTGACCAAGGTTTCTTCCATTTGGCTAACAAAGTTTCCTAGTTTTCATAAGTTTGAGCGATGTATTTCGTTACTTGGTCATTATTTTTCCTCTTTGAGTAACACATTTCCCTAGTTGGTTAATATATTTCCCGTTTGGTTATCAATTTTCCTATTTTTTATATGTTTGGTTGAAATATTTCTGTATTTGGTCTAACTTTTTCCCATTTGGCACATAGTTCTCCTACTTTTTATAAGTTGGAACGAGATATTCCTCTCTTTGGATTATATCTTTTTACATTTGGCTCTCAAATTTTCCTATTTGGGCAATATTTTTACTATTTGACTAACAAATTTTCCTAGTTTGCATACGCGTGGACGAGGTATTTCTGTATTTGGCCGACATTTTTTACATTTGGGTAACAGATTTTCCTACTTGACCTAGGTTTTTCACCTCTTTTGGTTAACAAAGTTTCCTAGTTTTCATAAGTTTGAGTTAGCTATTTTTGTATTTGGCCTAACTTTTTCCCATTTGGTTGACATATTTTCCTACTTTTTATAAGTTGGGACGAGCTATTCCTCTCTTGTTATTTGTTTTACATTTGGGTATCACATTTTCCTACTTTCGCATTTTGGTTAACAAAGTATAGCTTTTCTTTAGGTACCTTGTCTAGTGTTTGTGTCAGCTTCTAGTGTTCGTGTCAGCGATATTTCATTGGTTGTTTCAGTTTTCATTGTGTGTGTGTGTGTGTGTGTGTGTGTGTGTGTGTGTGTGTGTGTGTGTGTGTGTTTGTGTGTTATTTTGTCGTGTCATTTTTATTAATTTTTTTAGTCACTGTTGTATCTGTCTTTGCGTGTGTTATATTTTGACGCTTATGTCATTTCCCCCCCCCCTTATTTTTGTCCGTTTTCCTTGTTTGGGTCGGTGCCTTATTATCCTATATGTTTATTTGAGTGAGCATATTGTGAAGTTAGTGAGCGCCTATTTGTCGACCGTGATGGAATGGACAACCGATGACCTGATAAGTAGTGTACTTTACGCTATATTCGACGCCATTTTGCCTTGTCGTTGCCTTATCGTTGTTTGCTCGTAATGGGCATGCACCCCGGATGCTGTCTCTTTGAGAAATGATCGATATCTCACAATGAGTCTTTTTCGCAGCACTGAAGACACTATCAATAAGATTATAGCGTGGTGGGTTATGGCGTCATCACCTCTTAGAACTTCACAATACAGATATTTCAGTAACACCTTACATGGAATACAACACAAACTAGCTTTATACTACATACGATATACAAATACTTAATGAAACAACAAGCACCCTCGCTATTCTACTACTCCTACTATTACCACCACCACCATCACCACCACCACCACCACCACCACCGCCTCTACTACTACTACTACTACTACTACTACTACTACTACTACTACTACTACTACTACTACTACTACTACTACTACTACTACTACTACTACTACTACTACTACTACTACTACTACTACTACTACTACTACTACTACTACTACTACTACCACTACAACTACTACTACCAATATTATTACTATTTGTATCCATGATGTTGGAGATCATAGTTTATGGAGTGTCATACTGACCAATGTCAGGCGATAAGTCTCTTGCTGATGTTGGTGACTATTACTACTGGTGCTATTAGTACTATGAGTACCACCATTACATGAAGGTAATGCCGTTAATTGGGGATTTCTGTAGTGTGAGTCAACCCCGGAATTGTTCAATGGTGTTGGAGATCGCAATGTGTGGGTGATACGTCCGTTGGTAAGACACGTGATGATGATGATAATTAGTACTATTGTTGGTATTGCTACTACTACTACTACTACTACTACTACTATCATTACAAATACCACCTAACATGACCCTTGATGATGATGACTAATATTACTACGAAACAACTCTACTATTATTACTATACAACCACGCCAATTGTAGACAATAGAGATAAACGTATTAGAACCTACTCGCCCTGATCAGCGCCATCCTTCCCACAGCAGACAGTTTGATACTTCATGACTGAGACACCCCAACCTCTAGACCTAACAACTTGACCACCTCTTGATCATCACCATATCATTACAACTACTCTCCTCTGCAATTTATGTGGTCACTCGACCACTTGACCACCACTTGACCACCACTTGACCACTGCTTGACCACTGCTTGATCATCATCGTGTCACTACACTTACTCTCCTCTATAATTTAAGTGGTCACTTGACCACTTGACCACCCCTTGACCACTACTTGACCACTACTTGACCACCTTTTGACCACGTCAGCGATCGTTTTAAACACCACCATGTCACTACACGTAACTTCCTCTACAATTTAAGTGGTCACTTGACCAGTTGACCACCGCTTGACCACCGCTTGACCAGTATTTGACCACTGCTTGACCACCTCATGATTATCACCATATCATTACAACTACTTTCCACTAAAATTTTCCTCACTTGACCACTGCTTGACCATTAATTTACCACCCTTTAATCATCACCATATCATTACAACTACTTTCCACTAAAATTTTCCTCACTTGACCACTGCTTGACCACTAATTTACCACCCTTTAATCATCACCATATCATTACAACTACTTTCCACTAAAATTTTCCCCACTTGACCACTGCTTGACCACTGCTTGACCACTGCTTGACCACTAATTTACCACCTCACGATCATCACCATATCATTACAACTACTTTCCACTAAAATTTCATCACTTGACCACTGCTTGACCACTGCTTGACCACTAATTTACCACCCCTTAATCATCACCACATCACAAGACGCATTCTCCCCTACAATTTAAGTGGTCACTTGACCACCACTTGACCACTGCTTGACCACCACTTGACCACTAATTTACCACCCTTTAACCACCACCACATCACTACACGTACTTTCCCCTTTAATTTAAGTGGTTACCCCACCACATGACCACCACTTGACCACCTCTTGACCATTACTTGACCACGTCATCACACACCCTTAACTATAAGCGGTCACTTACTATGTGTTTTTTTTTTCGTTCTATATATATATTTTATTAACATTATTATATACCTTCTTTTGATCGTTTGTTTTCTTTATTGATGTTTCATGTTGTATTTTTTATGTCGTACCTATAATTACTTGACCACCACCTCTGACCACGTCACCTCTGATGAGTCACTAGACCACGTCACCTCTGATGAGTCACTAGACCACGTCACCTCTGATGAGTCACTAGACCACGTCACCTCTGATGAGTCACTAGACCACGTCACCTCTGATGAGTCACTAGACCAAGCCTACTTTTTGGGGGAAAAAGAGTTATCGCCCTTTGTGGAGGTATCTATAAAACTCCACCTCCACCTCCACAAAAAAGCACTGGATGGAGCCCGACTTACACTACTAATATAGCATATTTTCAAACGACAGCTGCGTTATTTTACTGTTTAGGCGAGTGACATTTTGTTGTTGTTGTACTTTTACCCCTTGAGGACGCCATGGTGGTTTGATGTGCATATTTATTTTTGAAATAATCAGACGATGGTATGTCTAACATTCGGCACCACACATGGATTTAGTCACCCGAACGTCATGTCTGTCACTCCCCCTCGAGCGAGGGTGCATCCACAATATCCTATTTCTTATGGGAAGACGAAAAATTGTGTTGGTGATCAGGAGATCGTGTTCGGCACAGGTCTGAAGGAGGGAGAGTACATTGTTGTTACAACTTCAGACTCAGTAATTTCCAATTATGCCACTCCAAGAGGCGGTGTCCTTGCCTACTCTGGCATTGAAGTCCTTAAAAAGTATACGTTTGTCTCCTTTTGGGACAGATGTTAATACGTTGTGCAGGTCCTCATAGAACTTGTTTCATCTTCATTGGTCATGGCTGGTGCGTAAACACTCACGATGGTTGCACGCTTCTTTCCTTTCAGCAGGGTTGACTTAATGATCATAAGCCGGCCATTGATAGCCTTCAGAAATTCAGCTAGTTTGCCAACTAGGGCCAACATAATGGCAAATCCCATACCGAACTGGCGTCTTTCATCGCTTTTCCTTCCACTCCAGAGGAATGTGTAGCCGGCACCTACTTCACAGAACTAGTCTTCTTCTGCAAGTCGTGTCTCGCTCAAGGCTGCAATGTCGATGTTGTACTTGCCCAGCTCTCCCCCAATCAGTGCTGTTCGTCTCTCTCGACCCGACGCGCCGTCTCTATCAAGTAGGGTGCGTTCATTTCATGTTCCGATTGTAAAGGGAATATGATATGCTTTTTTGTTTCGTTTTTTGCTTTACCTGTTTTTGCTTTAGTTGTATGTCGACTGCAGTATAGGGTACCCACCAACCGCGACTAGCTGGTTAGGTGACGATGGGGCAAACAATGTGTAGGGCATCTTTTCTAGCTCTTTCGTCATGTTATGAAGGTGAACAATGCTGTCCTAAAGAGGACTGCTGAGTCGCTCAGGTGACTGCCGAATCCCAGTGCTGTTCCGGCCAGTAGAAGACGACCATAAGGCCTGAGCCGCCTGTGTGCAGGTCTGCGACTACGACTGCCTGCGTAGCCACGCCTGCCACTTCGCCACTCGCCTCTCGCCAAGGACTTGAAGGTGTTACATGATGTTGGAGGAAGAATGACTTGCGCGATGAATTCGATTAAAAGGACGAAGAGTTGCGCAATTCGTCAAAAACACTCTCGCCTGAGTCAACCTGAATGGCATTGTTGAAATATCATCACCATTTACGGGTTAGGGTTAGGGTTACATACCTTCAAATGAAAATTATTTTGTTTTATTGGTTGTAGTGGATATGACTTAACCATTATCATCATACCATCCATCCATCCAGCATGTCCCATGCCAGTAAGCGTGGGCGGTCTTGTTCTGCCATCTCACTCGATCACCAGAGTCGTGGATCAGCTCCTTGTTTCTGTCTCGACCATGCCATGTGGCCAATCCACTTATGTATAACTTAATGAATATATTAAATCACACGGTGACAACTTTGTGAGAGCAAGTGGGACAGTTTGTAAGAGTAAATGAGTAAGGAATATCATTTCTGTTGTTGGGATTTTTCTTTTCTCTTTTTCTTTCATTGTCCAGGTTTGGCATTGGTAACTTAGAGTTGGTGGGAAGACTGTGTTGTAAAGTGTTTTCTTAGTAGTTATTGATACAAATTTGTTCTCTAGTATTGGTGCCATTTGTCTAATGAGTATGTTGCCTTATTGCATCTATTTTAGATTTCGTATTCTAATTTGCCATTTGATGATTTTATACTGCCTAGATACATGAAACTATTTACTTTTTCAAGGGATGTTCGTTAAAGTGAATGGTTGTTGTTTCTTTTACTTTAGATATAGTCACTACCTCTTTTTTTACTTGTGCTAATTTTCATGTTATATTTTCTACACACTTCGTTTAGACTATTCATGTGGTCTTGTAATTCAGCTTCTAATTGTGCTAATTTTGCTTCTAATTTTTGTCGTCCGCACACATGAGTTCTCTAATGGTGTAATTACAGATTGTTCTTCTTCGGTGTTATCGTCATACGGTGTTCTTGCGATCTCTGTTTGTCTGTTTGGCTGGTTTCTTTACATATGTTGTCTATGTATGTTATGAACAAGAGAGGGGACAGGACACAACCTTGTCGTACTCCTGACCTTATGGTGAAGGGTTCTGAGTGTCCTCCTGTTGCTCTCACTATGCATTCACTGTTGTTGTGTAAGCGTCTACATAGGTTTATTAGATGTGTACTCACCGCATGTTGTTTAAGGGTTTCCCACAGCTTGTTTCTATCTACTCTATCAAATGCCTTTTCTTGGTCGACAAAGGCTAAGTAGAGTGCTTCATTGAATTCGATTTATTTTTATATAAGTTATCTGTGAGAAAAAATTTCATCTGTGCGTCCTTTGTTTTTTGTTTTTTTTAAATTCAAGTTGTGTTTCGCTTAGCTGTGTTTCTATATTTGTTCGTAATCATTTTTCAAGACTTTTGCAAATTATTTTCACTGTATGGCTCAAAAGAGAAATGCCTCTGTATTGTTTAGATATCTGGCGTTGTAAATATACCTGTGGGTGCATGAGGATCGCCTCATGTGTTTCTTCTTCATTGTTTATTTTCTTTGTTCGTATATGAAGTCACGAGCAAATATCGCATGCAGAAACCTCAATTCCGAGATTAAAAGAGATAACAACTTCGGACCTTACCTCGGTAAGGATTGTTACTACTTCCTGGGGGCTTTAACAACTCAAGCACGCGTTTCCACTGAACAGAAGTTAATCTTCTTTACTTTAGCGCATGCTGATGTTGAAATACACAAGAGTTACTTATGTATTCATCCATCCATCCATCCATCATGTGCCATGCCGGTACGCGTGGGCGGTCATGTTCTGCCATTTCACTCGATCCTCAGAGTCGTGGATCAGCTCCGTGTTCCTGTCTCGACCATGCCATGTGGCCAATCCACTTATGTATAACTTAATGAATATATTAAATCACACGGTGACAACTTTGTGAGAGCAAGTGGGACAGTTTGTAAGAGTAAATGAGTAAGTTGTGAGAGCAGTCAACAATTTGCGATAGCAAGTGGGGTATTTGTGAGGAACAGTCGGAAAGTTGTTAGGGCAAGTAGGCAATTTGATAGAACAATTCAACAAGTTATGATAGCAAGTGATCAAATTGTGAACGCAAGTGGACAGGTCAAGTCGAGAAGTTGTGAGAGCCAGTGAGTAAATTGTTAGGGGAAGTAGGTACGTTGAGAGGACAAGTTGATATGTGTAGGTTTCTTTGGTTGTGAGGTTTCTGTCGTTGTGTCAATTTTCAGTGTTTGTGCCAGTTTGTGTGATTATGCCACTTCTTCGGTTGTCTCAATGTTTGTCATTTTTCAGTGGATGTGTCATTTTCAGTGGTTGTAGATTTCTATTTTGTATGTGTGCCTGTTATAGTTGAAAGTGTTATATTTATTTGTTTGTGTCAATGTGTTTTATCAGTGTATTTTTATATGTCATTTTCAGTGGTTGTCTCAGTCCCTCATTGTGTCAGTTGTCAGTGTCTGTGTCAGTTTGATTGTTATTGTCGTTTCTTTGACTATCTCAATGTTTGCAATTTTTCAATGGCTGTCATTTTCAGTGGTTGCCAAATTCTTTTAATATGTTACATTTTTTACTTCGACATACAATTTAATATTTTGCTTTTCTTTTTATCGCATCGGATTCACTGGTTTGTGTTGGTTTCTTTTGTTTGTGTCAGTCTGTCGTTGTGTCAGTTATCATTGGTTATGTCACTTCTTTGATTGACTCAATGTTTGTCATTTTCTGGTGGCTGTGTCATTTTCAGTGGTTGTCGATTTCGTTTTGTGTGTATGTCGGTAACGTTTATTACTGTTTAGATTACATTTGTGTTACTTTATTTGGTTGTATCAGTCTGTCGTTGTGTCAATTGTCATTGGTTGTCTCAATCTTTGCAATTTTTCAGTGGATGTGTCATTTTCAGTTGTTATCGATTTCTTTGTGTTTTTGTGTCTGTTACTTTTTTTTATGTCAGTGTGTTTTCTGTGTTGTGTTTTGTTTCCTTTTGGTTGTGCGTTTTAATTGTTTGTGTCAGTTTGAGTGGTTATGTCGATTCTTTGGTTGTCGTAATGCTTAGTATTTTTGAGTGGTAGTGTCATTTTCAGTTGTTGTCGATGTCGTTTGTGTGTGTGTGTGAGTGTGTGTGTGTGTGTGTGTGTGTGTGTGTGTGTGTGTGAGTGAGTGTGTGTGTGTGTGTGTGTGTTACATTTGGATGTTGTGTATTACTAGTGTTTGTGTCAATGTGTTTTCTGATTGTATTTGTATGCATCTGTGTGGGTTGTGTGTTGATTTAATTTGCTTGTGCCAGTCTATCGTTGTGTCAGTTTGTAGTGGTTGTGTCAGTTTAAGTGTTTATGTCTCTTCTTCGAATGTCGTAATATTTGTCATTTTCCAATCGGTGTGTCATTTTCAGTAGTTGTCGATTTCTTTTTTTTTTCCATTTATTACTGTCAACATCTCAAGGGGTTAGAAGATGGGTTCAGACAGGCAGATAGTGCGAGCACAGATGAGGCATAAACGCATAAAGATATTAGGCATATTTATTTATAAACCTCCTCGTTTAAATATCACAAGATTATAATAGTATCACATAAACGAACAATATCACTCCAATATTTGCTCTCTCACCTATTCTCTCAATATTCTCACACGATCCTCGTGCTCTTATCACAGCTAAGCGCACTCGTATCAAGCTTCGCACACAAACACACGTCTAGTAGCGGTCACATTCATTTGCACTGAAGTCTAAGTATAAGTCTATTCTGTCTCTCGACTCAGTCATGCATTCTCTCTGAGTCGTGTCCAAACGCCCGTCTGACTTATCCTCTACCGTCCGGTGGTCACGAGGTACTTGACCCTCGTGCAATCCGTGGGAAGTCGTACTGTCACGTCTGTCTCGCACTCGCCTGGTTGGGGCTAGGCTTACTGCGTAATTCTGTCCAAGGTGAACCTGTCACTCAAGGGTACAGTCCTGTCTCTACTGTCCTAAGCGTCTAGACTGTTCTACCCCCGTACTCACCCCGTGTCCCTATGTCTGTCCTCTGTCCTCTGTTATGCCCTGTCGGGACCTTGACAATTACTAAGCAGTTTACATTTGGCGGCTTTTTTTTTCTTTTGGTGTATCGCTCTCATTGTTGATTTCTTTGGTTGTCTCAGTCTGTCGTTTTGTCAGTTTTCATTGCTTGTGTCAGTTTGAGTGTTTATGTCACTTTTTTGCTTATGTCGGTGTCTTATTATCATAATATCTGTTTGAGCGAGCAATCTGGGGACTTAGTGAGCGCCCATTTGACGGCCATGATGGATTGGAATCTGAAACGGATCGCCATTTTGCCTTGTAGCTGATATTCCACGCTACACCACTCACTTGTCTTATCGTTGTTTGCTGTAACATCATCAGTTCCTAATGGTCATTCACCACAGACGCACTCACTATCGGGAAGGAGAATCGATATCTCACAAACACCCTTGAATGCGCAGGAAAATAATCGAAGAAACACTTTTGTGACGTCAACACCTCTTACAACTACAAAAGACAGCTATTTCATTTTCACCAACACATTTCACAGAATACAACACAGAATAGTTTTATACTACATAGCACTCAATATACCACAACACAGATCAAAACATACCACAGTAGCACACTATCATGGTATATTACCAAATGTATACAACACACGCATGCAAGCAGTTCAAGACAACACCACTACAATTCAGGATTAAGTGATGAACTACTACTACTACCATTAATTATTACAACTTTTGCAATTACTATACCTACTACTACTGCTGCTACTACTACTACTACTACTTCTACTACTACTATTACTACTACTACTACTACTACTACTACTACTACTACTACTACTACTACTACTACTACTACTACTACTACTACTACGTCTACAACAATAACAACAACTACCACCTCTTTCTCTACTATTACTACTATTAATAAATGTTGCTACAACTACTTTTATCCAATAATGTCAATGTAGCTAGAACTTCTGTTACAACCAATGTTAACACTTATACTGCTTCTATTACTTAGACTGATACGCCAATGACAATTATGTAAACCTAAGACCAATAATAATACTCAAGCAATTAATACATGCGCGTACAGGCATACTAACAAATACATACATATAAACAGGCAAAACGAATGATGATGCTGTAAGCATATCTACACTGCCTTAGGTAGCGACGAGTGAGTCGATTTCTGACACACACAATACGCAGCCGTTCCCCCCCCCCCCCCGCCCTAAAAGACAGTAAATCAAATGTGGTATGAGATATCCACTCCACCCAGCTAATCCCACTCAAAGTAGACAACACAATAATTCGTACCCACTCCCGACCTATCGATCATTCTTGTACAGACTACCACCATATCCATACCTTCATTTACAATTGCACGTATAACGCTTGCATGTTGCTACTGTCCTAACCCTAAATCTCGCCCATGCCCTAATAACGTATCTATGTTGCTTAACCCTAATACATTTGTCCAGATGTTCCGCTTATGGCACTAACGCCTATTAGAATGGCAGCCACTGTACAACTCATCAATTTTCCTCTTGTTTCTTTATTTTTTTATATATCAGTCTATGTGATTTTTATGATTTTCATTTGAAGCTCCTTTGCGCACGTTCCCGTTCACCCCAACCACTGGACCTATCTGCATCCCCTCGTACGCCTAACCCTACCTCCTATTCCTAAACCTCTGTATGATGATAGTGGTTAAGGCATATTTACTATAACCAATAGTAACCCGCCATCTTTAATTATTTACTTCTTTACTGTTTTCATTTGAAGATCTGTAACTCGTAACCGTAACCTGAGTATGATGATGATATTTCTACAACACTTATGACACTAAACAATAGTTCACCCCTTTTAAACCCAGCGTTCACTTGTTCAAATACACCGTCAAAAAGAAATAAAAGTATTATGCTGTTGTTTTTACCTACAGCGATGTGACGCTAACACAATTTTCTCAAATAAAACCACGCCGACAACAGAAATATGTATAATGCGAGAGAAAAAGACACCCACTCCATCTCTTAAAAAAAAAAAACACGTCTCGGTCAATTTTACCTAAGAACAACGCATTGCTTCCCTCTCTTACTTCTACATTAAAGAGCAAGTCCTTCCTGATAATTTCACCACAAGCCCTCTCACAATTTAATTTATTGTTTTTCTTTTTAATTGTTCAATATAAATGTATTCACGTCTTTTCTTTATTAAAAGTTGTGAATGTCTCCTCTATCGTTCGTTAGTTATTTTGTTAGGTTTCAATGTTGTACTTTGTTTTATATATTGCACCCCACCCTTCTTACGACATTAGACCTACCAACCACCACGACTCTTCCGTCAACAGACCTAACCCTTTTACGGCATCTCGCAGCCAGCACGAGAAAAAAAATTTCTAAACATAGGTTGCAAATTGTGGAGGGCGATCGATAATCATTAGAAATACAGGGGAAATGCCCTCCACAAAGCATAACATCGTAATGACCCTACCACGCTACTCTCATATTGCCTTTTTTTTTATTTTCCATATTTAACTTTTTCGCTACCACAGGCCGATCTAATGCCGCAATGGACGGACTGTGGTGGCAATTGGTTATTCTATCGACACAGAATGATCAGTGGTTTATTTGATACATTTCTGCTCCATTTCGGAATTTTAAGTTACAGTAAACTGAAAAGTCGCACAGCAGAAAGATAGCTACATCATGGTTGTGCCGTCAAACATTTGTTAATATTGGATTTTTGTGTATTTTCAGTTTTAAAGTTGTTTGTTTTGGTTTTTCACAATGGAAACGGCAACCTGTATGCGTCCTCGTAGAATGACTTCAGATCAAGCTAGGTTTTTGTTTGAAACAGTTTTAAACAATAGTGATTCTGATATTAGTGATTAAGACAGCAGTTTTATATGTGAATCTAAAGTTTTAGCACGTGGTGATAAGATACTAGTGGAACATCGTCATCAGCTGAGGTGTCTGACAATGAATGTCCGTCTGACAATGAATGTCAGGATGTCACAATTACTTCTTAGCGCAAAGGAAAGCAAACAGTACAAAATAAGAATAAAACTGGAGGAAAAAACTTGAATTTACAAGCTTCTGTACAGTGTGATGCACCTATCCCATCATCATCGACATGGCAAGATGTTGTCAGAAGGGGAAACAAAACCGAAGTTTGAGTTTCGTCCTCGAAGATCTCACGTCAACTCTAAACTTTATCAACTGCAAACACCTATGAATTTTCTCAAAGTGTTTTTTGATGATGACATAGTTGATTGTTTAATTAAAAATGTAAACAAATATGCAGAAAAGATATTGATGCAGAACACTCCTAAAAGAAAACATTCTAGTCTGTTATCCTGGACCCCACTCGCGAAGCACGAATGGCTGAAGTTTACGTCTGTCATTATTGCTATGGGACTTGATCCAAGACCATCTATCAAACACTACTGGTGTACAAGTGCACATTTATATACTCCTTGGTATGCCACTATGTTTCCCAGGAATCGATTTGAATCTATTTATCACACCATGTTTCACATATGTGAACCAGAGGCAGCGGGTACAAAAAAAAATTGATCCTCTTGTTGACATGATTCTGAAGAAATTCCAGGAAGCATTTTACCCATTTGAAAATGTGTCCATTGAGAGAGATAAAAAAGCTAAAAAAAACCATGCATTGTTGTTTCTACCAAGTCTGTAGTTGGAACTGTTGAGAGCGGATTGCGAAAACCGCAAAGCAAGCCGAAGATGATCCATGAATATAACATGGCGATGAATGGCTGCGACAGAATGGACCAAATGGTTGGATATTATAATATCCATGATAGGAAAACCATTAAGTGGTGGAAGAAGATCTACTACTGGATCTTTAAAATTGCACAGATCAATGCTCGCATCCTATATTCCATATGCCAAACAGAGAAAGGAGGAAAAAAACTGTATTTGAAGGATTTCCTAATTTTAATTCCTTAAAAGACATGCTCCAGAATATGCGGCCAAACTTCTTTTCGGATGATTGATTGGGAGCAATTGTGTTTATATTTTAGAATAGTGGTGTTTGTTCAGTAGATTCAACAGGATTAGCAGTGATTTAGCAATGATCAGGATAGCAACGCCCCTTGGTAAGTGCCATGTTTTCATCATTTGTACCTTTTTTTCCAATTATTTTAAAAATTATATTATTATTTTTATTATATTTACAATATAATACAATCCTATAGCCATAATTCCATTACCAACATATTCATTGTGCAATCCCCTTTATTTTGATATATAATACAACATTTCTGCTACACTTTTAACCATCTTCATAACATTATTGTGACACACCCCTACTTCCAGTTTTCTGCCATAATTTTTTTTTTCATTTTGTGTGAAAAAGACCAAAACTTCCTTTTGAGTAATTTTAATGAGCAATACTGTTTATATTGTTGAAAACATGTGGTGTTCGTTTGATTATTCAGTAAATTAAACATGATTAGCAGTAGAGCAGTATAGAAAACACATTATAAGTGCAATGTTTTCATCATTTTTACCTCTTTTTGTCCAATTATTTTACAAATTATATTATTAATTTTATTATATTTACAACCTATAGCAATAAATCCATTACCAACATATTCCTTGTGCAATCCCCTTTATTTTGATATATAATACAACATTTTCTGCTACAATTTTAATCATTTTCATAACATTATTGTGACACACCCCAACTTCCAGATTTCGGCCATTATTTTTTTTCATTGTTGTGAAAAAGACATGGTTCAGAATATGCACAAAAACTTCCTTTTGGGTGATTTTAATGAGCAATACTGTTTATATTCTTGAAGACAAGTAGTGTTTTTTTGATTATTCAGTAAAGTAAACATGATTAACAGTAGAGCAGTCTAGAAAACACATTATAAGTGCAATGTTTACATTATTTTTACCTCTTTTTGTCAAATTATTTTACAAAGTATATTATTATTTTTATTATATTTACAACCTACAGCAATACTTCCAATACTTACATATTCCTTGTGCAATCCCCTTTATTTGGATATATAATACAACATTTCTGCTACAATTTTAATCATTTTCATAACATTATTGTGACAGACCCCAACTTCCAGTTTTCTGCCATTATTTGTTTTCCATTTTTTGTGAAAAAGACATGGTTCAGAATATGCACCAGAACTTCCTTTTGGGTGATTTTAATGAGCAATACTGTTTATATTTTTGAAGCCAAGTGGTGTTTGTTTGATTATTCAGTAAATTAAACATGATTAGCAGTATAGGAGTGTAGAAAACACCTTATAAGTGCAGTTTGTTAAATAATTTTTACCTCTTTAATTTCAGTTGTTATTATTAAACCTCTCATTATTGTCATAATATTTGTAACCTATCAATTAATTATTAATACTGTCATGGTCCTTGTGCAATCCTCTTTAATTTGATATGTAATACAATAGATCTGCTACCATTTTAACCATTTTAAAAGCATTACTATAACACACCCCTACTTCAAATTTTCTCCCATGAATTTCTGTTTGGTCAGGACCCAATTTTTGATTGGTCGCGAAAGAGTTAAGTACTTTTATTGCCTATTGCCAATAGTCTGGGACTTGTCTTTCTTCTCATGCTATATTAAACAGTCTTGTCAGACAATTAACTCCTGGTCTCTCCACACGAATGAATAGCTTCTGTGGTTATTACATCTAGACACGGTGATTACTTTGTAGAACTTTCCTGTATAACTGAGTTTACTTTTGCGTGGATGAAGATTGGTTCTTGTTGTTCACAGCTTTTAGGCACAACAGTGGGGTTTTCTATTTTATGTGTGGGGTTAAGTAGTTCTTGAAATTATTCTGCCCACCTTGCTAGTCTTTGTTTTGGGGATTAAATATTGGTGTACCTCTTTTGCTATTTATGTATATGGTTGAATTGGAGCATGCACCTCTGTTTCTCATATTGTTATTACAAAATGTTCTTTGTGAGTCTATGCTAAGGGTCATCATCTGCTCACAGTATATTCTCCAGGATTCTACTTCAGATGCTATTTTTTTTTCGTTTGGTAATTAGCCGCGCTAATCTATAAGTAACATCGTCTTGCTCATATTTAGTTGTGGTCCATTTTTTTTAGCGCTACTTCCTTTCTGGATATGCTACCTTTAACTTCATCGTTCTACCAAGCTGCTCTTTACCTTTTGTCCTATAATAAATGTAAGCAACATAAATAGATGATCTTTTTGCACCACCTGAGGTATATTGTGTTTTTGGCCCCATAGTTTTAGGCCGATCGGCAATAGATGGATGATGTGATCAATGTCACGCTAGTCATCTTTACTTTCCAGGAAACTCCATGGTACCAATATTAGACTGGGTTGACATGCGAACCTAGGTTAGTTTTTTTTTTTTTTTTAAATCTCTGCCTAGTTGGGGTTTCGAATATACGACCACCGGACCGGCAGGCCAGCGTGCAGCATCTATAACCGTAGTAGTAATGCAGTTGATAATGTGACATGATTAGTGATACTGTTTTCTAGAAAATGTAACAGGATTAGTGATAACTTGTTCCATAAATGTAACAGAATTAATGATAACATTTTCTATATAAATAACAAGATTCGTGATAACCTTTTCTAGAATATGTGCCAGGATTAATTATAACGTTTTCGAGAATATGTAACAGGATTAATGATAACGCCCCCCCCCGCCCCCCAATATATATATATATATATATATATATATATATATATATATATATATATATATATATATAGCATACTTAATTATAAAGTTTCCGATAAAATGTAACAGGATTAGTGATAATGTTTTCCATAAAATGTAACATGATTTGTTATAACATTTCCGAGAAAATGTAACCTGATTAGTAATAATGTTTTCTAGAAAAATAGCAATATTCTGGATAAAACTTTTCTGAATATGTAGCAGTATTTATGATAACATTGTCCAGAAAATGTAACAGCATTAGTGTTAACATTTCATAGAAATATAACTTGATTCACAATAACGTTTAACAGAAAATGTAATAGGAATAGTGATATCGCTTCCGAGAAAATGTTACAGGATTAGTGAAAAACTCTTCAATTAAATATGCTCTTTAAAGATAAAATCGTCCAGAAAAATGTAATTTGATTATAGATAAGATCTCCCAGGAGTTGAGTTGAGTTGCGATGAGGTGCGCTAAGAACTGACATAACTGAACTCAGGTCATTCCCATACACGCTCCGTCCGCTCGTCCAACAGCCAGCAGAGAGTCACACTACTAATCATTCCCGCCGCTATCTGATTGAAAGTTCTTCTGGTCTTCCCTCTCAGGTTTGAGATTCTACCAGAACCTCTGCCAATCCCCCGCAATCTCATCCTTTCCACATACGGTTTCTCAATCTTGTCCCCCACTTTCTCCACCTGGTCCCACGGGCGCACGGCCACCTCCCTCTTGTCCATAAGTAATCTACCACCAAAATGTGCATTTCCTGCCAGTATATCAGCCTGTTCATCCCCCCACACTCCTGTATGGCCAAGGCAAAAACATCAATACAATCCTTACAATTTGTGGCCTATGAAGAGAGGTGAGCCATTCCACACGACACATTCCTTTCTCCACTTTACTAAGCATACTTCTTGAGTATGTGATGAAGACAATGTGTGTTGCAGTGGTCTCCTCTAACCAACGGACAGCTGCTGTGACTGCTTCCAGCTCCATTCTCATGCTAGGGGTCGTAGCCTCGTATGCCAGACTCACAGTTTGTAAGAATCGTTCATTAGCCTTTGCAATAAAACCCCAACCACTCCGTCTGTTTCTCACCACTGACCCATCAGTATAAGTCACTATGTCACCTTCATGTGTGTTAGTCTGGATCAGTTGTTGCACCTCAACCTATATCCGGCCCGCTGCCTATTCTCTGCACTCACGACCCAGTGTTATTATTACATTATGCCAGTCCGTCATGTCTTCCGGTACTTCAACCCACTCTTTTCACGATTGATGGTCTCTAGATCACAAACCTGACGTGTAGATATTTCCGTCTGTGCCATCCAGGACCTGCCTCGTCTTAGTCTATGACCCTTGACCATATCAAGGAGGAGTGGTTACACAGCTATCTGATTCAATTGCCGAAGCCTGGCAAATACCACACAGAAATTCAGGGATATCGAGTTATAACCATGCAGAATACAATAGGCAAGTTGCTGGAGAAGTTAATTGCCAGGAAAATATCAAGCCAGCTAGAGAGGCAAGGTGTTTTCCCACCTACCCTGGGTGGGTACCGTCCAAAAAGAGAAACCTGGACAATGCAGCAGTTTTTGCCCATGATGTCTTTGAAGGTTTCCACTCAGGCATTGAAACTTTTGCTGCGGCGATGGACCCTGAGGACGCGTACAACAGAGTACCATTGGATTTTTTAATGCTTCAGCTTCGTGAACTCAAAATAAGTCCATTCCTCCTTAGTTGGATCGCTACAGCCCTCTTCAAACGGAAAGTATTTTTTTTTTAGATGTGGCAGTTGGACTTCAGAACCAACAACAATATATCCTGGCCTACCACAGGGATCACCATTATCTCCAGTACTGTTCAACGCCTACACAGTGAGAATCACCAGTGAGCAGATCACTGGACCTGGAAGGACATTGTCATTTGCCGATGATGTTTTGGTGTATCGTCAGGGTAAGGATAGAGAGCAGGTTGCTATGGAACTACAAACCGAACTTAATCGCATAAGTATTTGGTGTGATAAAGCTGGGGCAATGGTCAACCCAACAAAGGCAACAGTGACTTGGTTCTCGTTGAATAATCATATTGTCAACACTCCAACACCAACTGTAAAGCTGTGTTCAGAGACGGTGGAAATAACGCAGGCAATGAATTACCTGGGGATACGGTTTGATTGAAGCCTTGCTTATAATGAGCACATAGACCAGGTGATAACAAAGGATAAACGGGGTTTGGCTGCGATGCGGGTGATGGCGTCAGCAAACTGTGAGCAGCGCCATCTATGTCTTCTGTACGAGGGGCTGGTCATGTCTGTTTTTGAGTATGCAATGGCAATCCCTACTCTCAGCCGTAAGCAGATAGAAAGGATGGAACGGACACAGAATGAAGCTATGCGCGTTATTCTTGGATGTACAAGAGATAAAACATGCAGGGCGAAGCGCTACCTTCTTGATTTTCCAACCATTGAAGACATAATACAAGTTTGCAGAGCAAGCGCCTACCTCAGAGTTAACGCAAACACACAACATCCACTGCATAGTGAAATTATGAAGGTGAAGCGCAGCAGGTCAAGAAGAGGATGGTAGTGGATGCGTCAAGTCGAAGACATTTTTCAACAGGTGTGTTCACTTGAGGACTTAGAACCTGGCGAGGAGTGGGTAAAAGTGCCAACACATTTCTGCACATCCTTTTCAGTTTGCATCCAACTAGATAGAAAATGCAGACAAGAAAATCCGGTTTCTGTGGAGGCTGAAGTACAAGCGTTGATTGTCGAGAATTCGCTAAGCGGTGATGCTGTCATTTACACAGATAGGTCGGTCGTCCGACATGTTAGAAGCTCATGGGCCTTTACGGCTCGGTCCAGAGGAAGAATTGTGAAGGAGGACTCTGGTGCTTTCACTGAAACCACAAGTAGCCTGACTATGGAAGTCATGGCAGTAAGCAAGACAATAACATGGCTCGAGACACAGACATTCACTAGGACATGTTTCCTTAGCGCCTCAATGAACATGATCAAGAAGATAGAGATGGAGTTGATCTGAAGAGAATGGTTGCTGTCTCTGGAGTGGTCTCGGCTGGCAAAGATTAGTTTCATCTTCGTGCCAGGGCATGCGGGAGTACAAGGAAATGAGCGGGCTGACAAGCTCGCAGGTGAGGCTACGGTGGAGCGCGGAAGCGCCATGAACCAGGCTGACATTCTGAATGCTCTACGAGAAGTAAGACTTTTGCGTGAACCAAGTGATGACTGTGAATCTACAACCATGGCCAGACTGCGAGAACAGCAAATTAAAAGAGATGTGGCCAAACAAGAACACTACGCAGGAAGCCAAAGAAGATTGATAAACCAACACAGAACTGGTGTCGTTTGCCGCTACACGCTGCGGGATTTGCTGAGGAGGGGATCCGAGCACTTATGGATTGAATGGTTCGATGTGCAATGAGGATGATCTGTTGACTAACTAACTATCTAACTAACTAACTAACTAACTAACTAACTAACTAACTAACTAACTAACTAACTAACTAACTAACTAACTAACTGACTGAATGACTTGACTAACTAACTAACTAACTAACTAACTAACTAACTAACTAACTAACTGTCCATATCAATGGGTTCATGCAGCGGGTGATCCCTATCTGCAACAACTCTCAGGTACCATCTGGCCTGAAGGACCCTATGCCTATCCGTCATTGTTGATAGCGCCAGCATATGCCTCATGCATATAATTGGTGTGTCCTTTGTGCATCCCAGGATCACACCCATGGCCACATTTTGCCTGCGCTCCAAACTTTTCAGCGGGCTCGTTGATACTGCCAGCAGCCCCAAACTCAATGGCATAAATTATTATCTGCTGAAAGAGCCTGTAAAGCACCCTCTGCTCTACCCCGGTAGCTGCCATCGACCTAAATTCATTAAGTCCCCTACCAGCCTTCACCATCTTCACTTTCACATGAACCTTAAAAGACATACACCTGTCAAAGGTAATACCCCAGTACTTCAATTTACTCTCTCTACTAAGAGGACATCCATTCAATATAATACCCGGACATTTGCATTCACAACCTGGTTATCCAAGGAGTACCACACAACCGATGCCTTGTCTGGATTTATAATGGCCCCTGCGTCCCTGCACCACTCCGTCACACTGTTTACTGCCATCTGTAAGTCTTTAGCCAAACTGCCCTTGTCCCTGCCCTGCCTGTACACTAGCACATCATTTGCAAATGTCAAAATTCTACCCACACCTGGTGTCTCAATAGCTGCGACTTTGCTGATGTAGACAGTAAAGAGCACTGGGGACGTGGCAGATCCCTGTGGCAACCCAGATGTAATAGTACTTTTGTCAGAAGTCCAGGAACCCAGGCGTAGTGCAACCTTACGCTCATAAAGGACTGCCGCAACCTAACTGACATGGAAAGGGCAGACTTCTATGTTCAACATAGTTTATATCAACCGATCATACCTGACCCTCTTATACGCATCCTCCAGGTCAAAATCTACCGCCACTGTCTCTTGTTACACATGGAAGCCTTCATAAACATCAAATGCAAATGTTGCCGCATTGGCCCAGGTATCCTTCCCAGGCGGGTATCTCCCGAACCCTTTGGAAAGCACATTACAACTTTCCAAATGTCGCTGGAGCCTGTGGGCTACTATCTTTTCGAGGACATTCCCAAAGGTGTTTTACAGGGTTAAGATTCGGTATCCATTAAGTATGGAGTGATCATTACATGGCTTTGGGAGTGAGACCAGGTAGTTATGTAGGAAATGTAACAGTATTAATGAGACACTCTTCAACTAAACACAACAGTTACTAATACAGTTTCCAATACAATGTAACAGGATTAGTGATAAACCTTTCACTTAAATATAACAGTTAGTGATATAATCTTCAGGAAAATATAACATCTCTTACGAAATAGGCACTCTCCCGTTGTGTGTGCTTCACCTCGATACCGCAAGGTACAAGAGGAACCTAATGAGAAGAGATGAGATGTCCATATATCGAGATTTCCATGGACTATTTAATTCTTTCTGTCCATCGTTTGCGTGGCCAGCCTCTTCCTCTGCTTCCGTCAGGTCTTTACATCATTGCTTTATTTGGTATACTGTTAGTTGGTAATGTGGTTATATGGCCAAACCATTTAACCTGTTGTTTTCTGATGAAATCAAGCGCTGCTTTAACCCCAACTTTAGTCCTGATTACTTTAGAACTGTATTTCTGATTTTCTCTCTTCTTGATACATTGAGTAATCTTCTCAGGAATCTCATTTCTGTTGTTGTGATTCTTCTTTTTTTTTCTGTCATTGTCCAGGTTTGGCAATGAGTTGGTAGGAAGATTGTGTTTTAGAGTGTTTTCTTAGTAATTATTGATACATGTTTTTTCTTTCGTATTGGTGCCTTTTGTCCAGTGAGTTGGTTTGTCTTATTGTATCTGTTTTCGATCTCGTCTATTGATTTGCCAATTAAAGATATTATACTTCCTAGGTACTTGAAGCTGCTTACGTGATTCATGGGGTGTTCTTCTGGATGAATGTTTTTTGTTCGTTTAAAGCTGGATTTACATACAACGCAAAATGTCAAGTTTATGTGAATGTGTATTTAGTTAAATGAGGATTTCTTTGTGAATCGTGACGGTAAGATCACCCATTTTTCAATGTTACCAATTATCGATCTACGACAACGTGAGAATTAACCATGCATGGCTAGCAAGTAAACGTCACGCACGACCTACAGAAAAGCCTGCATATTATTTTATTCCTTGCCTTATCGAGCTGCCTATGTTGCCAAAATGTCCTCCAACTTGCGATCATCAACTGTGTCCAAGCGGCACAATGTAAACAAGAACAAGACGGGACAAATTTTGACGAGCACGCCAGCTCAGCGAATGAATCGATCATCTACATCGCCAACCTCAATCGTGTTGTCTAGTGGACAATCAGACACTGAATTCCAGCTGGACATACAACAGAATTCACCAGCTCAATCTAATCAAACCAGCACATCACATTCAAGCACTCTTTCTTCGGCCAAACCACAGAGCCACAATGATATTGATTGTCGTGAACTTATTCAGGCTTTGGAGATGAGGTTAACAGATTTTATTGCCAGCAACACCACTAATATTATTGCTGTGCTTAAAAACGAAAACCTTCTTCTTCGAGAAGAAATCCGCCTCCTTAGACAAGAGAAGGAAACTTTCAAAGCATCAATACATGCTTTAGAACTAAGAAGTGCACAGTCATCTAATAAAAGTGCACAGACAGAAACTACCCTTGGTGTGCTACCAGTGAATGTTCGTCGCATAATGACATACAGACAGTTTCTACAATCAACAAAACTACTTCTAAACCTGTAGAACGCACACCATCCATCTACCCCATTGATGTGCATATCAGCAACAGGTTCCAGGCCTTAAGTGTAGACTCTCCAGCAGCAGACCAGGAATCACAAAGTTCAATTGTTACCACTACTGAGCATCAACAACCAACGCAAGAAAGCTATAATAATCAAGAACACAAGAAAGACCGCAGTGGTCAGTGGCAACAACAGCCCAAACGGACACGCCAGCAGCGTGACCTTACAATTGATGACAGTGCAACTCATGTTATCATTGGAGACTCCCTGCTGAAGGGAATCTATAGTGATCGCATGTCATCTTCTGACAGCGAGTCAACTTCAATCTTTCATCTACCAGGCGCTGACATTGATAGGCTTACCGCTACACTGCGAAAATTCCAAGTGAATGAGAGAATTAAAAAAGCGACAGTCCATATTGGTGTCAATGACATAATGGATAATAACATCATAAGCACCTCACAACTATCTACGCTGGAGGTACTGTTACGAAATAAATTTCCTAACTCATCTATGTTCATTTCATCCATCATTCCACCATGTTATGGATTCCAGCGTCGGACTGCCGATGCTGCCAATCTAACTTTGTTTAAATTTTGTAAAGACAATGCCATTAGTTTCATTAATAACACCCCGTACTTTACTTCGTCGTCCGGGGCTCCTAAGAAAAAACTATACAGGGATCAAATACATTGTTCCAAGCTAGGAAGTAGTATACTAGCGAAGAACATAAAATATCCCGAACGTGCACAACAACCAGCACCAGTTACAGGAGTAACCCGAACTTCACCCCCGGCGACAGCGACATCTAAGTGTTCAGAAAATGCTCCTTCTCTTCCTGCACCACCATTGCCTATACCCCAGGAATACAATGCCGTGGATAGCAACCCATGCTCCAATCCCAATGTTGCTAACTATGATGGTTTGTTTCCTCCCTTGCCCATAAAGCATCCTCCCCCTATTGTGTCAAAGGGGATAACGTTAAACAATGTTGCTGTGCCCCCGATGTATGCTTCTAATGTAGGCACTTCCAGTAACTCTCACAGCAGTGGTCCCTCGTTGGATGGTAATCTACACTCCTATCAGTGGAACCGCCAACTTCAACAGCTAATGCAATACAATCCTGCAGCCCTGCATCAAGCTTTCATGATGTCACTCCAGCACAGACATTTTCCTACCCCATCTAATAGTCTTAACTACTACTAAATAAAGTTTCAAAAACTCTGAAAATTTCTACCGCAAGCGACATCATCCTTTCATCGTGCAATGTTCGCAAATCACGATCAGTGGCTTCACAAAGATGGCCTAAGTATAGGCCATCTCAACATCTATCATTTGCTCAATAAATTACCTGAGCTTTCGGTAATACTGTGCAAACAATTCCATGTGTTTGGAATCACAGAAAGTCGTCTCAACGACAAAATATCCGACTCTGAAATCACTCTTAAGGGGTTTAAAGTAATTCGAAGAGACGCAAATCAAAAATTAGAGACAGGTATTGCTGTATACATTTCCAATTCTCTCAACTGTTACCGTAGAAGTGATCTCGAGTCAGTAGAGATAGAATGTGTTTGGTTAGAGGTGAAGCCAGCCAGCCAACAGCCGTTTCTCACTGGATACCTATATAGGAATCCGCGTGCTGGGTACAATTGGTATGACTGTTTCACTAAAATGATGGATATAGTGTTTACAGAAGGTAGAGAAGTCATGATATTAGGTGACTTTAACATAGATATTCCTAAATCCAACCAGACATGGGACGATATCATTCTTTCTTACAATTTCAAACAACTAATAAACCGTCCCACAAGGGTTACTGACACATCCTCAACTATAATTGATCATATATATGTTACTTGTCCAGATAATATTGTTGAATGTTCTGTTCCTGTTTGTACAGTTAGTGACCACTACCCGGTATGTTGTACATGGTCAAGAATTGGGTTCAAACCTCTTAAACATAACATGTAAGTATCAAATTTAGGAATTTTAAAGCATTCAACCAAGATTTATTTTTGCAAGACTTAAGAAAAGCAGCCCTTGATCACGTTGACCAACTTCCTGACCCGGACGATGCATTAGCTTTCTGGACGAAGACAGTATACAATGTGTTCGATAAACACGTGCCAATCAAAGAAGTTCGAGTCAAAAATCAACATAAATCCCCATGGGTCACTAGAGAAGTGCTGGAAATCATGAGAGAGCGAGATACAGCACACAAAAATAAAGACTTCATCAATTACCGCAGACTAAGGAATAAGGTTAAATATGACATTCGTAGGATAGAAAAAAGATCATTTTAAAAATTTGATTGTAGATAATTCAAACAGTACAAATATATGGAAGGCTATTAACTTGCTAACCAATAAGAAACGCCCTACAGAATCAGCAATACCAAATTCTATAACATGCGATGAATTCAGTTGGTTCTTTCAATCAGAAATAGAGACTCTAAAGTCTTCAATACCAGACTCATCGTGTAATTTAAGTTCACTGGCATCATTCTGTGAGGAGAAGTGCACCAGAAATATTCCCGATGAGATTCCTTTAAATTCTGTTGCAGACGTTTATACATATCTCTTGAACCTCAAATCAACAAACTCACGCGGCCTAGATGGTATAAGTAATAGAATTCTTCGTTGTGCTGCACCAGTCATTAGTGAGTCCTTAACGTTCATATATAACCAGTGCCTGGCCAAAAACTACTTTCCATCTGCTTTTAAAATTGCTAAAGTGTTTCCGCTAATTAAAAATGGCTCAATCGATAATAGCGTTTTGGGTAATTATAGACCTATTTCCTTATTATCGTCGCTATCAAAACCACTAGAAAAACACATTCATAAAATAACGTTACACCATTTAATAAACAACGATCTAATAATTAACAGTCAATCTGGGTTTCGACCTAAATATTCTTGCCATAGTGCTCTAACAAAAATTACCGATAACTGGCACTTAAACATCAACAACGGTAGAATTTGTGGAGCGGTGTTTGTAGACTTTAAAAAAGCTTTTGATATGGTAGATCACGATATTTTAATTAGAAAACTAAAGCAAATGAAGACAAGCACCAACATGGTGAACATAATTACGTCATTTCTATCCGACAGGCAACAAGTCGTGTCCTTCAACAACTGTCTATCAAGACCCACACAGCTTAATATTGGTGTGCCTCAGGGCTCAATACTAGGTCCGCTGCTTTTTGCAGTTTATATTAATGATCTTCCTTTATATATCAATACAACTTGTGATCTATTTGCTGACGACTGTACTATATATACTAGTCAAGAAAACCGTAGTGAATTAGAGAATTCTTTACAAAAGGAACTTGATAATCTTACTAGATGGAGCAATGAAAACCGCATGCAAATTAACATCGGCAAAACCAAATCCATGCTAATAACGACCAGACAAAAACTACAGACACTAGCCATAACTGGATCACCGCTCGAACTCCGCATGGGCACGTTACCTATAGTTAATGTGACTGAACATAAAACACTAGGGCTTTTAATAGACAGCCATTTGAACTGGAGCTCTCATGTTCACGCTCTTACCAAGAAAATAGCACAAAAAGTTTACCAACTTGCTAAAATTCAGCACTTCCTGGACGAAAGCACACGAAAAATATTCTATACATGCTATATCCAATCACATCTCGATTACTGTTCCACAGTTTGGTATGGTTGCCCTAAATCTAATTTAAAACGACTATGTTCTCTACAAAACCGCGCTATTCGTCTGGTTTCTGGCATAAAGCACGTTGAAAGTAATAATTTGTACAGTCATCTAAGACTTCTACCACTACAAAAGCGCTTCCTTTTCAACAAAGCCAAATTAGTGAATAAAATTATATCTCAAAATACCCCAGAGTATCTTCTGCCGCTGATTCAATCTAATGCAATGAACAGCAAGCGCCTAAATTTGTTACATGTCTCAAAGCCTAGATTGAACCTATACAAAACATGTTTTGCCTATTCTGGTGCTCACTTATAGAATCATCTGCCTCCAGATCTGAAAAATCCAATGAGTCCCTACACATTTAACCGAAATCTCTTTCAATACTTAATCCATACCGACTATATGCCACCATAATTCATTTACTGGTATAATTGTTCAGCATAATTGTTCATTATAATTGTTCACTATATATGTGTGTGCGTGTGGGAGCGAGAGAGAGAGAGAGAGTGAATTAGTGAGAGTGAATGAGTGAGCGTGAGAGTAAATGAGTGAGCGTGAGAGTGAATGAGTGAGCGTGAGAGTGAATGAGTGAGCGGGAGAGTAAATGAGTGAGAGTGAATGAGTGAGCGGGAGAGTGAATGAGTGAGAGTGAATGAGTGAGCGTGAGGGTGAATGAGTGAGCGGGAGAGTGAATGAGTGAGCGTGAGAGCGAATGAGTGAGCGGGAGAGTGAATGAGTGAGAGTGTCTGAGTGAGAGTGAATGAGTGAGCGTGAGAGTGAATGAGTGAGCGGGAGAGTGAATGAGTGAGCGGGAGAGTGAATGAGTGAGCGGGAGAGTGAATGAGTGAGTGTGAGAGTGAGCGGGAGAGTAAATGATTGAGCGGGAGAGTGAATGAGCGAGCGTGAGAGTAAATGAGTGAGCGTGAGAGTGAATGAGTGAGCGTGAGAGTGAATGAGTGAGCGTGAGAGTGAATGAGTGAGCGTGAGAGTGAATGAGTGAGCGTGAGAGTGAATGAGTGAGAGTGAATGAGTGAGAGTGAATGAGTGAGCGTGAGAAGGAATGAGTGAGCGTGAGAGTGAATGAGTGAGCGTGAGAGTGAATCAGTGAGCGGGAGAGTGAATGATTGAGCGTGAGAGTGAATTAGTGAGCGTGAGAGTAAATGTGTGAGTGTGAGAGTGAATGAGTGAGCGGCAGAGTAAATGATTGAGCGGGACAGTGAATGAGTTAGCGTGAGAGTGAATGAGTTAGCGTTAGAGTGAATGAGTGAGAGTGAATGATTGAACGGGAGAGTGAATGAGTGAGCGGGAGAGTGAATGAGTGAGCGGGAGAGTGAATGAGTGAGCGGGAGAGTGAATGAGTGAGCAGGAGAGACAGAATGAGTGAGCGTGAGAGTGAATGAGTGAGCGGGAGAGTGAATGAGTGAGCGGGAGAGTAAATGAGTGAGCGGGAGAATGAATGAGTGAGCGGGTGAGTGAATGAGTGAGCGTGAGAGTGAATGAGTGAGCGTGAGAGTGAATGAGTGAGCGGGAGAGTGAATGAGTGAGCGGGAGAATGAATGAGTGAGCGTGAGAGTGAATGAGTGAGAGTGAGAGTGAATGAGAGAGAAAGAGAGAGAGTGTGTGTGTGTGTCAGCGTACGCATGCGTGTGAGTGTGTGTATATGAAAGAATACAGATAGAGAGAGAGAGAGAGAGAGAGAGAGAGAGACAGAGAGAGAGAGAGAGAGAGAGAGCTGAGCAGATGCATGTCATGTAACACGCATGTTATGTAACACGCGAATCCATATGTTTGTGTATTCTCATCTGTCATATTATAAGTTAAATACCATTTGATTTTATCATGTATAATCTAAACGTATGTTCATTACTGTAGTTTGAGTGAGAGAGTGAGTGAGTGTGAATGAGAGACAGAATGAGTGAGCGTGAGACTGAATGAGTGAGCGGGAGAGTGAATGATTGAGCGTGAGAGTGAATGAGTGAGCGGGAGAGTGAATGAGTGAGAGTGAATGAATGAGCGGGAGAGTGAATGAGTGAGCGTGAGAGTGAATGAGTGAGCGTGAGAGTGAATGAGTGAGCGTGAGAGTGAATGAGTGAGCGGGAGAGTGAATGATTGAGCGTGAGAGTGAATGAGTGAGCGGGAGAGTGAATGAGTGAGAGTGAATGAATGAGCGGGAGAGTGAATGAGTGAGCGTGAGAGTGAATGAGTGAGCATGAGGGTGAATGAGTGAGCGGGAGAGTGAATGAGTGAGCGTGAGAGCGAATGAGTGAGCTGGAGAGTGAATGAGTGAGAGTGTCTGTGTGTGGGAGTGAATGAGTGTGAGTGAATGAGTGAGAGTGAATGAGTGAGCGTGAGAGTGAATGAGTGAGCGTGAGAGTGAATGAGTGAGCGGGAAAGTGAATGAGTGAGCGGGAGAGTGAATGAGTGAGCGGAAGAGTGAATGGGTGAGCTGGAGAGTGAATTAGTGAGAGTGAATGAGTGAGCGGGAGAGTGAATGATTGAGCGGGAGAGTGAATGAGTGAGCGTGAGAGTGAATGAGTGAGCGTGAGAGTGAATGAGTGAGCGTGAGAGTGATTGAGTGAGCGTGAGAGTGAATGAGTGAGAGTGAGAGTGAATGAGAGAGAAAGAGAGAGAGTGTGTGTGTGTGTAAGCGTACGCATGCGTGTGAGTGTGTGTATATGAAAGAATACAGAGAGAGAGAGAGAGAGAGAGAGAGAGAGAGAGAGCTGAGCAGATGCATGTCATGTAACACGC
Source organism: Cepaea hortensis (assembly GCA_963921405.1). Classification (NCBI taxonomy): domain Eukaryota; kingdom Metazoa; phylum Mollusca; class Gastropoda; order Stylommatophora; family Helicidae; genus Cepaea; species Cepaea hortensis. The sequence continues at coordinate 84,372,370 of OY992892.1, forward strand.
ATGTTATGTAACACGCGAATCCATATGTTTGTGTATTCTCATCTGTCATATTATAAGTTAAATACCATTTGATTTTATCATGTATAATCTAAACGTATGTTCATTACTGTAGTTTGAGTGAGAGAGTGAGTGAGTGTGAATGAGAGACAGAATGAGTGAGCGTGAGACTGAATGAGTGAGCGTGAGAGTGAATGAGTGAGCGTGAGAGTGAATGAGTGAGCGTGAGAGTGAATGAGTGAGCGTGAGAGTGAATGAGTGAGCGGGAGAGTGAATGATTGAGCGTGAGAGTGAATGAGTGAGCGGGAGAGTGAATGAGTGAGAGTGAATGAATGAGCGGGAGAGTGAATGAGTGAGCGTGAGAGTGAATGAGTGAGCATGAGGGTGAATGAGTGAGCGGGAGAGTGAATGAGTGAGCGTGAGAGCGAATGAGTGAGCTGGAGAGTGAATGAGTGAGAGTGTCTGTGCGTGGGAGTGAATGAGTGTGATTGAATGAGTGAGAGTGAATGAGTGAGCGTGAGAGTGAATGAGTGAGCGTGAGAGTGAATGAGTGAGCGGGAGAGTGAATGAGTGAGCGGGAGAGTGAATGAGTGAGCGGAAGAGTGAATGGGTGAGCGGGAGAGTGAATTAGTGAGAGTGAATGAGTGAGCGGGAGAGTGAATGATTGAGCGGGAGAGTGAATGAGTGAGCGTGAGAGTGAATGAGTGAGCGTGAGAGTGAATGAGTGAGCGTGAGAGTGATTGAGTGAGCGTGAGAGTGAATGAGTGAGAGTGAGAGTGAATGAGAGAGAAAGAGAGAGAGTGTGTGTGTGTGTGTAAGCGTACGCATGCGTGTGAGTGTGTGTATATGAAAGAATACAGAGAGAGAGAGTGAGAGAGAGAGAGAGAGAGAGAGAGAGAGAGCTGAGCAGATGCATGTCATGTAACACGCATGTTATGTAACACGCGAATCCATATGTTTGTGTATTCTCATCTGTCATATTATAAGTTAAATACCATTTGATTTATCATGTATAATCTAAACGTATGTTCATTACTGTAGTTTGAGTGAGAGAGTGAGTGAGTGTGAATGAGAGACAGAATGAGTGAGCGTGAGACTGAATGAGTGAGCGTGAGAGTGAATGAGTGAGCGTGAGAGTGAATGAGTGAGCGTGAGAGTGAATGAGTGAGCGTGAGAGTGAATGAGTGAGCGGGAGAGTGAATGATTGAGCGTGAGAGTGAATGAGTGAGCGGGAGAGTGAATGAGTGAGAGTGAATGAATGAGCGGGAGAGTGAATGAGTGAGCGTGAGAGTGAATGAGTGAGCATGAGGGTGAATGAGTGAGCGGGAGAGTGAATGAGTGAGCTTGAGAGCGAATGAGTGAGCTGGAGAGTGAATGAGTGAGAGTGTCTGTGCGTGGGAGTGAATGAGTGTGATTGAATGAGTGAGAGTGAATGAGTGAGCGTGAGAGTGAATGAGTGAGCGTGAGAGTGAATGAGTGAGCGGGAGAGTGAATGGGTGAGCGGGAGAGTGAATGAGTGAGCGGAAGAGTGAATGGGTGAGCGGGAGAGTGAATTAGTGAGAGTGAATGAGTGAGCGGGAGAGTGAATGATTGAGCGGGAGAGTGAATGGGTGAGCGTGAGAGTGAATGAGTGAGCGTGAGAGTGAATGAGTGAGCGTGAGAGTGATTGAGTGAGCGTGAGAGTGAATGAGTGAGAGTGAGAGTGAATGAGAGAGAAAGAGAGAGAGTGTGTGTGTGTAAGCGTACGCATGCGTGTGAGTGTGTGTATATGAAAGAATACAGAGAGAGAGTGAGAGAGAGAGAGAGAGAGAGAGAGAGAGAGAGAGAGAGAGAGAGCTGAGCAGATGCATGTCATGTAACACGCATGTTATGTAACACGCGAATCCATATGTTTGTGTATTCTCATCTGTCATATTATAAGTTAAATACCATTTGATTTTATCATGTATAATCTAAACGTATGTTCATTACTGTAGTTTGAGTGAGAGAGTGAGTGAGTGTGAATGAGAGACAGAATGAGTGAGCGTGAGACTGAATGAGTGAGCGTGAGAGTGAATGAGTGAGCGTGAGAGTGAATGAGTGAGCGTGAGAGTGAATGAGTGAGCGTGAGAGTGAATGAGTGAGCGGGAGAGTGAATGATTGAGCGTGAGAGTGAATGAGTGAGCGGGAGAGTGAATGAGTGAGAGTGAATGAATGAGCGGGAGAGTGAATGAGTGAGCGTGAGAGTGAATGAGTGAGCATGAGGGTGAATGAGTGAGCGGGAGAGTGAATGAGTGAGAGTGTCTGTGCGTGGGAGTGAATGAGTGTGATTGAATGAGTGAGAGTGAATGAGTGAGCGTGAGAGTGAAAGAGTGAGCGTGTGAGTGAATGAGTGAGCGGGAGAGTGAATGAGTGAGCGGGAGAGTGAATGAGTGAGCGGAAGAGTGAATGGGTGAGCGGGAGAGTGAATTAGTGAGAGTGAATGAGTGAGCGGGAGAGTGAATGATTGAGCGGGAGAGTGAATGAGTGAGCGTGAGAGTGAATGAGTGAGCGTGAGAGTGAATGAGTGAGCGTGAGAGTGATTGAGTGAGCGTGAGAGTGAATGAGTGAGAGTGAGAGTGAATGAGAGAGAAAGAGAGAGAGAGTGTGTGTGTGTGTAAGCGTACGCATGCGTGTGAGTGTGTGTATATGAAAGAATACAGAGAGAGAGAGTGAGAGAGAGAGAGAGAGAGAGAGAGAGAGAGAGAGCTGAGCAGATGCATGTCATGTAACACGCATGTTATGTAACACGCGAATCCATATGTTTGTGTATTCTCATCTGTCATATTATAAGTTAAATACCATTTGATTTATCATGTATAATCTAAACGTATGTTCATTACTGTAGTTTGAGTGAGAGAGTGAGTGAGTGTGAATGAGAGACAGAATGAGTGAGCGTGAGACTGAATGAGTGAGCGTGAGAGTGAATGAGTAAGCGTGAGAGTGAATGAGTGAGCGTGAGAGTGAATGAGTGAGCGTGAGAGTGAATGAGTGAGCGGGAGAGTGAATGATTGAGCGTGAGAGTGAATGAGTGAGCGGGAGAGTGAATGAGTGAGAGTGAATGAATGAGCGGGAGAGTGAATGAGTGAGCGTGAGAGTGAATGAGTGAGCATGAGAGTGAATGAGTGAGCGTGAGAGCGAATGAGTGAGCTGGAGAGTGAATGAGTGAGAGTGTCTGTGCGTGGGAGTGAATGAGTGTGATTGAATGAGTGAGAGTGAATGAGTGAGCGTGAGAGTGAATGAGTGAGCGTGAGAGTGAATGAGTGAGCGGGAGAGTGAATGGGTGAGCGGGAGAGTGAATGAGTGAGCGGAAGAGTGAATGGGTGAGCGGGAGAGTGAATTAGTGAGAGTGAATGAGTGAGCGGGAGAGTGAATGATTGAGCGGGAGAGTGAATGGGTGAGCGTGAGAGTGAATGAGTGAGCGTGAGAGTGAATGAGTGAGCGTGAGAGTGATTGAGTGAGCGTGAGAGTGAATGAGTGAGAGTGAGAGTGAATGAGAGAGAAAGAGAGAGAGTGTGTGTGTGTAAGCGTACGCATGCGTGTGAGTGTGTGTATATGAAAGAATACAGAGAGAGAGTGAGAGAGAGAGAGAGAGAGAGAGAGAGAGAGAGAGAGAGAGAGAGAGAGAGAGAGAGAGCTGAGCAGATGCATGTCATGTAACACGCATGTTATGTAACACGCGAATCCATATGTTTGTGTATTCTCATCTGTCATATTATAAGTTAAATACCATTTGATTTTATCATGTATAATCTAAACGTATGTTCATTACTGTAGTTTGAGTGAGAGAGTGAGTGAGTGTGAATGAGAGACAGAATGAGTGAGCGTGAGACTGAATGAGTGAGCGTGAGAGTGAATGAGTGAGCGTGAGAGTGAATGAGTGAGCGTGAGAGTGAATGAGTGAGCGTGAGAGTGAATGAGTGAGCGGGAGAGTGAATGATTGAGCGTGAGAGTGAATGAGTGAGCGGGAGAGTGAATGAGTGAGAGTGAATGAATGAGCGGGAGAGTGAATGAGTGAGCGTGAGAGTGAATGAGTGAGCATGAGGGTGAATGAGTGAGCGGGAGAGTGAATGAGTGAGCGTGAGAGCGAATGAGTGAGCTGGAGAGTGAATGAGTGAGCGGGAGAGTGAATGATTGAGCGTGAGAGTGAATGAGTGAGCGGGAGAGTGAATGAGTGAGAGTGAACGAATGAGCGGGAGAGTGAATGAGTGAGCGTGAGAGTGAATGAGTGAGCATGAGGGTGAATGAGTGAGCGGAAGAGTGAATGAGTGATCGTGAGAGCGAATGAGTGAGCTGGAGAGTGAATGAGTGAGAGTGTCTGTGTGTGGGAGTGAATGAGTGTGAGTGAATGAGTGAGAGTGAATGAGTGAGCGTGAGAGTGAATGAGTGAGCGTGAGAGTGAATGAGTGAGCGGGAGAGTGAATGAGTGAGCGGGAGAGTGAATGAGTGAGCGGAAGAGTGAATGGGTGAGCGGGAGAGTGAATTAGTGAGCGTGAGAGTGATTGAGTGAGCGTGAGAGTGAATGAGTGAGAGTGAATGAGTGAGCGTGAGAAGGAATGAGTGAGCGTGAGAGTGAATGAGTGAGCGTGAGAGTGAATCAGTGAGCGTGAGAGTGAATGATTGATTGTGAGAGTGAATGAGTGAGCGTGAGAGTGAATGAGTGAGCGGCAGAGTGAATGAGTGAGCGGGACAGTGAATGAGTGAGCGTGAGAGTGAATGAGTGAGAGTGAATGAGTGAGCGGGAGAGTGAATGATTGAACGGGAGAGTGAATGAGTGAGCGGGAAAGTGAATGAGTGAGCGGGAGAGTGAATGAGTGAGCGGGAGAGACAGAATGAGTGAGCGTGAGAGTGAATGAGTGAGCGGGAGTGTGAATGAGTGAGCGGGAGAGTGAATGAGTGAGCGGGAGAGTGAATGAGTGAACGGGAGAGTGAATGAGTGAGCGGGAGAGTGAATGAGTGAGAGTGTGTGTGTGTGAGTGAATGAATGAGAGTGAGAGTGAAGGAAAGAGAGAGAGCGAGTGTGGTGTGTGTGTGTGTGTGTGTGTGTGTGTGTGTGTGTGTGTGTGTGTGTGTGTGGGGCACGCTGGCATCACTACTTTTACGTCACATACTTTTTATGTACACATTTTTCTCCATGTTTAGCCTTGTTTATGTTTACAACATTCATTTCACAATGTTTATTTTTCTTCCTATGTAAATGTATAATGCTCTTGATGAACGAAAGACGAGTGATTGGAAGGGCCGAATGTAAGACGGGCCTGCGCGCCCAATTTGTGACCCTAATAAAGTTGATTTGATTTGATTTGATTTGATTTGTTCTTTCGTCTTTGGTTATATTAATTACCTCTGTTTTACTGTTTTACTTATGGGTCTTTTCATGTTGTGTTCCATACACATTTCGTTAAGACTATTTATGTGATCTTGTAATTGTGATTCTAATTGTGCTATTAATGCTTGATCGTCAGCAAACAGGAGTTCCTTAATGGTGTGGTGTGCTATTGGTTCTTCTGCTGTGTTCTGTTATTCATGCGGTATTATTACGGTCTCTCTTTGGCTGATTTCTTTACATATGCTGTCTATATAGGTTATGAATAAGAGGGGAGACATGACACAACCTTGTCGTACTCCGGAACTTAAGGTGAAGGGTTCTGAGCATCCTCCATTTGTTCTTACTGCATTTCACTGTTGTTGTATAAGCTTCTACATAAATTTGTTATATGTGTACTCACTCCATATCTTTTAAGGATTTCCCATAGCTTGTTTCTATCAATGCAAATGCCTTTTCTTGGTCGACAAAGGCTAAGTAGAGTATTTCATTAAATTCTATTACTATATTTTATATACTAATATATACTATATACTTTAATCTATATACTAATTCTATTATTATATCTTACTGTGCATTCACTGTTTTTGTATGAGCTTCTAGAAAAATTTGTTATATGTGTAATCACTCCATATCTTTCAAGGATTTCCCATAGCTAGTTTCTATCTACTCTATCAAATGTCTTTCTTGGTCGACAAAGGCTAAGTAGAGAATTTCATTAAATGCTATTTATTATTCTCTTAGTTGTCTAAGAGCAAAGATTGCATCTGTGCATTCTTTGTTTACCCTAAATTCAAGTTGTGTTTCGCTTAGCTGGGATTCTATTATAGGTCGTAGACTTTTCTCTAAAATTTTGCAGGATATGTTCCCTGTAGGACTCAAAAGGGAAACGGCTCTGTATTGCGTACATTCTATTTTACTGCCTATGTGTTTCCAAATTGGGATAATTATGGCGTTCGCCAGTCTCATGGTGTTTACCATGTGACATGTTTAATGATAAACTCTTCAGAAATCAATGGCAAACTACTGAACGTAAAACTTGCCAAGACATCAGCAACAGCTAAAAATGCTGGTGTTTACTGCCAACGTCCTGTAAAGGATATGCAACTAACTAACCTCAGTCAAATATATAGCAGTTAGTGATAAATCATTCAGTTAAATATAACAGTTAGTGGTAAAAGTTTATAGAAAATGTAACGCGTTTAATGATAAACTCTTCGATACAATATACAACAGTTAGTGATCAACTCTTTAATAAAATATGTAACACTAAGTAATAAACGCTTCAATAAAATACGAGTGGAAGTCAATAAGTAAGTCACAAATGGCTGTAGAAATATAACTGAATATGATAACAACTTGAAACCAGTTTATTTTTATACATACATTGTCCCTTTATTTCTCAACATAATTCCCACCAACAATGATGCACTTATCACATTGTTTTATCAGGCCTTCCAAACCGGTTGCATAGAACTGCGTGCTCTGTTTTCTAAACCACGTTTTCATTTCACATTCAACTTCGGCGTCATTCACGAAATGTCTGCCACCAAGGTGGGTTTTCAGTGGACCAAAAAGGTGGAAATCGCTAGGGTTAAGTCGAGGCCGTAAGGTGGATGTTCCAGAACTTCCCACTTGAGTTGGTTAATTTTCTCCTGAGTTAATCGAACCGTATGTGGTTTGGCATTGTCATGAAGAAGCAACACTCCTTTAGCCAGCAGTCCTGGACGTTTTCTTCGAATTGCATCATAAAGCATCGATAGAACTTCACAGTATGATTCAGAATTCACATTGTCACGTTTCTTCTTGAAATTTGTTAAAAGCACTCCTTGACAATCCCAGAACACTGTCAGTATAACCTTCCCTGCTGATGGCGTAACCTTGAATTTTTGGACACAAGTCGAAGAAGGATGTTTCCATTGCATTGAAGCACGCTTTGATTCGTGCTGGTAGTGATGAACCCATGATTCGTCCCCAGTAACAATCATGTCTTCTCCTTCATCTTCTTATCGACAGAGATGATGCAAGGACAGGCGGAATCGGTTCATTTTGTGTTCCTCCTTCAATTATCTAAGTACCCACCTTGAGCACACGTTATTAAATTTCAATCGATCATGCATTATGCTGTATGCTGAACCATGTGGGCACCCTATTGCAGATGCTAGATATTCTATCGTTACTCGCCTGTCACCTCTAATCATCTCCTCCGCCCGCTGCACGGATGCTTCTGTTGCAATCTCAACAGGACGATCAGATCGGGTTTCATTAACAATGTTAGAGCGTCCTTGAGAACATTATTTCTATCCAGCTATGCACCGCTTTACGGGACAAACATTTGTCAGCATAAATAGGAATAATTTCCTTATGAATGTCCTTTGCAGGCAGCCCTTTTGCCAACAAAAAACGCACAATAGCACATTGCTCTTTGGATGTACACTCCGTAAGTACAGTCGCCATTGTTTGTGCGCTGTGAATGTTCATGAGACACCAAGCGCCACCTGACGAACGGGAATCTAAAGTTCGATGATGCTGTCACTTAATGACACCTGTAGAAAACACCAACTGCATTTACCTGCCATCCCACAGAACTGTGTGACTTACTTATTGACTCGATCTCGTATATACACATAGTGGAAATTTTGTCAATGAAATATATAACAGTTTCTGCGTCATCGATTGGACGGCACATTTTGGAAACCGACCACATGTTTGATAGCGACATTGTGTTTCATATGTTGTTTAATACACAACATGGTCGCATGTTAAAGCTGGCACAAGCAATCACTATCCATTTACTGAAGCCAACTTTGTGCAAACAAAAAAACCTGATAGTCAGTTTGAAATTACAGTGGTGGACAATTATAATTACTGTATGAACATGTGTTGTATATTTCAGCTTGAAGGATTTATCTAATATTGTTTATGTTGTGTGATACCTGCAGTATGCACCTGGCGAGCTGCAGCGAAATACGAGGGTAAGTTAATAAGTAAGCCACAAATGGCTGTAGAAAAATAACTAAATGTGATAACGTGAAACCAGTTTATTTTTATACATACATTGTCCCTTTATTTCTCAACATAATTTTCACCAACATTGATGCATTTATCCCATCGTTTTATCAGTCCTCTCAAACCGGCTGCATAGAGCCGCGTGCTTTGTTCTCATTTACCTGTCATCCCACAGAACTGTGTTACTTACTTATTGACTCACCCTAGTCTCTTTTTTTTTCCACCCAGCTATGCACCGCTTTACGGGACAAACATTTGTCAGCATAAACACCGAAAACCCACCTTGGCGGGAGACATTTCGCAAATGACGCAGAAGTTGAATGTGAAGTGATACCGTGGTTTAAAAAAACAAAGCACGCAGTTCTATTCAGCCGGTTTGGGAGGACTGATAAAACGATGGGAAAAGTGCATCAATGTTGGTTTAAATTATGTTGAGAAATAAGGGACAATGTATGTATAAAAATAAACTGGTTTCAAGTTGTTATCTTATTTAGTTATTTTTCTACAGCCATTTGTGGCCTCCTTATTTATTTCCCCTCGTATGTCAGGCCATAAATCCTGCAGAACATTGTTTGTGTCTTCGTTATTCAAGTTCACTACTGAAAAACACTGTTTTGAATAAAATGTATAACAGTTAATGATAAAATGTTTACTAAAATATATAACAGTTAGTTATACATTCTTTAACAAAATATATAACAGTTAGTAATAAACTCTTCAATTAAATATAGCAGTTGGTGTTACAACTTCCAGAAAATGTTACATGTTTAATGATAAACTCTTCAATTAAATATAACAGTTCGTGATACAATCTTCCAGAAAATTTAACGTGTTTAATGATAAGCTCTTCAAGTAAATATAACAGTTAGTGATACAATCTTCCACAAAATTTTATTACGTTGATAAACTCTTCAGTAAAAGTAACAATTGTTGATCAAGTCTTCAAGAAAATGTCACAGGATTAGTGAAAAAGTTTTCTAGAAAATGTAACAGAATTAATGATAAACTCTCCAAGTTAATATAATAGTTAGTGATAATATGTTCAAGGTATTTCAAAATCATAATGATGATGACTGTAAGATTTTCCGATGTAATACTTTTACATTTAAAACTAGATACAATATACAAGCACAACTATGAGTATGAAGCATTTAATTGAAGTATAAATATGATAATGAAACAATTAATGCACTTACAAATATGAACATGATATTTTTTTTTGCTTTCTATGTTTTTGCAGAATATATTTGTGGAAAGCAACTGTAGAGTTATGCTTGGAGGCTTTGGGATCGCAAAAATATTGGATTCGTAAGTTTTGAGTTTTTAAAACAATAATCAGTTTCATTGCACACAGAAATGTCAAAAGTTCTCCAGTCTCCTCCCACATATAACCCAAAGAGAATCTTAGCACAGTGTACGAAACTGGTAGCACCGACAAGGATACAAATGTGTGTATACCAGAACAATATATGCTATAAATATTCAGGATATTAAGTTAATGTTAGTATCTTCAGTAGCAAAGCAATGTTTGTTGGCTGTGTAGTAAGCCGAACCCCGTCTTTCAATCTCATCCACACTAGAGCATTCATTCTCTAACAAAAATTTAGCAAAGGCTGAAGGAATAGATGATACAATTTTGTCTCTAATGATTAGATCTTCCAATCTCTGATAACTTTTTTCAATTTTAGCTGCTGACGTCCATTTGGTGAAAATATCTCGGACTAAGCAGAGGTAATCAGAGAACGTCTGAGTCGGTTTTGGGCTCAATTTACTGAATTGTTCTCTGTAACCTGCCTCATCTAACATAAAATGTGCCATAATCTTAGATTTCAGATAATGGTAATCTTTTCTGAGGTCTTTGGGGATGGTTTCAATAACTTTAAGAGGTTCCCCTGACAAACTCCTCATGTACACAATATTCCATTCAGACAGTGGAACTTGATAATGTTCCATTAAAGTTTCAAAATTTTGGGTAAAGGCTGCGATGCAGTCACCCGAGGTATAATTACGTACAATACCTTGATATTTCTTATACTGGTTTTCTTTCTCCAGTCTCTCAGATTTCTTAGACTCTTTGTTAATCGCAGTCTCAGTATCAAGCTGTTTCATCTTCAACTGTAACTCCAGTTCTTCTCTCTTACTCTGAGCTGCTATTTCTGCCTTTTTCAACTCACTATCTATCTCAGCTTGCTTTGTCTTTTCAGACAATTCTGCTTGCTTTAAGGCTGTTTCTGCCTCTCCTTGTTTGGCAGCCATCTCTGCCTGCTTTCATGCTCTTTCAGCTGCTCTTTCTTCACGCTCAGCCGCTTTCTCGCGAAGGTATTCAGAGTATTTATTCTCACTCCACTTTGTTAACTCATCACCTGTTAACTTTAATTTTAACCCCATATCAATGAAATCATTCAATGAAGACATGATGAAAAATGTCAATGAAATACCAGCCACACAAAATATGTTATAAGTGGTTAGTAATCAACAATTTACAATCTGTTTATATGGACGATATGTGCCTAAAAATGCATTTTTAAAGTATACGAAAAGGAAAAAAATTATACTAAAGTGCCCTGGATGCGGTGAAGAACGGTTGGAAAATCGGGCTAGGAACTGTAGGGTCGCTACTTCAGACTACAAATGACCTCTACGGCAAGGTTTCGGATGGTACGGAAAAACCTGCTTTTATTTTGGAAGAAGATAAATTAGCGTCTATTTGTTGGTGTGTGCCTGCTTGTCACTAAGTGTTGATTAGGTTTGTATGGCGTTGAGTGTAATTGTATGTCGTAAGTTTGTCCGTCAACAGTTTTTTTTACAATACACGTTACTTTCTTTCCAAACACTTTTCGCGTTCCACAAACTCAATGCACAAAGACAATCTACAAGTATCTTAAATCTCTACAACATTGATGACACATCACTTACATCAAGATGACATTCAGTAAGGACATAGACATCAAGTTTACAAGATGGCGACAAGGTCAAAATGGCGACAAGATCACAATGTCGACAAGGTCAAAACGGTGACAAGTTTCACAAATCACAAATGTTTTACACGCTTACAGGATCAAACAAAATGTATGCATTGTACGTTTACAAATGATCTTACACATGTTTAAATAATGTAGTAACAATCAAAATGAGCCTTCCCTGATCACATTAACACATTTAACTCTAATCCAAGTAAATTACGTTCACATCTAAGTTCAAATCTAACTAAATTAACGCTGGACGAGACCTTCACGTTCAACAAGGACGAGCTACTCACGTTCAAATATACTTAAATTAAAGCGGGACGAGCCCTCCACGTTCACACATGTCAGGGTCTTAAACTTGGCTCGCTTGCCTAACAAGTGTGAGACAGTACAAATACAACGTGATTTGACGTAAGACTCAACGACACATCGTTCGATGGATTTATTAACATATCAAATACAGAACGATGATCACAAATATATATAATGGATACTTTACAACTTACATCCACAATACAGTTCACAAGTCTGACTCGCAAGATGTCCAGACACTCGCCTTTCAATACAGAAACCATACAACGCCTTTCTCTCAATCACACGTCCGTCCTGTACCGTGTCCCCAGAGCTGTCTGGACCTGGTTCGCAACTTGCCTCCTGCCTGACGTGACGTCACGTGGCAGGCGTGCGTCTTGCGTTGGCGGCCTGACCGCTGGTCAGCCAGCGATCTCGCAGGCCGGTAACTCCTATTCGCCTGGCGGCGCAACGCAGTTGTTGCATCCCTTACTGGGAGCTAAGTCGCCTGGCGGTCGTAACGATGTCCCTGCATCGCTGTCCCCTGTTGGACTCTGACACTGCCTTTACTTCCGAGGAAATTACTGGCACCAATTTTAGTCTGGATTGAACTGGCAGCTACCGAATCAGTTTTAAAAAACGTGAAACCGCTCATGATACAGTTTAGAACCCATGCTGACCAGGCCGGCAGGTGAGCGCCCCTTTCACCAAAAGAGAACTATATCCAAGCACTGCCACTGCAGGAAGTCAGTTCACAATGAGAGTATCTACATCAGGACAAGACAATCGTCTGTTGAGTTGAGCTGAGTTGAGCCAAGAGCCGACACCCCAGCATCTGGGACTTTCCTATACGTGCTTCGTCCTCATCCTCAACAGCCAGTGAAGAGTTCTAATACTAATGGTACAAGTTTCAGTCATATTATGCATGAGTTTGGCCTTTCCTAGAAGAACTGAGTGTTTAACTCAACCTAGCTTTCTTTAATCTCAGTGTTTCCATAACAACACGTTTTTTCTGTGTCAGTATGCATGAATGGTGCGATGCCATACATCGTAGTTCGCTGGCCTACCTATGCAGTGGTGCCGGTTCAGTTCCAGCTGAGGAAAGTTATTATTTCCGATTTGCACGGATCTGGAGAAAACCCGGCTTCATAGAATGGGACACATTTTCTGGGAACTGTCTGCGCAGGAAAGGCCTAACTCGTCACATCTCACCGGGTGTGTCTGCTATGGGACTTTAATTACACTGTTACATGTCATCTAGTTATGTTAGAATTATCAGGTGCCTTTCTTGTGACACATAGATCTAGGGTCTATATCTACCATGTTTATTGTCACCTACGTAACTCAGTATTATCGTGTGCTTATATTGTGACATGTAGACTCAGCAGAAAAGCAGAATTATGGAGGATAAGTCACTGAACCTATGTACTTTTTCAACTGTATTTGTACAATCTTTCAATGAACGATTAATTACACCACAGACAAGAAAATACTCACATAATTTCACAAGCTGACTTGTGGATAGTAATATTTAGGAGTATGTGATTCATATGGGCCCATGGTTGGGGTATGTTGACAATGGAGTAGGCCTACCTAAAACTGTGGAGAAAATATTAAAACCCAGGCAGTCAGTTTGTGCTGTGTTCAATCACGACCTAGTGGCACCCTAATGAGCCCTCTCTGCAGATGTGAAGTTCCAGTACCTGTCTTGCATATCCCACTAATGTTTGAGCTAGGAGAGCTGTAAGAGAGCAGTGAAACAGAGTTTTCGGGGAGATAATAGACACCCGGTCTGGGAGACAAGTCTTCACACTAGCCTGACTCGAAATACCAACCAACCGACCAATGAAAGAGGTAGTTGGCATTTTTTGACTACATTGTGAGAAGAGAAAACCCGGAGCATATTGTAAAACCTGGAAACATTTACCGATAGAGAGAAAGGAAGGACAGCGAGAGAAGATTCTTGACCACCTTTCACTATTGCACGGAAACATGTCAACACATGAACTGACGGTTACAGTGTGTTAGACCTCGCTTGGTTTGGAAACGCATGATCGCCAACGTAATTCAGCATCGCACTTAATGATGATGACGAATTATATATGTCTTGATTTCCTAATGTATATTTGTTAGATTTAGTAACGTTATGCCTGCATTATTTAAAAAATGCATTATTTAATATTGCAGTGACATGTGGTCCTTGGGATGTGTCTTGTATGAAATGATCACCCTACAACAGCCGGTAATGTCATAGGGATATAGAAGAAATCATACTAATGTACTGTGCCTTGTGAAGACGGACACGTGTGTTCGCTGTACTATGTAGATTGTGTGGGGAGATAGAAATATATGTGTGTTTTATTTTGTAGACCAGGGGTGGCCAACCTTTTCAGTAGGCGGGCCAAATTTCAGAAATAATATTTCCTGCCGGGCCAGGCACCTAATATTTTTTGTTTGTTAATTAAAGTAAACAAGCACGCGTGCTACAACTTCGACCTCATCGTCGCTTCCCAGGAGGTGAGATCATGGTCAAACGCTTGCCTGGTTTAATGTAAAAAAAAAGCAGACATAACTGAGAATCAAACATATTTATTAGTCAATTTTAAAATATTTAAAAGTGAGACATCCGACTTTGTTTTGCAGAATTAATTGCATCAAAACTGATCTCGACTGATGTTCTCGCTACACGCAAACGGTTTTCCAAATGAACATCAGTAATTCGTGTTCTCACTTGCGATTTGATGTGCTTCATGCGACTAAACAGCTGTTCACACGCATAAGTGTTTCCAAATAGCCAAACACTTGACAGAGTATGTTTGTAAAACGCAGTATATTTATCCTTGTCAAAATAAATTTGATAGAACTCTTCTAAACCAACATAAGGGAATTTCTCCTTTAACTGTGTATCACAACACATTTCACAATGTTCCATTTGTAATCTTCCTGGTAATAAATTCACGTCTACCACGAATGGCGTTGCAAATGCACAAAAAAGCACATTATGTTTTTAAAATCCTGAAATTGGTTTAAAAGTTCGAGGTTTAAGTCAGATATCAAAGAAGTGTATTTATTCGCCGTATCCTGTGTTACGTCTGGTTGCAATGACAATGTTGGAAAATGAGTAAAGTTTTTTTGTCGTCAACTGTTGTTCCCAAAGACTAAGTTTCATTTGAAATGCAGAAATATGATCATACATCTTATTAATTAATTGATCTTTCCCCTGTAGACGAGTATTAACGTCATTTAGGCGGCTAGTTATATCGACCATAAATGTAAAGTCGCAAACCCACTCTTTGTCTTCAAACGCTGGGATACATTTTGACTTGCTTGCAAAGAATGATTGTATTTCTTGCTGCAAATCAAGCACTCTTTTCAACATTTAGGCAAGGGTCAGACATCTTACTTCTGCATAAAATGTAACGTGATTATAATCTGAGTCCAAAAATCCAGAAATTCTTGGAACTTACGGTGATTCAACCCGTTCGACGTAACGAAGATCACTATTTTGACGACCAATCTCATGACCTGGTCCATTTTGAGGGACTTCGAACATAAATTCTTCTGATGAACAATGCAATGAAAATTTAGCATTGAAGTATTACCGACTTTGGAGGCCTCATTTTCAATCAATTTTACGAAACCTTCGTGTTTTCTAACCGTTACTGGAGCACTATCCGTTGTTAAGCCCGATAAGCTGTTAAGTTGTAATGAAAAGCGATTCAATGTCGATGTAAATGCCTCTAAAAAATTGCGCGTGGCTTAGTTATGTCCTTAACGTGTTAGCTTTAACACATTGCATACATGGATATAGCCTCCCTATTAGAGAACGTTCCATTAAATGAGACAGTGAAAATAATAAGGGAACGCATTAAAGACAAACAACTAAAGCTATGCGTACCATCATCTATTCTGGAGAGGCTATTATTATTATATACCGCCAACATACAATTCAATTTTCTAACAAAGTCATACAGCGAAATTGACGGAGTGGCCATGGGGAGTTCTCTTGGTCCTATTCTAACGGAAATCTGTATGGCACATTTAGAAGAAAAGGGATCCTCAGACATTAACAACTTGGTTGTCTACCGTCGTTATGTGGACATATACTAATTATCACCACAGACGAGCTACAAGCAACATCGTTCCACACCATAATGAACATGACGCACAAAAACATCTCTCTATCTATGGAACACGAACAGAACGAAGCTTTTCCGTTCCTAGATATTCCAATGAGACGTAGAGCAGACGGCGCAATTCAAAGATCGGTGTACCACAAAGAAACACGGACTGGCCAATACTTACATTTTCAGAGTTTCACACCTGTCCAGTACAAACGGGGCTTAGTACGGACCCTGTTTGCCCGTGCTAGGAAGATATGCACCAATGACACACTGACAGAGAAATGAAAAACTGAATAATGTCTTACACCTGAATGGGTACTCCACACGATATGTAAAGCGCCACTGCCAACAGCCGAAACCAAATCCATGCGAAAATACAGTCCCTAAACTGAAGTTATTTATTCTGCTAACCTTTCGAGGGGATGCCGTAAAGCAATGTCTACAAGACCGGCTCATCACAGCAGTCGGTCGAACATTCTGTGCTGCATCTCCAGTTATTAGGTACAGAACCACACCGATTCCCAACCCAGCAGTAAAAGAACCTGTTTCTCTGTACGCCAAAAACAATTGTATTTACCAATTCACATGTAGGTCCCAGTCTACATACCTTGGCAGAAAAGAGTGGCAGTTGAACAAAAGAGTTGCTGAACACATACCTCAACGAATTGACAAGATACTACACACAGGCGATGGGAGCTTAGTGGAGCCTATACGCCGGAAGCTTCCTGCTTTATCAGTTGCTAGGCATGTGCTGGAAAGCGGTCATGTGATTGATAGAGACAGTGCCTTTCGCGTGTTGTTTAACACGCAAAATACTCGTTTGCAGAAGCCGTAATGATTAATCTACACACGCCAGTTTTGTGCAAACAGAAAGACGTGTTAGTCAGTTTGAAATTAACGTGGTTGACAATTGACATTACTGTGCGAACATGTCTATATTTCAGCTTGAAGGATTTATCTAGTTAATTTACTTTATGTTGTGTCATTTCTGTAGTATGTACCTAACGAGATGCAGCGAAATATACTATTGTTTGTGCCTTCGTTATTCAAATGCAAAGTAAGTTGATGAAAGAAATGAGATGAGGCAAGTGAAATATTCCGGCCAAGCCTTATAAAACTATACTGGATGGCAAGGATAAGGGCAAGAGAGCAAGAGGTATACAACGATACAAGTGGGAAGATAATATCAAGAGATGGATGAACATCAACCTGACAGAATGTACAGTCAGGGCAAGAGAGACAGACAGTGTTGGAGATCCATTGCAGCCAACCTTTATTGTGGATACAGCACTTGATGATTGATTTAGTAGTAGTAGTAGTAGTAGTAGTAGTAGTAGTAGTAGTAGTAGTAGTAGTAGTAGTAGTAGTAGTAGTGGTAGTAGTAGTAGTAGTAGTAGTAGTGGTAGTAGTAGTAGTAGTAGTAGTAGTAGTAGTAGTAGTAGTAGGATGAGGAGGAGGAGGAGGACTAATAGTAGTAGTGGTAGTAGTAATAGTAGCAGCAGTAGTAGTAGTAATAGTAGTAGTATAGTGTAGTGTAGCCAATAGCATATTGTGATTTTCTTGATATGTATCTGAAAGTTGCTTGTTAAATGTGTTCAATATTTTAAGATATGAAATATTATGAAGAAGTAATTATTTGTTGACTTTCTCACACATTTATAGTTTCGAGCAACAGACCGGCAGAAACTTGTATATAAAATTGGCAAGTATGTATCTGTTTTCATGCTTTGCATACTTTGCAATTCTATCATCATCATCATCATCATCATCATCATCATCATCATCATCATCATCATCATCATCATCATCATCATCATTATCATCTTCCACTTCTGCCGTCAAGCGTTGTGGGGAGGAATAATTTGCGTTCCAGCGCCCGGTGGGCGGCACTGGATAGTGTCATTCCGTGTGGTTGTAAAATGTCTCTGATGTCGTCAATCCATTTTCTTCTTGACCGCCCTCTTGGTCTCGTCGCAGATGAACTTTGATGTAAGGCCAGTGATGGTAATTGATGGTGTTGCATTCTAACGACATGGCCAAACCTCTTGATCTTCTATCTTTCAATAAATGTGGCACAGTGTGTTGATCCCACTGTCTGTCTGATAACAGCATTTCTTACTCGGTTTCGGATTGTTAAGTTGCCAGCTCTCCTCAGGCATCTCATCTCGCAGGTGTTGATTTTGCGAAAGTGCAATTCTATGTTTTTGTTAAATAATGCACAAATTGTACAATAGCTATCGTACTATCGCAGTAATAGGTCATAGTCATGCTAGAACAATCAGGCTACGTATCAAACAAGGAGGATTATCGATAAGTTAGAATGTTAATTACAAGAAGTACAAGCAGGTCTCAGACAGGGCAGAGGTAACAGCTGTCATATCTTAATATGGGAACCATATTTGAGAAATACAGAGAATACAATATAGACTTTCTCTCTGTCAGAAGTTGGGGTGGCCACCGCCTAGATGAAAGTATTATTCACTGGCGAGCAACCCCAAATAGTCAGAATTTGACTAAGGACAAAATCTATCTGGCTGAACTACAGATTATGCCCATGAATATCCAAGCATACAGCTTCAAGTGTCTCGTAACAAAATATAATTAGCTGTGCTAGATATTCGACAAGGAGTGGGAAGGAGAAGGTTAGCTGAGGTAGATTTTAAAGTCTCGATTTTGTAGAGTACTTGACAACTATCCCGGTGCAGATTTTCTCACCTAACTGTACCCTTCCTTGGTGTCTAAGTAAGCCCATACCAATGTACACACACAAATATGCATGCACGATTGGAAAAAAATATCAGATAATTCTTGAGTTTAAAACAAACTACACTCAATTTAATTACAAACAATATTTTTCAACATATGATGGTTTTCTTGAGGATGATGATGAACTATGCAATATACACTCATACATGTGAAATGATGGAAAGTACATATGCATAACATTGAGATCCTCGGATCCTGGTTGGATCTGTGGTCCAGATCAGCTAAGCAGCTATGGTCAGATCAGAGAACAGCTGGACAGTGTTCAGAACAGTAGTGTCTATTCTGTTCCCCCTAGTTCCTCGTTGTCACAGCACGGGTACTGGATTCCTGTTGTGGGTTTGGAAGAGAAAATCAAGAATGTGTATTTTCTAGTTCTACATCAGTACAATCCTAAATAATACCTACATTCTATAACCCCCCCCCCCCCACCCCTATACAGTGACCAGTCTGGCCGAGTTCTCTTCCAGATTCACTGTGCGTTAACTATCCTCCTGCTCCCTACACGCCTCTGTCCTACTGTCTGGGAAGGACTCTTCCAGTCTAACAAGCCTGTAGTTATTACAATTCCTGCCATCACTTCTAACGTCCGTCATGATGAATAAAGTGTCCTAAGTTCATGTCCATAATTCAGACACTCGGTTCCTCACAGTGAGTACCATCCAACATTTGGTTTCGTAGATTACAGGGTCGGTAATTGTATCATAGTAGTACCTGATCATCCGGGCTTACAATCCGTGATCAGCTCTGTAAAAGACTTCTGTGAGTTACGATACATGCTCGTGCACCACACACTGGAAGGGTTAAGCACCATAAACTCTATACCAATTGTGTATAATGTCTGTACCATTACACCTCTGCTACAAATGCGATCAATAGGCAAGGTACCAATGTGCGCACAATAGCATGACACTTCATATTGGTAGGTTTACATATGACAAATCAATATAGCAGATATCAAATACACATAAAATATATTTATTGATTGATTGATTGATTTAGGAATCGATATCACAGCATTCGGGGCATTCCCATAAGTGCTCCGTCCCCATCCTCAGCAGCCAGCAAAGAGTTCCAACACTAATAGTACCAGTAGCAATCTGATTATAAGTCCGTCTCGCCTTTCCTTTGAGCGTTGAGCGTCGGCCAGATCCCTTCGTCACTCCTCGTTGTCTCATTCTTGCCAGACCATGGTAATCCATTTGCTCCTCCGAGGTGTGCACGTGCTCCCACAAGGCCGCAACCACGTCTGCCTTGTCATGTATCAATACTCCACCAAGTTCTGCAGAGCCAGCCAGAACTTGGTGGAATATTGGTAGTAGAGTACATAAAATATATTAATTAAAATAGACATACTATGATACTTTAACATAATAGCATTATGCAAAATTAAGTAAAAATATTGTTTACATAAATATGAGGCATATAAACAAGTCTCCTTGAAGTAACCACCCAGGAAGCTGCATTGTTAATCTGCCTGGTTCAGTCACCTCTTAGCCCCTATCGTGGTAAGAATAAATGCTACATAGTCAGTTGACTATATTCTGTATAACAAATGCACACACAAAAGGCGACTAGGCTAGTGTACAAAGAAATAACAAGCATCTAACAAGACACATGACAATCAGAAGTCTATTTAGACATCGCGAAGATCTGACTAACATAAGTTGCCTACTTCTCAGAAGAAGAACACATAAAGCACTTTGATATTGTACACTGAATTGAGAAAGAATAGTGCACACTCAAGTAACCTGAGACAATGATAGTTCTTGAAATATAGACTGAAAGACATAGACTGAAAACGGGTACATACATCTAAAAGACTTGAATAGTTAATGCGAAATAACATTCCTAGTGAGGTCTAGCAGACATATGACTACAGAACATTAAACTGGGTGCCTACCTGTTCTAAAGTCAGACTTATTCTGACTTGAAACCTACAAGCCTAGGCTTTTTAAACTAAGTACCACAAAGGGCATTAATCTCTTTGGCACGATCCTGTCTGATTCATTGTATGTTTATTTCAATTCCCCACAGTCCTGTTTAATTGCCTTCATGGATCTGTTTCACACATCCCTATAGTGCAGGCACATTATCTCCCAGCATGTCCAGTCCTAACTTCTTTCTGAACATCTAGCCCTCACACCTGTGACCGTGGGCAGTCTCTAGTCAGCCAGACTTTCATACCTTGCGCCTCTCTGTCTGGTACAAAGTCCACAGGTTCAGTGTTAATTGCCTCTGTCAGACACCCAACACCTAATTTCTGGATCCTTTCCAAATCATCTAGGGAAAAGAGGGTGGCCGTAAGGAATTGACAGAGGGTGCGGAGAGGAACCAGTTCAGTTGACACAGAATTGGAAGAGGCTGAAAGGTATTTAAAAAAAAATTAAAGGTGCAGGATTTCAAACTCCAGGCAGCAGAGGCAAAGAGGATTAAGTACAAACAATTTATCAATGAAGTCGGTGGGGATGTGACATTGAAAATGTTCTGGATGCTGCACCGGCAGATGAAGAGATAGATGATGCATGGTACACATGGCACCGTTTATGATGATAACAACCGACCTATGACAACTGACAAGGACAAAGATGAGGCTTTACTTGCCCGATTTTTAAAACAGACGGAACAGCAAGATAGGGCTATTAGAGATAACGTCAGAGAAGCCTTGTCACGGGACACTTGGAAGGAGGACTGTGAGATTAAAGTAGAGAACATTAGACGGGTACTGAAGCGGGCTATAGACACGACGCCAGGTCCAGATGGGGTGAGATACTCCCATATGATGAACATAAATGATGGGGACTTGGAGGAGATGGCTATTTGTTTCAACCTAAGCATCAATACGGCGGAAATACCCCACGATTAGCTGCATAGCTACCTGGTCCCACTCCCAAAGCCAGGTAAAGACCACTCCAGACTTAACGGATACCGATACGCATAGCAAAGTCCTCGAAAAGATAGTAGCCCGCAGGCTCCAGCAACATTTGGAAAGTCGGAATCTGTTTCCCCAAGGAATCGGGAGCTACCGGCCTGGAAAGGACACCTGGGCCAATGCTGCAACTTTTGCATTTGATGTCTACGAGGGCTTCCAGGATAAACAGGAGACAGTGGCGGTAGCTCTTGACCTGGAGGATGCGTATAACAGAGTTAGGTATGATCGGTAAATACACACACTGTTGGACATGGAGGTCTGCCCTTGCCTTGTTAGATGAGTTGAGGCGGTCCTTTATGAGCGTAAGGTTGCACTGCGCATGGGTACCTGGACTTCTGACCCCTGTACTATTACACCTGGGTTGCCGCAGGGATCTGCCTTGTCCCCGGTGCTCTTTAATGGCTACGCCAGCAAAATCGCAGCTATTGAGACACCAGGTGTGGGTAGAATCTTGACATTTGCAGATGATGTGCTGGTGTACAAACAGGGTAGAGACAGGGCCAGTTTGGCGAAAGACGTACAGGTGGCGGTAAACAAGGTGACGGAGTGGTGCAGGGACGCAGGGGCCATTTTAAACCCAGACAAGGCGTCGGTTGTGTGGTACTCCCTGTATAACCGGATCGTCAAGGCAGACATCCCAGGTATTATGTTGAATGGATGTCCTCTTAGTCGAGAGAGTAAATTGAAGTACTTGGGTACACCCTTGACAGGTGTTTGTCTTTTAAGAATCATGTGGAGGATTTGGTGGGGAAGGCTGGTAGGGGACATTGAGGGCTATGGCAGCAACCGGGGTAGATCAGAGGATGCTGTACAGGCTCTTTCAGCAGTTAATAATTTCTGTCACTGAGTATGTTTTGGGGCTGCTGACAGTATCAAAAAGCGAGCTTGAAAGGTTGGAGAGCATACAGAATGCTGCCATGCGGTTAATACTGGAGTGCACAAAGGACACACCAATTATCTGCATGAGGCATATCCTGGCGCTACCTACAATGACGGATAGACATGGGTCCTTAAGACGAAATGGTACCTGAGAGTTGCCGCAGACAGGGATCACCCACTGCATGCAGCAATGGATATGGTAAAGAGTCATAGACTAAGACGAGGCAGGTCCTGGATGGCACAGGCAGAACTTTCTATAAGACAGGTGTGTGATCTAGTGACCATCAATCGTGGAAGAAAGTAGGTTGAAGTTCCGGATGACATAACGGACTGGCACAATATAATAATAACACTGGGTCGTGAGTGCAGAGAATGGGTATCGGGCCGCACTGTGTTTGACGTGCAACAGCTGATCCAGAGCAACACACATCAAGGTGACATAGTCATCTACATCGATGGGTCAGTGGTGAGAGACAGACGTGGTGGCTGGGGCTTTATTGCAAAGGCTAATGCGCGAGTCTTAAAAAGGAGAGCCTGGCATATGAGAATACGACCTCCAGCATGAGAATGGAGGTGGATGCAGTAACAGCGGCATTCCGTTGGCTAGAGGAGACTACTGCAACACATGTTGTGTTCATTACGGATTCAAGGAATGTGCTTAGCAAGGTGGAGAAAGGAATGTTTCGTGTGGAATAGCTCTCGTCGCTTCAGAGGTAACAGATTGTGAGAATTGTATGGATATTTTGCCCTGGCCATGCGGGTGCACGGGAAATGAACAGGCTGATAGGCTGGCAGGGAATGTACCTCTTGGTGGTATCTTGCCTATGGACAAGGGGGATGTGGTTGTGCGCTTGTGGGACCAGGTGGAGAACGCGGAGGAACAGATTGAGAACCCATATGTGGAAAGAATGAGATTGCGGGGGATCGGCAGGAGTTCTGGCAGAATCTCAAAACTGAGAGGGAAGACCAGGAGAACTTTTAATCAGATGGCTGTGGGAACGAATAGTAGTATAACTCTTCGCTGGCTGTTGGGGACTGAGCACGTATGGGAATGTCCTGAGTGCAGTGATGTCGGTTCTTAACTCAACTCAACTCAACAACTCCAGTCCGAATGTTTTACTATCCTTCTAACACCCCCGCCTTTCTACCTTTATACAGGTAATTACTAGCCTCTAGTCAAGTGTTTGATCGATTTTACTAGG
This sequence comes from Cepaea hortensis, assembly GCA_963921405.1. Classification (NCBI taxonomy): domain Eukaryota; kingdom Metazoa; phylum Mollusca; class Gastropoda; order Stylommatophora; family Helicidae; genus Cepaea; species Cepaea hortensis. The sequence continues at coordinate 84,395,877 of OY992892.1, forward strand.
TCTGTTTCATACTCTACTGAGTGTATGTGATCGGCTGGACTTGGCATGTTAGTTAGTTAGTTAGTCGCAGTTCCAACTTCACAGCAACGGGTCGTCCCCATTATGCTCCGTTCCTGTGCCAGTGAATATCACACAACATGCTCCCCACTGCCCAATGTGAAAAGTGGAAAAGACAGGAGTCTCGACAAATAACATCCCGCACAGATACACTGTGCATAATGCCGCCACCAGAATGTCAACACAATAGTCCCCCACAAAATACCCAGTTCATTTCTGGTGGAATCGGCAGTAATTTTCCCATCTGGATGTTTCCTAGATGTTCACCCACACAGTCCACGAAATACAGTTCATCGTCGATGGTAGTGGCAGTCAACCAGAAGCCCAGCAGCCACGCATTTCTGCATAAGGCAAAAACCGGTCAACTCTGGGACATAGCCATCTGCCATCGCTCCGAACATGCAGTCACGTTCCAAAAGACCACAGTATTGGGGCATGTTTACAGCCCCAGGTTGCTTGCTTCATGCCTGGGTAGTTTTACTTGCCCTTCACAGTCGCGGTCCGTTTAACGCTGCATGTCTGTGTGGTGTTAATATCAATTCTGGGTCAGTTTCTCCTTCCCCCAGCATTCTTTATTATAGAGAATGTCATTCTTTCTTCTGTAACTTCTCTACATGGTCCATCACAAGTGAACCACAATTGTTCTGGGGTGTAAAGGCGGAATTCCACGACACTCTCTTGTTTCATAGACTGCAGTAAGGCTTACGACTGTGTTCGACATCAGACATGGGATCGCCAGCTATTTTATCCACTTAACTAAAATATTACATCATGAATAACAAGCAGATGTCAGAACGGCTAATGACACTTCAACATGTGTTGAGGTGCAAATAGAATTAAGGCAGGGTTGCTGTAAAGATGCTGGGAGAGACAGAGATAGAAATAGAATAGACATAGATTGAAGTAGGATAGACATAGATACAAGTAGGACAAGGACGGAGGAAAGTAATGGACAAAGACAGGACATATAGGGACTCTGTACAAGAGTATAGACAGAGAAAGACAGTAGAAGGAGATAGTACTCCAAACTAGTGTTAGGACCAGACCTAGACAGGACACGCATGTGTCATAGCTAGGACATGACTAGGACATTCCGGGATTCGTTCCCGAAATAGGACAGAGTACAGTAGGCACGGGGAGTACCCGTAAACAGACTGAACTCTAGTATAGCTGTAGGCTACGAGGACTGGACAACTGAACTACGTGGGAAGTGATCCCGCACGCCACACAACGAACGGCACGAGAAAGGGGGGCGAGGCACTGGACTGGACAGGTGACTTCAGACAGACCGGGACGGACCGTCGGTGTGACAGGACATATGTGTTTTCCCTTGCCAGTGTATAGTTTAAGGAGGGCATAGTTACACTTAGCCAATGATAGTAGATTGTATTTGCGTAACGAATGTTAAATGTGTATGCTCGGAAAGAGAGCTTTGTAATATATAATAAACGTGGATCCTGATTGTCCATTCACCCAACGACGTGTTTGTGATCACGAGGGGTGAATGAAGGTTCCGCATGATTGTATGAAATCAGGTTGTTGACAGTTGCATTATTTCTCTACTTGTCCAAGATCTATGCAGAAAGTGTAATGAGAGACGTCGAAGAAATTATAAGACATGGAAGTTTTCGTTCACTTATAATTGGTATATATCCAGTTCCAGAACTCAGATGCGCAAATGACAAGAGCCATCTCTCAAACAGCAAAGCCATCAGAACAGTTATTCCGGCCTGCCAAGCGATACAGTAAAGACAAACATCTTTTTCTGAACTTAAAATGCAATAACGTCTACAAATAAAAGTCCCATGTCAACCAAAAATTATAACCAGCGATTAATAAATTGCAAAATGTCAAACACCTTGTCTCCATAATTAACAACAATGAAATTGCTCAAAAGAAGTGAGACGTAAAATGACCATATCAATGCAGAAGTAAATAGCATCAAGAGTCTCTTCTTCTTCAGCATTCCGAGCCATTGAGGTTCTTTGCTGCAAATACAATCTGTCTCCATTCGTCTCTCTGGTGGACCTTCTCTTGCCAGTCGTTGATTCCAAGTGCTTGTAGGTCTGTATGTATATTATCTCTCCACCGCCTTCTTGGTCTACCTCGGGGTCTACGGTCATTTATTTCCTGAGTGTAAGCGAGTTTTGTTTCCCTATTATCTTCCATTCTTTCTATATGCCCCAGCCATTGTAGTCTATTAGCCTTCATGATACCAGTGATTAGCGGGGACTTAAACAAATCATAAATGTCTTTGTTACTTCTTCTTTTCCACTCTCCACTTTGTGTATCCCTAATGGGTCCAAAGATGCGTCTTAAAATTTTGTTCTCAAAGGTTTGTAACAAGGCTTCGTCTCCTTTCGTTGTACTCCAGGTTTCAGAGCCATACAGCACAACTGGTCTGATCAGTGTTTTGTATATTGTGATTTTGGTGTTACGAGATAGCGCCTTTGATTTTAGTAGATGTTGTAGTGCATAGTATATCTTATTTCCAGAGTTGATTCTAGTTTGTATTTCTTCCCTTATGATGTTGGAGCAGTTGAAGATTGTACCCAGGTATTTGTATGTTTCCGTTCTTTTAATGGTCATATTATCTATTTGTATGTGGCCAGAGTTTTTAGCCATTCCGTCTCTTGAAATTACCATATATTCTGTCTTATCTTGGTTGATAACCAGCCCCATCTGTTGGGCTTTTTCCTTTAAGTGAGTCAATATTTCTAATGTCTTTTGTTCACTTTGCCCTATAATATCTATATCATCTGCATAACCAAGCAGCTTGGATGTTCCTCCAATATCACATTCCTCCTTTACCTTCCTTACAACTTTCTCTAGAGCCAGATTGAAGAGTAGCGGCGATAGTGCATCACCCTGTTTCAAGCCAGATGTTATTTGGAAGGGGTCTGATTTCCTGCCTTTATATGTTACTATATTATAAGTATCTTCCATGCATAGTTTGGTCATGTTAATTAACTTCCTTGGTATTCCAAATTCCTGCATAACATTCCATAGACTATTCCTATGGACACTATCATAAGCCTTTTTAAAATCCACAAAAATGTTATGGAGATCTCTTTTATATTCCCAATGTTTCTCGGCTATTTGTCGTAAGATATGTAAAAAATACTTGTAAACACGATGAAAGCATTCCCCAGTTTGTTAGGTCACTCTATTTTAGGACCACCCGTTGAACAAACATGGTAATTTTGCATCTAGGGAGGATCGAATCATCGATGTATAAGGGTCTTTCATTTGAAACCTGTTGCAATGGCTTTATTACACAATCATGAAAGAAACAGGTGTGGTAGAATTAAGCAAAACATACATTGTGAATGAATTATGCACCATGGTTTGGTCTGAAGATGTCGCCTTGGCATTCAGACAAGCATCCCATTGCTTAGGTAGGCGGCGAATGCCGTCCGCAAAAAAGGATTGTGGTTGCTCACTGAACCAAGTGTTTACCGCGTTGATTACGTCTGCATCTTTGTTAAATTGTTGCCCCTTGAGAGCTTTTTTAGAGGTCCGAACCAATGAAAATCACATGGTGACAAACCAGGACTATAGGCTGGATGTTGCAGAATTTCCCACTTCTTCCAAGCTAATGCTTCCTGCACAATCTTTGCAATATGCGGACGAACATTATCGTGCAACAAATTCACACCGCGAGAAAGCATGCCGGGTCGTTTATTCTTGATAGCTTTTTGCAGCGTGTCTAGTGTTTGCAAGTAGTGGGTAGAGTTGATGTTGATACCAGGTTCTTTAAAGTCGGCCAACAATAGCCCTTCATGGTCAAAAAATGCCCTCAGCATAACCTTACCAGCGGAAACCTGTAACTTCAATTTGTTGGCATTTGGAGATCCAGCATGCTTCCATTGCATGCTCTCTCTTTTGCTGCTCGGCTCAAAGTGGTGACACCATGATTTATCGCCTGCCACTATGCGGAAGAGAAATGCATCACCCTCCACTCTGTCACGCAGCAAGTGGTTCAAACACTATGCCATGCGTTCCTCTGTTTTGGTGATCGGTCAACATCCATTGTACCCACTGTGAACACACTTTCCGATATTGCAGTCTCCTACGAACGACGTTTTGAATTGTCCCATTTAACACATCAAATTCTTTCGCTAGCGAACGTATGCTTCGACAACGGTTGGTCTGTACTGCTGCATCAATTTTGGCGATGGCTTTTTCTGTTGCAACAATATGCGCTTAGCCCGGCTGTCGAAGATATGTTGTGAGTTGACGTCCTTTCCGAAACATTCGTGCCCAGTCTGCCACTGTTTTCTTCGACAAACATTTGTTACCGTACGCTGCCTGCATTCTTCGATGTATGTCCCCTGGTCGACATCCTTCAAATAAGAAACTGAATCACAGCTCTTTGAGCTTCTTTGGGCGGATTTTGGATTAACAAGGCCATTTTCTAACGGCCAGAAACAGAACTTATGCATCAAGGCACGATAAGCACGTGCTCTTTTATTAATTGGTCAGTACTTACCACATGACTTTGACATGATCATGTTCGACGTACGCAATTACGCGCGGTGCAGCACGAACGGAATTCAAATGAACGCTCCTAATATATGTCTTCAATGGACTCCATCAATATTAGCATTTCTCTGGTGGAATTCTACACTCAGTTCCCCTGACACGTCAAGGTGTCGATTCACAGTTATCAACTCACAAGTCCCTTGACAATTTCTTCCACGGTTTATTTATCAGAATACGGATACATCAGTTCATAAATACGTTATCTCAAGTGATCAGTCTTTATTTAAGCTTTAAATGTATATGATGCAAGAATCTTTAACATAGTAGTGGCTTAATGCAGCCGGTATCGACCCAGCAACCACGCTTTAGACGACCATTTCAAAAATTACAAGCTCTTAACTACATGAATGCCTCTCTCTTTATCTCTCTGCCTCTTTGTGCCTCAGTGTCCATGTTTCACCGCATCTTCATGTCTTGATCTACCTCTTTCTATCCTTGTCGCCGTGTCTGACTATCTATCAGTCCATCTCATCTCCCTGATTTGACTGGCTAAATCAATGAATGAACCCATAAGTTATATTGTGTGAACAAGAGTTCTTGTATACTCTGTTGTTTCTAGACAAAACATGGCAATTCAAGGCAAGAGTGTATTCTAACAGCTAATAGACCATGATTTTACCTATGTAAATATGTATCCTTACGGCATATTTTCCCATGATTTTAGTAACGTTTACCTGTATTCAAACAAATTAACTTCCCTTACAACTCATGTGTACTCATATTCTAACAACTTTCTTCTCTTAATTTTACTCATGTATACCATATTATAAAGACGAGTATTTTGATAAACTTGAAGACACATTAAATAATATCAGGGAAACAGATGAACTTATTGTGATGGGTGATTTTAACGTGGGATGAATGCAATGGGCCATTCAGTGACACAGAGACTGATTGTAACAGCAATGGTTAACATCTACTCAACATATGCTCCGAACACGGACTAATAATAGCAAATAGTATTTTTCAACATCGTCGTAGCCATACCAAGACCTGGTATAAATGGAATGACATAGACCAAGCATCTCAAATTGATTTTATTCTAATTAGGAAATCAGACAGAGAACTGCTATTAGATTCAAGAGCACTCCCAGATATAGACATTGATACTGATCACAAACCAGTCATAATAAAAAAGATTCCAACATACAGGAAAATAAGAAACAAAAAGGTAACAACACATGTCATCAATTATAGGAGGCTTCAGTAAAATACGGTTAAGGACGAATTCAAACAAGAAATCAAAAAACTACATAAGAACATCCCTGACGACTGCAACATACGAACGCTAATAGAAAGATCAATAGAGAGACAAGAAGATATATATTCTTCATTGATTGTGCAAAGGCATTTGATAAAGTAATCACGATGAACTGATTAACATGTTGGAAGATATTAACAAGGATCGGAAAGATTTCAGAATAGTAAAAATATTAGAATGGGAAATAAAGTGGACAATTACGAACATATGAAGCTAGGAGTACGACAGGATGTGTCTTGTTCCCGGATCGCTTCTTCCACTATAGCGAATTAATAATGAGAGAAATTAAAGAGAAGCCAGGAATACTAATCGGAGGATATAATATAAAAAAATATGTGATATGCAGATGACACAGTATTGGTGGCGGATAATGCAAAAGATCTACAACAATTGTTGGACATAATAGTAACAGAGAGTGCAAAGAAATGACTCTCCTTGAATATCAAGAAAACAGTAACAAAGGTGATATCAAAGAAACAGGTGATACCAGAATGTGAAATGAACAAAAGAAGGGAGCATTCTTAACCAAGTGGATAATTTTTAATATCTAGGGACATTTGTAACATCAGATGGAAGATGCCCAAGAGAGATTAAAACAGAATAGGGCCAGCAAAAGCTGCATTTCAGAAAATGAAGAGTATCTTATGCAATAAGTCACTATCATTGAATGTAAGAAAGAGAGTGCTGAAATGCTATACAGAGCCTATTTTGATGTATGGCAGTGAAACTTGGACTATAAATGAACAAATTATATAGAACGTGGAAGCAACAGAGGTGTGGTTCCTGAGAAGAATGTTGCGAATTTCTTGGACTGCCAGAGTAACTAACAATGATTGCCTGAATGAGGCGCATGACACTAGAACATTATATACAACGATAAAAAAGAGGCAAACAGCTTTCTTTTGTCATGTGATGAGAAAAAAGGCATTGGATAACATTGTGACACTGTAAATATCAAAGGGGAAAGAAGCAGAGGCAGACCAAGAGAAAGGATGCTGAATTGATTGAGACGGTGGCATGGAGGAATATCATCAGCAGAGTTGATCCAGTACACCAAAGACCGAGATGTGTGGATAGCCATGAATGCGAACACCAGCTGGCAGGGCACTATATTATGATGATACCCATAGTATAAAAATGGACAAGGTAAAACCAATATCTCACCAGACATCCGAAGAAATGAGCACCCTGATGACGGCAAGGAGAGACCCGGGGGCCTACCTTGGAGGAGCTACGAGAATCGGCAAGAGTGGAGGAACTCAGGCACCAGGAATTCAAATGGTATTCGGATGAAAGAGAAAAGAAGACACCCAAGAAACTCAGGAGACCGGTAGAATACCCAGATAGAATTACTGACTTTGAGGATGGAACCGGCTACACGTACTATATAGAAAACGGAGAGATGATCCCGTGGATATCCGCAGATGAAATAATCGAATGGCAACAGAAGCTCAAACTCGAAAAAGAAAAAAGGCGCAAGGAAGAAAATGAAAACATCGAGAAGCTCCTAAAGAAATTACACAAAAAGGAGGCAAAAACACCAAATAAAAAGTCCTTATAAGGACTGAAACCGGTCAAGCCAGACCAGCCAGGATCCTTCACTAACAAAAGATACCACAAGAGGAGACGAGCACAAAGGACAGCCGTCGACCGATCCCCCAACTGACGTCATAGACACAAACCAACATAACCAGTCCGGATCAGGACCAACTCGTAAGAGTGAACAAAATAAGAATCAGGGTGAACAAACCCACAAAATCCACGGACGTCAACAATAACCACAGCTGAAAGACGCAGGTTGAACGAGGCCGAATTTGGATTTTTTTTTTAAAGCAAGCAAGCAAGTGTAACAATGTATCTTCCCTGACTTTATGTTTGTTTTTGACTGCTTCTGTTGCCTTTAAAGTATGTTTCGTTGACCATGTTATTCTTTTGCTGTGTTTGCCATGTTGAGCCATTAAGCCCGTAATTTCTGCAGTGACCCCTCCCCACCATTACCAGCCGACGCTGACAAAAACCTGGCGGATCTGACTGAGGAACTCTTACGCAAACACCCACGGTAAGATGTGTGTACTATTCTCTTTCTTAATTTAGATGTCTAACAAATGGGATTTTCCCATGACACATTTATAATTCCACGACCTGCAAAGAAGACCAATATTGAAGCAATGCAGGAGACCACTTCATAAACCACGTCCCACGAACGAACGAACGAACGAACGAACGAACGAACAAACTTTATTTTCAAAGGGTTAAGAATTGGGCACGCAGGCCCGTGTAACATTCTGCCCTTCTATCACTCTCTTTCAAACATTATTTCATTCACGTACTTGAAGAGGTAATTAATAAATCCCACGTCAGCGTACCCGAAGAGACCAATTCATAAAGATCAACATCCAAGAACAGGAAGAGGATATTTCCGAATGACAAATTATTCCCCATATCAGGACAAGAGAATCATCATTTTTTACCCACCTTGTGAGACGACAGTGTTTGGAGAACGTTATAACATCCTAGAAGCATACAACATGCGTTATCACAACCGATATCTTCAATGTGATATGGCCTCAGTAACAGATTGGTCAGTGTGATTGCTTGCAATCGCACAGGTGATGAGGACAGTGCTATTGATCTGGCGCTGGTTTCTCCTGCACTCACTACAGTGTGTAGATGGGGTGTCCTATGGTACCTCGGCAGCGACCACCACCCATGCGCATATTGGTGGAGAAAGGCAGGACCAGGCAGCACAAGTCAACGGTCAAGACTTTCCAGTATGACAGTACAGGGCAAGATGTGTTGAGTAAAATAATTCGCGATAAGCGCAGAAAGTTTCATGGCAGGAAAAAAAACTGGGAGCAGCCAACCTGGTGGAATTTTGAGGTGGAGAACGCCTGGATGGACAAGCGTAGTGCTGTAAGAAAATGGCAAAACGCAGAGAAGAACAGAGTTGCCCATCCTAATCCCTGCATGCACTTAGAAAGAGAGATGCACACAAAAGTAAACTATTTAAAAAAAAAAAACTGGTTAAGGTGGCTAAAAGTAAAAAATGGGCAGAGGTATGTCAAAGAGTAAGCACAGACAAGACACTGAAATTGTTCTGACGACTACATAAAAGCATGAGTGGGGTAGTCAAGGAAAAGAGAATTTCTGACTTCCAAGGTGCTGACCTCATCTGGCAGAGGACTGACGAGAACAAGGGCAAAGCCCTCTTCGAACGTCTAGAGCACAGAAACCAGACACAAATGAGAGGCCGAAATCTTGCCAAGGAGGTCACCTCAGACAGGTGTAAGACCCGGAACATTTCGGATGAAGACACAGTGACAGTGAAAGAAAACAAGGCTGTGCTTCGACGATCAAATATCAGCGCTCCCGGGCAAGATGGCATACGATATGACGACATCAATAGGTGTACCGACAACGAGCTAGAGAAACTAGCAGACATGTACAACAACAGTGTAGGGAGTGCGAGCATCAAGGAGGAGTGGTTACACAGCTATCTGATTCCCTTGCCGAAACCTGGCAAAAGACCACACAAAAATGCAGGGATATCGAGTAACAACCATGCAGAATACAATAGGCAAACTGCTGAGGAAGTTAACTGCCAGAAAAATATCAAGCCAACTAGAGAAGCAAGGTGTTTTCCCCACTTACCCTGGGAGGGTACTGTCCCAAAAGAGAAACCTGGACCAATGCAGCAGTTTTTGCACATGATGTTTATGAAGGTTTCCACTCAGGCATTGAAACCTTTGCTGCAGCGATTGATCTGGAGGACGCGTACACCAGAGTACCATTGGATTTTCTAATGCGTCAGCTTCTTGAACTCAAGATAAGTCCGTTCCTCCTTAGTTGGATCGCTGCAGCCCTGTTCCAACGGAAAGTACTTTTTAGATGTGGCAGTTGGACGTCGGAACCAACAACAATATATCCTGGCCTACCACAGGGATCACCATTATCTCCGGTGCAGTTCAACGCCTACACAGTGAGAATCACCAGCGAGTAGATCAATGGACCTGGCAGGATATTGTCATATGCCGATGATGTTTTAGTGTATCGTCAGGGTAAGGATAGAGAGGAGGTTGCTGTGGTACTGCAAACCGAACTCAAACGCATAAGTACTTGGTGTGCTGAAGCTGGGGCAATACTCAACCCAACAAAGGCAACAATGACATGGTTCTCTTTGAATAATCATAATATCAACACGCCAACACCAACTGTTGATCTGTGTTCAGAGACTGTGGAAAGAACGCAGGCAATGAATTACCTGGGGATACGTTTTGATCGAAGCCTTGCTTATAATGAGCACATTGACCAGGTGATAAGAAAGGCCAAGCGGGGTTTGGTTGCGATGCGGGTGATGGCGGCAGCAAACTGTGAGCATCACCAATTATGCCTCCTATACGAGGGGCTGGTCATGTCTGTTTTTGAGTATGCGATGGCGATCCTGACTCTCAGCCTTAAGCAGATATTAAAGATGGAAAGGATACAGAATGAAGCTATGCGCATTATTCTTGGATGTACATGAGATACATCATGCAGGGCGATGTGTTACCTTCTTGATTTTCCAACCATTGAAGACAGACTACAAATCTGCAGAGCACGTGCTTGCCTCAGAGTTAACGCACACCATCCACTGCATAGTGAAATTAGGAAGGTTAATTGCAGCAGGTTAAAAAGAGGAAGGTCGTGGATGGGTCAAGCCGAAGACATTCTTCAACAGGTGTGTTCACTTGAGGACTTAGAACATGGCGAGGAGTGGGTACAAGTGCCAACAGATTTCTGCACATACTTTTCAGTTTGCATCCAACTAGACAGAAAATTCAGACAAGAAAATCAAGCTGCTGTGGAGACGGAAGTTCAAGCGTTGATTTTCGAGAATTCTTTAAACGGTGACGCTGTCATTTACACAGATGGGTCGGTCGTCCGACATGTTAGAAGCGCATTGGCCTTTACGGCCTCGAGCCAGACGGAGAGTTGTGAAGGAGGACTTTGTTGAGACCACAAGTAGCCTGACTATGGAAGTCATGGCAGTAAGTAAAGCAATAACATGGCTCGAGACGCAGACATTCACTAGGGCATGTGTCTTTAGCAACTCAATGAGCATGCTTAAGAGGACAGAGACGAGGTGGATCCGTAGAGACTGGTTGCTGACTCTAGAGCGATCTCGGCTGGCAAAGATTAGTTTCATCTTCGTGCCAGGGCATTCGGGAGTACAAAGAAATGAGCGGGCTGACAAGCCCGCAAGTATGGCTAATTCGGAGGGTGGACGCGCCATGGACCAGGCTGACATACTGAATGCGCTACAAGAAGTGAGACTTTTGCGAGAACCAAGTGATGACTGCGAATCGACAACCATGGTAAGACTGCGAGAACTGCAAATTAAAAGAGGCGTGGCCAAACATGAACACTACGCAGTAAGCCAAAGAAAATTGATAAACCAACACAGAACTGGTGTCGTTAGCCGCTTCACGCTGCGGGATTAACTGAGGAGGGGATCCGAGCACTTATGGACTGAATGGTTTGATGTGCAATGAGGATGATTTGTCGACTAACTAACTAACTACAAAGTGTATGTAGTTAGCAAACTGCAACATCCAAAAATGCAAAACACGATCAACAATCAAATGGATTCAGACTCATGTTTAGTTCAACAAATCTGTTGAGAATAACCTTCTGGTGGTGCATGCAGATCATGGGTCTTGTCATAATGAAACACACATATATCAAACATGATATCAACCCATAAGATATTCCATCCCCATGTTACATCACCAAAAGTATTATCTAGCTTAACAAATGTCACAACTCTGTTCTCCTAATCTGTGAATGTTCTTCACACGCCTGTGTGTCAAGTGTTGATCTTCTGCACAGCGTTTGTAGTAAGGAAATATGTCTTGGGTAACGATAAAAAAAAAGTAGGTGTGGGTGGCATGACTGTACAAATTTTTTTCCCCTGTTTCGGGATATTGCGGTCAACATCAGTATCTTTCAGATGTATGTTGATTCCTAGGCTAGATTACGCTCATCAGCACGACACGACTTTCTGAACGACCGGCTCCATACTCTCATAAGTCACTAGCGCAAGTCGAACCGCATCCAATTCTAGTGCGCTCACGTCAACCACGGGAGTATTCGGGGTTAACAGAGAAAGCTGCTAACTCCTCGGCCATGGAGACCGGCGAATGTACTATTTTGACCATTTTAATTAGCTTCTCTGGCAGCACTCTTGGACATGGCTCAGACTTGGAAGTTGAAATAAATATAGCAAGAATCCGTCTTCAGCTGAGCGAAGGCGACCTCACAATAATCGGTCACATTGAAGAAAAAGAACCCTGTTCCATACTAGATGCTCAAGGTACCACCCTCTCGCCAGTCTTCATCAGTAAGCCAGTGCCAAGTTTTAGGATGAGGACAAAAAAGTAACAAAGAATCATTGCGCTCTCTGATGATGTGAAACAAAACCCACCGCTATATTCATGAAAAATATACTTAAATGTTACGGTGATCTGATATGTGATGTTACCATACAAAACGATGATACATATGCTGGAACAAAACATTATAAAGTTATAAAGATTTTATAAGAAAATAAGGCATCAGGATGCTATAAATATGTCATAACAAGACACACTGCATCCAGTGGACATAAACATCTCTGTTGTGATAATTATACGTTGTAACAAACACATGTTGAAATAAACATCTGTTGAGACAAACATATGATCATACAAACATTAGTTGAGACAAACATCTGTTGAGACAAACATCAGTTGTAACAACATCTGTTGAGAAAAACCTCTATTATGGTAAATATATATTGTGACAAATACCTGATGAGAAAAACATATGTTGTAATAATCATTTGTTGTGATAAATGTATGTTGTGATAAACGTCTGTTGAGATGTCACGTCTTGTTGGTATGACGTCAAGGACACGACAGCATGCCAATAGGATACAATGACATCCGGTTGAGATAATGACGTAAATGATAAACTGCAATGGCATCATGTTGGGATGAACCGTCATAAAGAAATAAAGACGTCAGATTAAGACACATGTCACTATAAGATACGATCGTCAGGCAATACCAGAACGCCAATGATAATGTAAGTGATGTCATGGGAAAAGCAAACTTCTTATTAATTGTCATTATTTCCCGTCATGTCTGTAATTCTCCAAAATTACCAACAACTCAACATTCCCAAAAGAAACATAAAACATAAATAACACATCAATCTTTTCATCAAATCATGATCATAACAAATAGTGAGAGAGAAATCAGATAGAAATCCCATAATACCAACAAAGTTTCGAACACATTAAGCATAATATTGCCTTTCCAGCCTAACATAATTGAGTAGGGGTTAAAGACATAATTCGTCTGTCCCTTTTCGCTGACACAATAGTTGCACTGTAAACCCAGTAAAACTTTCATATGGCATTCACTCAAATATTGGCATAGCACTGAACGTAAAATTCCGCCGGGCCATTTACAGCACTGAAATCATGATGGCCGTAAGTGCAAGTTCCTGCAAAATATGCACCATCTAACTATTGTTTCTTTTCACATGAATAATCATTATCAGCAAAGAGTATACCACTCCTTCTAATGCACTTATAACATAATTAAGAAAAGATGTGTGAAGTTGAATCTTCCATTGAATATTGCATAAGTGCACATGAATTCAAGATACCAATTTATAAGAGCAGTCTCTACAGCAGAGATAAAATACCACCATGTGGATGTTGAAGTCAAGGGGAAACCACCACATTATCTTCCCAAGAATTCGTGACAACACACATTTCAGAGATAGTGAACGACGTTAATGGCTGTCTTAGGACATTCTCGTCCGGTAGGGACAGTCATGAGCCACAGGTGACACCAGACCGTTATCCAGCTACCGAGGCAAAATCATAAATAAAATAAATAAATTTAAAGTAGGAACATGGAATACTAGGACATTAAATGAGTTAGGAAAGTTGAAGAATGTTCTAAGAGAGATGGATAGCATGAGAATGAATAAACTAGGCCAGGGGTGAGCAAACTACGGCCCGTGGGCCGCATGCGGCCCGGAAACTGGTTTTATGCGGCCCGTGAGGGCATTTAGAAATACAAATTTTTACTTCGTTTTTAAGTTATTTTGTTGAATTTTAGAGAATTTAATGTACCCTTATGATTGTTTTAACATATTTGATAAAATTTCTTTCTAATTATATATTTTTGTAAACAGTCCTTGACCTTCGTAATGTAATTCTTCTTCTTCGTCTTTCGTTCGCTTTAAATATGTCTATAACTGCAATGTTGCCTCTTGTATAAATTTAACTGTCCTTTTTAGTTCACTCAGCAGTCCATACAGTTTATCTTCCACTGACGTCTCTCTAGGGCAGAAGGTTTGCCTAGACGTGTTGTAATTTAGGCAGTCTTTGAGTATGTGCTCTTCTGTCTGTGACGCCAATCCCCATGTGCACATCGCTGATTCACCAATCTTGAATCTTGTATGCATGTGGTTGCGTAATCTACTGTGTCCTGTTCTGAGGCGCAGAATAATGACTTGTTCTGGTCTGTCCATAACGTGGTAATCGTCATGTTCAAGACGTGTGTGTTCCACCACAGTTCAATATTCTCAGTTCCCCTTTTAGTGCAGAAGCTGATACAGCCACAGAGGACATACAGTTAGAGCTGCTTGACTTACAAGCAGATCATGACCTGAAAGACAAAACCAAGCCAGATGGTTTGCTGAATTTCTATGGATCTTTAACACAAGAATCATTTCCCAACTTTAAAAACTTTGTAGCTAAACTTGTATTATTGTTTGGATCAAAATACATTTGCGAACAAGCATTCTCTCGCCTGAAGATCAACAAATCTAAGAATATGTCTTTATTGTCGGATTGCAACTTGAATGCTGCCATGCGAATTTCAACAAGTAAACTTGCTCCAGATTTCAAGAATATTGTCAAAAAGTGAAAGAAGTTACATAATATCATTAGAAATCAACAATTATAGTGACAATGTAGTCGGTTTGTGTCTAAATTAAAGGCATTGATCGATAATAACGTTATTTGTTATAATAACAAGTTGTAAAATCTTGTTAACAAATGAGTAAATGTTTTTGTCCATATTGTCATATATATATCTATATATATAAAACAAAGTGTATGTAAATATGTATGTCCTTTATTTTTTCGCTAACGGCCCATCCGATTGAGATGAAATTTTCTACACGTCTTCCTTTCATTCTAGAGCTGCCAACTGTGATATTTTTTTTAGTGTGAAATCGCCTGCTTACTCAGTATTATTTCATTTTTCATTTTTTATTAAAATTTATATATAGCGAAGGGACTTAACTCTAGAAAAAGTTATTTCAAGGGGAATAACTTTTAATAACATTGTTGTATAACTTATAGTCATATTGTTGTATCGTTTTCAAAGATTTATAAACTTTTTGTCTATAGTTATTTATCGGCATATGAGTTATAATAAATAATGATACAATCTTTAAGGCATTTTTAAACTTTACATAAAAATAATGCATAATGCATAACATTGTAACTCATCTTTCTATACTTAAGAAGTTATCTAAAAGATGTTGAACAATATCATCGCATCTTTAGTGTTTTCCGCCATCATATCGACACGATTCGCTTGACAGCACTTCTCAGCGCTATCAAGCCAAGACGCCTTACACATTTCAAGCAGCCTGATACGGGGGGAAAATGGCACGTCGTAATAGCACAAAGAAACAAGCAGCTTCCAAGATGCATAGTGAGAAAACCGACCAGACTATCAAGAAGACGAACCTGCCTTTGGAGAGTCTGCATGCAAGCTGTAATAAAGTATCTGAACCTACAGTCAATGAAACTACCAATAAGAAGAGCGACGACTACCCACAGACGAACACAAAAACTTGTGAGAGGAAGGAGGACCAAGACACCAGAATCAGAAACACTGATTCAAACACAGTCAGATGGGTGGTCAAGCGGCTAAAAATGGAGCTTACTGATCAACAAATACAGAAGCAGCTGCAGGAAGAAAATCTTCACGTCAACATTTTGAAGGCAGAGCGGATTCTTACCTACTCAGAATTAAATGAGATGCTCCACACCAGGGACTGGGCGAACCCGGGCCGGGTCAGACAGACAGACAGACAGACAGACAGACAGACAGACAGACAGACAGACAGACAGACAGACAGACAGACAGACAGACAGACAGACAGACAGACAGACAGACAGACAGACAGACAGACAGACAGACAGACAGACAGACAGACAGACAGACAGACAGACAGACAGACAGACAGACAGACAGACAGACAGACAGACAGACAGACAGACAGACAGTCGGTAACGGGAACGAGAACTTATATGACTACTTATATGAATTAAATGAGATGCTCCCCACCAGGGACTGGGCGAAGCCGGGCCGGGTCAGCTAGTATGTATATATATATATATATATATATATATATATATATATATATATATATATATATATATATATATATATATATATATATATATATATATTCTTCTTCGTCAGCTTTCCGAGCCATTGAGGTTCTTTGCTGCAAATACAATCCGTCTCCATTCGTCTCGCTGATGGACCTTCTCTTGCCAGTCGTTGATTCCAAGTGCTTGTAGGTCTGTACATGTATTATCTGTCCACCGTCTTCTTGGTCTACCTCGGGGTCTACGGTCATTTATTTCCTGAGTGTAAGCGAGTTTTGTTTCCCTATTATCTTCCATTCTTTCTATATGCCCCAGCCATTGTAGTCTATTAGCCTTCATGATACCAGTGATTAGCGGGGACGTAAACAGATCATAAATGTCTTTGTTACTTCTTCTTTTCCACTCTCCACTTTGTGTATCCCTAATGGGTCCAAAGATGCGTCTTATATATATATATATATGCGCCCCCCCCCCCCCCCAATAGCTTTACATTTGTCAATGCGGTCCTCCGCACAAAATGTTTGCCCACTCCTGTACTAGACCATCGTGAGATGAGATGGAAGGGATCGGGCAAAATTATAGCTGACAACCACACAATAAATTATTCTGCAGGGGACACACAGGAAAAAGGTGTAGGAATAATCTTCTTCTTCTTCAGCATTCCGAGCCATTAAGGTTCTTTGCTGCAGATACAAGCCGTCTCCATTCGTCTCTCTGGTTGACCTTCTCTTGCCAGTCGTTGATTCCAAGTGCTTGTAGGTCTGTATATATATTATCTCTCCGCCGTCTTCTTGGTCTACCTCGGGGTCTACGGTCATTTTTTCTTGAGTGTAAGCGAGTTTTGTTTCCCTATTATCGTCCATCTTTCTATATGCCCTAGCCATTGTAGTCTATTAGCCTTCATGATACCAGTGATTAGCGGGGACTTAAACAGATCATAAATGTCTTTGTTACATCTTATTTTCCACTCTCCACTTTGTGTATTCCCAATGGGTCCAAAGATGCGTCTTAAAACTTTGTTCTCAAAGGTTTGTAACAAGACTTCGTCTCCTTTCGTTGTACTCCAGGTTTCAGAGTCATACAGCACAACTGGTCTTATCAGTGTTTTATATATTGTGATCTTGGTGTTACGAGATAGCGCATTTGATGTTAGCAGATGTTGTAGTGCATAGTATATTTTATTTCCACGGTTGATTCTAGCTTGTATTTCTTCCCTTATTATGTTGGAGCAGTTGAAGATTGTACCCAGGTATTTGTATGTTTCCGTTCTTTTAATGGTCATATTATCTATGTGTATGTGGCCAGAGTTTTAGCCGTTCCTTCTATTGAAATTACCATATATTCTGTCTTATCTTGGTTGATAACCAGCCCCATGTGTTGAGCTTTTTCTTTTAAGTGAGTCAACATCTGATGGGAGATGCCTTGAAGAGATTAGAACAAGAATCGCCATGGCAAAAGTAGCCTTTAGCAAGATGAAAAACATACTGACCAATAAAAAGATGTCAATTGAAACGAGAAAAAGAGTGTTGAGATGCTACATAGAACCTGTACTTTTATATGGATGTGAAGCTTGGACAATGAGCAGCCAGGCTGAAAAACATCTGATGGCTGTAGAAATGTGGTTTCTGAGGAAAATGCAAAGAATACCATGGACAGCCAGAAAGACCAATGAACAAGTCCTTCAAGAAACAAATGAAGATCGTAAACTGATCAGAGACATTAGACGTAGACAGTCACAATTTTTTGGGCATGTTATGAGAAGAAATGATTTGGAGAACTTGGTGACAACTGGTAAGATCGAGGGGAACAGACCAAGGGGAAGACCTAGAAACAAGTATCTGGATGGCTTGGCCTTGTGGCATGGTCGAGACAGAAACACGGAACTGATCCACGACTCTGTTGATCGAGTGAGATGGCAGAACATGACCGCCCACGCTTACCGGCATGGCACATGATGGATGGATGGAGTCAATTATTCCGATGTTCGAGGCTCATGTATCTGTTTCATAACAAAATAGATTTTACAAAGGTGGGGATGTTAACCCCACGATTCAACCCCCAACCTGGAGGACCAGGGTGTTTCTCTTTGTCTGTTCTCTACCCTTTGACCTGTCCGGCTTGGAAGGACCTGCTGGTAGCTACGCTACTGCCGGCATAGCTCTCCGGGTCATTGAGAAACTCAAGCTCCCCCACCACGACAATGTGGAAACACCATCGGGGGAGTATGTAGGAATAATACTTGATGAAAAAACAGCCAAGTCATTTAATGGATACTGGTGTATTTCAGATAGAGTAATTATGGTCAAAATCAAAGGCAAACCAATAGATATAAATATTATACAAGTATATGCACCAATAACAAGCAGCAGTGACGAAGAAATACAACAGTTTTCCGACGAAATAGAAACGGCGATGGCTCAAATTGAATCACAGGAAATAAAAATAATACTTGGAGATTTTAATGCAAAAGTAGGAAATGGAAAATTGAGGATGTAGTGGGGAATTATGGTTTAGGTACAAGAAATGAAAGAGGGGAAACGCTAATAGAATGGGAAAATATCAATGATATGATAATTTTAAGCACAGGGTTTAAACACCTTAAAAGACGACTATACGCATGGAAAAGCAATGTTAAGAAAATTCACAAAGAAATTGACAACATACTTATTAATAAAAGATTTAGAAATGCTTTAATTAATGTAAAGAAAATGCCTGGTGCTGACTGTAATAGTGATCATGTACCACTATGTGGACAAATAAAAGTAAGGTTAAAGAGGGGGGGGGGATGGTTAGGAACATGAGACTTAAAAAAGAGGTTCTGAAAGTAGATAAAGAAATTCAAGAACAATACAGAGTGACTGTGAAAAATAGGTACAGTGCAATTGCTAAAATGCAGAGTATAAATGAACGATGGGAAATTTTAAGGGACTCCATTCATCAAACTAGCAAAGAAATATTACTGGAAAGAAGCCAACAAGCTATGAAAAAATGGATGAATGAAGAAACCTTAATGCTGATGGACAAAAGAAAACAGAGTAAAAATGACAAACAAGAATACGCTAAGATAAATAAAGAAATAAACGATAAATGTGGGAAGGCAAAAGAAAGTTGGTTAAACAAGCAATGCAAAAAGATTTAATTAAATGCCATTAAAGATACAAAAGTATGCATAGACAAATCAGTGAGCTCACGGTAAGAAAAATAAGAATAAATGAAGGGTGTTTGAAATCAAAAACAGGAAAGATATTATTGGAGGAAGGTGCTATAATGAAGAGGTGGAATGAGTATATAAGAAAATTATATGATGGAGAAAGGGAAGAATTAACAGAAGTAACTTAGAAGGTCCATCTATTCTAAAGGAAGAAGTCGTGGACACCATGAAACATATGAAGAAATGAAAAACAGCTGGGCCAGATGAAATAACAATAGAAGAATTAGAAGTATTGTGATAATTTGGAGTAGATATATTAACCAAAATGTTAAATGATATTTACAGCAGTGGATATTTACCCAGTGATATGCTGAAATATGTATTTATAGCTACACCAAAAAGACCAAGACCATTTGTACAGATTTTCGTATCATGAACCTCTCAAACTGTGTAACTAAGCGTCTACTCAGAATTATAATAATAAGAGTTTAGTTTAGTTTAGTCGTTGATCAACATCACGGCACACAGTTTAACCCATAGGTGCGCCGTTACCCTCCTAAATCAAACGTGAGTCTGAAGAAACTCAGCTCAATACACGAACTCCGTTGCATCGGCGAGGATCCTGAAATACTTTCGGTAGATTTTTAACTCGAAATTGTGCTCGGGCAGCGCCGTTAAGCTACTTTTTTCGATTTCCAACTGCCAATTGATTTTTTTACGTGCGCAACAATACACACGGGCGTCCGATCTCACTACCCAGAGACCAGGGGAAATTTTATTACTGGAAGTCCAGGAGGATTTTTTAAATAAATCCCGGTCCTCACCTCGGCCTGAACCCGGAACCTCCAGCACTCGTGCGGACCCCATACCTCGAGACCGCTCAGCCCCCTATAATATAATAATAAGAACAAGAGAGAAAAGAACAATGGAAAACTGGTAAAGATAGTTTGGATTTGTGGAAGGAAATGGTGCAAACAATGCAATACGAACATTAATAGAAATATCAATGGTGACACAGAAAAACATATATTTGTCCTTCATAGATTACACTACAGCAGGGGTGTGCAAACGTTTTGTGTGTAGGACCAATTTGACAATTGTAAAGCTATTACAGTGCTGTGTGTGTGTGTGTATATATATATATATATATATATATATATATATATATATATATATATATATATATATATATATATATATATATAATGTCCACTTTGTTTACAGCAACATTATGCATTATGAATAATTTTATTCACCGGAGAAATATCTGTTTTTCATAAAATCATCTTTATTAAATTTATACATATTGATAAAAATTTCTCTATATGAAAGTCGATAAATTCACATTTTAGCATTACATTACGAAGGTCAAGGACTATTCAAAAATCGGAAATTAGAAAGACATTTTATAAACAATGTTAAAACAATCATAACGTTACATGAAATTCTGTAAAATTCATCAAAATAACTTAGAAATGAAGTAAAAACTTTTATTTCTAAATCCTCGAGGGCCGCATAATATCAGTCTCCGTAGTTTGCCCACCCCTGCACTAAGACATTTGATAAAGTAAAACATTATAAACTCATTAAAATGTTTTACGATATTAACTTTTATGGGATAGATCTCGGAATAATAAAGAATATTTACTGAAACCAGGCAGCAGCAATTAAAATGGGAAATTGTGGTATTACATATCCCTCCATCCCCACATATTTTATTCACCAACGCGCCAACATTGCGAAAGCGGAGCACCATAGAAAATAGTATCACCAGTGACACGTCTAAAAACTTCATATTTTTGACAGTGCCAGAGACTTCTTCTTTTAGAATAGGTGGACCTTCTAAGTTACTTTCTTCTGTTAATTCTTCCATTTCTCCATACTCATTCCACTTTTCATTATAGCACATTCCTCCAATAATATCTTTCCTGGCTTTAATTTTAAACACCCTGTATTTATTCTAATTTTTCTTCCTGAGAGCTCACTGATTTGTCTGTACATATTTTAGTATCTTTAATATAATTTAATTCAATTTTCTTTAACAAACTTTCTTTTGCCTTCACTCATTTATCTCTTATATCTTTATTTATCTTAACATATTCTTGTTTGTCAATTTTACTTCATTTTCTTTTTGGCCATCAACTTTAAGATTTCTTCAGCCATCCATATGTTTATACGTCTATACGTATGTTCCTACGGGCAGGGCGTGTGTATGTGTTCTCCTCCTTTTGGGATTATTTTTTCCTGTTTATCTTCATTCATCCGCATGGTTTTTATATGAATGTGATTATAATGATGCCGTTCAACTGTTGAAATTGATTTAAGGATGCTGTATGTGCAGTGTTATATATTAATTCAAATAATATTGATTCAATACAATGAATAAATTATTCATGGATAAAATGAGCGTCAATGATAGCTTTAACTAACCAATCACATCACTAGAATTTAACCCGAGCGTGGACCTCTACAATGTGTCCCCGGTAGTGAAAGCGTAATACTATGTAATCATGTCTGACGACGAGGAAAGCTCTATGCTGGAGATAGCGGGAGAAATAGGGCGGGTTGGATTACGATCTGCCGTTATTAGGAACTACATACTCAACAAAGAAAGGGCAGTGAGAAACACATTAAAGAACTGATTTAGCTTTCCGTCACTGTCTGTTAAATGCATGAACGTGGGTAACTGCATTGCAATTACACTCAGTACTACAATAAATTACGAAGCATTTCGAACATATCTGATAAAATATTATCAGGACGACCAAATCGAATAGAAAGGACCAACGTAAAAGGACATGATGAAATCAAAATATCATCTCCGCGACACACATTACATCTCTACCATACCACCATGTCTGAGTGGCTCGTGATACAATTCGTCGAAATTCAGCAGGAAAATCATAAACTGACAGATGACTCGCTAAACATACTTGCTAGTGTCTGGCGAGGCGTAAAACAATAAAAAAAAGCCTGCAGCTATAGTCATCACAGCAACAGGCTATAGTAACACCATATTCAAACAAATCATAACTCAGCACAGCAGCAACACTGCCTGGGGCCCCGCGAACCAATCTGCCATACACCGTTCAAGACTGAAGAGGAGAGTGCATCGAGGGAAACATGTCCACCCCTAAACCGACCAGTGTTGTGCGCTTTTGAATACCTGATGGAGCTCCTTATATACAGCAGACCTGCCAGAAACCTGTACATATAAAGACTACCAACTGATTGCACACACGTGATAATTGGCTACTCCTTGATGAAAGGCATATACAGTGAACATATATCCTCATCACACACCGGTACAGCTACAATAATTCCGCTTCTAGGCGCAGGGACAGACAGCCTAAAAGACATTATAAGTAGAATGGATATTAATACAAACGTTACAAAGATTACAATACATATAAGGATAAACGACACTATGAGAAACCAAAATATCACCATTTCTCAGTTACGAAAACTATTAGACTTATTGCGCTATAATATTCTAAATTCTAAAGTTTTTTTCTTCTCTATCATGCCGCCATGTTATGGCTCCTAGCGTCGACTAGCCGGCATACACAACAAAACCCTAGAGAAATTCTGTAATTAATATTTTGTACACTTCATCAACAGAAATTTAGTCCGCCCGCACTGAATCAAGCCTTTATGGTGTCCCAGCAATACAGACCTGTATGATAGGATATATATATTAAAAACATAGCCCTATACGCAGTGATACCGGAAATATAGCTTCCTCCTTCAAAAATACTTTCTTACTGTTTAGCGTTTTGTTTCTGTGTGGGATACCCAAGTTTAAACAGAAACATTGACTTGTATAGTCATTTATTCATTTGTTTGGATAGCAGCTGGTCTCTTAGCTAGCGAAGTAGTTTTTTTTAAATGAATTAGCTGTTGTATGTTAACATATAAATTTATATTACTGTTATTTTGTAAGTTAATGCAATTGAGAATTTCATGATCTTGTATTTTTGCACAGTTTTGACTAATTTACACTTACGCCATGGGTAAAATGTATGAGAAATGGCAACACTGCCACAGTAAATCAGGAATACGCCTTGGACACTCAACCATGTGCCACTATTTAATAAGCTGTTATCTTTTATTCTTAATAAAATTTTCATTTATTCCGCCTTAGTAAAAGTAGACTAAATGAAATCATTTCAAATGAGGACACATCTATTACAGGTGTGAAAGTATCCAGCTTGTGTTCAACATTATTCTGTTGACTCTCATTCGCACAAATTCCTCTTCTCAGTCTTCCTGTACCCTTTCTCCAGCTTTACTGTCACTCATCCTATTCTTATGTTATGTACATGTTCTCACAATCGCATTTTAGACTGTCTCTATAGTCTGCGTACCTATTGTTTCTTCTGACCGACATGTTCTTGAGGTATGACTTGTAATCAGGATTTCGGTCGCACATTTCCAACGACCCGTGTTGGCGACCACAATATTTACATTCCCTTACTGGCCCAGTTCGAACTACGTCCGCTTGTCTCAGTGGGACTGGTGTATATCTCGGCGTTGGTTGATGTTTACTCTTGGGTCCATACGACTGCCTTCGATCAGAGAACCTGGCAGCTGTTCCTACTATAAGTTCTGGCTATGCCCCCTCTGAAAAAATCTCCCTGTGGGCATTATAGTACGCCTCGCCCTTGGACTCCATTTCAGATATTGTGGGGCATTTATTTTCAAGCAGGAACGTTGCCATTGTGTCTGGCACAGTTGAAAGAATTTTATCTCTCGGCATCAAGTCTCTGAGCTTTTCGAAGTCGTTGCCTACCCTAGCTGCTTTCAGCCATTTGTCATAAAGAGATTGGGTTTCAGCAACGAAATCCATGAAGGTTTGGTTCGACTTCGGAGTCAGCACTCTATATGCGGTTCTAAGACTCGCCTCATCTAAACTGAAATGTGCCAAGACTCTATCTTTGACATAGTTGTGATCAGTTCGCAGATGCTCTGGGATGACCTCTACTACATTTAGTGACTCAAGGGCCAAATGCTTATGGAAGAGGATCGTCCACTCTTCGACTGGCACCTTGTAGTGGTTCATCAACACTTCGAAGTTGGTAACCCTTGCGGAGTTGGAATCCCCTTGTGCAAAGTTCCTGATGTTACCTTGATATCTTCGAATGGGGTCCAATGCTTTGGCTGCCAATTTAGTTTTCGCAACTTCAGTCGCTTTCTCCAGTTCTAGCATCTTTACTTTAATACTACCCTCTACATCTTTGTCTTTCAATGTTAAGTGCATTGCCAGTTTCTCTCTCTCGAACGTTAGTGCTGCCTTTTGTGCTGCTAATTTCTGTAGCTCAAGTTTTTTGGCTTCTTTAGCTGCTGCTTATTGTGCCGCTAATTTCTTTTCTTCGAGCTCTGCTTGTGCTGCTAATTTCTGCCTCTCAAATTCTTTAGCTGCTGCTCTATCTTCTCGTTCTTGCTTCCGATGTTCGGCTCAACTTTCCCGCTGGCTTCCGAACTTGATACAACTCAGCGTGGCCGTCCCCGTTCCACTTACAAGTTGACATGGTTAGACTTGGTCGTCTAGTGCAGCTCCTCACCAGCGGTGTAAATAACTCAATGGGTACCACTCACTGTCCTGGAACACATTTCTGGAACATATACTAGTTTTGACATGATTAGTCTATGAAGGCACTATAGATGACCTTATGTTGTTATTCTTGATCTTTGTGGCAGTGTCACTTATACACCCTCTGTCGTTAATTACAAATACTATTAGGTAGCACAGTGGCTTCTTTTGTTTGTAATTAATGTGCTTGTCCTATTATCTTGTTGGTGTACATAGCCTTAACTTTTTATAGCTTATTGAAGAATATGTAGTTGATAATACATCTTGTTAACTACCATGCAACCATTCCTTTTTGCAACTTCACACGCGCATCATTTGGTGTAATACTTTGACTCATTTGTAATAATCTGAAGTTAGCAATCCTTTACTGAGCTATTGACGTTGACTATAGCTCACTGTGGGTTCGATTGCCATTTGCCTCAGATTTGCAGTGTTCTTTTGAAGGACGTAAACCCCCAAGTTGCCAACAGGCCTTTGCCGACGTAACAAGGGGTGTTGTGATGCTGCTGCGTTGACACTCTTTATGGAATGTACGCTGACACACCGTGAACACAACTCATTGCCTCAGAGTTATAGAATGGCATCATGTATTGTTTCTATGCGACACAATCACTGGTAGATTCAATGTTACATCTACACACACAATATTTGGTTACACACTCATCGTAGTACAGCCTGCTATCCAGGCTACCTAACCAATTACAATGGTATACACACAATTCTTCTACCCTACTTACAGTCCCGTTAAACATGGCCGCAGGCGCTTACATTCACAGGCCGGCAACCTCTGCACACGACACACGACTTCGTGCTGTAGAGTGAACATGTCCGATCGCCTGGTCGCGGTAATGTCTTCCTCAGCCATGGGTAATCGCTTAGGATACCTAGCGTACACTCAGTTTCTTGCTGTCGATGTCTCTCGACGTTTCATTCCGACAGTGGAGATTAAGTTCTCGGCTCCCTGCCTAGTCATTCGATGTGTACCTAATGCTCACCAGATCCCTGACTGCCGTCTTTGTTTTTCCCTTTCTCGACCTTTCCGATCACGTGGCCTAGTCCTTGCAATTCTATTGGCCCTCACGAATAACCGCTTCGCGGTATATTTCTGTCCTCTGACCACCCATGACAATTTATCCTATCGTTGTTCTACAGCAATTTACTCAAACAGACTTCACTTAACCAGACTCATGGCAGGTATAACGTTTTTAAAAGAGATCCATGTTGGAAACAAAAGACAGACATAACCGCTTATATTTATAATTTACCAAATGTTCACCGTAGGCTAGACTTTGAAACTTGCGAAATAGAATGTATTTGGTTGGAGCTAAAACTTCAGAACCACACACCCCTGATAATATGCTACCTCTATTGAAATCCCAGCGCTGGACGCATCTGGTACGAAAAGTTCACTACCGTGATGGATGTGGTTTTGTCTGCCGGGAAGGAAATCATACTACTCGGAGACTTTAACATTGACACCAACAAATCCACAATAATATGGGGAGATATAATTTCATCATACAACTTCCAACAAATATTACAACAAGCTACTAGGATAACAAAATCATCTTCAACACATATAGATCACATTTATGTAACTTGCTCAGACTACATCATATAACGCACCGTAGCCAATTGTGCAATGAGCGATCACTACCAAATATGCTGCACATGGTCTAAAACAGAATAAAAACCCCTAAACATAAACACATAAGTGTAGAATATAGAAGTTACAAAAGTTTCAACCAAAACGCATTTTTACAAGATTTTCTCAGTTCACCTCGAGACAATGTTTATCAAGTTCCTGACCCGGATGATGCTATGGAATTCTAGATGAAAACATTTATCGTTGTGTTTGATAGACATGTTCCAGTCAAGGAAGTTAGTGTAAAACATCACGTTCAAACCACCTTGGATCACCAGGAAATACTTGAAATTATGAGACACAGAGATAAAGCACATAGAAAGCGGGATCTCAGCACATACCGTACTTTTAGAAACAAAGTTCAATATACGAAGAGAAAAGAAAAATTACTTCAAGAATTTAGTAAAAAACAAAACAAAACAAATAGTAAGGATATATGCCAGTCTTCATGGCTGAGGAGTTAGCAGCTTTTTCCGTAACCCCGAATACTCTCGTGGTTGACGTGAGCGCACGAGAACTTGAAGGGGTTCGAGTCGCGCCAGTGACTAACGAGAGTATTGAGCCAGTCGCTCAGAAAGTCGTGGCGTGCTGTCGTGGCATAATCTAGCCTAGAAATCTGAAAGATACTGGTGTTGACCGCAATATCCTGAAACAGGATGGAAACACGGGAAAAAAAAGTAAGGATATATTGAAGGCAATTAACACCTTGACAAACAAGTATAACTTCTTAAATTACTTTTCATCAAATAATATTTCATGCGAGCAATACAGTAATTATTTTCAAACTGACATAGACCAGTTGAAGGCTTCAATGCCAAATCTCCTTGCAACTTATCTTTACTGTCATCGCTTTGCGAGAATAGATGCTCCCGGGATATTCTTTCCGACATACCTTTAATGACAATCATTTAACTATTCACTTACCTCAGTAACCTTACAAAAACATAAACTCATCGGGGTTAGATGAATCAGCAATCGGATTCTCCGTTGTGCTGCACCAGTGATCTGTGTATCTCTAACCTATGCATATAATCAGTGTCTCACAGAAAGCCACTTTCCATCAGCTTTCAAAATCGCTAAAGTTTATTCTATTCCTAAATCTGGCTCATTGGAAAATGGTCTCCCGAACAATAATAGACGCATTTCCTTACTATCATCACTATATAAACCACTAGAAATACGCATCAATAAAGTAACATTATAGTATTTAGTTCGTAACAAGCTTATAGTTGACAGTCAATCAGGATTTCGACCAAAATATTCTTGCCCCACGGCCCTAACAAGCATGACAGAAAATTGGCACCAGAATATAAACAACAACAGTCTATGTGGAGCAGTGTCTACGGATTTCAGGAAAGCATTTGATATGATAGACCATGTTCTTTTAATAAACAATTAAAGACAATGACAACTGGTCCTAATTTAGTCACTCTAATAACATCTTTTATGTCAAACAGAAAGTAAGTAGTATCACGCAATAAATCTCTGTCTCAAACCACTACCTTCAATACTGGAGTACCACAAGGCTCTATTCTTGGCCCTCTATGATTTACCATATATATTAACGATCTACCGTTGCATCTTTCGTCGTCCTGCGATCTATCTTATGTTTGCAGACGATTGTATACAGTGTCTAAAAACGCTGACAGCTGTAATTTGCTGGAGTTGTCTTGCAACAAGAGTTAAATAATGTAGTTAGGTGGAGCTATGCAAACCGTATGCAAATTAACATCACTAAAACAAAATCTGTGTTATTAACAACAAGACAAAGACTTCAAACTCTAAATTCACACAGATCACTTCATCATCACATCGATAACATACGAGTAGAAAGTGTAATTTAGCACAAAACGTTAGGCCTCATCATTGATAGACGTAGACAGTCAAACTATTTTGGGCATGTTATGAGAAGAAATGATTTGGAGAACTTGGTGACAACTGGCAAGATCGAAGGGAAGAGATCAAGGGGAAGACCGAGAAGTAAATACCTGGATGGCTTGGCGACATGGTACGGTCGAGACAGGAACACAGAGCTGATCCACGACTCTGGTGATCGAATGAGATGGCAGAATATTACCTCCCACGCTTATCGGCATGGTACATGATGGATGGATGTATTGATAGAAATCTAACCTTTAATTCCCACGTTCACGCGCTCCTTAAACAAACAGCGAAAAAAGTCTACCAACTCGCCAGAATTAAAAATATCCTTGATAAAGACACAAGGAAAATATTATGTACTTCTCACATACAGACACATTTTGACCACTGCTGTAGAATCTGGGACGATTGTTCCAATTCAAGCATCAAGCCTTTTTGTTCACACCAGAAACAGGCCATGAGTTTAATGTATAGCAAACATTTAACTGACAATCCTAGCCTGCATAGTCGCCTTCAGTTACTACCACTCCGCAAGGGCTGCTTTTCAATAAAGCCAAACTAATTCACAAATTCCTACATCGGAATGCCCCAAATTACCTTTGCCCATTGTTTAAATATAATGCTAGACACAGTAAACGATTAAATATATTACACATTCCGAAGCCTTGTATTGACTTATACAAAACAAGCTTAACGTACTCTGCAGCTCAGCTGTGGAACAATCTTCCACAAGAAATCAAAGACATCACCAATCCCTATACATATAATCGCAAAATATCCGAACACTATCTCAGTACGGATTACCTTCCCCCTTAATAATAGAAATAATAATAATAATAAAACCCTTGTATAACAGCCAGTCCTCGTTTGGCAGACCAGTATATACCACATAGCCAATAACAAGTGCCACGCCATTTATTAATATCACCGAGTCGTGTAGTATTGATCTTTGCATTTTCCCCATACCTTTATAATGCATATCTTTTGTATTGTTGCTGTTCTCAGTTGGCTTTAAATGGTGTGTGAATGAAATAATGTATGAAAGAGAGTGATAGAAGGGCAGAATGCTAGACGGGCCTGAGTGCCAAATTTTTAACCTTGTGAAAATAAAGTTTGTTCGTTCGTTCGTTCTTAGCTTTTTGGCTTCTCTCCGGAAATATTTTTTTTGATGAATGGAGACCCTTAACATTTTCCATTGTTCGTTTGTACTCTGTATTTTAGCTATTACATT
This sequence comes from Cepaea hortensis, assembly GCA_963921405.1. Lineage (NCBI taxonomy): Eukaryota > Metazoa > Mollusca > Gastropoda > Stylommatophora > Helicidae > Cepaea > Cepaea hortensis. The sequence continues at coordinate 84,425,691 of OY992892.1, forward strand.
GTATCTATATTTTTTTTTCAAATTCACTCTGTATTGTTCTTGAATATATTTATCTACCTGTAAAACCTCTTTGTTAAGTCTTATGTTCTCAACCACTTGTGTTCGTTTCTTCAGTCTTACTTTTATTTGTCCACATAGTGGAACATTATCACTATTACAGCCAGCACCCGGCAATGTCTTTTAATTAATTAACGCATTTCTAAACCTTTTATTAATACACATGTAGTCAACTTTGTAGAGTATTTTCTGATCAGGGGTTTTCAATGTGTAAAGTAGTTTGTGTTAAAACTTGCCAAGACATCAACAACAGCTAACAATTCTAATGTTGACTGCAAAACCCTGTAAAGGATACGCACACCTAGCTTTGTTTTAACTGCTTGAGAAAGGTGCATATTTCTTTTTTTCATTTCCTATTTATAGGACATTGCTGTCAACACCAGCATTTTATTACTATTGTTGATGTCTTGTCAAGTTTACGTTCAGTAGTTTGCTATTGCTTTCTGAACGACTTGATCCCATACCAACACGTTAAAACGCAGAGCGGCGCGGTCTGCTGCCAAATCGGTCGCCGCTGAGTTTCGAACTCGGGTAAGCGGGCTCACGAATCGTGTCCTTAAGCCCTTAGCCACCGAGACCAGCATAGATGCGTATACTTGTACAATATTTATATCTATTGGTTTGCCTTTGATCTTGACCATAATAACTCTATCTGAAATACAGCAGTAACTATTAATTGACTTGGCTGTTTTCTTATCAAATATTAGTCCTACTCCTTTTTTCTTGTGTATCCCCACCAGAATAAATTATTATGTGTTTGTCGGTTATAATTGTGCCCGATCCCTTCCACCTCATCTCAGTTATGCCTAGGATATTCATTTTCATCTTTTCCATTTCATTTATAACATTATTCAACTTTCCAAGCTCATTTAACGTCCTAACATTCAATGAACCTTTTTTAAATTTATTTATTTTAGTTGTGATTTTGCAGTCAGTAGCTGGATGACGGTCTGTTGTCACCTGTGGCTCATGACTGTCCATACCTGCTCTGCTCAGCTGCAGAGTTGTCCACTTATCCCGGTGAATACTCAGTCCCCAGGGCTGCGTTTGCCACAGTTGGGATTTTCCCTTCCTAAAGTTCTGGCCTACTAAGGCCAAAATTCTCTAGTACTTTTAGAGGCTATGCGACAAACCTTTTTTAACAGCAAAGCTGGAGAATAAGATAACGTATTTTTTTTTTGGCTTTGTTTCTATTTGCGATCGCTACCTTTGAACTCACGCGTTCTCCAGACACGTGCTACTACTTGTACTGCAATTGACTGATTTGTGTGTGTAAGTTAGCTTTCCCTATAACCAGTGTCTCTTGCCATTAGACAAACCCACTCGGACTTCTGAGTTGCTTGTAATTTACGTCCCCAAGACAAGGAATATAAGTCAACAGATTAGTCCAATTGAACCTGTAGGGTGTAAGGGTTGAACTTTACCTCTACATCAACACGCCGGAAGTTTGAGAGGAAGCTCACCTATATATTGTATGGAAACCTCTTTAAATCAAGGTTAAAGGACAGCATCTTAGTAAGATTAATCTGTGCGTAGAAAGAATGGTTTTGTGCTGTATGTTCAAATATGATTTCCACCAAATATATTAACTATTCAGTGTTTCACAAACACATAACTATTGTAACTATGATTTCCACCCAATATGATAACAATTCAGTATTTCACAAGCAAGTAACTACTGTAATTGTGATTTCCGCCCAATATGCTAAAAATTCATTGTTTCACAAACAGATAACTATTGTAACTATGATTTCCACCCAATATACTAGCAATTCATTAATTATTTCACAAACATGTAACTATCGTAATTTATTCCCGTCAGTGAACGTCCTGATGCAGAGCAGATCCTAGAAAGGGAGTTTATGGTAAGTGATATCAATCACTTGGTGCAAAAGATGACAATATTAGTAATGATCGTTGTAAGTGTTAGCAATTACTTGTTACTAAGTGATTGTCATTAGTCATTGTTTCTTACATTGATGTTCAAATCTCTTATCCTCCACATTCCAGAGAAAAAACTCAGGACAAATGTTTCTTATATATTGATAAAAGAAACAGTCACTGGAAATTCAATAAAACAGTCCAAAATTTACTCGTTGCATAAATTGACGCGATTGCTCTTGGTACACCCTGGAGTCAGAAAGAGGAATTAAGATATGCAGGATAAGATGGTTGCTTAAGTGTTGCATAGGCAAGTTACCTCCCTGACTTACCCCCCCCCCCCTCCCCACCCAGAAAAATATAATTGCTGGCCCCCCGCCCCTAACTTTGGCGTAAATAAATATACAAATACTTAGCTACACAAACATGTACATGCAGTTACAAATAAAATTGAAGACCTATGAGTTTAGAATACTACCACTGTGTTTATTAACTGTTCAGAACTTTAATATAATGATGATGATTATTCAAGTTGTTTTGCTATGCTGGCGTTAGGCGATGAAAGAATGAGGTATGAACAAATGGCATTTCCGTGTAGAAACTATTTCCTGAACTTTCAAAGATCCATTGACGAAGGAACTGTATGATCAACATCAGTCTCAACGGTGAGACGTGTTGCACAATCAGCATTAAGGATTCCTAATGGGTCCTTTCACATGTATCAGCCACTCCGTTATGTGAGTGGATTACTGATTGCCTGTATCTCCTATGAGAGCTTTAATGAAACACAAATAGGATGTGTATTATCTATCTATATATCTACACATCTCAGCACACACACAACACACACACACACACTCACACATATATATATATATATATATAGCCAACTGTTCTGAGAAAGCCTGAAATGGTTCGATAAGACTACCTAGGGATGGAGACATAATAAGATAAGGTTTTCTAACAGACGGCCCGTAGAACACAGGAAAGCTACCAAACTTCAACGAGGAGAACACATACTCTTGGTACTCTGAAAGTCCGTTTGATTATCCTGCCACATTCTGCTCTATAGTGATGATGTCACTTGATGAATATTATCAGTGTGAGCACATGCAAAACTTAAACACACATTAACAAGCATATAAAGAACTCCTTAATACAGTTTATAACATTATAATACTCTAGTCCGACTTTGTGAAGACACATGAAGGGTGTAGCATAGGTGGGAGCGCAAGCGCAATTGAAATACCACTGCTTTTATCGTTTCTTTACTTATTCAGTCTCGGTAGAGATTTGTTCGCAGCAGACGAGCACAATCTCCGGCGGGCCTATTCTCGCTGGTAGCGAGAGCCGCAAAATGGAAGGAAGGGAGACATTGCTCGCAATAGACAAGCAATGTCTCCTGAGGTAGCTCTGGCGGGCCTATTCCCGCGGGTCGCGGGGGCTGCTAAAAGTCAGGTGGAGAGTCTGACGATAGTGCACGCTTTACACAGGTCCGGACACTTGTGATTGATAGTAGTGCGCGCCCCTATGGTCCGGTCTCGTACGAGGCCTTCACCTATGGGACTTAGCTGAACGCCTCTAAGCCGGGTCCCGTGGGTGTCAGGGTCTGGCTATCACTCGCCACCTGCTCGTGGTGGCGAGGTCTCGGAGGATTCGACGCTGTGCCGCCAGCGTCTGCAGCCTACCTTGTGCCAAACGTATTGGTTACCCATTCCACTGGAATACACAAGACTAGGCCGCGAGAGAGATCATGTCGTTTGGGCATCACATGGTTCTCTAAAGCTCTGCCCAGGCATTGTGATGGAATATTGGCCACATTCCAACTCACATACTTTAGTCTGTCAAGACTGCAAGGTGCCACTCACAATGGGATAACAAGGGGAGAGAGAGAGAGAGAGAGAGAGAGAGAGAGAGAGAGAGAGAGAGAGAGAGAGAGAGAGTGAGAGAGAGTTATGTTCGTGTGACATCAGACTATTACACAACTCAAAAAAAATAACACATCAACAAAAGACATAATAATTTATCTATATTGTTAAGTGGATTTCCTGTGGATTTCCTGTGGGTAGTGGTTTCCTGTGGATTATGTGATGTTATTTCGTGTCCGTTTATTGGAAGTTTTCAAAAGAAGCCACAGAAGGCAGGTGGTGGATGAAATTTTGAGGCCAGCCGACAGATATTTGTTGGTTATGGTCTCGAGTTTCGCGACGGCAGGCAGAGGATCTCTTTCGAGAGACAATGGTTGCGGTCATCAAGCCAGTATGGTCACTGCCATAGAGGAAAGCAACGATAAACTACCTCTTTGAAAGTGCCTAGTACATTATGCTTCGCTTAAAGACTGATCATCGCAAGACAAGGACAGAGACAATAAAATTAGCAACATGGAAAGTTAGAACGTTAAACGACGACGGAAAATTAGCGAACATAAAACAAGAAATACAAAGAGAAAAACAAATAATATTTTAGGGGTGTGCGAAACGAGATGTACAGAAGCAGGCATCAAGATAGATGAAGATTTTAAGATTATTTATTCTGGAGGTAAAGATCGACACAGGAGAGTGGCAATAATTTTGGACCGGACAACATCAAAATCTGTTCAAGGATATTGGGCCGTGTCGGACAGAGTTCTATTAGTTAAATTGAGTGGCAGACCTTTTAGCATAAATGTTAATCAAGTATATGCCCCAACAGAAGAGTCCAGTGAAGATAGTGTGGAGCAATTTTATAATGACATAGAGTGTCTTAAAGAAATGTAAAAATTCAGAAATAAACATCATAATAGGAGACTTTAATGCAAAAGTTGGAAATCAAGGTGATAGATACACAGTAGGAAACTATGGTTTAGGAGAGAGAAATGAAAGAGGATACAGACTCGTAGAGTGGGCAAAATAAAAAGAAATGATTGTAGGAAACACCTGGTTGAAGCAACACCCTAGAAGATTTTGGACATGGAGGAGTCCTGATAGCAGGATCAGAAATCAGACTGACTACATTCTGATTAGCAGAAGATTTAGAAACGCACTAACAGTAGCAAAAACAGTTCAAGTGCTGATTGTTATAGTGACCACAGACTGCTTACAGGAAAGGGGTGTGAGGGTGGATGTTGGATGTGTCTCACAACATTGCATATGCACTGTTTATGTTTACAACTTTCATTCGACAATGTTTTTTTTTTCTATCTATCTATCTATCTATCTATCTATCTATCTATCT
>OY992892.1:84433341-84488341 GCA_963921405.1 Cepaea hortensis
ATCAGCTAACAATGTTCGTCAATTAACTCATACGATGAGTGTACATGACAACATCAACACGAGGCCTGCCAACCCACCAGTGCTCTTGGCCATTGAATACCCAATGGAGCGTATCCAAAACAACATAGAACCCAATGTTGACTTTGTTGAAGAAGTACCTGCCTCAGATAACAATAGCATCTTAACTATCAATGGACATTCGTGCGACTGTAAACAGCGCATTGAGGAACTAGAACAATCACTAAAGGCGCTCATTGACACTGTTTCAACCAACATTGAAGCAAACAACAAGATAAGCAGTGATTACAATGCTCTCAAGACAGAAGTCGCACTCCTGCGAGACGAAAATTTGCTGCTGAGAAATACAGATCAAATCTTACAGAATGTGTCCTCTACCAACCAAACCGAAGAAGCATGTAATTCCCAAGCAACCGCTTCATCCTTAGGAAATTTTGGGGAAGCTCAATCCCACCCAGAACAGATAAGCGCTATGAAAACACCTCAATGCGCAGAGGAAGATAAACAACAACAAATACCTCAATGCGCAGACGAAGATAAACAACAACAAGCAGTCTACCCCATTGAAGTCAAAATAAGCAATAGGTTCGAAGTACTTCAAGAAAAGTCACCAGAAAACCTACAGTGCTCTAACATGCTGCCAACGGGCAAGATAAGCCTACAAGATACATCGAGAGAACCATATGGAGACATAAAGACTGCTGATAATCGGAATGGATGAAACAACGGGCGAGACGTGCTGAAAACCAACATGTACAGACAGCACGACCTGACTGTACACATATTATACTAGGCGATTCCTTAATGAAAGGTTTATACAGCGACAGGATGGCCACGTCAGACAAAGACATTGTTTCAATAATCCCACTGCCTGGGGCTGGTGTAGACCGGCTAACAGACAAGATTAGCAGGTTGACTGTTAATCATAGCGTTAGAAGGGCAACCGTACATATTGGTATCACCGACACCATGAACAACCAACAAATCACAGGGTCTCAACTACTGGCACTCTTGAACGGATTACGTCACACTTTTCCTAACTCATCCATTTTCTTCTCCTCCATCATATCACCAAGTTATGGATAGCAGCGATGTCTAGCTGACATAAATAACAACATTTTGCAGACGTTCTGTTCTCAAAATATGATACAATTCATCAACAACACAGCATCATTCACTTCACAGGCTGGTGCACCAAAAAAGAGTCTTTATAAGGATCAAATACATTTGTCTACATTGGGCACCAGTTTTCTCGCCAAGAATATAAAATATCCTGAACGGACATACCATACATCCAATACGGGATCGCGCCGGACACTTTTAGCTACTCCTGAAACTCAAGCCAGACGACATACTCCCGTCACATCAAGTACCAATAGGACAGAAGTTTGCAGACCACTCATAACCACTGCACCTGAAATCCAAGCCAGACGGGACACTACCACTACACCAAGGCCGTTAAATACTTTCACACAGGAGGGTAATAATTACGAAGATATCTTTCCTATTCTCCCCAGAAAGTAACCAACTCTCAGCAACAACGATGTGCCACCACAACCTCCTGTTATCCACCAACCAGAGGCTCTATTTGGTAGTCATTACATACCCATGAGACATCATCAGTACCCAGTTCATTGTAACCCAGAATGGTTGCACCTCACACGGTATAGCCCAGCTACACTTCGTCAAGCACTTATAATGTCGCTATACCAACAACCAACACAACCTGGTATTTACTAGCAACTTAGCACAAAGCTACACCGGATCTCGGTACAAGAAAGAGTCTCTCTTTGAACGTTTATCTGCATATTTGGTTACTACTTGGTCTAGTAACGTATTAGGTTATAAGGAACTACAAACATTGACTTGTTTTGACTTTATATTAATGGATAGTACTTAGCTGTATAGCTTTTATAATACTTTTCATTGTGTTTTTACTGTGAGTGAGGGGGTCTTCACTGTTCTTCCTTCTGCTTACTGTTTAACGTTTTATTTCCCGTGTGGGATACTCCGCTTTAAACAGAGACATTGACTTGTATGGTCATTTATTAATTGTTTTGGATAACAGTTGGTTACTTAGCTTGTGAAGTAGTTTTTTTCAGGTTAATTATTTGTTGTATGTTCTTTAATTCGTTTTGTTCCGTGTTTGCATTATATTCGTTGGTCTAATTAGTTATATCGTTATAATATTGTCATTTGCATATCTATTTGTATTACTGATATTTTGTAAGTTAATGTAATTGTGATTTTTTTGTTAATGATCTTGTATTTTTGCTTAACTTTGACTAATTTACACTTTCTTCATGGATGACATGTCTGAGAAGTGACAACACTGGCTCAATAAGTCAGGAATACGCTTTGGACACTTAAACATTTGCAGCTTATTTAACAAGCTACCAGAGTTATCTTCTATTCTTAATCAAAATTTTCATTTATTCGGCCTTAGTAAAAGTAGACTTAATGATAACATTTCAGATGAGGACATATCTATTACAGGCTACAAAGTTTTTAGAAGGGATCCCTGTAGGAAACAAGAGACAGGCATAGTAACCTATGTTTCTAATTTACTAAATGCTCACCGTGGGCTAGACTTTGAAACTTTCGAAATAGAATGTATGTGGTTACAGCTAAAACTTCAAAACCGCACACCCCTGATAATTGGCTACCTCTATCGAAATCCCATTGCTGGACACGTCTGGTACGAAAGCTTCACTACCATGATGGATGTGGTTTTCGCTTCCGGAAAGGAAATTATACTACTCGGAGACTTTAACATTGACACCAACAAATCCAACATAATATGGGGAAATATAATTGCATCATACAATTTCCAACAAATAGTACAACAGGCTACTAGAGTAACAAAGTCATCTTCAACAGTCATAGATCACATTTATGTAACTTGCTCAGACAACATCATAGAATGCGCTGTACCCAATTGTGCAATGAGCGATCACTACCCAATATGCTGCACGTGGTCTAAAAAAGGAATTAAAACTCCTAAACATAAACACATAAGTGTAAAATATAGAAGTTACAAACATTTTAACCAAAACGCATTTTTACAGGACTTGCTCAGTTCACCTCTAGACAATGTTTGTCAGCTTCCTGACCCGGATGATGCTCTGGAATTCTGGATGAAAACATTTATTGATGTTTTTGATAGACATATGCCAATCAAGGAAGTTCGAGTAAAACACCACGTCAAGCCACCTTGGATCACCCAGGAAATACTTCAGATTATGAGAGACAGGGATAAAGCACATAAAAAGCGGGATCTCAGCGCATACCGTACTCTTAGAAACAAAGTTCAATATACCATACCACGGGAAAAGAAAAATTACTTTAAGAACTTAGTAATGGATAAAATAAATAGTAAGAATATATGGAAGGCAATTAACACCTTGACAAACAAGTGTAACTTCCGAAATTCTTTACCATCAAATCATATTACATGCGACCAATTCAGTAGTTTTTTTCAAACTGACATAGACCAGTTGAAGGCTTCAATACCTAATTCTCCTTGCAACTTATCTTTACTGTCATCGTTTTGCGAGAATAGATGCTCCGGCGATATTCTTTCCGACATACCGCTAATGACAATCACTGAGGTATTCACTTACCCCAGTAACCTAAAAAACACAACCTCATCTGGGTTAGATGGAATCAGCAACCGGATTCTCCGTTGTGCTGCGCCAGTGATCTGTATATCACTAACCTATGTATATAATCAGTGTCTCACCAACGGCCACTTTCCATCAGCTCTCAAAATCGCTAAAGTGTACCCTCTTCTTAAATCTGGTTCATTGGACAATGATCTCCCGAACAATTACAGACCCATTTCCTTACTATCATCACTATCTAAGCCACTAGAAAAACACATCCATAAAGTAACATTACAGTATTTAGTTCGCAACAAGCTTATTGTTGACAACCAATCAGGATTTCGACCAAAATATTCTTGCCATACGGCCCTATCAAACATGATAGAAAATTGGCACCAGAATATAAACAACAACAGTCTATGTGGAACTGTGTTTATTGATTTCAAGAAAGCATTTGATATGATAGACCATGTTATTTTAATTAAAAAACTTCAGACAATGAAAATTGGCCCTAATGTAGTCACTCTAATATCATCTTTTCTATCAAACAGAAAGCAAGTAGTATCACATAATAAATGTCTGTCTCATACCACTACCTTCAATATTGGAGTACCGCAAGGCTCTATTCTTGGCCCTCTATTGTTTGCAATATATATTAACGATCTACCTTTACATCTTTCGTCGTCCTGCGATATATTTGCAGACGACTGTACAGTGTACACAAATGCTGAAAACTGTATTTTATTGGAGTCGTCTTTACAACAAGAATTAAATAATGTAGTTAGGTGGAGCTATTCAAACCGTATGCAAATTAGCATCACAAAAACAAAATCAATGTTACTAACAACCAGACAAAGACTTCAAACTCTAAGCTCACACACATCACTTCAACTTCACATCGATAACATGCCAGTAGAAAGTGTAATTGAGCACAAAACATTAGGCATAATCATTGATAGAAACCTAACCTTTAATTCCCACGTTCAAGCGCTTATTAAACAAACAGCGAAAAAAGTCTACCAACTCGCCAAAATTAAAAACTTCCTTGATGAGGACACAAGGAAACTATTCTATACTTCTCATATACAGACACACTTTGACTACTGCTCTACAATCTGGGACGGTTGTTATAATTCAAACACCAAGCGACTTTACTCACTCCAGAAACGGGCCATGAGTCTAATTTATAACAAACATTTATCTGACAATCCTAGCCTGTATAAACGCCTTCAGTTACTACCACTCCGCAAACGCCTGCTTTTCAATAAAGCTAAACTAATTCACAAAATCATGCATCGGAATGCCCCAAATTACCTTTGGCCATTGTTTAAATATAATGCTAGACACAGTAAACGTTTAAATATATTACACATTCCGAAGCCTAGGATTGACTTATACAAAACAAGCTTAACGTACTCTGCAGCTCAGCTATGGAACAATCTTCCAAAAGAAATCAAAGACATCACCAATTCCTATTCATATAATCGCAAATTACTCGAACACTATCTCAGTACGGATTATCTTCCCCCTTAATAATAGAGATAATAATAATAATAACAAAACCCTAGTATAACAGCCAGTCCCCTTTTGGTAGGCCAGTATATTCCACATGGCTAATAACAAGTGTCAGACCATTATCTAATTTTACTGTGTCGTGTAGTTTTGATGTTCGCATTTTGCCCATGCCTTTATAATGCATATCTTTTTTATTGTTGCTGTTCTCTGTTAGTCTTGAATGATGTGTGAATGAAATAATGTATGAAAGAGAGTGATAGAAGGGCAGAATGTCAGACGGGCCTGCGTGCCCAATTCTTAACCCTTTGAAAATAAAGTTTGTTCTATCTATCTATCTATCTATCTATCTATCTATCTATCTATCTATCTATCTATCTATCTATCTATCTTTCTATCTATCTATCTATCTATCTATCTATCTATCTATCTATCTGTCTATCTATCTATCTATCTATCTATCTATCTATCTATCTATCTATCTATCTATCTATCTATCCGTCCGTCCGTCCGTCCGTCTGTCTGTCTGTCTGTCTGTCTGTCTGTCTGGGATGTGTGGTGGTATGTGGGTGTGGGATGTGTTGGTGAGGGATATTTGTGTGTGTTGTGCGTGGTTTGGGAATATTGCGTGGTAGGGGATGTATGTGATGTGCGGGTGGGGGATGTGTGTGGTGGGCGATTGGGTTAGGGCATGTGTGGGTGGGTGGAGGATGTATGTGTGGGTGGTGGGGTGTGCGTGAATGGATTGGGGATTATAGGTGGTTAGGGAGATGTGTGTGTATGTTGGGGGGGGGGTAGGGAGATGGGGGGATGTGTGTGTATGGTTTGGGGATGTGTGAGTGGATGTGCGATGTGTGGGTTGGTGGGGGGTGGGGTGCGTGGGTGGGGAATATGTGGTCGATGGAGATGTGGCTGGGGGATGGGTGGTTTGAGGTGTGGGTAGGGAGAGGATGTGTGTGTTAGGATGTGTATGTGGGTGGGCGTGGGATGTGTGGGTTGGTGGGGGATGTTTGTGGGTGGCAAGTGTGTTTTGTTTGGAACAGGTGAGGGCAGTGTGTGGGTGGGGGATGTGCGGGAGGGGAATGGGTCGGTTTGTGGGGTATGTATGTGTCCCTGGGTGTGTGGGTAGGTGGGTGTGTGTGTGTGTCAGTGGGGTGATGTATGGGTAGGTGGGACATGGGCCTCATAACATGGTAATTTGACTTGTTTATGTTTACAACATAAATTTCACAATGTTTATTTTTCTCCTATGTAAATGTATAATGCTCTTGATGAACGAAAGACAAGTGATTGGAAAGGCCGAATGTAAGACGGGCCTGCGTGCCCAATTTGTGACCCTTTTAAAATAAAGTTGATTTGATTTGATTTCTATCTATCTATCTATCTATCTATCTATTTATCTATCTATCTATCTATCTATCTATCTATCTATCTATCTATCTATCTATCTATCTATCTATCTATCTATCTATCTATCTATCTATCTATCTATCTATCTATCTATCTATCTAGAATGAAATAATGTATGAAAGAGAGTGATAGAAGGGCAGAATGTTAGACAGGCCTGCGTGCCCAATTCTTAACCCTTTGAAAATAAAGTTTGTTCTATCTATCTATCTATCTATCTATCTATCTATCTATCTATCTATCTATCTATCTATCTATCTATCTATCTATCTATCTATCTATCCGTCCGTCCGTCCGTCCGTCTGTCCGTCTGTCTGTCTGTCTGTCTGTCTGGGGGAAATTGTGAGAGTGCGGGATGTATGTGTGGATAGGTGCGGGATGTGCGGGTTGACGGGGGTATGTGTGTGTGGTTTTGTGATGTGTGTTCTGCTGTGTGGTTTTGGGTGTGTGGGTGGGTGATGTAGAATATGTGGGTAGGTGTGTGCGTCTCGGTTATGGTATGGGTGCGGGATGTTTGTGTCGGTGGGGGATCAGTGTGTGGGTGGCGGCATGTTTGTTTGCCTGAGTCTGTGTGAGTGCGTGGAGGTATGTGTGGGTGGGTTGGGTGTGGTGGGTGGGGGATGTGGGTGACTGAGGGATGTGTGGGTGGCTGTGGGGTGTGAGCGTGGATATGGGATGTGTCTCACAACATGGCAATATGCATTATTTATGTTTACAAAATCTATTTGACAATGTTTTTATCCCTATGTAAATGTAACATGCACATTTGATGAATGAAAGATGAGTGATTGAAAGGGCCGAATGTAAGATGGGCCTGTGTGCCCAATTTGTTACGCTTTTAAAATAAAGTTATATCTATCTATCTATCTATCTATCTATCTATCTATCTATCTATCTATCTATCTATCTATCTATCTATCTATCTATCTATCTATCTATCTATCTATCTATCTATCTATCTTTCTATCTATCTATCTATCTATCTATCTATCTATCTATCTATCTATCTATCTATCTATCTATCTATCTATCTATCTATCTATCTATCTATCTATGTGTTTGGGTGGGAGATATGTATGGGTGGGTGGAGATGTGTGGATGATTTGGGGAAGTATGTGTGGGTGGTGGGGTTGAGTGGGTAGGGAATTGTGTGGGTGGATTGGGGATGCAAGGGCGTGTGGGAGAAGTGTATGGTGTATGGGTTTGGGATATGTGTGCAGTGTGTTGGTGGGGTATGTGTGCATGGTGTGTGGGTGGGGGTATATTTGTGGTGGTATGGGTGAGGATATGTGTGTGGGTGGGGGATAGTGTGGTGTGAGCGATGTGTGTGATGGGTGCGGGGAATGTGTGTATTGGTGGGGGATATGTGTGGGTGAGTAGGGGATGTGTGGTGGTTGGGGGAAGTATGTGTGGGAGTTTTATGCGTGGATGGGGAATGTGTGCGTGGGTGTGTGTGAGTGGCTTAGGGATGTGTAGGTTGGTGAGGGATGTGTATGTGTCGGGGTGGGATGTGTGACTGGGTATAGGATGTGTGCGGGTAGGGGCATTGTGATCGAGAGAGGTTGGGTGGGGAGTGGGTGGGTGGGGGTTGTGGGTGCGTAGTGGAGGATGTGTGCGTGAGTGAGTGTGTGTTGGTGAATGGGTGTGGAATGCGTGTGTGGGTGGGGATAGGTGTGTGGTGTGTTAGTTGGGTATATTGTGTGGGTGGGGTATATGTGTGTGGGTGATGGTTTTGTGGTGTGTGGGTGAGGGTATTGGGGTAGATGGGTAAGGGTATCTCTGTGGGTGTGGGTGGGAATATTGTGTGGTATGTGGGTGGGGGATATGTGTTTGGTGTGTAGGTTGGGATGTGTCGTGGTATGTGGGTGTGGGATGTGTTGGTGAGGGATATTTGTGTGTGTGGTGCGTGGGTTGGGAATATTGCGTGGTAGGGGATGTATGTGATGTGCGGGTGGGGGATGTGTGTGGTGGGGGATTGGGTTAGGGCATGTGTGGGTGGGTGGAGGATGTATGTGTGGGTGGTCGGGTGTGCGTGAATGGATTGGGGATTATAGGTGGTTAGGGAGATGTGTGTGTATGTGTGGGAGGGGGGGGGGGGGGTAGGGAGATGTCAGTCGGTGGGGATGTGTGTGTATGATTTGGGGATGTGTGAGTGGATGTGCGATGTGTGGGTTGGTGGGGGGTGGGGTGCGTGGGTGGGGAATATGTGGTCGATGGAGATGTGGCTTTGGGATGGGTGGTTTGAGGTGTGGGTAGGGAGAGGATGTGTGTGTTAGGATGTGTATGTGGGTGGGCGTGGGATGTGTGGGTTGGTGGGGGGTGTTTGTGGGTGGCAAGTGTGTTTTGTTTGGAACAGGTGAGGGCAGTGTGTGGGCGGGGGATGTGCGGGAGGGGAATGGGTCGGTTTGTGGGGTATGTATGTGTCCCTGGGTGTGTGGGTAGGTGGGTGTGTGTGTGTGTCAGTGGGGTGATGTATGGGTAGGTGGGACATGGGCCTCATAACATGGTAATTTGGCTTGTTTATGTTTACAACATAAATTTCACAATGTTTATTTTTCTCCTATGTAAATGTATAATGCTCTTGATGAACGAAAGACAAGTGATTGGAAAGGCCGAATGTAAGACGGGCCTGCGTGCCGAATTTGTGACCCTTTTAAAATAAAGTTGATTTGATTTGATTTCTATCTATCTATCTATCTATCTATCTATCTATCTATCTATCTATCTATCTATCTATCTATCTATCTATCTATCTATCTATCTAATCTATCTATCTATCTATCTATCTATCTATCTAGAATGAAATAATGTATGAAAGAGAGTGATAGAAGGGCAGACTGTTAGACATGCCTGCGTGCCCAATTCTTAACCCTTTGAAAATAAAGTTTGTTCTATCTATCTATCTATCTATCTATCTATCTATCTATCTATCTATCTATCTATCTATCTATCTATCTATCTATCTATCTATCTATCTATCTATCTATCTATCTATCTATCTATCTATCTATCTATCTATCTATCTATCTATCTATCTATCTATCTATCTATCTATCTATCTATCTATCTATCTATCTATCTATCTATCCATCCATCCATCCATCCATCTATCTATCTATCTATCTATCTATCTATCTATCTATCTATCTATCTATCTATCTATCTATCTATCTATCTATCTATCTATCTATCTATCTATCTATCTATGTGTTTGGGTGGGAGATATGTATGGGTGGGTGGAGATGTGTGGATGATTTGGGGAAGTATGTGTGGGTGGTGGGGTTGAGTGGGTAGGGAATTGTGTGGGTGGATTGGGGATGCAAGGGCGTGTGGGAGAAGTGTATGGTGTATGGGTTTGGGATATGTGTGCAGTGTGTTGGTGGGGTATGTGTGCATGGTGTGTGGGTGGGGGTATATTTGTGGTGGTATGGGTGAGGATATGTGTGTGGGTGGGGGATAGTGTGGTGTGAGCGATGTGTGTGATGGGTGCGGGGAATGTGTGTATTGGTGGGGGATATGTGTGGGTGAGTAGGGGATGTGTGGTGGTTGGGGGAAGTATGTGTGGGAGTTTTATGCGTGGATGGGGAATGTGTGCGTGGGTGTGTGTGAGTGGCTTAGGGATGTGTAGGTTGGTGAGGGATGTGTATGTGTCGGGGTGGGATGTGTGACTGGGTATAGGATGTGTGCGGGTAGGGGCATTGTGATCGAGAGAGGTTGGGTGGGGAGTGGGTGGGTGGGGGTTGTGGGTGCGTAGTGGAGGATGTGTGCGTGAGTGAGTGTGTGTTGGTGAATGGGTGTGGAATGCGTGTGTGGGTGGGGATAGGTGTGTGGTGTGTTAGTTGGGTATATTGTGTGGGTGGGGTATATGTGTGTGGGTGATGGTTTTGTGGTGTGTGGGTGAGGGTATTGGGGTAGATGGGTAAGGGTATCTCTGTGGGTGTGGGTGGGAATATTGTGTGGTATGTGGGTGGGGGATATGTGTTTGGTGTGTAGGTTGGGATGTGTCGTGGTATGTGGGTGTGGGATGTGTTGGTGAGGGATATTTGTGTGTGTGGTGCGTGGGTTGGGAATATTGCGTGGTAGGGGATGTATGTGATGTGCGGGTGGGGGATGTGTGTGGTGGGGGATTGGGTTAGGGCATGTGTGGGTGGGTGGAGGATGTATGTGTGGGTGGTCGGGTGTGCGTGAATGGATTGGGGATTATAGGTGGTTAGGGAGATGTGTGTGTATGTGTGGGAGGGGGGGGGTAGGGAGATGTCAGTCGGTGGGGATGTGTGTGTATGATTTGGGGATGTGTGAGTGGATGTGCGATGTGTGGGTTGGTGGGGGGTGGGGTGCGTGGGTGGGGAATATGTGGTCGATGGAGATGTGGCTTTGGGATGGGTGGTTTGAGGTGTGGGTAGGGAGAGGATGTGTGTGTTAGGATGTGTATGTGGGTGGGCGTGGGATGTGTGGGTTGGTGGGGGGTGTTTGTGGGTGGCAAGTGTGTTTTGTTTGGAACAGGTGAGGGCAGTGTGTGGGCGGGGGATGTGCGGGAGGGGAATGGGTCGGTTTGTGGGGTATGTATGTGTCCCTGGGTGTGTGGGTAGGTGGGTGTGTGTGTGTGTCAGTGGGGTGATGTATGGGTAGGTGGGACATGGGCCTCATAACATGGTAATTTGGCTTGTTTATGTTTACAACATAAATTTCACAATGTTTATTTTTCTCCTATGTAAATGTATAATGCTCTTGATGAACGAAAGACAAGTGATTGGAAAGGCCGAATGTAAGACGGGCCTGCGTGCCGAATTTGTGACCCTTTTAAAATAAAGTTGATTTGATTTGATTTCTATCTATCTATCTATCTATCTATCTATCTATCTATCTATCTATCTATCTATCTATCTATCTATCTATCTATCTATCTATCTATCTATCTATCTATCTAATCTATCTATCTATCTATCTATCTATCTATCTATCTAGAATGAAATAATGTATGAAAGAGAGTGATAGAAGGGCAGACTGTTAGACATGCCTGCGTGCCCAATTCTTAACCCTTTGAAAATAAAGTTTGTTCTATCTATCTATCTATCTATCTATCTATCTATCTATCTATCTATCTATCTATCTATCTATCTATCTATCTATCTATCTATCTATCTATCTATCTATCTATCTATCTATCTATCTATCTATCTATCTATCTATCTATCTATCTATCTATCTATCTATCTATCTATCTATCTATCCATCCATCCATCTATCTATCTATCTATCTATCTATCTATCTATCTATCTATCTATCTATCTATCCATCTATCTATCTATCTATCTATCTATCTATCTATCTATCTATCTATCTATCTATCTATCTATCTATCTATCTATCTATCTATCTATCTATCTATCTATCTATCTATCTATCTATCTATCTATCTATCTATCTATCTATCTATCTATCTATCTATCTATCTATCTATCTATCTATCTATCTATCTATCTATCTAATACCAGACTCATCGTGTAATTTAAGTTCACTGGCATCATTCTGTGAGGAGAAGTGCACCAGAAATATTCCCGATGAGATTCCTTTAATGTCTGTTGCAGACGTTTATAAATATCTCTTGAACCTCAAATCAACAAACTCACACGGCCTAGATGGTATCAGTAATAGAATTCTTCGTTGTGCTGCACCAGTCATTAGTGAGTCCTTAACGTTCATATATAACCAGTGCCTAGCCAAAAACTACTTTCCATCTGCTTTTAAAATTGCTAAAGTGTTTCCGCTAATTAAAAATGGCTCAATCGATAATAGCGTTTTGGGTAATTATAGACCTATTTCCTTATTATCGTCGCTATCAAAACCACTAGAAAAACACATTCATAAAATAACGTTACACCATTTAATTAACAACGATCTAATAATTAACAGTCAATCTGGGTTTCGACCTAAATATTCTTGCCATAGTGCTCTAACAAAAATGACCGATAACTGGCACTTAAACATCAACAACGGTAGAATTTGTGGAGCGGTGTTTGTAGACTTTAAAAAAGCTTTTGATATGGTAGATCACGATATTTTAATTAGAAAACTAAAGCAAATGAAAACAAGCACCAACATGGTGAACATAATTACGTCATTTCTATCCGACAGGCAACAAGTCGTGTCCTTCAACAACTGTCTATCAAGACCCACACAGCTTAATATTGGTGTGCCTCAGGGCTCAATACTAGGTCCGCTGCTTTTTGCAGTTTATATTAATGATCTTCCTTTATATATCAATACAACTTGTGATCTATTTGCTGACGACTGTACTATATATACTAGTCAAGAAAACCGTAGTGAATTAGAGAATTCTTTACAAAAGGAACTTGATAATCTTACTAGATGGAGCAATGAAAACCGCATGCAAATTAACATCGGCAAAACCAAATCCATGCTAATAACGACCAGACAAAAACTACAGACACTAGCCATAACTGGATCACCGCTCGAACTCCGCATGGGCACGTTACCTATAGTTAATGTGACTGAACATAAAACACTAGGGCTTTTAATAGACAGCCATTTGAACTGGAGCTCTCATGTTCACGCTCTTACCAAGAAAATAGCACAAAAAGTTTACCAACTTGCTAAAATTCAGCACTTCCTGGACGAAAGCACACGAAAAATATTCTATACATGCTATATCCAATCACATCTCGATTACTGTTCCACAGTTTGGGATGGTTGCCCTAAATCTAATTTAAAACGACTATGTTCTCTACAAAACCGCGCTATTCGTCTGGTTTCTGGCATAAAGCACGTTGAAAGTAATAATTTGTACAGTCATCTAAGACTTCTACCACTACAAAAGCGCTTCCTTTTCATCAAAGCCAAATTAGTGAATAAAATTATATCTCAAAATACCCCAGAGTATCTTCTGCCGCTGATTCAATCTAATGCAATGAACAGCAAGCGCCTAAATTTGTTACATGTCTCAATGCCTAGATTGGACCTATACAAAACATGTTTTGCCTATTCTGGTGCTCACTTATGGAATCATCTGCCTCCAGATCTGAAAACTCCAATGAGTCCCTACACATTTAACCGAAAACTCTTTCAATACTTAATCCATACCGACTATATGCCACCATAATTCATTTACTGGTATAATTGCTCAGTATAATTGTTCATTATAATTGTTCACTATATATGTGTGTGCGTGTGGGAGCGAGAGAGAGAGAGAGAGAGAGAGAGAGAGAGAGAGGGTGTCAGAGAGAGGGAGAGAGTGAATGCGTATTGCATGCGTGTGTGTGGAGAGAGTGATTGAGCGAGAAATGGTGGGGGAATGTGTCAGTGCATGCATTCGTACGTGTATGTGTGAGAGTGAGTGAGGGAGTGTGTGCGTGCGTGCATGCGTTCATGTGTACGTGTATGTGTGAGAGAGTGTGATTGAGAGAGTGTGTGTGTTGTGTGTAGGATTGGGTGTTAGAGAGTGAGACAGTGGGAGAGTTGATGTGTTAGTGTGTGTGTGTGTGTGAGCGCGCGCATGCGTGTGAGTGTGTGTATATGAAAGAATACACAGAGAGAGAAAGAGAGAGAGAGAGAGAGAGAGAGAGAGAGAGAGAGAGAGAGAGCTGAGCAGATGCATGTCATGTAACACGCATGTTATGTAACACGCGAATCCATATGTTTGTGTATTCTCATCTGTCATATTATAAGTTAAATACCATTTGATTTTATCATGTATAATCTAAACTTATGTTCATTACTGTAGTTTGAGTGAGAGAGTGAGTGAGTGTGAATGAGAGACAGAATGAGTGAGCGTGAGAGTGAATGAGTGAAAGTGAATGAGTGAATGAGTGAGCGTGAGAGTAAATGAGTGAGAGTGAATGAGTGAGCGGGAGAGTGAATGATTGAGCGTGAGAGTGAATGAGTGAGCGGGAGAGTGAATGAGTGAGCGTGAGAGCGAATGAGTGAGCAGGAGAGTGAATGAGTGAGAGTGTCTGTGTGTGTGAGTGAATGAGTGAGAGTGAATGAGTGAGCGTGAGAGTGAATGAGTGAGCGTGAGAGTGAATGAGTGAGCGGGAGAGTGAATGAGTGAGCGAGAGAGTGAATGAGTGAGCGGGAGAGTGAATGAGTGAGCGGGAGAGTGAATGAGTGAGCGGGAGAGTGAATGAGTGAGCATGAGAGTGAGCGGGAGAGTAAATGATTGAGCTGGAGAGTGAATGAGTGAGCGTGAGAGTGAATGAGTGAGCGTGAGAGTGAATGGGTGAGCGTGAGACTGAATGAGTGAGCGTGAGAGTGAATGAGTGAGCGTGAGAGTGAATGAGTGAGAGTGAATGAGTGAGCGTGAGAAGGAATGAGTGAGCGTGAGAGTGAATCAGTGAGCGTGAGAGTGAATCAGTGAGCGGGAGAGTGAATGATTGAGCGTGAGAGTGAATGAGGGAGCGTTAGAGTAAATGAGTGAGTGTGAGAGTGAATGAGTGAGCGGCAGAGTGAATGATTGAGCGGGACAGTGAATGATTGAGCGGGACAGTGAATGAGTGAGCGGGAGAGACAGAATGAGTGAGCGTGAGAGTGAATGAGTGAGCGGGAGAGTGAATGAGTGAGCGTGAGAGTAAATGAGTGAGCGGGAGAATGAATGAGTGAGCGGGAGAGTGAATGAGTGAGCGTGAGAGTGAATGATTGAGCGTGAGAGTGAATGAGTGAGCGGGAGAGTGAATGAGTGAGCGGGAGAGTGAATGAGTGAGCGTGAGAGCGAATGAGTGAGAGTGAATGAGTGAGCGTGAGAGTGAGCGGGAGAGTGAACTAGTGAGAGTGAGAGTGAATGAGAGAGAAAGAGAGAGAGTGTGTGTGTGTGTGTGTGAGCGTACGCATGCGTGTGAGTGTGTGTATATGAAAGAATACAGAGAGAGAGAGAGAGAGAGTGAGAGAGAGAGAGAGAGAGAGAGAGAGCTGAGCAGATGCATGTCATGTAACACGCATGTTATGTAACACGCGAATCCATATGTTTGTGTATTCTCATCTGTCATATTATAAGTTAAATACCATTTGATTTTATCATGTATAATCTAAACTTATGTTCATTACTGTAGTTTGAGTGAGAGAGTGAGTGAGTGTGAATGAGAGACAGAATGAGTGAGCGTGAGAGTGAATGAGTGAGCGTGAGAGTGAATGAGTGAGCGTGAGAGTGAATGAGTGAGCGTGAGAGTGAATGAGTGAGAGTGAATGAGTGAGCGGGAGAGTGAATGAGTGAGCGTGAGAGTGAATGAGTGAGCGGGAGAGTGAATGAGTGAGCGTGAGAGCGAATGAGTGAGCTGGAGAGTGAATGAGTGAGAGTGTCTGTGTGTGGGAGTGAATGAGTGGGAGTGAATGAGTGTGAGTGAATGAGTGAGAGTGAATGAGTGAGCGTGAGAGTGAATGAGTGAGCGGGAGAGTGAATGAGTGAGCGGGAGAGTGAATGAGTGAGCGGAAGAGTGAATGAGTGAGCGGGAGAGTGAATTAGTGAGAGTGAATGAGTGAGCGGGAGAGTGAATGATTGAGCGGGAGAGTGAATGAGTGAGCGTGAGAGTGAATGAGTGAGCGTGAGAGTGAATGAGTGAGCGTGAGAGTGATTGAGTGAGCGTGAGAGTGAATGAGTGAGAGTGAATGAGTGAGCGTGAGAAGGAATGAGTGAGCGTGAGAGTGAATGAGTGAGCGTGAGAGTGAATCAGTGAGCGGGAGAGTGAATGATTGAGCGTGAGAGTGAATGAGTGGGCGTGTGAGTAAATGAGTGAGCGTGAGAGTGAATGAGTGAGCGGCAGAGTGAATGAGTGAGCGGGACAGTGAATGAGTGAGCGTGAGAGTGAATGAGTGAGCGTGAGAGTGAATGAGTGAGCGTGAGAGTGAATGAGTGAGAGTGAATGAGTGAGCGGGAGAGTGAATGATTGAACGGGAGAGTGAATGAGTGAGCGGGAGAGTGAATGAGTGAGCGGGAGAGACAGAATGAGTGAGCGTGAGAGTGAATGAGTGAGCGTGAGAGTGAATGAGTGAGCGGGAGAGTGAATGAGTGAGCGGGAGAGTGAATGAGTGAGCGGGAGAGTGAATGAGTGAACGGGAGAGTTAATGAGTGAGCGGGAGAGTGAATGAGTGAGAGTGTGTGTGTGTGAGTGAATGAGTGAGAGTGAGAGTGAATGAGAGAGAGAGAGAGAGAGAGAGAGAGAGCGTGTGTGTGTGTGGTGTGTGTGTGTGTTTGTGTGTGTGTGTGTGTGTGTGGGACGCGCTGGCATCACTACTTTTACGTCACATACTTTTATGTACACATTTTTCTCCATGTTTAGCCTTGTTTATGTTTACAACATTCATTTCACAATGTTTATTTTTCTTCCTATGTAAATGTATAATGCTCTTGATGAACGAAAGACGAGTGATTGGAAGGGCCGAATGTAAGACGGGCCTGCGCGCCCAATTTGTGACCCTAATAAAGTTGATTTGATTTGATTTTGATTTGATTTCTATCTATCTATCTATCTATCTATCTATCTATCTATCTATCTATCTATCTATCTATCTATCTATCTATCTATCTATCTATCTATCCGGAAACTGCAGTCGTGCGAATTCGAATGGCATATATGTTGGAATCTTTGAGATTCGAGGCAACAGTACATATTCTCCTTTAAATTTCACATTAAAATTGTAGCTTCGATGATATTGTTCAGAGTTAGAAATTTTTATAGAATAGATCCCTTATGTTTACGAAAACTTTGAAGATGCCCTAAAGTTGTTATCACCTTGTTTATACCAGATACGACTGTGGTGCACAGAGTATATGTTTGACCCTTTCCCTTTCCCGCTGCGGGAAAAATGAATTCGAAAATATTCATGTATCTAAAATAAATCCATTATTTTTACGAAATCTTTGAATATACCTTAAATTGTTTATCACTTTTTTTTTAACGCGTATGCCTGTAAATAACTTCTTTAAATATTTTATAAAACTTTAAGAAAATTACAACAATTATATAAATTACATAATATAGCAATGTTACTAAAAGTAATGTCCCTTGATATAACTTTTGTTGTAAAGTCCCCTTAAGCAGACCTCTTTCGATTTAATATTAATTTCATACGTAAATAACTGTTATTAAACTAACAAATTATGCCACTTGGCTCGGCGGGAATGAGAAGAACATCTGTACACAATTTCATCTCAATCGGATGGACCATTCAGGAACGCATAAAGGACACACAAGCAAAGACACAAAGCCACAAACATTCTCATATATATATATATATATATATATATATATATATATATATATATATATATATATATATATATATATATATATATATATATATATATATACATACATATATATATATATATATATATATATATATATATATATATATATATATATATATATATATATACGCACACAAGTGGGTGATCAACAATTGCTGATGCCTATTTTACGCAAGACGTACAGTCTGAAGACACGCAGATGGGTGATTGCAGAGAAATTTTAAAAAAAAAACGTTAACATCTACATGCCTGTGTAACACGGAATAGTGAGCATAATACAATATGACAAGACCAGCTATATAGAAGATGTCAGGCAAGAATTACAATACTACCAAATATTACTGTAACCACATTTCATAATGAAATTTAAAAAAAAACGAAAAGAAGCAAGCAAAACTAATAATATACACAGATTTTTTGAGAGACAACAGTGGCATGGATATTTCCCTAGGAGAGATAATGCAACAATGCAAAACACAAGCAAATTGTCTGCTCTTTCCTAGAAGAATATAATATGCACAAAGAGAATCACATTTGCTTTGTGATGAATTCCGCGAAACATCGCAAAAATATCCTAATTACGACGAATAATGGACCACATTCGAATAAATCGATCACGCACAATAACAATACGTCAAACAATGAATAGCAAACCCCATCAGAGCAGTTAGGAACAGCAGTACGGTGTAACAACTCCAAAAATAATTAGCTTTTTTCGTTTCCGAACTGACATGCTTGGACTGCAGCCGATGGTTAAATAAATTTCTGATGCAAAGACACACACGTCAGTCCTATGTGGTGTTTTGATGTCTCCACGACGTCAAATAACAATGACAAATGAGTGTTTTTCTGCGTGGCTACTTTCGCCTTGATGTGGTGGTAATCATTCACGATTGCCGAAAAAGTTAAAGAGGATGATGAATGTCCAACGCTTTCCTTCTGTTTGGTAGGGAAATTTGACAGCTTCTCTTGTGGACACGGCTCCTGATTGTTTGATGTATGCTTTGGCTTCTGTTCTGCTTGCAGTTGGATGGTTTCGCCCGGTGATTTACCAATGAAGATGACGAATGGGCGTAGCCTGTCATAAACGAATAAGCATCGACTCCTGGTTTCACTTTGCTATGAAACTGCTTCACAGCTGTTCGATTGTTTACATCAGGTGACCCACTTTCTTAGTCACTCGATGTTCCGCTGTAAACTTCCGCTGAAAATTTGACCTGAAACACTCTTCTCACGGCAGTGTATTTTTCTTCTCAACACTGCTGAACTCTAGCTCAGCCGATCACTGCACTCGCACAAGTGTCTCGTAAGAAATAGTTCTGCTATTTACCCCCCATCTCTCTCTCTCTCTCTCTCTCTCTCTCTCTCTCTCTCTCTCTCTCTCTCTCTCTCTCTCTCTCTCTCTCTCACTCACTCTCACTCGTTGGGGTCTCCCAATCACTGAGACCTGTTTTGAACACATGCAGGATTTGCTACGCTGTCCCGCTGATATCAACCAACACAGCTGAATTGTGACTTAGAAATCAGTACTCCAAAATTAATCTGAATTTGCATTCGCCTATGCGTTCTCGTAGTTTTTGTTTTCTTTAACGTTACACTCATTGAAGTACTACACTGTCGGTTTGTCGCGGACACCAATCCTGCCGCTAATTTCCTGTTTCCTGGTTGATTTTCACACGTGTATTTTGCACTCACGCTGAACTACTGGCATGTAATCTGCTAGTTTTGTTAGCTGTGAGTGTCGTTTTCAAATTTGATCTCGCACCCGGTGTTGTTACTTTGAAGATGAGCTTTTCAGAAAATATCTGACTGTATCTGGTCCACTGTAAACGGACGTGCTCTCAGATAACCTTCTCCTGTCACAAGGTTATTGACAGACAGAAGTGGCTGTGGTTGTCTAGTGGATGTCAGTGATAATATTGTGATGGACGACTGATCAACAAAGATGAGTCAATATAAAACACCGGCCTGCGCACACATCATTTTCTTTCGAAACAATCTTGATGATACAGCACTCTTCAGGAAAATTCAACAATTATATATATATATATATATATAACCTCGATTGTTTATACCATTCTTAACTCGTACATTCACCCCTCTTTGGCGTAAAACATGCACGTTACATCCGGATTGACCAAACTCTAGCTAGAATTGCTAATACAGTTGACCAGATTGATCAAACTCCAGTTAGAGTGACTAATAGAGTTGTCCAGATTGATCAAATTCCGGTTAGTGTGGCAATACAGTTGTCTGGATAGACCAATCTCCAGTTATTGTGGCTAATACAGTTGCCGGATTGACATAACTCCAGTTGTAGTGGCTAATAAAGTTGTCCGGATTGGCCAAACTCAAATTAGAGTGGCTCATTTGACCGGAATGGCCAATCTCAAGTTAGAGTGGCTCACAAAATTATCCGGATTAGCCAAACTCCAGTTAGAGTGGCTCATACAGTTGAACGTCAAACTAAAGCAACAGGCTACAGATTGACACTTCTAATGAGTAAATAAAGGTAAAGGACAATTTGTATCGCCTATAGGTATATTAGCCGGCTTCCTGGCTTAGAGGTTAGTGACCTTTCTCCGCAATCTCGTATACTCTCGTAAGTAACGTGATCGACGGTGAGAATCAGCAGTGGTTCGAATCGGGTCGGTAACTTACGGGGTATGTGAGCCGACCGCTCAGAAGGCAATGGCAAACTACTGAGCGTAATCTTGCCAAGAAATCAACATACAGCTGAACGATGCTGATGTTGACAGCGATGTCCTGTAAAGGATATGCAAAACATAGGCATATTAGGTATATGGTGTGAGCCCCATAGTTATAGATCAATCAGCCCACGTTAAAATATGTGGTCAATATTATACAGGACCCATTGGTACCCATTGTAGGCAGATCATGGATGTTACGAAGTTGAAAGAGGGCTACTCTAATAATGTCATGAGCGCGGTAATACATGGGTCCAACGCCTGCACTCACCATCTCTCTAAGTGATGGAATGACTGGACACCTATTCCCCCGTGCAACCAGGCCTTCAAAATGTGATGGTTTTATCACACCCCAGACCCATAGCAGGAAACTGCTTCGGGACAAATGATTACTAAGTTATTATTATTGAAGGCCAGGTCGACCTGGGAGTCCAAGAAGATTTTTAAAATGTCCGACTAGATGGGGACTTGAATACATGACCTTTCAGCCGACTGGACACTATGCTTCCTCAGCTTCCCATCTCCAGTCATGATCCGTAAATGTCTCCCATTGTAAATAGACGTGTGTTATGCTACCTCGGCTGGCCACTGTGCTACACGGCTGGCAACTATACTATCTCGGCTGGGCTGCTACGTCGGTTCACCATTTCCTGTCATGATCCGTCAATGTATCCCATTGTAAAGAGACGTGTTTTGAACGCCACCTACAGGTGAAAGTTCACTTAAAGCCCAAGAAAGACAAGAGTAACGATCCAGTATTCTTGTTTTATGTTTTGATGGAGGATTTGTTTTCACTTTCTTGCATATCAGAAGCATCAAGAACCGCCCAGTCAGGCTATGTCAAGAGTTGACTTTCTCCAAATGAATTCAATGGTAAGATATTGCTGATCATTGACAGATCATTAGATTGTGCGTATTACGGTCTTTATTATGTGTTTATATACACTGCATCACAACTACTGAAAGTAAAATTGCCAAGAAATCACACCAGCAAACAATTCTGATGTTGACTGCCACGTCCTGTAAAGTAAATGCAAATAACGTTAACTAACTCCGCAACACAGACATAAAGAACAGAATCATCAACATTATCATCAAATGACTTGCCGAATGGGTGGGTGTCACAGCCTCACATAAGGGCGGTACCAACATAAAGTAAGAGATACTGGCGAAGGGATAGAACTCCAGCGAAAGGGAAAGAACCGAGTCACTCGAAGGCTCGAATAATCCAGAGCCTTCTCGAAGGACCGGTCAGTGTGTCCACAGCCCCGTGGACACTGATGGGGCCCGCCGTTTGCGGGTCCACGAGAAACTCAGAGAGAGTTGCCACCCGTGTCTGATTGCGACACGTGTGGAAGGACAGACACGGACTGGACATCGAGGAAGCAACAGGGCTTACCTTAAGGGGACTTGATAGTAGACCCAATTGTATTTAGGGGTCTTAGACATATGTTTAGATAGCTGCTAGCGTTATTGTGTTAATCATGTTCATTGTAAACTCCTGTGATACGCAACTTGCTGATTGCTGGCTTGTGAAAACTCGCTTCGCCAGCGTACTGTAATATACATGTAAATAAATGATGCTAGATTGTATCTGAACGGAGTTTGTTGCCTGTATGAGCCCGAGTTTCAATCCCCTAGAGATCTAGGACGGTGACAGGCTATTTGGGGGCAAGCGCCGGTTTTGGCACTCATAAGCAGTACTTTTCAGAACAGCTCTTGGTTTTGCCAAGTAAAAAAAATATATCAACTTTAACACATGACAAAGTTAGAAACTTTGCAGCTATCTGTGAATGAGTTATTATAGTCCCTCTACAAAAATATTTCAAATGATGATAATGTTTATGAAATTTGACATGACTGTGACAATTACAATGACAGTTACTAATTTTTTTTTATTCCAACATCAGATTGTTCCGCGAATTATCGTGTATGTAACCTGTACTCCAGCAGTGGCGAGAAAACAAGACTACAGTCGAGAGCTCAGGGAAAATAAGATGAGTTTCATTTCATGCTCATTACATCCCTAAGCGATACTCCTCATCCTCATTCATTGATGTAACACTTTTCTATGTATTGATTTTGTATGTATATGCTAATCTTATAACCAAGTAAATCTGCTCATATAAATTTGAAGGTAAACATTAAGGGGGATAACCAACTTTTGTACACCCAAATTAATTTCAAAGGGATTTAATTTCAAGAAAGTAAATAATAACTAAATTACAAGATGTCAACATTAGAACAGTGCATTGAATTAGGTATTAGGTTAGGATATATTGAGGAAAAACTTTCAGAATGGGCACAAAAGACACATGCAGAAAATATTGCACGAGAAGAAAGAGCAACGGAAAGAGAAGAGAAAAAGATGCAAGCAGAAAGAGAAGAGAAGAAGATGCAGATGCAAATTGAGGCAGAAGAGAAAAAGATGCAGAGGCAAATTGAGGCAGAAGAGAAAAAGATGCGGATGCAAATGGAAGCTGAAGAAAAGAAAATACAACTGCAAGAGAAGAAGATGCTGATGGAGCTTGAGGCAGCGACCAAGCAAGCCCAATTAAATGCAGAGACACAGATAAAACTAAAACAAATGGAAATTGACTCCAACGTAGAAATGTCAGTAAACAAAATTAAAAGCAAAGAAGATGAACAAAAATACAAAAAAATATAAAGGCCTTGTCAAAGCGTTTTGTTCAGGAGACTCTATAAGCGCATACTTAGAGAACTTCGAGTGTTTGATGACGTACCATAAGGTCGAAAAAGTCGACTGGTCATTTATTCTGATGAGAAATTTAGCTTTAGAGCCCTTAAAAGTGATAGAGACATTTCCACAAGATATGAGGAAAGATTATGATTATTTAAAACAGAGAATACTCCAACATTTTTCACTAGATACAGCAGGCTATCAACTACAGTTCTCAAAATTAGCACCATCACCTAACCAAACTTTCATAGACTACGTGTCTACAGTTCAAGATATTTGTACAAAATGGATAACCTCAGCGAAAACAAATAACAACCATGATAAACTGAAGGAGCTAATTATAATTGATAATATTATTAGCACAATACCAACACCTTTTTCTAAATATTTGAGACAAATGGATTGTAAAACCATCCAAGAAATAGAAAATAAAGGAAGCGCATATTTTACAGCGAACCGCGATATTTTTCAGCTAAACATGAGCCAAAATGAAACAGCAGCGGTTACAAACACAAAACATTCGAAACCAAATGAAAATAGGTTCAAACAACGCTCTAAGTTCACAAAACCAGTCATGTGCCAGTATTGTCATTTGACGCACGAACAGTTCGCGATGTGTGACAAATAACCAAATTATCCACATCATCTTCAAAAAGTAGTAGAAAAACAAAGGAACAAAAGGAACGCATATCAGAGAGCGGTTAAATGTTTTTTTTTTTTCGAGCTATGGGCATTTTTCATCAGTTTGTGATGGGAGAAAGATGATGAAGCAGGCCAATGCCGCATTAATAGACACATCCTCAGATGAAGAAATTGAACAACAGAACGAATGTGACATTCAGAATGAAAGTGCGAGTTAGTCAGGAAATGCAGTAGACATCATTAATACCATCACTGATAACAAATGTAACACCTGTAGAAAATTTCAGCTTGATACAACTTTGTTATGTGGCTACACAATCCCAGTTTCTAACGAAATGGCCAACGCAGCCTTAACACTAACAGGCAAGTTAAATTATTCAACAGGTTTTGTTAATAACAAACAATGTACATTAATACGAGATTCCGGAGCGACTCTTTGTGGAATTAAGAGAACATTAGTTAACGACAAAGACTACACACACAAATACGTAACGTGTCGCACATTCGCAGGCACGATCGAAAGATACCCCCTAGCACTTGCCGAAATTCGGACACCTTTTATATCAGGACAAGTGCTATGTGCAGTACTAGAAAATCCTGCCGCTGAAATCATCCTTGGGAATCTCCCCAACATAAGATCTTGCTCTGAAAAGGAAATCAGAGAATGGGAACAGAAAAACTGTATCCAAAAACCAAACAGCGATTCCAAAGTGAAAAACCACGCGTGCTTGTCTCAAACTGCCAAAAGCACAAGGGAGACAACCGATGACGTAATTCAAATTGAATTCACAGAGGTGCAGAATACAGGGGCGGTTGAATCTTTCAATGATACCATCAAATTAACACCTCGAACTGAAGACGCCATCGATCCACAAATTACTGAGCCTGTAAATGTGCAACAAAACACACAACACACTAACATAGTAACAAGACAAATGACACACACACAACCCACACTGACCAACTTCAGGAAGCACTACAAATCATCTCACCTAATATTACCACCACCGAGTTGATAGAAGAACAAAAATCAGATCCAACTCTTTCACAATATTTTCGGCTAGTAGGATTAAAGCCAAAATTAACTAAAAACGCTTCTTGGACATTTAGATTAAATAACAATGTGCTAACAAGATTATATACCAGAGATCAAACCACGATACAGCAAGTGGTTCTACCTCAGTCACATCGTGAAAAAGTGCTACATATAGCCCATGACTCACCTTTTGGAGGTCATATGGGTTACGAAAAAACCAGGGCCAGAGTCCTGAGCCAATTTTATTGGCCTAAATTTTGCCGAGACATAAAAACCCATTGTAAAAAATGTATTACCTGTCTAATTGTTGATACATGTTTAGTATTTAATACACCACATCTAAGCGCCACTGCTTGGAATGCCCCGATCATGCATTACACACATTGGGGTAATTCATGACAAAGGATATCCCAACTCGTGACGCTTGGAGATAAACCACACAGTGAGCACACACTTTATACAAGCTCAAAACTGAACACTAACAATTAAAATAAAGTCACTTTATTAGAAACAGGAACATATCAGTCAATACACGAACAAGCCAACAGGAACACACGTAGTCAGATGTGATAAAACAACAGCATAACTACATATTCAGCAACATACAACATACGGAAGTAAAAATGTATTGAAATACACACACAAGACAAGATTTGCAGGTGTACTTAAATAGCCAAGACATTTGTCTTGTTAGAACTCTCTTGCACAGAGTTTTAATATCTTGGTATCATATGGATACTTGAGAAGGGCGCGGTTGTAAAAACAACTGGGAAACGTCACGGAACTTCGGTCAGATAAGCATGTTTAAGAGCATAGAAGAGAGAAACCTCTTCAGCAATCATCTTAAAGTGGTGTATGGAAGAATACATGAGTTGGTGATGCAGATATGTAAGTTGCCAAGTTACTATCCACCAAACTACAAACACCGACTTTATGTGACCCTGTGACAGAATTAGTACATAACTAATTACCATATAAGAACCCGTCAAAGCAGGGGGGAGGGGGACTCCTGTCACAGCCTCACATAAGGGCGGTACCAACATAAAGTAAGAGATACTGGCGAAGGGATAGAACTCCAGCGAAAGGGAAAGAACCGAGTCACTCGAAGGCTCGAATAATCCAGAGCCTTCTCGAAGGACCGGTCAGTGTGTCCACAGCCCCGTGGACACTGATGGGGCCCGCCGATTGCGGGGTCCACGAGAAACTCAGAGAGAGTTGCCACCCGTGTCGGATTGCGACACGTGTGGAAGGACAGACACGGACTGGACATCGAGGAAGCAACAGGGCTTACCTTAAGGGGACTTGATAGTAGACCCAATTGTATTTAGGGTCTTAGACATATGTTTAGATAGCTGCTAGAGTTATTGTGTTAATCATGTTCATTGTAAACTCCTGTGATACGCAACTTGCTGATTGCTGGCTTGTGAAAACTCGCTTCGCCAGCGTACTGTAATATACATGTAAATAAATGATGCTAGATTGTATCTGAACGGAGTTTGTTGCCTGTATGAGCCCGAGTTTCAATCCCCTAGAGATCTAGGACGGTGACAGTGGGTGATCATGATTTCTCACATCTTGCTATCTCCAACGGGATGTATCGCTTCGTGTGTTGACTTCCTTACTTGTCATGACACAGGACAGTCAAGCATTTTCTCTCGCTGTCCTACTCTGTCTATCTGATCACAAATCGTTCAAGGTGTCACAGCCTGTTTCAGCTATTGTGTTCTCATAATGTGCAACAAAATTACAACTGCCTCTTTCTGATGTTTTTGATAAGTTGTCTTTGCGATTTAGCCTCCCTCAAAATCTCCAGATTACTCATTTTGGCTATCCAAGAAATGTTCATCATTCTTCCACAAAAGCTTCCATGGATTGGTTCGCTTGTTTACTAATATATAAGAACTGCCATATATAAGAACTGGTTCTATGTAAAGTGCAAGAATTCTTTTTCTAATATCCAATAACAAGGACTTATTGCATTAAAAGTTCCTCAGTTGATCGAATGCACTTTTTGCTTGTCCTATTGTGTTCTTTGTGGTGCATTTTCCATCTGATGTTATCCGCATGCCTAGATATCTGAATGTCTGCACCAGCCTAAAATAACAAGGTTTACTTTAATCGCAGATTTAGGCACGATCTGTTTCTTTGATATCACAATGAATTTAATTGAATTTGTTTTGAAGCTTGATTAACTAAGTGTAAATACAGCGGTGGTTTCCCCTAAGCTTCCCCATGTGTATATATGCGTGAGCATGCGTGTGTGTGTGTGTGTGTGTGTGTGTGTGTGTGTGTCTGGGGGGGGGGGGGTGTGAATGTGAGACTGAATTAATGTGCGTGAGTATGTGTGTATGTGTGTGTAAATGAATATCAAACTAAATATATCGTATAAAATATATTTTCATTATATTAAATCAATCAGGTGCCTTATCCACAATGAAGGTTGGCTGCAATGGATCTCCAACACTGTTTGTTTCTCGCCTTCCATCTCTTAATGTTATCTTCCCACTTGTTGCCTACCTCTTGGGCGCTTGCCTTCAACCGTACCCTCCAGTATGGTTTTTATAAGAGTGTTATGCCTTTTAACGTGGCTAAAATAATTCACCAGCCTCTTGTTAATTTCTTTCATCAACTCTCTTTTTATTCCCAGTTTTTCTAGAACCTTTCCGATTGTTTTTGTTTCTACGAAATACGACATATTCTTCCGTATACCCATATTACCAGGGCCTCTAGTTGACTTTCTAATTTTTTGTCCATTGTTTAGGCTTCCGCACAATAGATTAGTGTTGAATATAGATAACATTTGACTATTCTCATTTTAATACGTTGTTAATCTCTCTAGATTTTAATCCCCGTCCCCAAGATGGCGGATAGGCGTTTGAACCGTTAAAGCCCCTGGAGTGTTTATGATTGTAGCTACGGTTTGCATTCGCATTTTCCTCATGTAAGACTGGCGGTGCATGGTTCCGTCGCCTTGCTACTGAGTGAGTGCGTGGCGCGACGCTGTCAGCTGTGAATTTCATGTGGGAAGCTTTAGCATGTTTCGGACGATGGCGCTGAATTGACTCGTTTGCCTTTTTGGTTCACGTGTGTATTTTTCAGGAGACTCCTGGGAGTCGTCGCTGGAGCTACGGAGTTCGTGCTTTGTGCGGTGCTTTAGGTGGGTCGCCCTGCGGAAAGAGACCCAGCCATATGAGATAAAACCCGTGTCAATGAAGTATTTTTGGTGACTGCCGATTCCATCGACGATGAACTATTTTTCGTGGAGGACTTTTGTATTAGCCTTCTGGCGGCGGCATTATGCACAGTGTGCCCGTGCGAGATGCTGGCTTGCCGAGATTCCTGTCTGTTCTACTTTTTACATTGGTCAATGAGGAGCATTTTGTGTGATATTCACTGTCACGGGAACGGGGCATAATGGGAAGACCCATTGTCGTGAAGTTGGAACCGTGACTAACTAACTAACTAACTAACTAACTAACTAACTAACTAACTAACTAACTAACTAGCTAACTAACTAACTAACTAACTAACTAGCTAGTACATTGGCACCTTGTCGTCTTGACAGACGATAGTTTGTGCTTTAAAAAGGCATAATAACTTTTACCTTTGGCGGTAGCGCATGTGACTGATAAGGCCAATTTGCGCTGTAAATGTTCGTTAGCAGTGGGTGCATGTGAACATGTGGTCATTTCCACAACCATGCACCATCTTACGTCTCAAACGCTCCGTGTGTGACTTATCTGCATTAATTTTCTCCCTTGTCTTTATTCCATTTCTGATGTTTGCCCTCCATGCAACACGTTCAGCGGCGACCTGCTCCCAATGTGCATTATCAATGCCTGTATCAATGATGTCCCGCTTACACACATCTTTGTATCGTAGTAGAGGCCGACCCTGAGATCTCTTACCCATCTGTAATTCACCAAAAAAGATGTCCTTTGGCATTACACCATCATCCATCCTCCCAAGATGTCCTATCCATCTAAGTCTACGAAGACTGAGCATGGAATAAACCGTCACACAACCTGATCTTTCCAATACTTCAGTATTTGTGATTTTGTCTTGCCACTTAATACCAAGAATTCTTCGCAGACACCGCATATGAAAGCTGTCTAAACGTTTCTCTTGGTGTGAGTAAGTTGTTCAGGTTTCACTGCCATAAAGAAGAGTACTAAGGACACAGGCTTGATAGACAAGGACTTTTGTTTTGGCAGTAAGCTTCCTGTTCTCCCACACGCTTTTTCTTAATCTCTTCATTGCTGTTGCTGAATTACCAATCCGGATGCCGATTTCCTGATCTGGGGATAATTTGCTATTTACCACTGATCCTAGATATGTAAAATGGTCTACCATCTCTAGTTCGGCGTCGTCAATAAAGATTGATGGCACCCCATGTGCACCCTGTGACACAATCTGTGTCTTCTTTTTGCTAATTGTTAAACCAAATTCAGAACAAGCATTGGAGAATGCAGATAGTAGACATTGCAATTCTTTCTCAGAGCGGGTCGTAACTGCAGCATCATCTGCGAAAAGCAATTCTCTGATCTGTACCCTCCTAATTTTGGTCTTGGCCTTCAATATCTGAGCATTGTAGAGGCCGCCATCTGAGCGTGAGTGAATGTATATACCACCATCCTGATCACGAAAGGCATATTTCAGTTGAAGTGAAAAGTATATTCCAAAGAGGGTGGGAGCTTAACTCCACTCTTGATTTCAAACTCTTCAGAAATTGCAACATCAAACTTGACCATACCCTTCATGCCTGTGTGGAACGATTCCACAATGTACAGAAGATTTGGTGGGTAGCCAATCTTCTTTAGTGCCTTGAACAGACCCTCACGACTGACCAAATCAAATGCTTTTGTGAGGTCGATGAAGGCAATAAACAGTGGTTGATTCTGTTCACGGCATTCCTCCTGCATTTGTCGCAATGAGAATATCATATCAATGGTATACCGGTTCTGTCGAAAGCCACACTGTGATTCGGGGTAGACTTGATCTCCTAGGACTTGAAGTCTGCGCAGAACAATTCTGGCAAATACTTTTCCAACAATACACAGAAGTGAGATACCCCTATAGTTGTTGCAGTCGCTCCAATCGCCCTTGTTCTTGTACAGTGTTATGATGCTTGAATCTTTGAAATCCTGTGGGACTTGTCCCTTGTCCTTCTCGCCAGCATAGCTCTATTAGCTGGTGGATCTGTAGAGTGAGTGTGTCTTGCCCACTCCTGATAACCTCTTTTGGGATCCCATCCTTACCTGGAGCCTTGCCAGATGCAAGTTCATTTATAGCACACTTAACTTCTGTTATGGTGTGAAGTGTGTCCAAGTGGTCAAGAGTTGGTAGAGCATCTATGGCGTTGAGGGCATCATCCGCTTGTTAGGTCTCACTTCAGTAAAGCGCCAAATAGTGCTCTACCCATATGTCCATCTGCTGTTTCTTATCAGTGATGATTTCTCCAGTCAAGGTTTTCAATGGTGCACTTCTTTTGATCACTGGACCACAGGCTTTCTTTATTTCTTCATACATGCTTCTTATGTTTCCCTTATCACTTGCGATTTGAATGGACTCACATAACTTGATCCAATAATCATTTGCACACTGCCTGGCAGCCTTTTGCACATCCTTCCTAGCTTGCCTTAGCTCACTCAGAGTGTTACGCGTTGGTCTTTCCTTGTTTCTCAAGAGAGCAATCTTCTTCTTATCAATCAAGAGCTGCAGAGTCTCGCTGTTTGCCGCAAACCAGCTCTGCCTCTTATGATCCACAGTGCCGTAAACCCTTATGGCAGTTTTATAAAGAGTTTTCCTAAGTTGACCCCACCCTTCATTCACTGTACAATTCTCTGGTGTATCAGTGAAAGAGTCCTCAAGTTGCCGTTGAACCCGAAAGCACTTGTCAGGATCGTGAGTGTTAATAATATTAATCCTGGGGCTAGCTGTGTAGATTCTCTTTGGTCTCAGTCTAACGCTTGCAAACACCAAAGAGTGATCCGTATCACAGTCAGCACTGTGGTAACTTCGAGTCAATGATATATGGTTCAGATGTTGTCTCCGTGTGATGATGAAGTCCAGCTGGTGCCAATGGCCGGATCCCAGATGTCTCCATGTGACCCTATGCATCTCTTTTGCCTTAAAAAAGGAGTTTGTAATACATAGGTCATCGCTGGTGCAATGCTCCAGCAGCTTTTGCCCACTTTCATTCATGCGACCGATGTTGTACCTTCCAAGGCACACTGGCCATGAACTCGAGTCCTCGCCCACACGAGCATTGAAATCACCGAGCATATAAATGTAGTCAGACTCCGGAACTGCCTTGATCACAGAGCCCATCTCCTCATAGAACGAATCCCTCACATCACCAGAGGAATCGAGTGTCGGTGCATATGCAGTAATAATGGTGGCAAAACCACAAGAGGTTGCTAAGCGCAGGGATAATAGTCTTTCATTTCCTCCTGCTGGAATTTCAATCATTCCCAGTAGCGAATTCTTGACTGCAAAGCCCACACCGTGTTGCCTTTTTTCTGCCTGCCCTCTACCCTTCCAAACAAAAAGGATGTAATTGTTTTCCTTGAGTGATCCTTCCTCAGCGAGGCGAGTCTTCTGCAGGCCAACAATATCAATGTTAAGACGATTGAGTTCGGCATCAATCACAGCCGTTTTTCTCACATCGTCAATATTGGTCAAGTCAGTGGAAAGTCCTGGTCACATGGTTCTCACGTTCCAGGTTGCAAGCCGTAGCTTGAGGTTTCTATTTTTATTTTTATTTGTACCTGGTGCATTGGTTTTACAGCCTGCAATTCAGATTTTGTTCTAGCACCAAGCACCCAATTGGCCGGGGGCTGCCAAGCTTGAGGCGGGAGGTAGCTGATCAGTGACACCTGTAGGTGTCTCCCACCGTCAGAGGCAACGCGTGGCGCCCCATGTCTACGCCAATTGACAGGGACTTATAACCCGTAAGAGTTGCCTCTCGCTTTGATTCCGAGACCAGTTAAGACCAAGGATGGAGTTATTGCTTCTCCATAGCACAAAGCCTGGGCTAAAATATAGAGATCATGTGTTGCCCATGCAGCATGATCCCTCTCTCGGCCTGCGTAGTTCACTCCAGAGGAAAGGTAACACCCCTACATCTGGAACAAGACAAGCTGCAGAAGCTGCCGGATCAGCAAAGCAATGCTCTAACTGTCCGCCTGTCGGAGCTTCGATCCTAGACCAGCCGCCAACCAAGGCTTAGGGCATGGCCTGGCCTGCCATGACATTTTGTCGTTAGCTTGCATTTCTTCGCACCAGGGTAAGGCTTGCACCCTCCCAATTGCGCTCTTCCGCCCGAAGCCGTTGGCACAATGTGGGGTGTCGGGTTTGGTAAGCGCCGCCCAACGTTCGGCGCTAACAGAAAGCAGGTAGTACCGTCTATTGTTATACGGTAGCTCAGTCATATCTGACTAAGTCCTGACACAGACTAACTAACTAACTAACTAACTAACTAACTAACTAACTAACTAACTAACTAAACTATCTAACTAACTAACTAACTAACTAACTAACTAACTAACTAACTAACTAACTAATTAACTAACTACTAACTAACTAACTAACTACAAACTAACTAACTAACTAACTAACTAACTAACTAACTAACTAACTAACTAACTCTAGATGTTAATGCTGATCTCACGTTATTCAAAACATTTTTGCCATTAATTTTCTCTTTTTGATTTCTGTTTCAATTCTGCCATCATCTGTTATTACAAGTTCAAAATTGGAGAAGCTTGCTACTTGTTCTAGTATCTCCCCGTTTATGGTGAAGTGCATTGATGACCTCACTTTTCCATTACTATGTTACTATTATCATGGTTTTCGATTTTAAAAACATATGAATATCTAATCCACATTCTGCGCTAATGCTTATTTACTTGATCCACTAAGTTTTGCAACTCTTGGTTGTTTTCTGCTCTTAAAACTGTATCGTCAGCATACTTAAGATTGTTTATATTTCTTCCATTGATGTTAAGTTCTGCAAATTCGACTTGTTTAAAACTTATTTCTGTGTATAGGTTGAAGAGGCTTAGGGACCACACGCATCGCCGCCGTACTTCTCTTTTTATATATATATAGGCGATGAATAATTATTTTCGCATCTAATTGTCGCCACTTGTTCCCAGTGCAAGTTACTAATATGTCTTGTCAGAGTCCAGAAAGGAGACAGAGATGCAGTGACATCGTTACGCCCGCCAGGCGACGTAGCTCCCAGAAGGGACGCCGTAACTTCGTTACGCCGCCAGGCGCATAGTGGTTACCGGCCTGCAAGACTGCTGTCTGACAAGCGACCAGCGGTCAAGCAAGGACGACGCTAAACGCACGCATGCCTCGTGACGTCACCTGAGGTGAGAGGCGAGTTGCGAGTTAGCGGCAGAGAGCTTGGGGACTTCGACTCGGACAGACGTGTGAAGAGAGAAAGGCGTTGTGTGGTATCTGTGCTGAAAGTCGAGTGTCTGGACATCTTGAGAGTGAGACGTTGTGAGCTGTATTGTGTAAGTGTATATTGAAACATCCAGTATATATCTTGTTGTGAACATCGTTCCGTATTTAATATGTGAATAAATCCATCGAACGGTGTGTCGTTGAGTCTTATGTCAAATCACGTTGTATTTGTACTGTCTCACACTGTTAGGTGAGCGAGCCAAGTTTAAGACCCTGACATGTGTGGACGTGGTGGCATTCGTCCGGCTTTGATATGAACGTGTTTTAGTGATTAACGATTTAAAACTAGAGTTTGTAAACGTGAAATTTTTGTCAAACTTTATAGTACATGTAAATGTGATCGTGGAAAGCTCATTTTCATTATTAACTACATTGTTTAAACATGTGTAAGACTATTTATAAACGTACAATGCATACATATTGTTTGATTTTGTAACCGTGTCAAACATTTGTGATTTGTGAAACTTGTCACCGTTTTGACCTTGTCGACATTGTGATCTTGTCGCCATTTTGACCGTGTCGCCATCTTGTAAACTTGATGTCTATGTCCTTACTGAATGTTATCTTGATGTAAGTGATGTATCATCAATGTTGTAAATTGTTAACATAAGTGTAGATTGTCTTTGTGCATTGAGTTGTGGAACGCGAAAAGTGTTTGGAAAGAAAGTAACTTGTTTTGAAAAGAATTGTTGACAGACAAACTTACGACCTACAACTACACTCAACGCCATACAAACCTAATCAATACTTAGTGACAAGCAGGCACACACCAACGAATAGACATTAATTTATTTCTCTCCAAAAATAAAGCAGGTTTTTCCGTACCATCCGAAACCTTGCCGTAGAGGTCATTCGTGGTTTTGAAGTAACGACCCTACAGTTCCTAGCCCGATTTCCAACCATTCTTCACCGCATCCAGGGCACATGAGTATATTTTTTTCTTTTCACATACTTTAACTATGCAATTTTAGGCACGCATCGTCAATAGAAATCAATTGTAAATTGTTCATTACTAACCACTTATAACATATTTTGTGTGGCTGGTATTTCATTGACATTGTCCATCATGTCTTCATTATTTGATTTCATTGATATGGGGATAAAATTACAGTTACATGGTGATGAATTAACACAGTGGAGTGAGCAGAAATACTCTGAATACCTACTAGTACAGGAGAAAGCTAATGAACGCGATGAAAGAGCGGCTGAAAGAGCATTAAAGCAGGCAGAAATGGCTGCCAAACAAGTAGAGGCAGACACAGCCTTAAAGCAAGCCGAATTAGACACAGCCTTAAAGCAAGCCGAATTAGAACTGGCTGCTAAGACAAAGCAAGCCGAATTAGATAGTGAACTTAAGAAGGCAGAAACAGCCTTAAAGCAGGCTGAGATCGAAAACGAAACAGAACTAAAGAAAGCGGAAATAGCAGCTCAGAGTAAGAGAGAAGAACTGGAGTTACAGTTGAAGATGAAACAACTTGACACTGAGACTGCCATTAACAAAGAGTCTAAGAAATCTGAGAGACTGGAGAAAGAAAACCAGTATAAGAAATATCAAGGTATTGTACGTAATTATACCTCGGGTGACTGCATTGCAGCTTTTACCCAAAATTTTGAAACTTTAATGGAACATTATCAAGTTCCACTGTCTGAATGGAATATTGTGTACATGAGGAGTTTGTCAGGGGAACCTCTTAAAGTAATTGAAACCATCCCCAAAGACCTCAGAAAAGATTACCATTATCTGAAAACTAAGATTATGGCACATTTTATGTTAGATGAGGCAGGTTACAGAGAACAATTCAGTAAGTTGAGCCCAAAACCGACTCAAACGTTCTCTGATTACCTCTGCTTAGTCCGAGATATATTCACCAAATGGACTTCAGCAGCTAAAATTGACAACAATTATCAGAGATTAGAAGATCTAATCATTAGAGACAAAATTGTATCATCGATTCCTTCAGCATTTTCTAAATTTTTGTTAGAGAACGAATGCACTAGTGTAGATGAGATTGAAAGACGTGGTTCGGCGTACTACACAGCCAACAAACATTGCTTTGCCACTGAAGCTACTGACATTAACTTTGTAGCAGCGGCTAACTATGACAAACCCTATAGTAGGCAGAAACCTCATAGACCTACTTCTGAGAAGTTTAACCATTGCAATTATTGTAAATATTCTCATCATCAGACTGAGATGTGTGATAAAACCCCTGGCTATCATACTTACCTACTAAACATGGTAAACAGACAAGATAAGGAGCGTAAATCCTTCAAAAGTTTGCGTAAATGTTTCCTCTGTAAGGCGTACGGACACCATCGGAAAGATTGTAAGGGCAGGCATATGACCAACAAAGCAAATGCCGCCTTGTTTGATATTTCGGCGTCTGAAGAAGAAGAGCCAGAGAAACATCCTGTGAACTCAGCACAGGCTTTTGACATATTCAGCGCAAACAAATGCTCTGTTTGTAACACCTTTTATGAAGATGGTATTTTAACATGCTGTCATGCCATCCCTATTGCCAATGAAGAAGCTAATTTGGTAGTAGATTCAAAAGGCAGAATAAACATCCATCACGGATATGTGAATGGCAAGTCTGCTACAGTCCTTCGTGATACAGGCAGTTCACTCATTGGTCTGAAAAGAACATTCATAATGCCTACAGACTATACAGGCAGGCACGTAACATGCAGAACATTCTCAGGCAATATTGAGAAATACCCATTAGCATGGGCATATATTGAAACACCTTTCCTCACTGGGAAAGTAAAGTGCGCTGTATTAACAAACCCAGTATGTGATGTAATTATTGGAAATTTACCTGAGGTGAATGATAAACCTCATGACATAACATCTCTATGTATTGATGATAACATAACATCAACATCAAATGTCATCATTGAAAATGTCACACCACCTATTGATTGTATGGTAGCTAATGTAGCACTAAGTTCTCATGACATCATTGATACCATTGTTCCATCATCATCTGATATCATTGAATGTGTGAACGCAGTAACTAGATCTACTGCTAGAGTGCAAGATGAAAGTAAGCAAACTGAGGCTATACAATCACTCAGCCCAGTAACACTACCTACAAACACTATGAAGGAAACATTTGTAACAGCACAAAAAGCTGATCCTTCATTGTCAAAATACTTTAATCTGATCGGCCAAAAGCCAAAGGTAACCAAGAATGCAAAATGGCATGTTGCTGTGAAAAATGATATACTCACCAGGTATTACACCAAAGGTAACAACACCACAGAGCAAACTGTTTTGCCAACAAGTTATCGCAAGCAAGCCTTACATCTTGCCCACGATATACCTCTTGCAGGGCACATGGCATACGTTAAGACCAGATCTAGATTATTGACACAGTTTCATTGGCCTAAATTTTGCAATGACATTAAAGCATATTGCAGAAGTTGTGACACCTGCCAGAAACTGATAAAAAAAAGGTAAACACCCACAGGCAAAGTTACAAGTCACTGACTTAGCCAGTCGACCTTTTGAAAAACTATCGGTTGACATAGTGGGCCCTCTCAATCATACAACAACTAGAGGGAATAAATATATTCTAACTGTCATTGATCAATGTACTCGCTGGCCAGAAGCGTTTCCGCTAAAGAACATTACTGCCAATGATATAATGGAAGTTTTCTTCCATATATTTTCTCGGATAGGTTTTCCAGATACTATCCAATCTGATAGGTGCACTCAGTTTATTGCCGCATCTACTCAGGCTTTCACCAAAATGTTGGGAGTGAAGCAATGTTTCAATTCCCCGTACCATCCTCACAGTAGCGGAGTAATAGAAAAATTTAACGGGGATCTAAAGCATATGCTTGCAAAAGTAACGCAAGAGCACCCCAATAACTGGGATTTATATCTACCAGCTATTCTTTTTGCTTATCGCGAGGTACCACATGCTAGTACCGGTTTCTCTCCTTTTGAACTTATCTATGGTGCCAAACCACGCGGCCCATTGACCATTTATCACCAAATGTTAACTGACTCTACTCCAGTACTTAAACCCATATCATCATACGTATATGTTACATCATTGCGTGAAAGAATCATCAAATCATGTATTATTGCAAAGAATGCACTAAAACTACCTGGTGCTACTTATAGACAGTATGCTGACAAAGGTAACAGGACAATAACGTTGACACCTGGACAGGACGTTCTTCTTCTACTACCTAGTGACAGACACTTATTGACTGATTCTTGGCAGGGACCCTTCAAAGTGACGAGACAGATTTCACCTGTAGACTACGAAATCCTAATAAAAGACAAACACAAAATATATCACATAAATATGCTAAGACCATACCACAACAGAGACAACGAACAAGACGATACGACAGCGTGTACAGTGATAATAGATCACGAAGATGACGATGCTAGTGACGAGATTCCAACACCTACATTAGACACAACTAGCTGCTTGAAGGATATCAAAATCAATCCAAAGTTAACTCAAGCAGAGACAAACAGTTGCAAACAGCTTATACAGCAGTACAACACCATCTTTTCCAACAACCCAGGACAAACAGAATTAGTACAGCATCACATCACACTCACATCAAACACACCCATAAGATGCAGACCATACACCATCCCATTGCACTACAAAGAACATTTGCACCAAGAAATAATCAACTTAGAGAAAAACAACATCATACGACGATCCCAGTCAGACTTCTCATCGCCAATGGTGATAATACGGAAAAAGGACAATACAATAAGACTGTGCATCGACTATAGGAAGCTAAATAAAATTACTGTTCTAGATTTGGAGCCAATGGCAAACACTGACGATCTTCTGACAGAACTGACAGACGCTAGGTTCTTTTCGACGTTAGATATGACTAAAGGATATTATCAGATAGAAGTAGACGAACAGAGCAGACATTTGACAGCATTTGCCACACCGTGGGGACTGTACGAATGGTGCAAACTTCCATTTGGGCTTGTT
The DNA here is from genome assembly GCA_963921405.1 of Cepaea hortensis. Lineage (NCBI taxonomy): Eukaryota > Metazoa > Mollusca > Gastropoda > Stylommatophora > Helicidae > Cepaea > Cepaea hortensis. Next base: position 84,471,689 of record OY992892.1, read on the forward strand.
AATGCCCCCGCTACCTTCGTTCGTATGACACGACTTCTTCTTGTAGACATTCCTAACATAATTTGCTATATCGACGACATCTGTGTTCACACAGAGACGATGACAGAGCACATTAAGACGTTAGGACAGACATTTGAACGTATTAGACAGCACGCACTGACTGTAAAGCCTGCGAAAGTAGACATAGCCTACCAGGAAATAACTTTCTTGGGGTACAAAATATCCAATGGCTTTGTCATGACAGACGATAAAATTGTGTCCAAAATTCTAAAACTATCACTTCCGACTACTAAGAAACAAGTCAGAAGTCTTTTGGGATTGATAAATTACTACCAGCAGTTCATTCCTGAGTTTTCCGAACTGACCGAAATGTTTACTAATTTACTAACAAAAGATAAACCGGAGAAAATTGTACACAATGAATGCCTAAAAATTGCATTTAATAAAGTACTTGCGTGTTTTTCTGATAATAGTGTCAACAATCTTATCCTGAAATTGCCCAACCTCCGTTTACCTTTCAGATTGCGTACAGATGCTAGCTCCGTGGCGATTGGTGCAGTCTTGTTACAAGAGTACAATAACATACTACACCCAGTGTACTTCGTATCCAGAAAACTAAAAGCCAGAGAACGGGCTTGGTCCATTCCTCAGTTGGAAGCCCTAGCTTTAGTGGTGGGTATAACCAAATTATCCAGATTTCTTCTAGGACGGCACTTCATCGTGGAGTCTGACAGCAGCCCGTTGCGTTTTATAAATTCAGGAGTACCCTCAAATCATATGGTAGCACGCTGATCTCTGAAGCTTCAAGATTATAGCTTTGAAGTTCGACATATTCCAGGCAGAACCAATTCGATTGCCGATCTTTTGTCCCGTTGTCCGACCGACCCAGTAAGCACCAATGTCTGAGTGCAGTGTGTGCAAATACACTCAGACCGACACAGCCATTATTGAGTGAATAATTTTTTTTTACTATTCACAAAAAGCTGTGCATTGTCTATAATGTGACGTGATAGGGGTTACCCCCATTATAAATAGTATTCTTATTTTACTAATTCATGTAGTGATTGTCCTGTATAATTGTGTAGTGTGTGGTAGAAAGCGAACTTTATTAATTGTATATATTACCAACAACAACAGTGTCACATTCGCTCAAAGAACTTACCTTAATCGAACTATCCAATGTAACAGTGACATCTGCGTGTGGATAATTCCAGGAATATTTTAATGACGTGTGCGAACGTGTAAACTGAACAGTGACAGCTACTCCATTGCAGTGAACCGAAATCCATAATGTTCGGTAGTGAAACACATGAACAGTCGATCGTAATCCAGAAGGTTTTGTGAAACATCTAACACATGAACTATAAGAAAGGTACTTTCCGTAACTACATCAAACCGGAACAAGTGTGTTCTGCAAGCTTCTACATCAGCTGATTTAATGTTCGTGTGTACTTCCGGATTAGTTAGGAATTTAGAGTAAAAGTAGCAGACGACAAATAAAAGTTCATACATTTATGACGATTCTAAAATGTTTAGGAATCTATAAAATGTAATACACGAATTGTGTGTTTATTTATTTATGTAGTGTAATCTTAGAATCATATCTTGATTTATGTATTCATATTACCGACTTTTTCTCGTTAATATGAAGAAACGTCAAGCAATGACGCTAAGAAATAATAGAATTATTGTAAATTATTGTATTTCATGAATGTTAAAATTATTTCCCTTTCATGTGTGTGTTATTACATCCCTACACAAAGGGCCATAATCTGAAATGTATCAATTAATGTGTTGCGTATAAATAGACATGCTGTTGCCAGATTGTCAACACTACAGGTAGACATCTAATGAGCATGGCAAAGGGTGCCAACGTTGCAGACCAACACGAGAGCTACTGACAAAATAAGGGCAGGGTTTGAGCGTTTTATACGACTTATAAAAGTCGTATATCAGTCTGGCTAGATGGTTTTTGTTTCAAGAACCATATTATTACTTTTTTTTCAAATTGCTGCGAGGTAGATGCGTTAAGCTGGTACTACTGATCTGACTGGGTCGCTAATGCAATTGAGGTAGTCAGCCATCAAGAGGATGAAACCTGAGAAGTGTTAAAGGTTGAACACCACATGTCGTTGATTGCAATGTACATTTCATATATATTTCTATGGCATATGTGTATTTATTTGCATGTGTATATAACAACAAAAGGGTAGACTCTGACAAGGTTTAAATATTAACCCATTATGTATATATATATATATGAGACATGAAAGATGACATCTTTCATGAAGTTGCCGGGGGAGCGTGTCAGAGTCCAGAAAGGAGACAGAGATGCAGTGACATCGTTACGCCCGCCAGGCGACTTAGCTCCCAGAAGGGACGCCGTAACTTCGTTACGCCGCCAGGCGATTAGTGGTTACCGGCCTGCAAGACTGCTGGCTGACAAGCGACCAGCGGTCAAGCAAGGACGACGCTAAACGCACGCATGCCTCGTGACGTCACCTGAGGTGAGAGGCGAGTTGCGAGTTAGCGGCAGAGAGCTTGGGGACTTCGACTCGGACAGACGTGTGAAGAGAGAAAGGCGTTGTGTGGTATCTGTGCTGAAAGTCGAGTGTCTGGACATCTTGAGAGTGAGACGTTGTGAGCTGTATTGTGTAAGTGTATATTGAAACATCCAGTATATATCTTGTTGTGAACATCGTTCCGTATTTAATATGTGAATAAATCCATCGAACGGTGTGTCGTTGAGTCTTACGTCAAATCACGTTGTATTTGTACTGTCTCACACTGTTAGGTGAGCGAGCCAAGTTTAAGACCCTGACATGTCTGCTGTCCTGTCCGTCTACTCTTAAATCTCGAAGGCATGTAATTAATCGTTCATATTATACTCTGTCAACATTTTTCTTGTTGTCTAGAAAACATGCATGCATATTTTCCTGAACTTCTATGACTTGTCAGAAGGATTGTGACTTCTCTGGTGATGCTCTTTTTGCAGAACCCATATTTATCTGCAGCTATTACCTTGTCTATTTTATTTTTTAAATTCTTTCTTGTATGACCTTGAGGAGTATCTTAGTTTAAATGTTGACTTCTCGTCCTTGACTTGGGGACATAAATTACAAGTATCTTAAAGTCATAGTGGATTTACCTGATGGCGAGGGACACTGGTAATAGGGACAACTTATCCACACGCCAAAATAGGTCCAGTGCACTCCTTAGTATGGACAACGCTTAAGGTCATAGTGAGCGAACGCAAAAATAAATTTTTCTTTTAAGTGTGGCTCATTAAACTAATAGTTGTGTATTTTCACAAACAACAATTCATGGCTTCTTGGGTAGTGTGGTGAAAATGAATATTTTCAAATCCTTGGGGATGTACCCAGTATTATATATATCATTACATTATTTTGTAATAGTATATATGCCAAAGGTGGATAGGAATTGTATCACCTATGTTGTTATTTTGTCAGGTCCTGCACCTTTTCCTTGTTTCATCTTTTTAATAGCCTTATCTATGCCAGTCTTTAATATGTTAGTTCCATCTTGAGTATTATACAGTGTTGGTTTAATGCCCCTGTTGTCCCAGAATAAATCGTCAGTGTATTCTGTTCGTCTTATTATTGTGTCAGTGTTATCAATTATAATTTCTCCGTCTTTTCATCTGAAGCAACCATTTCCTGTTGTATTATTTTTCATGTTTGCGAATATGTTTAAATCTTCATGCAATTCTTTCGATTTGTGTTTTATTTCTAGATCCTTTATTTCCTCACATTTCATCTGAATCCACACTTCTTTGCCAGCTCTTCACATGTGACGTATATTTATATCTATTGGTTTGCCTTTCATTTTAACCATACTATCTCTGTCTGAAATACATCAGTAACTATTAATTGACTTGGCTTAAAAATAAAATCAAATAGTAGTCCTACTCCTTTCTCGTGTGTATCCTCTCCAGAATAATTTATTGTGTGTGTATATCTGTTATAATATTTCCCGATCCCTTCCATCTCATCTCACGTGTGCCTAGAATATTCATTTTCATGCTTTCCATTTCTCTTATCACATTGTTCAACTTTCCCAACTCATTTAATTTCTAACATTCCATGTTCCTATTTTAAATTTATTTCTATTTAAAATATATTCGATATGATTTTCCCCATCAGTAGCTGGATGACGGTCTAGTGAGTAGTATAGTAACGTGGAAAGCGTCATCTTTTTTGTGAAGGCGGCCGCGGAGTGGGGGGGGGGGGTGGGTGGGAGGGTATCTATCTGCCTCCACAAAGGGTGATAACTCCTCAATGTTTGATGCTGATTGTGTTTTGAAAAGATTGGCGTGGTTATGTGACTCATCAGTGCGGGTGTGGTAGTAAGTGACCCTTCGGGGAGTAGGGGAGGGTACGTCTAGTGACGTGAGGATGGTGGGGGTGGTGGGGGTGGTGGACGTGGTCAAGTGACTCATCAGAGGAGGTGTGGTAGTCAAGTGATCCCTCGAGATGTAGGGATACGTCTAGTGATGTGGTGGTTATAGCGAGCTAACTAAAACATAAAACAATAACAAACGATTCAAAGAAGATATATCACAATTTTAATAAAGGGAAAACATGTATAGATAAACAATTAAATTAGGAAAGGTGTGATAGTAACGTTAAACATGTGTAGAGAAGTGACCGCTCCGGGTGTAAGATGGAAGGTAGCACAACTTATATATATATATATATATATATATATATATATATATATATATATATATATATATATATATATATATATATATATATATATATATATATATCATTGCATCATTGGCACCTTTCCGTCTTGACAGACGATAGTTTGGTACATTGTGCTTCAAAAAGGCTTAATAACTACGACCCATGGCGGTGGCGAGTGTTGATTCCGAGACCGATTAAGACCAGGGATTGAGTTATTGCCTTTCCATAGCACAAAGCCTGGGCTAAAATAAAGAAACCATGTGTTGCCCATGCAGCCCATGCAGAGGAAAGTTGACACCTATACATCTGGAACAAGACAAGCTGCAGAAGCTGCCGGATCAGCAAAGCAATGCTCTAACTGTCCGCCTGTCGGAGCTTCGATCCTAGACCAGCTGCCAACCAAGGCTTAGGGCCTGGTCTGCCCTGCCATGACTATTTTGTCTTTGGGTTGCATTTCCTCGCACCAGGATAAGGCTTGTGCCCTCCCAATTGCGCTCTTCCGCCCGAAGCCGTTCGCACAATGTGGGGTGTCGGGTTTGGTAAGCGCCGCCCAACATTCGGCGCTGACAGAAAACAGGTAGTACCGTCTACTGTCATACGGTAGCTCAGTCATAAGTGACTAAGACCTGACCCATATATATATATATATATATATATATATATATATATATATATATATATATATATATATATATATATACACTAGCTGACCCGGCCCGGCTTCGCCCAGACCCTGGTGGGGAGCATCTCATTAAATTCATGTAAGTAGTCATATAAGTTCTCGTTCCCGTTCCCGACTGTCTGTCTGTCTGCCTGTCTGTCTGTCTGCCTGTCTGCCTGTCTGTCTGTCTGTCTGTCTGTCTGTCTGTCTGTCTGTCTGACCCGACCTGGCATCCTTAGATAAACGAAGACCAACTTACAAAAAGCATTAGAAAGAGCACATCTTCCCCCAACAATTAACTTGGGTAAATGGAGCGGCGGCAGCAGCAGCAGAAGAAGAAGAAAAAGGAGGAGTAGGAGGAGGGAGGAGGAAGAGGGTGGAGGAGGGAGGAGGAGGGAGGAGGAGGAGGGAGGAAGAGATAGGCGGAGAGAGGAGGAGGAGGAGGGAGGAGGAGGAGTAGGGAGGAATAGGAGGAGGAGAAGGGAGGAGGAGGGATTAGGAGGAGGAGGGGGAAAGAGGAGAAGGAGGAGGAGGGAGGAGGAGGGGGGAAAGAGGAGGGAGGAGGAGGGAGGAGGAGGAGGGAGGAGGAGGGAGGAGGAGGGAGAAGGAGGAAGGAGCAGGGAGGGAGAGGAGGAAGAGGGAGGAGCAAGAGGGAGGAGGAAGAGGGAGGAGGAGGGAGAAGGAGGAGGGAGAAGGAGGGAGGAGGAGAACGCAGGAAGAGGAGGGGGAGGAGAAGGAGGGATAAAGAGGAGGAGGAAGGAGGAGGAGGGAGGAGGAGGAGGAGAGAGGAGGAGGAGAAGGGAGGAGGGAGAAGGAGGAGGAGGAAGGAGGAGGAAGAGGGAGGGGGGGAGGAGGGAGGAGGAAGAGGGAGGAGGAAGAGGGAGGAGGAGGGAGAAGGAGGAGGAGGGAGAAGGAGGGAGGAGGAGAACGCAGGAGGAGTAGGGGGAGGAGGAGGGAGAGGGAGGAGGAGGGAGGAGGAGGAGGAGGGAGGAGGAGGAGGGAAGAAGTGGAGGGAAAAGGAGGCGGGAGGAAGGGTAGAAGGAGGAGGGAGAAGGAGGAGGGAGGAGGGAGGAGAAGGAGGGGGAGGAGGAGGAGGAATGATGAGGAGGGAGGAGGAGGAAGAGGGATGTGGAGGAAGGAGGAGGAGGGAGGAGGAGGAGGGAGGAAAAGGGAGGAAGGAGGAGGAGAGAGGAGGAGGAGGGAGGAGGATGAGGGATGAGGAGGAAGGAGGAGGAGAGGGAGGAGGAGGGAGGAGGAGGGGGAGAAGGGAGGAGGGAGGAAGAGGGATGAGAAGGAGGAGCTGGGAAGAGGGGGAGGAGGGAGGAGGAGGGAAGAGGAGGAGGGAGGAGGAGAGAGGAGGAGGGAGGAGGAAGGAAGAGGAGTGATTAGGATGAGGGAGAAGGTAGGAGGAGGAGGAAGAGGGAGGAGGAGGGAGGAGGAGGAAGGAGGAGGAAGAGGGATGGAGGAGGGAGGAGGAGGAAGAGGGAGGAGGAGGATGGAGGAGGAAGAGGAGGGAGAGGGAGGAGGAAGACGGGAAGAGGAAGAGGGTAGGAGGAGGAGGAGGGGAAAGGAGAAGGAGGAGGATTATAACGCATATGCCTGTAGATTTAATAATGGCTGAAGTTGTTCCATGTCTTCTTAGAGTTGGCGACAGTGTAAAGAAATATAACATCTTCAAACTTGGTAGAGATAAGGTAACTATTATTTATTTACTAGCTGACCCGGCCCGGCTTCGCCCAGTCCCTAGTGGGGAGCATCTCATTTAATTCATATAAGTAGTCATATAAGTTCTCGTTCCCGTTCCCGACTATCTGTCTGTCTGTCTGTCTGTCTGTCTGTCTGTCTGTCTGTCTGACCCGTCCCGGCATCGCCCAGCTCCTGGTGTGGAGCATTTCATTTAATTCATATAAGTAGTCATATAAGCTCCCGTTCCCGACTGTCTGTCTGTCTGTCTGTCTGTCTGTATGAGGAGGAGGAAGAGGGAGGAGGGAGGAGGATGAGGGAGGAGGAGGACGGAGGAGGAGGGAGAAGGAGGAGGGAGGAGGAGGGGGAGGAGGAGGAGGAGGAAGAGGGAGGAGGAGGGAGAAGGAGGAGGAGGAGAACGCAGGGGGAGGAGGAGGAAGAGGAGGGAGGAGGAGGAGGGAGGAGGAGGAGGGAGAGTGAGGAGGAGGAGGAGGGAGGAGGAGAGGGAGGAGGAGGGAGAGTGAGGAGGAGGGAGAGTGAGGGGGAGGAGGAGGGAGGAGGAGAGGGAGGGAGAGGGAAGAGGAGGGAGAGGGAGGAGGGAGAGGGAGGAGGGAGAAGGAGGAGGGAGAAGGAGGGGGAGGAGGAGGAGGATGAGGAGGGAGGAAGAGGGAGGAGGAGGAGGAGGGATGTGGAGGGAGGAGGTAGAGGGAGGAGGGAGGAGGAGAGAGGGGGAGGGAGGAGGAGGAGGAAGAGGAAGGAGGAGGGAGGAGGGAGGAGGATAAGGGAGGGGAGGAGAGAGGAGGAGGATGGAGGAGGAGGGAGGAGGAGTGAAAAAGAGGAGGGAGGAGGGGAGGAGGAGGAAGAGGGAGGAGGAGCGAGGAGAAGGGGGAAGAGGAGGAGGAAGAGGGAGGAGGAAGAGGGAGGAGGAGGGAGTACGCAGGAGGAGGGGGAGGAGGAGGGATGAGGAGGGAGGAGGAAGAGGGAGAAAGAGGAGGGAGAAGGAGGAGGGAGAAGGAGGGGGAGGAGGAGGATGAGGAGGGGGAAGAGGGAGGAGGAGGAGAAGGGATGTGGAGGGAGGAGGTAGAGGGAGGAGGAGAGAGGGGGAGGGGGAGGGAGGAGGAGAAGGGAGGAAGAGGGATGAGGAAGAGGGAGGAGGAGGGGTGAAGGGAGGAGGAGGGGGAGGAGGAGGGAGGAAGAGGGAGAAGAAGGAGGAGGAGGGAGAAGGAGGGATGAGGGGGAGGAGGGAGGAGGAGGGAACAGGAGGAGAGAGGAGGAAAAGGGAGGAAGAGGACGGAAGAGGACTGATTAGGAGGAAGAAGAGGGAGGAGGAGGAGGAGGAAGGAGGAGAGCGAGGAGGAGGAGGAGGAGGGAGGAGGAGGTGGAAGAGGGAGGAGGAGGAAGAGGAGGAAGGAGGGGGGAAGAGGGTAGGGGGAGGAGGAGGGGAGAGGAGGAGGAGGAGGATTATAACGCATATGCCTGTAGATAATTGCAGCGAAAAGGTGGGGAGCATCTCATTTAATTCAAATACGTAGTCATATAAGCTCCCGTTCCCGACTATCTGTCTGTCTGTCTGTCTATCTATCTGACCCGGCGTGGCTTCGCCCAGCTCCTGGCGTTGAGCGTCTCATTAAATTCATACAACAACAAAAAAGTAACGTAAAAGAATGTCCTTCCACACACCATCCATTATTTTTAATGAAAACTGTTTTTAATCACCAACATGACTGTAGATAACTTCTTTAAGCATAAAAAGATGAGTTACAATGTTATGCATTATGCATTATTTTTATGAAAACTTTGAAAATGCCTTAAAGATTATATCATTATTTATTATAACTCATATGCCCGTATATAACTATAGACAAAGAGTTTATAAATCTTTGAAAACGATGCAACAATATGACTATAAGTTATATAGCGATGTTATTAAAAGTTATGCCCCTTGAAATAACTTTTCTAGAGTTAAGTCCCCTCGCTACATTGAAATTATAATGAAAAATGGAATATTAAATAATATTAAGTAAGGAGCCGATTTCACACTAAAAAAAAATATGACAGTTGGCAGCACGGGAATGAGAGGAAGATGTGTAGAAAATTTCATCTCAATCGGATGGACCGTTCGCGAACGTATAAGGGACATACATACATACAGACGGAGATTGCCTTTTATATATAAGATTATGTTGTTAATCACCGACATGAGTGTAGATAAGTCTTTAAGCATAAAAATATGAGTTACAATTTTATGCATTGTGCATTATTTTTATGAAAACTTTGAAAATGCCTTAAAGATTATATCATTATTTATTATAACTCATATGCTGGTACATAACTATAGACAAAGAGTTTATAAATCTTTGAAAACGATGCAACAATATGACTTTAAGGTATACAGAAAAGTTATTAAAAGTTATGCCCCTTGAAATAACTTTTACAGAGTTAAGTCCCTTCGCAATATAGAAATTATAATAAAAAATGAAATATTAAATAATATTAAGTAAGCAGCCGATTTCAGACTTAAAAAAATATAGCAGTTGGCTGCGCGAGAATGAGAGGAAGGCGTGTAGAAAATTTCATCTCAATCGGATGGGCCGTTCGCGAACGCATAAAGGACAGACATACAAAAAGACAGACGGAGATTGCCTTTTATTTATAAGATATATATATATATATATATATATATATATATATATATATATATATATATATATATATAATCTCATCTCATCATGTTCCTCTTGTACCTTGCGGTGTCGAGGTGAAGTATAAACTTCGTGAGAGTGCCCGGTTATGGGCTTCGTATATCGACATTCCCATGGATTCTGTTATTCCCTCCGTCCAACGTTTACGTGGTCGGCCTCTTCCTCTGTTTCCATCTGGTCTGTACATCATTGCTTGTTGTGGCATACTGTTGACTGGTAGCCTACTTGCATGGCCAAACCATTTGACTTGCTGCTTTCTAATAAAATCTAGAGCAGCTTTAACCCCCACTTTAGTCCTGATTTCTTCATTTCTGATCTTATCTCTTCTTGATACGTTGAGTATTCTTCTCAGGAACCTCATTTCTGTTGTTGTGATTTTTCTTTTCTCTTTTTCTGTCATTGTCCAGGTTTGGCATTGGTAGCACAGAGTTGGTAGGAAGATTGTGTTGTAAAGTGCTTTCTTAGTAGTTATTGATACATGTTTGTTCTTTAGTATTGGTGCCATTTGTCCAATGAGTTGATTTGCCTTATTGCACCTATTTTCGATCTCGTCTTCTGATCTGCCATTTGATGATATTATACTTCCTAGGTACTTGAAGCTCTTTACTTGTTTCAAGGGATGTTCGTTTAGGTGAATTGTTGCTGTTTGTTCTTCTTTAGTTATAGTCATTACCTCTGTTTTGCTTGTGCAAATTTTCATGTTATGTTCCCTACACATTTCGTTTAGACTATTCATGTGGTCTTGTAATTCAGCTTCTGATTTTGCTATTAGTGCTTGGTCGTCCGCAAACAGGAGTTCTCTAATGGTTAGATTTGCAGATGGTTCTTCTTCTGTGTTCTCGTCATGCGGTATTCTTGCTGTCTCTGCTTGGCTGGTTTCTTTACATATGTTGTCTATATATGTTATGAACAAGAGAGGGGACAGGACACAACCTTGTCGTACTCCAGATCTTATGGTGAGGGGTTCTGAGTGTCCTCCAGTTGCTCTCACTATGCATTCACTGTTGTTGTATAAACTTCTACATAGGTTTGTTAGATGTGTACTCACTCCATATTGTTTAAGGATTTCCCACAGCTTGTTTCTATCTACCCTATCAAATGCCTTTTCTTGGTCGACAAAGGCTAAGTAGAGTGTTTCATTGAATTCAATTGATTTTTCTATAAGTTGTCTAAGAGCAAAAATGGCGTCTGTGCATCCTTTGTTTTTCCTAAATCCAAGCTGCGTTTCGCTTAGCTGGGGTTCTAAAGCAGTTCGTAATCTTTTTTCAAGAATTTTGCAAAATATTTTCCCAGTATGACTCGACAGTGAAATGCCTCTGTATTGTGTGCAATCTCTTTTGCTGCCTTTGTTTTTCCAAATTGGGATAATTATGGCGTTTCCCCAGTCTCGTGGTGTCTGTTGTTCTACCCAAACATGGTTGAATAGTCTATGTAGCCAAGCTGTTCCTACTTCCCTTGCTGCTTTAATTAGTTCATTTGGTATTTCATCCTGTCCTGGTGATTTGTTCAATGGGGCTAATCTGATGGCTTCTATAATTTCTTCTTTTAGTATGTCTGGTTCTAGTTCCTCGGTGACATCTGTGTAGGTCTCTTGAATTCCTGTGACATCTGATGGGATGTTGAAAAGTTGTTCGAAATACTGCTTCCATCTTATTAGGATCTGTTTTTGTTCACTTATTGGTTCTCCATTTTCGCTGTTAATTATTTCAGTTGGGTCAAAGGGTTCTCCTCTGGTTCGCATTGCACTTATCTTTTTGTAGAAGTTTCTGGTTGCCTCCTTGTAGTTTTTATTTAGGGTTTCTCCATACTCTTCCCAGTCTTTTTGTTTTTCCCTCTTTACTATTCTACTCACATGTCTTCTCGCTATTCTGTATTCTCTGTAATCACATTCCTGTTTGCTCTTCAACCACTTTTTATATTTTTCCTTTTTTTCTTTTACCGCTTTCTTTACTTCTGCGTTCCACCAACTTGTTATTTTCTTTATCCGTGTTTTGCGTTTTTTCGTGGTTCCGCATGTTATTTTTGCAGTATTTAAAATGCTTGATTTGAACATCTCCCATTCTTCTTCCACTGTTTTTCTTTCCGTAGGTAATTTTACAAAGAGTTCAGTTAGTTCTTTCTTATAATTTTCCCTTACTGCCTCGTCTTTAAGGTTTTTTAAGTTTACTGATTCGCATGGCATGTATTTTCCTGCTCTTTGTTTTCTTCTTCTAATGGTTCTTATTGTGGCAACAACTGCTTTATGATCTGTGTTTATACTGAAATTGGGCAATGCTCTTGCATCTAATATGTTTCTCTTTCTGTTATTTCTTGTTAATATAAAATCAATTTGGCTTTTAGTATCTAGATTGTTCCATTTATACCAGGTATATACTTGCGAATCTTTATGTTTATAGAATGTGTTTGTTATATAGAGGTCGTGTTGGCTGCAAAGCTCTATCAGTCTACTTCCGTTATCATTCCTTTCATTTTGCTGATCTCCAAATGCTCCCAGGTGTTTTTCTATGCCCACTCTGTTATGTCCTAGTCTTGCATTGAAGTCTCCCATAACTATGATGTTGTCCTGCTTATCTATTTTATTTAGCACATCATGTATGTCTTCGTAGAAGTCCTCGCATTCTTGCTCATTATTGTTTGCATTACATGGTGCGTATATCTGTACATATGTTGTGATTGTTTGTTCTTTTATTCTCACTGTTATGATTCTTTCTGATATATATTTTATTTCTAGTATTCCTCTTGCTAGCCGTGGTTCGATGACTATTCCCACACCGTGTCTTGCCCTTTCTTGCTGTTCTACTCCAGAGTAAACAAACGTGTAACTGCGGTGGAGCTCCTTGCATCCTTTCCCTTTTGTTCTGGTGTCCGCTATTCCCATCAGACCAATATTCCTCGCCTCCATTGTTTCTATAAGCTCTTCTTCTTTACTATTGAAACCACAGACGTTCATTGTGCCTATTTTTTGAATCGCTGATCTATCTCGTAGTCCATTAACATTGCCGGGTCGATTGCCGTTTGGGTCAGTCCGTTAATACTTCTTAGTTTTTCTACGAGCAGTATGAAGATCCCCTGCCGGCTTGCTAGGCCAGTCGCAGGTTTAGGACACTAATCTGACCACAGGGAGTCCATCCCCTATATATATATATATATATATATATATATATAAGTGTGGCCTCAATGACTTAAGAGGGGCGGCGTATGGTTTAGTATCATAAGTGTTATAGCAACATCATCATCATACGCATGCTTAGGGTGCGGATTATGATTACGGGGGTGCACGGGTAGGTGTTGAGGTGTTTAGGCGTTATAGTTTTAGGTCTAGACGTTGGATTGTTTCAGTCGTGGGGTATCGAGCTTTCTGATCTGGATAGGATGTCGCTGGGTGGGACAGGTATGTTATAATGCTTTTATCGACCGTGTCTAGTGTTGATGGGGGAAATAAAAATTGCCTTATTAGAGAGTGATTCAAATATCAATCCTGCCACGAGTCGAGGGCTGGTCTGGTTCGCAAGATCAGTTCCGCGTCTAGCGTTCGTTGTCTCGGATGGCTGTGTGAGGTGCACCAAAATGGGATCTTCCCAGCCAACGCAAGTTAGCGAGGCAGGCGTTTCGAGAATGTAACCGCAACGTGCAACCAGGGTCGTGGTTTGAGCGGGCAAAAGAGCAAATTTGTACGACTGTTCGACAAAGTCTCGATAAGCGCCCACTCTCTCTCTCTCTCGATGAGTAGTGGGCATGCAGTCAGTAAACTGGTATAGCTTTTCGGCCAGTCCTGCCGGCGTAGCTAGAAAGCTCGTCGGTAGGCGTCCAGTGGTTTTGCATGTATCACTTTGTACCGGGAGGGCGCGCTTTAGCGATGCAACTCTTGGCTTGCGTGTGCGTGAATAGTCCGTCTGTCCGATAGATATCTGGTTGATCCTGCCAGTAGTCATATGCTTGTTTCGCTTGTCTTAATGCTGAAAATTAAAGGAATCGACGGAAGGGCCGTTTGCATGAGGCTCCAGGCTACCAGTTGTTTTGAGAGCCAATATATACAGGGATAACTGGCTTGTGGCAGCCTAATGGCCACTGCATCTGCGTCCGTCTCCAGTCGTCTTGTCATGCTCGCCACTGGAACCAGATGGACGCGGACGAGTGAGTGAGGTCGAAGGAGTTGCGAAACCACTTCCTCACTATAATCCAATCTAAAGCGCAAGTCATTCGTTCTTCATCAATACAAGATGCAATGAATGAATGGTCCTCGTCATTCATGACGGTCGAACATCGGTAGGTATGATTACATCATTATAGTGACCACCTTGTGTGCGAGTCGCGAGGTTGTCGGTTCTCTTGCTTGTGTTCGTATAGTAAATGTATTTCTTGAATGATGTATCTGCATAATTGGTAGTTGTCAGTGGTGTGAGGAATGTTGGGTGATGTCGGTACAAAATAACATCTCACAGAGTGCATGTCTGTAAGATAGCTAGATAGATAGAGAGAGAAGGGGGAGAGAGAGTGTGTATGTGTGTGTGTGTATGAGAGAGAGAGAGAGAGAGAGAGAGAGAGAGAGAGAGAGAGAGAGAGAGAGAGAGAGTTTGCAGGGGTATTTATAGTGTATAAACATCAGCATCATTTTTCGTCTTAAGAGTTGTATCGAATCAAGTCAGTTTTACCGATGCCAATCGGTTAGCAGTATGGTTAGCAGAAAAAACATTTAGCAGTGTGGACTGTTATAGAAGTCAGAGCTGGTCATTATGGGTGACGTATAAAATGAACAAGAGCCGTAGATGCCTGTTAGTTCTGGCGTGGGTGTCGATGTATTGATTTGCCTGTTTGGGTGTGTTGGTTTGCTTATATGCTTGTGACTGGGGTCTGTATTGTGTTTTGTGTGTACCTTTTCCCCATGTTTTATCGATACTGTCTATGTGCGGAGCTGTTTTATTTGAAAGCGCGCAGTGTCAGCAGCTTGTAGGTTTAAACAACAGCATAATACAGCATTTCTCTTTTGCTGGTGTATTTGGAAAATAAGTCATCGCTTTTCTTTTTTTTTGAAGGGCCTTGTTACGGGTTACAGCTCTTCAAATGTCAAATGAAAAGAAAAATACGTAAAAACATAAGACTGATATATACAAATAAAGAAACAAGTGGACGGGGAAATGAGCTGGTGTTAATTGCGACGTCCTGTAAAAGATATAATTACGTACATTGGCACCTTGCCATCTTCACAGAAGATAATTTGTTACAATGTGCTTCAAAAAGGCATAATAACAGCATCCAATAGCGGTAGCGAATGTGACTGTTAAGGCCAATTCGTGCTGTAAATGTTCGTCCACAGTGGATGCATGTGAACACGTGGTCAGTTTCACAATCATACACCATCTTACGTCTCACACGCTCGGTTGTGACTTATCTGCAATATTTCATTTCCTCATCTGTCTTTATTCCATTTCTGATATTTGCCCTTCATACAACACGTTCAGCGGCGACTTTCTCCCCATGTACATTATTAATGCCTGTATCAGTCTTGTCCCGCTTACACACATCTTTGTATCGTAGTAGAGGCCGACCCTGAGATCACCTATCCACCTGTAATTCACCAAAAAAAATGTCCTTTAGTATTCTAGCATTATCCATCCTCCTAACGTGTCCTTTCCAAGTCCACGAAGACTGAGCATGGAATAAACCGTCACACAACCTGATCTTTCCAATACTTCAGTATTTGTGATTTTGTCTTGCCATTTAATACCAAGTATTCTTCGCAGACACCGCATATGAAAGCTGTTTAAACCTTTCTCTTGGTGTGAGCAAGCTGTCCAGGCTTCACTGCCATAAAGAAGAGACTTAAGGACACAGGCTTGATAGACAAGGACTTTTGTTTTGGCAGCTTCCTGTTCTCCCAGATTCTTGTTCTTAAGATGTTCATTGTTGTTGCTGTCTTACCAATCCTGTTGTACATTTCCTGATCTAGGAATAATTTGCTATTTACCTCTGATAATAGATACGTAAAATGGTCTAAAATCTCTAGTTCGGCGTCGTCAATCAAGATTGATGGTACCTCATTTGCACCTTGTGACATAATCTGTGTCTTATTTTGCTAATTGTTAAACCAAATTCAGAATAAGCATTGGTGAATGCAGATAGTAGACGTTTTAATTATTCCCCAGAATGGGTCGTAATTGCAGCATCATGTGCAATAAGCAACTCTCTGATTAGTACCCGCCTAATATTGGTCTTGGTCTTCAATCTCTGAGCATTGTAGAGGACACCATCTGAGCGTGAGTGAATGTATATACTACCACTCTAATCACGAAAGGCATATTTCAGTAGAAGTGAAAAGTATATTCCAAAGAGGGTGGGAGTTAGTACACCACCTTGCTTAACTCCACTCTCAAACTCTTCTGAAGATATACCATCAAACATGATTATACCCTTCATGCCTGTGTGGAACGATTCCCCAATTGACAGAAGAGTTATTGGGCAGCCAATCTTCTTTAGTGCCTTGAACAGACCCTCACGGCTGACCAAATCAAATGCCTTTGTGAGGTCGATGAAGGCAATAAACAGTGGCTGATTCTATTCACGGCATTTTTCTTGCATTTGTCGCAATGAGAATATCATATCAATTGGATAGACTTAATCTCCCAGGGCTTGAAGTCTGCGCAGAACAATTCTGGCAAATACTTTCCGAACACTTCATAGTAGTGAGATATTCCTATAGTTGTTACAGTCGCTCCGATCGCCCTTGTTCTTGCACAATGTAGTGAAGCTTGAGTCTTTGAAATCCTGTGGGACTTGTCCTTCTCGCCAGCATAGCCTTATTAGCTGGTGGATCTGTAGAGTGGGTGTATCTTGCCCACTCCTGATAAAATCTATCTGACTCCCATCCTTACCTAAAGCCTCGCCAGATGCAAGTTCA
>OY992892.1:84493341-84590841 GCA_963921405.1 Cepaea hortensis
AACAAAATGAAACAGCCAGTGCAATATGTTGATATAAACACTGAAAATGACACAAAGACTATTTTTAAAACCTGACATATTTACTGATAAATAACAATCATTGAATTATCCCCCAACTCATGTCGTACAAATATGTTTCTCACCTCAGACAGTAATATGCCTCACTGGAAAAAGAAGATACCCCGTCCCCCATGACAATCAACTGTGTCTCACATCACATACAGAATTATCCCCCATATTGCACGACTTGTCGAATTGTCCTAACAACTTACCCACTGTCTCTGTCAATTTGCCCACTGGCTCTCACAACTTGTCGAAATGCCTATCAACTTACTAGCTGGACTTCACAAATTCCCCCCAATGGCTCTCAGAATTTGGCCACTTGCTAGTACAACTTGTCAACAACCTTTTTACAAATTATCCACTTACTCTTTCAAAGTTCCACTTGTGATTCCATGACTTCCTCAAAATGTCCCACTAGTCATACAGAAGTAGCCCGCGTGTCTAACATCGGAACCCCTTTTTGAAGTTTAGGTCATTATGAGACTTATGATTTGCAAGTTCGTGTCGTCGTCAGCAGTTTTTTTACATTTTTGTATGTTTATGTCGTCATCAGAAATTGTGTTGTTAATGGTAAGTTCATGTCTTCGATAGTTCATGTTTTGGTAAGTTTATTTCTTCACCGTCATACTTATTTTGTATGTCCATGTCGCTATCATATTTTTTTAAAAACTTTTGGTGTGTAAATTCGTGTCTTCAACAATTCATGTTTCGGTAGGTTCATTTCTGCAACATCAGATATATTTTTTTTTGGGGGGGGGGGGGGGAGGGGGGAATAATGTCATGTAGTCATCAGAAAATGTATTGTTGTGTTGTAAGTTCATGTCTTCGGCAGTTCAGATGTTTGTAATTTCATTTCTTCAACATTAGATTTTTGTAAGGTCATGTCGTCATTATATTCTTTTTGGTGTGGTAATTTCATGTCTTCGGCAGTTCAGATTTTTGTAAGTTCATCTCTTCACCATCATATTTTTTTTGTAAGTTCATGTCGTCATCAGAAATTGTTGTTGTTGTTGTTGTTGATTTAAGTTCATGTCTTTGGCAGTTCATGTCTTTAGCAGTTCGTGTTGTGGTAAGTTCATTTCGTCAACAGCAGATATTTGTAAGTTCACGTCAGCATGAGAATAGTTTTGTGTGTAAGTTCATGTCTTTGACAGTTCATGTTTTGGTAAAGCATTGTTTTCGTGAAAAGCAGAATTCTGTTGGCTCGAAAATCAAACTGTGGAAAATCCACTTCCTGTGGACAGCTATTCTTACGCAGACGCTTTATTTGATAAAATAAACTTCCGTTGAATGGAAATTAACACGTCCTTGAATTGTTAAAACCTTCCAGATGTAGTAGCGTCATCTTAACGAGGAAACAAACCGGTGTGGTTATCTCCCCCCCCCCCCCGCCAATTAGCCCGGGAATTATGAAAATGTATGCATCTGAATGTGATATTACCCCGTGACGTCATATAGAAAAAAGTAAAGAAGAAAAACTGAGGCTCTGCCTCATTTGTTCGACTTTACTACCACGTAACCTCTGATGAGTCACTTGACCATGTGAACCATCCCCACCACGTCACTAGACGTACCCTCTCCTACACCCCGAGGGGTCACTTGACTACCACATCCACTCTGTTGAGTTACGTGACAATGCCCAATGTTTCACAGAAAAAATCACAATAGAACAGTGAGGAGTTAACACCCTTTGCGGAGGAAGATCAACAACCCATCCGCCTCCCCCTGCACCTCCACCTCCGCGAAACAAAGGAGATGCTTTCCACCTTACTATACCACTCTAGTATCACCTGTGGTTCATGACTGCCCCTAACGGACGAGGTTGTCCTAAGTGTCAGAAGTTGGGATGGCCACCGCCTAGATGAAAGTATTATTCACTGGCGTGCAACCCCAAATAGTCAGAAATTGACTAGGGACAAAATCTATATGGCTGAACTACAGATGAACGTACAGCTCCAAGTGGCTCGTAACAAAATGAAATTAACTGTGCTGAATATTCGCCAAGGAATGGGAATGAGAAGTTTAGCTGAGGTAGATTTTTCAGTCTAGATTTAAGAGGAATCTACAACTATCCCAGTGCAGTTTTTCTCCCCTGACTGTCCCTCCCTTGGTGTCCAAGTGAACCCCTACCAATGTACACACACAACACGTATGCACAATTGGAATTAAAAATATAACACTGAACTTATGAGTTAAAACAAACTACACTCACTTTAATTACTAATCATATTATTATTAGATATCTGATGTTTTTCAAGATGATCATGATGAAATCATATAACATATTGATAGTGATGACAAACATTACATAACTTTAATGTTACTTGCAACTATCTGGATCTGTGGTCCAGATCCCCTCTCTCTAGTAGAAACAAAACAGCTTGCTGGTATTCTGATCCCTGTCAGTCCTGGCACTACCTGGTTGTCACTCGTTCTTGAGATCTATACCTATGTGCTCTTTGTGAGAGCTAAGAATAAATCAAGAATGTGTTATATCTAGTTCTACATCAGTACAATCCTAATTAATACATGTCTCCTAGTACACTCATATACAATGACCAGTCTGGCCAAGTTTATCTTCCAGCTCTACTGCGTTAACCATCCTCCTTCTCCCTCCATATCTCTGTCCTACGGTCTTAGTCTGGGATAGGCTTTTCAATTGTCTCACACGCCTGTAATTATTACATTTCTGCCGTCCTATGTCCATGTCGCTAATACCGACATTCTGGGTCGTACAGCCGCTCCGTCCAAAATACACTGAAAATTGTGGGTAATGTCTGTACCATTCCACCTCTGCTTCCAATGCAAGGTGCCAATGCGCGCACAATAACATAACACTTCATATTGGTAGGTGTGCATATGACAAATCAATATATCAAACATCCAATACACATAACACCTATTAATTAAACTAGACATATTATGATACTTTAACATATTAGCATAATGCACTAGTTAGTTTTTTGTGGGTAATGTCTGTACCATTCCAACTCTGCTTCCAATGCAAGGTGCCAATGCGCGCACAATAACATAACACTTCATATTGGTAGGTTTGCATATGACAGATCAATATATCAAACATCCAATACACATACAACCTATTAATTAAACTAGACATATTATGATACTTTAACATAATAGCATAATGCACTAGTTAGTTTGTATGTATACGAAATGAGACGTATATACACACAAAGAATATATACGAAGCATAGTCCTAGCGTTTTATATTCAAATGAAGTTACAAATACATACACCCAACATATACTTAAACATTAGGCATATGAAAGTATTCCTACATACATGGTATGAAATGCAAACAAGTTGTAGTATCATGATTATCTACCACGACTGCAAACCTAATAGTGTCCATAGAGTAACAGACATCTAACATGATAAATTTAGCAATATGATATTGTACACAGAACTGAAGAATGAATAGTTCACAGATCAGCAACAAGAGAAACTGATGGGCTCACTGAACTAGCCTACCACTTGCCGACAGAATGTCAGTCACCTAAAAGACTTAGATAGTTGCTAAGAAATAACTTTCCTGGTGAAGTCTAGCAACATCAGAATCATATATATGCCTACAAACACTGAGCTGGCTGCCTTACCTGTTCTGAAGTCAAAAATTTTCTGACTTGAAACTTACAAGCCTAGCCTATTTAACTCAGTATCCCAAATGTCATTAACATTTCTCCAGTCCTGCTCTAATTGCCTTATCAGATATGTTTCACACATTCCTACAGGGCAGACACATTATCTCCCAATCTGTCCAGTTATAAATTCTTTCTGAACCACTAACCATCACCATAGTGTCACACCTGGGCGATTTTGAGTTGCCAGCCCCAGATCAGTTTCACAGTCTGCCCTCCAGTGGGTGTAATTATCAGTTTGACATGTAACACCTTTAAACTGGACTGGTTGGTTTACAACCCTAGTCCAACTGTCTGTGTGACTTCATTCTGTGTTTATTGCAATTCCCACCGTCCTGTTTTAGTAGCCAGCAGCTATCTGTTCTGACACTTCACAGTTGAATGGGTTCCTTTTGCTACAACATTTTATGCCTTTATGTGTGCAGGCCTGATTGTTCTGTCTTCCATTTCTCCTTTATTGGTCTTTATTATAGAGAATTGAATTAGTTCTTCTGTAACTTTCTGTAACCCTACATGGCCCATAAAAAAGTGAACCGAAAATTGTTCTGGGATGTAAAGGCTGCATTTCACGACACTAAGACAATCATTAACGCCGTTTACTGCCTCTGATATGTGACTATTCATGAAATATGTGGGAGATAATGTCGTACTAGGACCATCATTTTCTAGGCCTGAATGCACAGAGGAATATGTCTTTCCCTCATTAAGCAGATGACGAGCACACAGATCATGACAAATAACTTCAAACCTCCAGTTTGCAGAGGTCAACTGTCCCAGATGACATCTGTCACAGGTACTTGAAACCTATTCCTAAACTGTTTGTTATTTTTATTGGTGGACAGCTAATCTATCAGAGTTACTCAACTTTGAAATAGTAGAGAGAGAGAGAGAGAGAGAGAGAGAGGAAGGGGAGATCCCTGCAATAATTGGTTAAATAACATGTTTGCTTATCCATGCTCTTCTTTAGCAGGCTGCTGTTGAAGAATCATCAGGGATTGTGCCAGGGAATCACACACTTCAAATGAATATTTCTGGTGCGGTAATGAGCTTGTTTGTTGTTGTACCGGTAATTGTAATGAATTTGTTTCTTGTTGTACTGGTATAGGTAATGAAGGTGTTTTTTGTTATACTGATTCATCTAAACGCATCTAATCTTGTTCCTCTTGTACCTTGTGGTGTTAAGCTGAAGCATAAATTGCAGGAGAGTGCCCGTTTATGGGCTTCAAATATTTAGATTCTAATGTACCCAATTGTACTGGTTAAGGTAATAAATTTGTTTGTTGTCCATCAAATAGACTTGCCCGCTAATATATGAACTCATTGAATCTGGAACTGAAATGACATAGTATCAAGCCAGTAGACTAGGAAAAATATGAATAAAATTGGGTCGAACTGCGGTAAAGCTGTGAAAATGTAAACAATATAAAATGACACAAACTAGTGCAGCTTTACATAACAGATTACGACACATACAGGACATTGCGGCGATTAGCCTTCATCAGCAAACAAACACATTCACAAACACAACATATAGTCAAGGAGATCTCCTGTGACTACATCAAAAGGTGACGACAGGAAGATAAGAACAAAAAGAAAAAAAAAAATAATGCAGTGAGGAGAAAATGAGAATTTAAAAAAAAAATGAGAATTGAAACAAATGTGTTCATACTTACCTTACAGTTCAGTTCTGTGAGTGACTAAGAATATCTCCGATGAATTCTTTTTATACCCAACAGACGGCGTTAGATGGAGGATAATGGCGGGGTGATGCGTGTTGCGGTTCAGTGAGCACAAAGAAAGGAGAGGGGGGCGAAGGCAGGAGGCAGGACGGCAACCAGTCACTAACGAAGCATGAGTGGGCGCAAGCATGATGTTAGTACTAACCAAAATAACATTATGTGCTCACATATGTTATTTTGAGGCAAGTCTTAAAGTCTGGGTGGACCGATATGCGTGAGCACACATACATACATATGTACCGCTCAACAGAATTCATACATAGTGTACATGGGCATGTGCAAGGTATATATATATATATATATATATATATATGTCAGAGTCCGACAGGGGACAGCGATGCAGGGACATCGTTACGACCGCCAGGCGACTTAGCTCCCAGTAAGGGATGCAACAACTTCGTTGCGCCGCCAGGCAAATAGGAGTTATCGGCCTGCGAGATCGCTGGCTGACCAGCGGTCAGGCCGCCAACGCAAGACGCACGCCTGCCACGTGACGCCTCGTCAGGCAGGAGGCAAGTTGCGAACCAGGTCCAGACAGCTCTGGGACACGGAACATGACGGACGTGTGAGAAAGGCGTTGTATGATTTCTGTATTGAAAGGCGAGTGTCTGGACATCTTGCGAGTCAGACTTGTGAACTGTATTGTGGATGTAAGTTGTAAAGTATCCATTATATGTATTTGTGATCATCGTTCTGTATTTGATATGTTAATAAATCCATCGAACGATGTGTCGTTGAGTCTTACGTTGAATCACGTTGTATTTGTACTGTCTCACACTTGTTAGGAAAGCGAGCCAAGTTTAAGACCCTGACATGTGTGAACGTGGGGGCTCGTCCCACTTTAATTTACTTATATTTGAACGTGAATAGCTTGTCCTTGTTGAACGTGAAAGTCTCGTCCAGCTGTAATTTAGTTAGATTTAAACCTAAATGTGATCATGGAAGGCTCATTTTGATTGTTACTACATTATTTAAACAATGTGTAAGACCATTTGTAAACGTACAATGCATACATTTTGTTTGATCCTGTAAGCGTGTAAAACATTTGTGATTTGTGAAACTTGTCACCGTTTTGACCTTGTCGACATTGTGATCTTGTCGCCATTTTGACCTTGTCGCCATCTTGTAAACTTGATGTCTATGTCCTTGCTGAATGTCATCTTGATGTAAGTGATGTGTCATCAATGTTGTAGAGTGTTAAGATACTTGTAGATTGTCTTTGTGAATTGAGTTTGTGGAACGCGAAAAGTGTTTGGAAAGAAAGTAACGTGTATTGAAAAAAAACTGTTGACGGACAAACTTACGACATACAATTACACTCAACGCCATACAAACCTAATCAACACTTAGTGACAAGCAGGCACACACCAACAAATAGACGCTAATTTATCTTCTTCCAAAAACAAAGCAGGTTTTTTCCGTACCATCCGAAACCTTGCCGTAGAGGTCATTTGCGATTCGAAGTAACGACCCTACAGTTCCTAGCCCGATTTTCAACCGTTCTTCACCGCATCCTGGGCACTTGAGTATACTTTTTCCTTTTCGTATACTTTAAAAATGCATTTTTAGGCACATATCGTCCATATAAACAGATTGTAAATTGTTGATTACTAACCACTTATTACATATTGTGTGTGGCTGGTATTTCATTGACATTTTTCCATCATGTCTTCATTATTTGATTTCATTGATATGGGGATAAAGTTACAGTTACATGGTGATGAATTAACACAGTGGAGTGAGCAGAAATATGCAGAATACCTACAAGTACAGGAAAAAGCGGCTGAGCGTGAAGAAAGAGCAGCTGAAAGAGCATTAAAACAGGCAGAGATGGCTGCCAAACAAGGAGAGGCAGACACAGCCTTAAAGCAAGCTGAGATAGATAGTGAGTTGAAAAAGGCAGAAATAGCAGCTCAGAGTAAGAGAGAAGAACTGGAGTTACAGTTGAAAATGAAACAACTTGACACTGAGACTGCGATTAACAAAGAAGCCAGGAAATCTGAAAGACTGGAGAAAGAAAACCAGTACAAGAAATATCAAGGTATTGTACGTAATTATACCTCGGGTGACTGCATCGCAGCCTTTACCCAAAATTTTGAAACTTTAATGGAACATTATCAAGTTCCACTTTCTGAATGGAATATTGTGTACATGAGGAGTTTGTCAGGGGAACCTCTTAAAGTTATTGAAACCATCCCCAAAGACCTCAGAAAAGATTACCATTATCTGAAATCTAAGATTATGGCACATTTTATGTTAGATGAGGCAGGTTACAGAGAACAGTTCAGTAAATTGAGCCCAAAAACGACTCAAACGTTCTCTGACTACCTCTGCTTAGTCCGAGATATTTTCACCAAATGGACGTCAGCAGCCAAAATTGAAAAAAGTTATCAGAGATTGGAAGATCTAATCATTAGAGACAAAATTGTGTCATCTATTCCTTCAGCCTTTGCTAAATTTTTGTTAGAGAATGAATGCTCTAGTGTGGATGAAATTGAAAGACGTGGTTCGGCTTACTACACAGCCAACAAACATTGCTTTGCTACTGAAGATACTAACATTAACTTTGTAGCAGCGGCTAATTATGACAAACAACCCTATAGTAGGCAGAAATTTCGTAAGCCTACCTCTGAGAAGTTATATCATTGCGAGTATTGTAAATATTCTCATCATCAGAGTGAGATGTGTGATAAAAACCCTCGTTACCAGACTTACTTACAACACAGGGTAAATCAACAAGATAAGGAGCGTAAAACCTTCAACGGTTTGAGTAAATGTTTTCTCTGTAAGGCGTACGGACACCACCGGAATAAATGTGAGGGCAGGCATATGACCAAAAAAGCAAATGCCGCCTTGTTTGATAGTTCCGCGTCTGAAGAAGAAGAGCCAGAGAAACATCCTGTGAACTCAGCACAGGCTTTTGACATATACAGCGCAAACAAATGCTCTGTTTGTAATACTTTCTATGAAGATGGTATTTTAAAATGCGGTCATACCATCCCTATTGCCAATGAAGAAGCTAATTCGGTAATAGGTTCAAAGGGCAGAATAAACATCCATCACGGATATGTAAATGGCAAATATGCTACAGTCCTTCGCGACACAGGAAGTACACTCATTGGCTTGAAAAGAACGTTCATAGTGCCTACAGACTACACAGGCAGGCACGTAACATGTAGGACATTCTTCTTCTGCTACCTAGTGACAGACACCTTCTGACTGATTCTTGGCAGGGACCTTTTAAAGTGACAAGATAGGTTTCACCCGTAGACTACGAGATCCTTATCAAAAACAAACACAAAATATTTCACATAAATATGCTAAGACCATACCACAACAGAGACGACAAACAAGACGATACAACAGCTTGTACAGTGATAATAGATCACGAAGACGACGAGGCTAGTGACGAAATTCCAACACCTGCATTAGACACGACAGACTGCTTGAAGGAGATCAAAATCAACCCAAATTTAACTCAAGCAGACACAGACAGTTGCAAACAACTTATACAACAGTACAACACCATCTTTTCCAACAACCCAGGACAAACAGAATTAATACAGCATCACATCGCACTCACATCAAACACACCCATTAGATGCAGACCATACACCATCCCATTACATTACAAAGAACAGTTACATCAAGAAATCATCAACTTAGAGAAAAATAACATCATAAGACGATCCCAATCAGACTACTCATCTCCCATGGTCATAGTACGCAAAAAGGACAATACAATAAGACTGTGCATCGACTACCGAAAACTGAATAAAATAACTGTTCTAGATCTTGAGCCAATGGCAAACACTGACGATCTTTTGACAGAACTGACAGACGCTAGGTTCTTTACGACTGTAGACATGGTTAAAGGTTATTGGCAGATTGCTGTAGACGAACAGAGTAGACATCTGACAGCTTTTGCCACACCTTGGGGACTTTACGAATGGTGCAAACTTCCATTTGGGCTTGTTAACGCCCCAGCCACATTCGTACGTATGACACGACTACTTCTAATAGACATTCCTAACATAATCTGCTATATTGACGACATATGCATTCACACAGAGAGAATAACAGAGCACATTAAGACATTAGACCAAACATTTGAACGGATCAGACAGCACGGACTGACAGTGAAGCCTGCAAAAGCAGACATAGCCTACCAGGAAATATCATTCTTGGGTTACAAAATATCCAATGGCTTTGTCACGACAGACGATAAAATTGTGTCCAAGATACTAAAACTCTCACTTCCGACTACTAAAAAACAAGTCAGAAGTTTGTTGGGCTTAATAAATTACTATCGGCAGTTTATTCCTGATTTTTCTGAACTGACCGAGGTATTTACTAATCTACTAACAAAGGATAAACCAGAGAAAATTGTACACGCTCCATGCCTAAAAATCGCATTTCATAAAGTGCTATCATGTTTTTCTGATAAGAATAAACAGAATCTTATCCTTAAATTGCCCGATATCCGTTTACCTTTCAGATTACGCACAGATGCTAGCTCCGTGGCGATTGGAGCAGTCCTGTTGCAGGAGTATAACAACATTCTCCACCCCGTTTATTTTGTATCCAGGAAGCTGAAAGCCCGAGAGCGGGCATGGTCCATTCCTCAATTGGAAGCCCTAGCTTTAGTAGTAGGTATTACCAAATTGTCTAGATTTCTTCTGGGACGCCATTTCATCGTAGAATCGGACAGCAGCCCCTTACGATGGATGAATTCAGGTGTGCCATCGAACCATATGATAGCTCGTTGGTCTTTGAAACTTCAAGATTATAGCTTTGAGGTTCGACATATCCCAGGCAGAACCAATTCAATTGCCGATCTTTTGTCACGTTGTCCGACCGACCCAGTGAGCACCAATGTCTGAGTGCAGTATGTAGAAATACACTCAGACCGACACAGCCATGTAGCAGTGAATAGTGGCTTTTTCATTCACAAAAAGCGGTGTAATGTCTACAATATTGTGATAGGGATTACTCCCATTATATATAGTGTTCTTATTTTACTAGTTCATGTAGTGATTGTCGTGTATAAATGTGCAGTATGTGGTAGAAAACGAACTTTATTAACTGTATATATTACGTACAAGAACAGTGTCACATTCGCACTTACCTGAAGCGAATTATCCAACGTGACAGTGACAACTTCGTGTTGAATCTTCCAGGAACATTTTAATTACGAGTGTGAAAGTAAAAACTGAACAGTGACGACTTTTCTACACCTCTGCAGTGAACCGAAATCTTTAATGTTCGACTGAAACATCTAACACATGAACATTCGATCGTAATCCAGAAGATTGTGTACCAAAATGCAACACGAACTTTGAGAACATTGTTCCTTCCTTAAACTACATCAAACCGGAACAGGTGTGTTCTACAAGCTTTACCATCAGCTGATTTTAGTGATCGTGTGTACTTCCGGATTAATTAGAAATGTAGAACAAAAATAGCAGACAACATATAAAACGTTAAAAAGTTTTGACGATTCTAAAATGTTTAGGATTCTATAAAATTGAATACACGAATTGTGTGATTATTTATTTCTCTAATGTAATCTTAGAATCATATCTTGATTAACGTATTCATATTACCGACTTTTTCTCGTTAATATGAAGAAACGTCAAGCAATGACACTAAGAAATTAAATAGTTATTGTAAATTATTGTGTTTCACTAATGTTAAAATTATTTCCCTTTCATTTATTGTTATTACATTTTCACACAAAGGGCCATAATTTGAAATGTATATGCTAATGTGTTGTGTGTAATATAACATGTTGTTGTTAAAGTGTTGACACCACAGGCAGGCATCTACTGGGCATGGCAGAGGGTTGCCAACATTTTATACCAACACAATAACTCCTGGCCAAGTAGGGATAGGGTTTGAGTGTTTTATACGACTTATATAAAGTCGTATTTCAGTCTCGCGAGATGGTTTTTGTTTCAAGAACCATATTATTATTTTTTTTTCAAATTGCGGTGACGTAGATGCGTGAAGCTGGTGCTACTGATCTGACTGGGTGATATTACGATTGAGGTAACCAGCCATCGAGAGGGTGAAGCCTGATATGTGTTAAACATGTAGCACCACATGTTTTTGTACCCAACTCCCAGGTCTTATATATATTTCTATGCCATGTGTGTAATTTTGATAACGTTGTGTAGAACAATAGAAAGGTAGACTCTGACAAGGGTATACTATTAACCCAACAGGTACAGACATTATACATGAAAGACGACATCTTTCATGGATTTTACCGGGGGAGCGTGTCAGAGTCCGACAGGGGACAGCAATGCAGGGACATCGTTACGACCGCCAGGCGACTTAGCTCCCAGTAAGGGATGCAACAACTTCGTTGCGCCGCCAGGCAAATAGGAGTTATCGGCCTGCGAGATCGCTGGCTGACCAGCGGTCAGGCCGCCAACGCAAGACGCACGCCTGCCACGTGACGCCACGTCAGGCAGGAGGCAAGTTGCGAACCAGGTCCAGACAGCTCTGGGACACGGAAAAAGACGGACGTGTGAGAAAGGCGTTGTATGGTTTCTGTATTGAAAGGCGAGTGTCTGGACATCTTGCGAGTCAGACTTGTGAACTGTATTGTGGATGTAAGTTGTAAAGTATCCATTATATGTATTTGTGATCATCGTTCTGTATTTGATATGTTAATAAATCCATCGAACGATGTGTCGTTGAGTCTTACGTTGAATCACGTTGTATTTGTACTGTCTCACATTTGTTAGGAAAGCGAGCCAAGTTTAAGACCCTGACATATATATATATATATATATGAGAGAGAGGGGGAGGGAGGGGTGGAGGGAGAGAAAGAGGGAGCGAGATGGGTATCATGCCTCTGATGTGCCTCATGGGGTGTGCGGAGTGGGTCGGTCTACAAGTTCGAGGCTTCACTCATACTGTTCACTATTAAATAGTGTAAGTAAGGTTGATTGTTATACCACGTATTATAAGATCATGTCACCCAATGCTTGTGTTATTGGGGTGTATAAGATCCGACCACTAGTGATACACATGATGTGAGTAGGCACAGAGAAGCAAGAAGGTTTGGAGAGAGAGAGAGAGAGAGAGAGAGAGAGAGAGAGAGAGAGAGAGAGAGAGAGAGAGAGAGAGAGAGGAAAAGTGCCTGCGACATACCACATGAGGTATGCGGAGTAGGTCGGTCTACAAATACGTGGCTTCACTCATACTGTTCCCTACGAAATAGAGTCAGTAAGGTTGATTGTTATACAACGTATTTTAGGATCAAATCACCCAGTGCTTGTGTTACTGGGGTTGTATAGGATCTGACCACCAGCAAGACACATGGCATAGATAGGCACAGAGAAGCAAGTCTCTCTTTCTCTCTCTCTCTCTCTCTCTCTCTCTCTCTCTCTCTCTCTCTCTCTCTCTCTGTCTCTCTGTCTGTCTGTCCTGAACGTTCTATAGCTGTAAACAAAGACCTACATCTTTGCTTTATTGACTACACAAAGACTTTTGATAAAGTAAGTCATGTCAACATGATAAAAATGCTTGCAGATCTACAAATTGACGGAAAAGACCTTAGCCCTGTAAAAAAAAACAACATATATTTGAAACAACAAGCTGCCTTAAAGATTGATAATGAAGTATGTCACTATCGGCCAATTAAGACAGGTGTGAGACAGGGCTGTGTGTGTAATATCTCCAGATCTGTTTTCCCTGTACAGTGAAAATAGTGTAAGAAATGTAGAAGATATCAAAGGGATCATCTCTGGTGGAAGAAACATTAATAACATTAGATATGCGGATGATACAGTGTTGATTTAGGACAATGAAAAGGATCTGCAACATTCAGTAGATGCAGTTGCTGCACACAGTATGACGTCTGAACAGAGGGTCTTGCCAGTTGTTATATGGTTAAGAGCATTCTTAACCTCCATCTTAAAAATGGATGGTCCTTCGTTATTATTTAGAATATCATACTGTTCTCTGATATCATGATAAAGGGTTTTTTTTAAACATATTTTGACCATACATGTAAATTCTGATGTCTTTCTAATGTAATTTTTCCATATTTTGTTGTTAGGCAGCTTTTTTATGCATGTGTTCTTTTATTAATAAGGTCCTGAATTCTTTTGTGCATTAATTTGGTACGTTTACTATTGTGTTGATTTTTCTATTTCTATGAAATTTTTCTCGAGTCATGCTTCTTTTGTCTCATCACATAATGTTCTGACTTTTCAGTGAATCTCTTCAAATTTGTCAGGATTATTTTTGTTGTGTTTTCTTGTTTCCATTAGTTGTAAAATGTATTCAGTCATCCATTTCTTACGACCCAATTTCTTTAATTTTGGGATAGTTGTTTCTGCAGCTAAAGTGATTGAAGTCTTCAACATTTCCCATTGATCATCCACATCTTAAAATATGATCTCCAGATCAGACAATATAACAAATCTGTTCTTTACTTCTATGTTGAAATTGGCTTGTATTTCCTTGTAATATTTCAATGTATACAGATCATAGTTAGTATTTCCTGGTGTATACTTGACTTTCTTTAACTTCACCCTCAATGCGCCTGTAAGCAATCTGTGATCGCTGTAACAGTCTGCATTGAGAATTAATTTTGCGATTGTCATCGCATTTCTAAACCTTCTGCAATTTAAGATGTAATCAATCTGGTTTCTAGTCCTGCAGAAATATTAACATTTCGTAATTGACCTGGGGACGTAAATTACAAGTACCTCAGAATTCAGAGTAGGTTCGCCTGATGGCAAGGGACACAGGTAATAAAGAATGCTAATCCACACGAAAAAATTAGTTCAGTACACTACACTTAGGAGCACTTGTATGGACCACGCATGAGTTTAAATAAAACCATTGAATATATAATAATAGAAGAATTGGTTCCTGAAAGAAAGGGGCAGGACCCGACCAACATAGCGGTGGACTTAGAACATTAGAGATACCCTGGGCATGAACATGTATGAGGCAGGACACGATTCACATGGCGGTGGACATAGGACATTAGAGACAGCCTGGGCATGAACATGTATAAGGCAGGACACAACCAACATGGCGGCGGACTTAGGACGTTAGCGAAACCCAGGGTATGAACATGTAAGAGGCAGGACACGACCAACATCTCCTTGGACATAGGGCATTAGAGACACGCTGAGCATAAACGTGAATGAGACAGGACATGACCAACATGGCAGTGGACAGAGGACATTAGAGACACCCTGGGCGTGGACATGTATGAGGCAGGACACGACCAACAAGGCGGTAGACAGAGGACATTAGAGACACCGTGGGCATAAATATGTATGAGACACGCCCAACATCACGGTGGACATTAGAGACACCCTGGGTATGAACATGTATGAGACAGGACCCGACGAACATGGCGATGGACGTAGGACATTAGAGACACTCTGACCATGAATGTGTATGAGGCTGGGGACAGGTAAAGGATCAAGAATCTTTCTGGAGTCTTGTTATGAGTGATGGTCTACCGTCTACTTTATACAAGATGATGATGATGATGATGATGATGTTGATAGATGAGTGTTTTCGAAAAGACCTAACTTTAACATTTATGTTTCGTTTCTCACAGAACCTGCCCAGGCGATCACATATCCAAACATGATTCCAGAAGCTGCCACTGGAACCGCAGTTGCTAACCAACTCGTGCCAACAAATGATGGTTATACTCCCATTGCTTACTACAAGATGGACGCAGTTCCTAGAGGTGAATTGGTTGCATTTATCTAACTCTTTAATAGGAGAGCAATATGCCTTAGCAGATCGTATTAGTGTCATTGCTACCTGTATCATGAAGAAAAGAAGGTAATTCTGGAATATTGGACTTGATTATAGTACACATGCTGCTACAGGAGTGTGAGGTTCTGTGACTTATAATTTTCTAGGCTAACACTGTATGGGTTAGGGGACGAGTTACTTTGTTGTTCTTGTACTGCCCTGTATCTCCCAGCGAAGCCTAGACCCTCCACAAACTCACACCAAGGTTTCTAATCCTTTGCTGTCTCCTGCACTTCCTTCCATGTTCTCGCCATATTATCCATCTGGACTTCCAGGCGTAATTTCTGCAGATTTTCATAAGTGAAAAGGGGTGGGGTGGAGGGTCAGCTACCCAACCCCCTTGATCATTTATCCTCATCCAGAAATTCGTCTGAGAGAAGCTGAGTTTTGTATGGTACCAGATCCTCTCGTCACTCCCTGCAGCACCATTATCTGCAAGCCGTGATCTACCCATTCTTCTGCTATACTATACAAACGATTCCAAAGGGCCCTGACCACATCTGCCTTATCATGAACCAGTACCTCCAGAAAGGGTGCATAACCAGCCAATCAGCCTGCCTGTTCATTTCCCACCACACCAGCATGACGTGGGGAAAGAAATCCAACAGATTAACGATTGTTAAATGGAAGCCTGCCTGTCTGCCTGAAACATGCGCGCCTGCCCTTTTCTCATACTTCGTGAGTCCGTTACATTCACGTTATGTGTGTGCTGTTTGTCCTCCAGTCAGCGGATTTCCGCCGTGACTGCCGCCACATCCATGCTCAGACTGGATTTTTGGATATATTCAAGGGTCTAGTAGACGAGCCTTCTCGAATCATCATCATCACCATCAAGTGCACTGCCATCTGGCGTAGGCGTCCATGGCTCTCCACAGATCTCGGTCTTTGGTGTTCTCTATCAACTCTGCTGATGATATTCCTGTACGCCACCGTCTCAATCCATCCAACATCATTTCTCTTGGTCTGCCTCTGCCTCTCTTCCCCTCAATCTTTCCAGTTGTTACGATGTTCCCCAATATCTCTCTTCTCATCACATGACCAAAGAAAGCTGTTTGTATCTTTCTTATTGTTGTATATACAATCGTGAATCATAGTTGGCTGGATTGTTTTTCTTGTCATTATTGACTTTTTGATGATTGGTCAGATTTTGCAGTTACAAGTTTTTTTGTTTTTTTTTATGGGATGGGGTAGTCAGTCTCACATCAACCCTCCTTAGTCACCTCTTACGACATGTAGGGTATGTTGCAGAGTTACTGCTATATACTTCCCTAGTTGGCCCAAGTTACCTTATTCCTAACCTTTTCATTCCTCTATTCAGAGAAGTCAGATGCCACTTGTATGACCTCATGCATAGAAGCATTTCTGCAACTACGTTGTAAAATAGCTATTACCATGTTCATAACATTTTTCTTTGTCATAGCATCACGGGTGAGCAACCCCATTCGCCATACGGTTACTTATTTACATTCCTGACATGCCGTCCAATATGTTAGCTGACTAATTAGCTCAAGACCAGGCAACCAGTATGTCTGTGATTTGACTAAATTATATTCTGGACTGGCCGTCCAATATTTCAAAAGTCACTGTTTCTCCCACTGGCGTTTTGTTCTTTGTGCAGATTCAGTTCCATTACATTCCAGACCCCAGAGAGAAAACTCCGCACAAATGTCTTTTATAAGCTGATCAAAGACCAAGTCTCTGGATACACAAGCTTACATCTGGAAATGGCTCGTTTTATATATATATATATATATATATATATATATATATATATATACACACACACACATACAGGACTGCATACCTTCTGTGCCCGTCACTTCTGGTGGTTTCTTTTGTCACATGTCATATATATATATGATATGATATATATATATATATATATATATATATATATATATATATATATATATATATATATATATATATATATATAAAGATAAGAAACATTGAGAACGACTAAAACAATTACTAATACATTACGAAGCTTTATTTGCTAGCGCCTGCACAGAACAGAAAGACTAAAATGCTTTGACACAGTTATAAATGTGGAGCTCATGAGGAGAACTAGACACATTCAGTGAATCAAAAATAAGGAAAAGACACTGGTCCTGGGTAGGACAGACGTTGAGAAAACTTTAGTTACGTATATATTTAGAAAGTCTTTTCTTTGGAGCCCACAGGGTAATTAAAATATAGAAGACTTTAAAAAACACGAAGAAGAGAATTCGCAACATATATTAGTAATATGGTATGGATAGGGAGGGATCTGCATGAGATAGCAAATGAAAGAAAGGCTTGGGTTGAGTTGGTTAAGGTGACAGTTGAAAGACTGTATAAGACCGTGTGCTTCCTTCCACCTGTCATGTCTCAAATCTTCAATCTAACCAAGTGTTCAATGTTTGCAGGTCACTGTGTTATTATTGATAACCAGAAATTTACACCGGATTCATCAGACCCTGAAGCCAGTCGAAACCTGTCTCATCGTGAAGGTTCTGACAAGGACAGCGGTAAGGAACTGTTATTTCTTAATATATGGATAATTGGGAGTGTGTGAGTGAGTCATGAGCTGTATGTATGTGCCCCTGTGGATGTATGTGCCTACGCGAATGTATGTGCATCCGTGGATTATGAGTCTCTGTTGATGTATGTGCCTTCGTTAATACATGGGCCTATATGGATGTATAAGGGTCGTTCAATTGAAACCCGCGCCAGTGACTTTATTACACAAGCATGAAAGAAACATTAACAGGTGTGGTGGAATTAAACAAAGCATTCATTTTGGATGAATTATGCACCATGGGTTGGTCAGAAGAAGTCGCCGTAGGCATACAGGCAAGCATCCCATTGCTTAGGTAAGCGGCAAATGCCGTCCGCATAAAAGGATTGTGATTGCTCACTGAACCAAGTGTTTACCGCGTTCATTACGTCTGCATTTGTGTGAAATCGTTGTCCATTGAGAGCATTTTTTAGAAGTCTGAATAAATGAAAATTACATGGTGACATATCAGGACTATAGGCTGGATGTTGCAGAATTTCCCACTTCTTCAAAGCTAATTTTTCCTGCACAATCCTTGCAACATGTGGGCGAGCTTTATCGTGCATCAAAATCACACTGCGAGAAAGCATGCCAAGTCGTTTATTCTTGATGGCTTTTGGCAGCTTGTCTAGTGTTTTGCAAGAATTGGGTAGAGTTGATGTTGACACGGGGTCTTTAAAGTCAGCCAACAATAGCCCTTCGTGGTCAAATAATGTGCTCAGCATAATCTTACCAGCGGAAACCTGTAACTTGATATTTTTTTTGGGCTTTTGGTGATCCAGCATGCTTCCATTGCATGCTCTCTCTTTTGCTTCTCGGCTCAAAGTGGTGACACCATAATTCACCGACTGCCACTATGCGGAAGAGAAATGCATCACCCTCCACTCTGTAACGCAACAAGTGGTTCAAACATCCCATGCGTTCCTCTTTTTGGTGGTCGATCAGCATCCATGGTACCCACTGTGAACACACCTTCCGATATTGCAGTTTCTTATGAACGACCTTTAGAATTGTCCCAATTGACACATCAAATTCTTTCGCTAGCGAACATATGCTTCGACAACGGTTCATCTGTACTGCTGCATCAATTTTGGCGATGGTTTTTTACTGTTGCAACAATATGCGCTTGACCTGGCCGTCGAAGATATGTCGTGACCTGACGTCCTTTCCGAAACAGTCGTGCCCAGTCTGTCACTGTTGTCTTCGACACACATGTGTTACCGGACGCTGCCTGCATTCTTCGATGAATGTCCACTGGTCGACATCCTTAAAATGAAAGAAACTGAATCACCGCTCTTTGCGCTTCTTTGGACGGATAAACCCGACCATTTTCTCAACGCTCAGGAACAGAACCTATGCATAATGGGAAGATAACCACGCACTCTTTTATTCATTGATCAGTACTTATCACATGACTATGACATGATCATGTTCAACGTACGCAATTACGCGCGGTGCGGCACGAACGGATTTCAAATGAACGCTCCTAATATTTGCCTACGGTGATGTATGAGGCTATGTGGATATAGGTGCCTCTGTGGATCTATGGGCCTACATGGATGTATGTTCCCCCATGGATGTTGTGGCATTTAATGGGAAATTAATGAAAGGAATGGGCTACCAATTCTTATTAGTCAACCATCATAAGAGACCTTGAAAATGTCTCACGAACTCTCAAGTGCGGAATGAGACAGAAATGTGTAAGATTCCAAAGCTAAATATGTAAAGTCAAGTTCTCATATAGTATTTTTTTATACAACAGTAAACTGGTTTCAAGTTGTTATCATATTTAGCGATTTTTCTACAGGCATTTGTGACTTACTTATTGACTTCGCCTCGGATATGTGTGTATATGTATGTGCATGTGTGTGTGTGTCCGTGTATGTATGTGCATGTCTATATGTGTGTGAATGTGTGCATGAGTGTGCATGTGTATGTATGTGAGTATAGTTGTGTATGTGTGTTTATATGCGTGTATGTAAGTGTGTAATGATGTCTGCATGTGTATATGTGTGAGTATGTTTGTATGTGTGTTTATGTGTGTGTACATGTGTGTATGTTTATGTGTGTGTGAATGTGTGTATATGTGTGTAAGTATGTCTATATGGTTGTGGATGTGTGTAGGTTTGTGTATTTGCGTGGGTATATGTGTGTATGCGCGTATGTATGAGTGTGTATGTTCGTGTATGTATGTTTATGTACTTGTGTGTCTATGTGTGCATGCATGACGTGTATGCGAGGGAGGTGTCATTTTGTTCTATGCCAAGGAATGTGTGTTTGTGTGTTATTTGTGAGGATGCTCACGATAATCGACAGTGTACGTGTGTTTAAAGTGTGAGATTTTGTTCATATTAATTTAGTGATTGTGAGGCAGCGTTTATGTGTCTAGATATGTAAGTGTGTGTGTGGGGGTGGATGGGAGTGTGGGTGTATGTATTGTGTCTGTGTGTGAGTGTTTATATAGGTGTATGTGTGTTTGTGTGTATATGTGGGTAGCCGATTTGGTGTCAAACCAAGCGGTAATCTAGGGTATGCCTACCCAGAATGTGAAGACAGGATTCGGCAGACTGCGCGTAAGAAATCATTCCTGATTCAACGGGCAAGACGGCGCTTACCTGCAAAGCGTTGTGGAACGTAATGAGCACGGCAAGGCACGTAGAGCGCCCTGGTCATCCACTGCACCTGTATTCGTCTCCAGTCGTCTCGACTTGTCTTGCCACTGGACTCAGATGGACTCAGGCGAGAGAGTGAGGTAGACGAATTGCGCAACTCTTCCTCACTTTAATCCAAGTCATCGCGCAAGTCATTCTTCATCCATTGTCAAAGAACATTTCGAGCCAAAATAGGCCTTATCAGCCATCTTAGAACCCACGGCTCTATACCTTCAACCCCACAGGATGAAATGAATGGTCATCATCATTATTGATGGACAAACAACAACAACAATGTATGCGTAATATTTGTATATGAGTATGTGTGTGTATGTGCGTGCATGTGTGTATGTGTATGTGTGCATATGTGCGTGTGTGCAATATGTGTGTATGTGCGTGTGTGTAAGTGTGAGTGTGTATGTTCGTATATGTATGCGTATGTTTGTGTGGGTAAGTGTGCATGCATGCAGTGAATGCGAGGGAGTGTGTATTTGTATGTTATTGAGTGTGTGCGTAACTGTATGAGTGCGTGTATGTTTATGAATGTGCGTGCCTGACTTATAACATGATAATATGCATTGCATATGTTTACAAAATCCATTAGACATTGCTTTTTTCCTAACTGAACGTAGCATGCACAATTGATGATTGACAGATGAGTGATTGGAAGGGCCGAATGTAAGATGGGCCTGCGTGCCCGGTTTGTTACCCTTTTAAAATAAAGATTGTTCGTTCGTTCGTTCTTCTTCTTCGTCTCCTTCGTCTCATTCGCCTGCTTCTGCTGCTGCCTTTCATCTGCTAGTGGGTCATAATTCCTTAACCATCGTATGTCATGGCCACTGAAAACGTGTTCAAGATTGGCTTTATTTTACAGCTACAGTTGTCTATGGGATGAGGTAGCCAGTCTCATGCCAACCCGTCATAGTCCCCTCTTAAGACAGGCATACTAGGATACAGTGCCATTGTTTTATGCTTCTCTGCTGGGTCCCAGTAACAGGCTGGTCAGCCTACCTTCCACTGTACTAAGAAGAATGTTTGCATATCCTTTACAGGACATTGCTGTCAACATCAGCATCTGTCAGCTGATTGTTGATTTCCTGACAAGATTACGCTCAGTATTTTGCCATTGCTTTTTGAGCGACCGGCTCACATACCCCTAAGTTACCGACGCCATTAGAGCCGCTACCGATTCTCGCCGTCGTCACGTAACTCACGAGAGTATACGGGATTACGGAGAAAGTCGCTAACTCCTCGGCCAGGGAGACCGGCTCCCACTATATTATATATACATTATTGGAGGCCAGCTACACATTAAAGTAGGATGGCAGCAAGAGACAAGAGATAGAGAGAGAGCCAGAGAGAGGGCCAGAGAGAGAGCCATATAGAGAGAGAGCCAGAGACAGAACCAGAGAGAGAGAGAGAAAGAGAGAGAGAGCCAGAGAGAGAGCCAGAGAGAGAGAGCCAGAGAGAGAGAGCCAGAGAGAGAGAAAGAGAGAGAGCCAGAGAGAGCCAGAGAGAGAGCCAGAGAGAGAGCCATAGAGAGAGAGCCAGAGAGAGCCAGAGAGAGAGCCATAGAGACAGAACAAGAGAGAGAGAAAGAGAGAGAGAGAAAGAGAGAGAGAGCCAGAGAGAGAGAGAAAGAGAGAGAGTGCCAGAGAGAGAGCCAGAGAGAGAGAGCAAGAGAGAGAGAGCCAGAGAGAGAGAGCCAGAGAGAGAGAGCCAGAGAGAGAGCCATAGAGACAGAACCAGAGAGAGAGAAAGAGAGAGAGCCAGAGAGAGAGCCAGAGAGAGAGTCAGAGAGAGAGAGCCAGAGAGAGAGAGCCAGACAGAGAGAGAGCCAGAGAGAGAGAGAGCCAGAGAGAGAGCCAGAGAGAGAGAGCCAGAGAGAGAGAGCCAGAGAGAGAGAGAGAGAGCCAGAGAGAGAGCCATAGAGAGAGAGCCAGAGAGAGAGCCATAGAGAGAGCCAGAGAGAGAGCCAGAGAGAGAGTCAAAGAGAGAGAGCCAGAGAGAGAGAGCCAGAGAGAGAGAGCCAGAGAGAGAGCCATAGAGAGAGCCAGAGAGAGAGCCAGAGAGAGAGAGAGAGCCAGAGAGAGAGCCAGAGAGAGAGAGAGAGCCAGAGAGAGAGCCAGAGCGAGAGTCATAGAGAGAGCCAGAGAGAGAGCCAGAGAGAGAGAGCCAGAGAGAGAGAGCCAGAGAGAGAGAGCCAGAGAGAGAGAGCCAGAGAGAGATCCAGAGAGAGAGATCCAGAGAGAGAGAGCCAGAGAGAGAGAGCCAGAGAGAGAGCCAGAGAGATAGAGGCAGAGAGAGAGAGAGAGCCAGAGAGAGAGAGCCAGAGAGAGAGCCAGAGAGAGAGCCAGAGAGAGAGAGAGCCAGAGAGAGAGAGAGTCAGAGAGAGAGAGTCAGAGAGAGAGCCAGAGAGAGAGCCAGAGAGAGAGCCAGAGAGAGAGCCAGAGAGAGGGCCAGAGAGAGAGAGCCAGAGAGAGAGAGCCATAGAGAGAGCCATAGAGAGAGCCATAGAGAGAGCCAGAGAGAGAGCCATAGAGAGAGCCAGAGAGAGAGCCATATAGTGAGCCAGAGAGAGAGAGCCAGAGAGAGAGCCATAGAGAGAGAGAGCCAGAGACAGAACCAGAGAGAGAGAGAAAGAGAGAGAGCCAGAGAGAGAGCCAGAGAGAGAGCCAGAGACAGAGCCAGAGATAGATAGCCAGAGAGAGAGCCATAGAGAGAGAGCCAGAGACAACCAGAGAGAGAGAGAAAAAGATAGAGAGTCAGAGAGAGAGCCAGAGAGAGAGTCAGAGAGAGAGCCAGAGAGAGAGAGCCAGAGAGAGAGAGCCAGAGAGAGAGCCAGAGAGAGCCAGAGAGAGAGCCAGAGAGAGAGCCAGAGAGAGAGCCAGAGAGAGAGCCAGAGAGAGAGAGAGCCAGAGAGAGAGCCAGAGAGAGAGCCAGAGAGAGAGCCAGAGAGAGAGAGCCAGAGAGAGAGAGCCAGAGAGAGAGAGCCAGAGAGAGAGAGCCAGAGAGAGAGCCAGAGAGAGAGAGCCAGAGAGAGAGCCAGAGAGAGAGCCAGAGAGAGAGAGTCAGATAGAGAGAGAGCCAGAGAGAGAGAGAGCCAGAGAGAGAGCCAGATAGAGAGAGTCAGAGAGAGAGAGAGAGCCAGAGAGAGAGCCAGAGAGAGAGAGCCAGAGAGAGAGAGCCAGAGAGAGAGAGCCAGAGAGAGAGAGCCAGAGAGAGAGAGAGCTAGAGAGAGAGCCAGAGAGAGAGAGCCAGAGAGAGAGAGCCAGAGAGAGAGCCAGAGAGAGAGAGCCAGAGATAGAACCAGAGAGAGAGAGAAAGAGAGAGAGAGCCAGAGAGAGAGCCAGAGAGAGAGAGAGTCAGAGAGAGAGAGCCAGAGAGAGAGCCAGAGAGAGAGAGTCAGAGAGAGAGCCAGAGAGAGAGAGCCAGAGAGAGAGCCAGAGAGAGAGAGCCAGAGAGAGAGAGCCAGAGAGAGAGAGCCAGAGAGAGAGCCAGAGAGAGAGAGCCAGAGAGAGAGCCAGAGAGAGAGAGAGAGTGTGTGTGTCTTCATCTTCTCCACATACTCCCTATATATATATATATATATATATATATATATATATATATATATATATATATATATATATATATATATATATATATATACATACATATATATAATTTGTATACAACTTCACATTAATGTGTGTGATTTTTGTTTATTAAACAGAGGCATTGAAGAAGAGTTTTGAAAGGTTAAAATTCATGGTCATGGTGAATATCAATTTGACGGATGTAGAAATTGTTCAGATTCTCAAGAACATCTCAACTGCAGACCACACTAACTATGATTGTTTCGTTTGCTGCATTTTGTCGCATGGAGGGGAGAATCATGTTTTTGGTGTTAACGGTCGGAAAGTTCAACTCGGCACCATCACATCAATGTTCAGGTTATTACATTTGCTGTTATCAAGCTTTTATATATATCTTTGTTGACTTTTTTATGTTCATCATCAAGTAGCATGTCGACAGGCGTGAGCGGTCATGGTTTACCATCGTACATGGTCAATAGTCTCGAATCAGGTTTGTGTTCTTGTCCTGACCATGCCATGCTGCCAAAACATCAATGTTGTCTCCCTCTTGCTCTCTTCCCATCAAGCTTGCCAGTTGTCAACAAATTTTCATGTCCATTTCTCCTCATGACATGACAACAATTTCTAGACTGTCTACGTCTAATTTCACCAAAGAATCTCCGTTTTTCATTTCTCTCCCGAAGGGTTGTCTCTATTTATTTTCTGTCTGTCCAAGGTATTCTTTGCATTCTTCTCAAACGCCACATTTCCACAGCCATTACATGTTTCTCAGCTTGTCTGTTAATTGTCCATGTTTCACTCACATACAACAATATGAGTTCTATTTAGCACTTCAGCATTCTTTTTCTCACTGCAATTAACACCATTTAGTTGGTTCGTATATTTTGCCATATCAATTCTTAATCTAATCTCTGCAAGGCATCTTCCATCAGATGTTAATGACTGTTCCCAGATAGTCACATGTTTATAATAATACTTCCCTTAACTTGGATATTACAATGTGGTATTTCTTTCTTCTTGGAGACGACCATTATCTCTATTTTCTAACATTTCAATTCCAAGCCTAGTTTCTCATTTTGTATAATAATCTCATCCACCAAATTTTGTAGATCCTGCCTGATGTCAGCAATCAATACTATCTTCAGCATATCTTATATTATTGGTGTTTTGTCCACCAAATGCAACTCCTTTCATTTCCTATAAACTTCTCATGATATTTGAGAGGGAGAGAAGATTTGGAGACATTACACATCCCCGTGGCACTCCTCTTTTGATAGGCTGGAATTGACCAACTTCATTATCACATTTTATGTTAGTGTGCTTAATTTGATAAGTTCTCTTATTTATATCATCAATTGCAACCTCTTAAGGTAACAAATATTTTTTAAAATGTGCAGATGAACCATGGTGGCGTGTCGGCTAGACACTGGCCTGCTTGTTATGTTTTCACGGGAACCATTGTGGTGTGTTGATTAGACACTGGCCTGGTGGGCATGTTTTCAGGGGAACCAAGGCGGCGTGTTGGTTAAACACTGGCCTGGTGGTCATGATTTTAAGGGAACCATGGTGGTGTGTTGGTTAGACATTGGCCTGCTTTTCATGGAAACCATGGTGGTGTCGTGGTTAGACGTTGGCGTGCTAGTCATGTTTTCAAGGGAACCATGGTGGTGTGTTGACTAGACACTGGCCTGGTATTCACGTGAACCATGTTTGTGTTTTGGCTAGAAACTGACCTGGTAGTCATTTAAACCATGTTTGTGTTTTGGTTAGACACTGGCTAGTAGCTTCATCAAGCCCTCAGCTGTAGGTCCACCTCTGGGTCCCCAGAAGGTCCGACATAGTACAGCTAGTCGAAGACACGGCCGCTCGTCTCAATGACAAAATTTCCCTTCACTGCAGATCAGTCTCTAATTCCCCAAGAGTTGCATAGTATACTGCTGGAAAACGTGGCCTTGAAAGGACGGCTTCAACAACAACCTCCGCTGCAGAGCATTCTCCGGCCCTCCGAGATGCCGAATATACAGCTTGCTAAAGAAGCGGCCTCCCTTCTCAATGACCAGCTACCGAATGCCTTCTTTTCCGATCGAGTACGGAAGTACACACTCACGGAACCCGCCGAACATCTCCGAGAATCACCTCACGAAAGTGATGGCAACTCACGATTCTCCGAGGTTTAGCCGAATGTGCGATTTACGATAGCCAATATCTACGCTCACTCAAAGAGTTGAGTTATGTTTCTCGGGACTCGTGACATTCATGACACTCCCGATCCATAACTGCGTATGACCCTGGAACGGTCCTAACTCTTGTTTTACCAGGAGATCCCCACTCACCCGCCTTAAAATGTGGCCTAGTCGCATGATCGGGATGGGACAAAGTGGGTAATTGTCCCGTCTGAGACCCACTTCCGTTTCGCGATAGCCGCTACAATATTAAACTGATGTTTATAACCTATAGTCTGTCCGGAAATTTATGCCCTCATTCACGATCAATTATTTTGAAAACTGTCTGTTGCATCGTTATGAAATTTTTCCAGCCATTTTATGTTTACCCCCACCCAAGGAATATGTCTTTGATAGGTCCAAAAACAACCTAAATCATTGAAAGCGGCATCATTCCTTTGATGTTTTGCTTAACAACTAGTGATTTCTTGCTAAAAAAGTTATGTTTACGGTAATGAGGACCTGCAAATTCAGATGACAAACAAAGGCGTATCTGGATTCGTATGGGAGTGGGTGCAATCAAAGAAATAGCTTACAATCGACAGAATCGGCTGCATTGCACCGGGTTTTTATCCCATATGGCTCAGTTTCTTTCCGCAGCGCGGAAAGCGTCGCACAAAGCACGAACTCCGTAGCTCCAGCGACGACCCTCGGGAGTCTCCGAATAAAATGAATGACGCGGCCCGGACAGACAGACAGAAAGGTAGGTAGATAGGTAGGTAGGCAGAAAGATAGGTGGGTGGATGTATGGCTGGCTGGCTGGCTGAGTGGGTGGGTGGG
The DNA here is from genome assembly GCA_963921405.1 of Cepaea hortensis. Lineage (NCBI taxonomy): Eukaryota > Metazoa > Mollusca > Gastropoda > Stylommatophora > Helicidae > Cepaea > Cepaea hortensis. The sequence continues at coordinate 84,520,380 of OY992892.1, forward strand.
TCGGTCGGTGGGTCGGTCGGTAGGTGGGTGGGTGGGTGGGTCGGCAGGCAGGCAGGCAGGCAGACAGACAGATATATTAGATCGATAGGTAGATAGATAGATAGATAGATAGATAGATAGATAGATAGATAGATAGATAGATAGATAGATAGATAGATAGATAGATAGATAGATAGATAGATAGATAGATAGATAGATAGATAGATAGATAGATAGATAGATATCGGTACGTCGGTCGGTCAGTCGGTCGGTCGGTCGGTGGGTGGGCCGGCTGGCCGGCCGGCCGACCGACCGACCGACCGACCGACCGACCGACCGACAGACAGACAGACAGACAGACAGACCGACCGACCGACCGACCGACCGACCGATTAACAGACAGACAGACAGACAGACAGATAGATAGATAGATAAATATCTGTCGGTCGGTCGGTTGGTGGGTTGGTGGGCCGGCAGGCAGACAGACAGATATATTAGATAGATAGATAGATAGATAGATAGATAGATAGATAGATAGATAGATAGATAGATAGATAGATAGATAGATAGATATCGGTACGTCGGTCGGTGGGTGGGTGGGTGGGCCAGCAGGCAGGCAGACAGGCAGGCAGACAGACAGACAGTCAGACAGACAGACAGACAGACAGACAGACAGACAGACAGACAGACAGACAGATAGATAGATAGATAGATAGATAGATAGATAGATATATAGATAGATAGATAGATAGATAGATAGATAGATAGATAGATAGATATCGGTAGGTCGGTCGGTGGGTGGGTCGGTGGGTGGGACGGTCGGTCGGTCGGTGGATGGGTCAGCCAACCGGCAGGCATTCAGACAGACAGACAGATAGATAGATAGATAGACAGACAGACAGACAGACAGACAGACAGACAGACAGACAGACAGACAGACAGACAGACAGACAGACAGACAGACAGACAGACAGACAGACAGACAGACAGATAGATAGATAGATAGATTGATTGATTCCCGCTAGAAACCGGGCCTTGTCAGCTAGTTTATTTATATAATCACTTTTCATGGAAGAACCCACATTTGGAGACACCTCTGAATCTTCGCCCTGTTTGTTTCAAAACGAAAATCACGTGAAAATTTTGAATAATGTGGGTCGAGTCTTGGTGAAGCTGTAAAACTGTTAAAATCATGGACGTAATCTTTAAGTCATAATTAATATACCGTATATAAACTAACTTTGAAATCTGCTGTAAAATGTCCAAAACAAAAATTGTTTTGTTGGGTGGACATAATGATAACGTTATATACTAAATCTCATCATTTTACCTCAGTTCGTTACTGAGATATTGAATTTTATATTGAGGCAATCAAAAAAAAAAACACTATAGCGACATTCCCGCACCTTGCCTTGTAACCAGGCGACTTGCCCCGTGCTTGCCTCACTGTCGCCACTACGATATTAGACTGATCTTTGTAATTAGGCGACATGCCCAGAGTTCGCCTTGCTGTCGCTGCTACGATATTAAATTGATCTTTATAACCAGGTGACATGCCTGGGAATTGCCTCGTAACCAGGCGACATGCCAGGGGTTTTCCTCGTAACCAGGCGACATGCTAGGAGCTTGCCTCGCTGATTCCGCTACGATATTAAACATATCTTTATAACCAGGCGACATGCCAGGGGCTTGCCTCATTGTCGCCGCTAGGATGTAAAAACGTTTTGCGTATCCTTTACGTCGCTGTCAATATCAGCATCTTTCAGCTGATTGTTGATTTCTTTGCAATATTACGCTCAGTAGTTTGCCATTTCTTTCTGAGCGGCCGGCTCATTTATCCCGCAAGTCACCAGCGCGGGTAGAACCGCTTCCAATTCTCGCGCGCTGCCAGACTCTGCGTGGATACACGGGATTACTGAAAAAGTAGTGTAACACCTCGGCCTGAGAGACCGGCCGCCGCTACGATATTAAACTGATCTTTATAACCAGGCGACATGCCTGGGGCTTGCCTCGTAACCAGGCGACATGCCCGGTGCTTGCCTCGTAAACAGGTGACTTGTTTTGCTTCGTTGTCACCGCTACGATATTAAACTGAAATTTATGGTGGTGTGGTGGCTAGACACTGGCCTGCTGGTCAAGGGAACCATGGTGGTGTGTTGGCTAATTTGCCATCCGTGGCACGGTATTTCTGGTCTTCTTAGCCATGCATTGAATTATTAACATCTCCCAGGAGGCCACTATCAGTGGCCTGTGTGGTTCCTGTCTAATTATTGCACTCAGTGTTGTCATTGACATGTATACACCAATATTGACATTACTACATCTGTTTAAACAGTCCCGTAGCTGTGGGTCCACATTTCATAGACCTGAATGCACGGAGGATGGATGGCCGGTCTTTCTCTCTTAGCAGACAGCGAGTGCAGTCGTTTAACCCTTCTATGACCACAGTCATGACATTATCAACGTAATAATCACGGCACTATTGGAAACATAACCTAACTCAAAGACCTATAATAATCATCACACTATTGACAACGTAGCCTAACTCGAGTACCTTTAATAATCATGCCACTATTGGCAACTGAACCTAACTCAAGTACCTATAATAATCATGACACTATTGGCAATAGAGCCTAACTCAAGTACCTATAATAATAACGTCATTATAGGCAACAGAACATAACTCAAGTACCTATAATAATCATGACACTATTGGCAATAGAGCCTAACTCAAGTACCTATAATAATCGTGACACTATTGACAACAGAGCCTAACGCAAACACCTATAAAAATCATGACACTACTGATAACAAAGCCTAAATCAATTACCTATAATTATCATGACACTATTGACAACAGAACCTAACTAACGACTGTAATAATCATGACACTATTGACAACAGAACCAATTCAAGTACCGATAATAATAACGACACTACTGACAACAGAACCTAACACAAGTACCTGTAACAATCATGACACTATTGACATTAGAACCTAACTCAAGTACCTATAATTATCATGACACTATTGCCAACAGAACCTAACTCAAGTACCTATAATAATCATGACAATTTTGACAACAGAGCCTAACTCAAATACCTATAATAATCATGACACTAATGACAGAGGAACTTAACTCAAGACTGTAATAATCATGACACTATTGACAACAGAGCCAACTCAAGTACCGATAATAATCACGACACTACTGACAACAGAACCTAACTCAAGTACTTGTAATAATCACTTCACTATTGACAACAGAGCCTAACCCAAGTACCTACAATAATCACGTCACTATTGGCAACATATCCTAATTCAAGTACCTATAATAATCATGCCACTATTGGCAACATATCCTAACTCATGTAACTATAATAATCACGTCACTATTGACAACAGAGCCTAACTCAAGTACTTGTAATAATCACTTCACTATTGGCAAAGCAGCCTAACTCAAGTACCTATAATAATCACGCCACTATTGACAATAGAGCCTAACTCAAGTACTTGTAATAATCAATTCACTATTGGCAACACAGCCTAACTCAAGGACCTATAATAATCACGTCACTATTGGCAACATATCCTAACTCAAGTACTTGTAATAATCACTTCACTATTGCCAACAGAGCCTAACTCAAGTACCTGTAATAATCACGTCACTATTGACAACAGAGCCTAACTCAAGTACCTGTAATAATTATGACACTATTGACAACAGAGCCTAACTCAAGTACCTGTATTAATTTTGACACTATTGACAACAGAGCCTGACTAAAGTACCTGTAATAATTATGACACTATTGACAACAGAGCCTAACTCAAGTACCTGTAATAATTATGACACTATTGACAACAGAGCCTAACTCAAGTACCTGTAATAATCATGACACTATTGACAACAGAGCCTAACTCAAGTACTTGTAATAATCACTTCACTATTGACAACAGAGCCTAACTCAAATACCTGTAATAATCACGTCACTATTGACATTAGAGCCTAACTCAAGAACCTGTAATAATCATGACACTATTAACAACAGAGCCTAAGTCAAGTACCTATAATAATAACGTCGTTATTAGCAACATATCCTAGTTCAAGTACCTATAATAATCATGCCACTATTGGCAACATATCCTAACTCAAGTATCTATAATAATCACGTCACTATTGGCAACATAACCTAACTCAAGTACTTGTAATAATCACTTCACTATTGACAACAGAACCTAACTCAAGTACCTGTAATAATCACGTCACTATTGACAACAGAGCCTAACTCAAGTACATATAATAATCATGACTCTATTGACACCAGAGCCTAACTCAATTACATATAATAACCATGACACTATTGACAACAGAGCCTAACTCAAGTACATATAATAATCATGACACTATTGACACCAGAGCCTAACTCAAGTACTTGTAATAATCACTTCACTATTGACAACAGAGCCTAACTCAAGTACCTGTAATAATCAAGTCACTATTGACAACAGAGCCTAACGCAAGAACCTGCAGTAATCATGGCACTATTGACAACAGAGCCTAACTCAAGTACCTATAATAATCATGTCACTATTGGCAACATATCCTAACTCAAGTACCTATAATAACCATGACACTTTTGACAACAGAGCCTAACTCAAGTACTTGTAATAATCACTTCGCTATTGGCAACATATCCTAATTCAAGTACCTATAATAATCATGCCACTATTGGCAAAATATCCTAACTCAAGTAACTATAATAATCACGTCACTATTGACAACAGAGCCTAACTCAAGTACTTGTAATAATCACTTCACTATTGGCAAAACAGCCTAACTCAAGTACCTATAATAATCACGTCACTATTGACACCAGAGCCTAACTCAAGTACTTGTAATAATCATTTCACTATTGGCAACACAGCCTAACTCAAGGACCTATAATAATCACGTCACTATTGGCAACATATCCTATTTCAAGTACTTGTAATAATCACTTCACCATTGCCAACAGAGCCTAACTCAAGTACCTGTAATAATCACGTCACTATTGACAACAGAGCCTAACTCAAGTACCTGTAATAATCATGACTCTATTGACACCAGAGCCTAACTCAATTACATATAATAACCATGACACTATTGACAACAGAGCCTAACTCAAGTACATATAATAATCATGACACTATTGACACCAGAGCCTAACTCAAGTACTTATAATAATCACTTCACTATTGACAACAGAGCTTAACTCAAGTACCTGTAATAATCAAGTCACTATTGACAACAGAGCCTAACTCAAGAACCTGCAGTAATCATGACACTATTGACAACAGAGCCTAACTCAAGTACCTATAATAATCATGTCACTATTGGCAACATATCCTAACTCAAGTACCTATAATAACAATGACACTATTGACAACAGAGCCTAACTCAAGTACTTGTAATAATCACTTCGCTATTGGCAACATATCCTAATTCAAGTACCTATAATAATCACTTCACTATTGGCAACATATCCTAACTCAAGTAACTATAATAATCACGTCACTGTTGACAACAGAGCCTAACTCAAGTACTTGTAATAATCACTTCACTATTGGCAAAACAGCCTAACTCAAGTACCTATAATAATCACGTCACTATTGACAACAGAGCCTAACTCAAGTACTTGTAATAATCATTTCACTATTGGCAACACAGCCTAACTCAAGGACCTATAATAATCACGTCACTATTGGCAACATATCCTAATTCAAGTACTTGTAATAATCACTTCACTATTGACAACAGAGCCTAACTCAAGTACCTGTAATAATCAAGTCACTATTGACAACAGAGCCTAACTCAAGTACCTGTAATAATTATAACACTATTGACAACAGAGCCTAACTCAAGTACCTGTAATAATTATGACACTATTGACAACAGAGCCTAACTCAAGTACCTGTAATAATTATGACACTATTGACAACAGAGCCTAACTCAAGTACATATAATAATCATGACACTATTGACAACAGAGCCTAACTCAAGTCCTTGTAATAATCACTTCACTATTGACAACAGAGCCTAACTCAAGAACCTGTATATATCATGACACTATTAACAACAGAGCCTAACTCAAGTACCTATAATAATAACGTCGCTATTAGCAACATATCCTAGTTCAAGTACCTATAATAATCACGTCACTATTGGCAACAGCCTAACTCAAGGACTTGTAATAATCACTTCACTATTGGCAAACCAGCCTAACTCAAGTATCTATAATAATCACGTCACTATTGACAACAGAGCCTATCTCAAGTACTTGTAATAATCACTTCACTATTGGCAACACAGCCTAACTCAAGGACCTATAATAATCACGTCACTATTGGCAACATAACCTAACTCAAGTACTTGTAATAATCACTTCACTATTGACAACAGAACCTAACTCATGTACCTGTAAAAATCACGTCACTATTGACAACAGAGCCTAACTCAAGTACCTGTAATAATCACGTCACTATTGACAACAGAGCCTAACTCAAGAACCTGCAGTAATCATGACACTATTGACAACAGAGCCTAACTCAAGTACATATAATAATCATGACTCTATTGACACCAGAGCCTAACTCAATTACATATAATAACCATGACACTATTGACAACAGAGCCTAACTCAAGTACTTGTAATAATCACTTCACTATTGACAACAGAGCCTAACTCAAGGACCTATAATAGTCACGTCACTATTGGCAACATATTCTAACTCAAGTACTTGTAATAATCACTTCACTATTGACAACAGAGCCTAACTCAAGTACCTGTAATAATCACGTCACTATTGACAACAGAGCCTAACTTAAGTACCTGTATTAATCATGACACTATTGACAACAGAGCCTAACTCAAATAAATATAATAATCATGACACTATTGACAACAGTGCCTAACTCAAGTACCTATAATAATTACGTCACTATTGGCAACATATCCTAACCCAAGTACCTATAATAATCATGTCACTATTGGCAACATATCCTAACTCAAGTACCTATAATAATCACGTCACTATTGACAACACAGCCTAACTCAAGTACTTGTAATAATCGCTTCACTATTGGCAACACAGCCTAACTCAAGTACCTATAGTAATCATAATACTGTTGGCAACACAGCCTAACTCAAGTACATATAATAATCATGACTCTATTGACACCAGAGCCTAACTCAAGTACTTGTAATAATCACTTCACTATTGACAACAGAGCCTAACTCAAGTACCTGTAATAATCACGTCACTATTGACAACAGAGCCTAACTCAAGAACCTGCAGTAATCATGACACTATTGACAACAGAGCCTAACTCAATTACATATAATAACCATGACACTATTGACAACAGAGCCTAACTCAAGTACTTGTAATAATCACTTCGCTATTGGCAACATATCCTAATTCAAGTACCTATAATAATCACGTCACTATTGGCAACAGAGCCTAACTCAAGGACTTGTAATAATCACTTCACTATTGCCAAAACAGCCTAACTCAAGTATCTATAATAATCACGTCACTATTGGCAACACAGCCTAACTCAAGGACCTATAATAATCACGTCACTATTGGCAACATACCCTAACTCAAGTACTTGTAATAATCACTTCACTATTGACAACAGAGCCTAACTCAAGTACATATAATAATCATGACTCTATTGACACCAGAGCCTAACTCAATTACATATAATAACCATGACACTATTGACAACAGAGCCTAACTCAAGTACATATAATAATCATGACACTATTGACACCAGAGCCTAACTCAAGTACTTATAATAATCACTTCACTATTGACAACAGAGCTTAACTCAAGTACCTGTAATAATCAAGTCACTATTGACAACAGAGCCTAACGCAAGAACCTGCAGTAATCATGGCACTATTGACAACAGAGCCTAACTCAAGTACCTATAATAATCATGTCACTATTGGCAACATATCCTAACTCAAGTACCTATAATAACCATGACACTTTTGACAACAGAGCCTAACTCAAGTACTTGTAATAATCACTTCGCTATTGGCAACATATCCTAATTCAAGTACCTATAATAATCATGCCACTATTGGCAAAATATCCTAACTCAAGTAACTATAATAATCACGTCACTATTGACAACAGAGCCTAACTCAAGTACTTGTAATAATCACTTCACTATTGGCAAAACAGCCTAACTCAAGTACCTATAATAATCACGTCACTATTGACACCAGAGCCTAACTCAAGTACTTGTAATAATCATTTCACTATTGGCAACACAGCCTAACTCAAGGACCTATAATAATCACGTCACTATTGGCAACATATCCTATTTCAAGTACTTGTAATAATCACTTCACCATTGCCAACAGAGCCTAACTCAAGTACCTGTAATAATCACGTCACTATTGACAACAGAGCCTAACTCAAGTACCTGTAATAATCATGACTCTATTGACACCAGAGCCTAACTCAATTACATATAATAACCATGACACTATTGACAACAGAGCCTAACTCAAGTACATATAATAATCATGACACTATTGACACCAGAGCCTAACTCAAGTACTTATAATAATCACTTCACTATTGACAACAGAGCTTAACTCAAGTACCTGTAATAATCAAGTCACTATTGACAACAGAGCCTAACTCAAGAACCTGCAGTAATCATGACACTATTGACAACAGAGCCTAACTCAAGTACCTATAATAATCATGTCACTATTGGCAACATATCCTAACTCAAGTACCTATAATAACAATGACACTATTGACAACAGAGCCTAACTCAAGTACTTGTAATAATCACTTCGCTATTGGCAACATATCCTAATTCAAGTACCTATAATAATCACTTCACTATTGGCAACATATCCTAACTCAAGTAACTATAATAATCACGTCACTGTTGACAACAGAGCCTAACTCAAGTACTTGTAATAATCACTTCACTATTGGCAAAACAGCCTAACTCAAGTACCTATAATAATCACGTCACTATTGACAACAGAGCCTAACTCAAGTACTTGTAATAATCATTTCACTATTGGCAACACAGCCTAACTCAAGGACCTATAATAATCACGTCACTATTGGCAACATATCCTAATTCAAGTACTTGTAATAATCACTTCACTATTGACAACAGAGCCTAACTCAAGTACCTGTAATAATCAAGTCACTATTGACAACAGAGCCTAACTCAAGTACCTGTAATAATTATAACACTATTGACAACAGAGCCTAACTCAAGTACCTGTAATAATTATGACACTATTGACAACAGAGCCTAACTCAAGTACCTGTAATAATTATGACACTATTGACAACAGAGCCTAACTCAAGTACATATAATAATCATGACACTATTGACAACAGAGCCTAACTCAAGTCCTTGTAATAATCACTTCACTATTGACAACAGAGCCTAACTCAAGAACCTGTATATATCATGACACTATTAACAACAGAGCCTAACTCAAGTACCTATAATAATAACGTCGCTATTAGCAACATATCCTAGTTCAAGTACCTATAATAATCACGTCACTATTGGCAACAGCCTAACTCAAGGACTTGTAATAATCACTTCACTATTGGCAAACCAGCCTAACTCAAGTATCTATAATAATCACGTCACTATTGACAACAGAGCCTATCTCAAGTACTTGTAATAATCACTTCACTATTGGCAACACAGCCTAACTCAAGGACCTATAATAATCACGTCACTATTGGCAACATAACCTAACTCAAGTACTTGTAATAATCACTTCACTATTGACAACAGAACCTAACTCATGTACCTGTAAAAATCACGTCACTATTGACAACAGAGCCTAACTCAAGTACCTGTAATAATCACGTCACTATTGACAACAGAGCCTAACTCAAGAACCTGCAGTAATCATGACACTATTGACAACAGAGCCTAACTCAAGTACATATAATAATCATGACTCTATTGACACCAGAGCCTAACTCAATTACATATAATAACCATGACACTATTGACAACAGAGCCTAACTCAAGTACTTGTAATAATCACTTCACTATTGACAACAGAGCCTAACTCAAGGACCTATAATAGTCACGTCACTATTGGCAACATATTCTAACTCAAGTACTTGTAATAATCACTTCACTTTTGACAACAGAGCCTAACTCAAGTACCTGTAATAATCACGTCACTATTGACAACAGAGCCTAACTTAAGTACCTGTATTAATCATGACACTATTGACAACAGAGCCTAACTCAAATAAATATAATAATCATGACACTATTGACAACAGTGCCTAACTCAAGTACCTATAATAATTACGTCACTATTGGCAACATATCCTAACCCAAGTACCTATAATAATCATGTCACTATTGGCAACATATCCTAACTCAAGTACCTATAATAATCACGTCACTATTGACAACACAGCCTAACTCAAGTACTTGTAATAATCGCTTCACTATTGGCAACACAGCCTAACTCAAGTACCTATAGTAATCATAATACTGTTGGCAACACAGCCTAACTCAAGTACATATAATAATCATGACTCTATTGACACCAGAGCCTAACTCAAGTACTTGTAATAATCACTTCACTATTGACAACAGAGCCTAACTCAAGTACCTGTAATAATCACGTCACTATTGACAACAGAGCCTAACTCAAGAACCTGCAGTAATCATGACACTATTGACAACAGAGCCTAACTCCATTACATATAATAACCATGACACTATTGACAACAGAGCCTAACTCAAGTACTTGTAATAATCACTTCGCTATTGGCAACATATCCTAATTCAAGTACCTATAATAATCACGTCACTATTGGCAACAGAGCCTAACTCAAGGACTTGTAATAATCACTTCACTATTGCCAAAACAGCCTAACTCAAGTATCTATAATAATCACGTCACTATTGGCAACACAGCCTAACTCAAGGACCTATAATAATCACGTCACTATTGGCAACATACCCTAACTCAAGTACTTGTAATAATCACTTCACTATTGACAACAGAGCCTAACTCAAGTACATATAATAATCATGACTCTATTGACACCAGAGCCTAACTCAATTACATATAATAACCATGACACTATTGACAACAGAGCCTAACTCAAGTACATATAATAATCATGACACTATTGACACCAGAGCCTAACTCAAGTACTTATAATAATCACTTCACTATTGACAACAGAGCTTAACTCAAGTACCTGTAATAATCAAGTCACTATTGACAACAGAGCCTAACTCAAGAACCTGCAGTAATCATGACACTATTGACAACAGAGCCTAACTCAAGTACCTATAATAATCATGTCACTATTGGCAACATATCCTAACTCAAGTACCTATAATAACAATGACACTATTGACAACAGAGCCTAACTCAAGTACTTGTAATAATCACTTCGCTATTGGCAACATATCCTAATTCAAGTACCTATAATAATCATGCCACTATTGGCAACATATCCTAACTCAAGTAACTATAATAATCACGTCACTGTTGACAACAGAGCCTAACTCAAGTACTTGTAATAATCACTTCACTATTGGCAAAACAGCCTAACTCATGTACCTATAATAATCACGTCACTATTGACAACAGAGCCTAACTCAAGTACTTGTAATAATCATTTCACTATTGGCAACACAGCCTAACTCAAGGACCTATAATAATCACGTCACTATTGGCAACATATCCTAATTCAAGTACTTGTAATAATCACTTCACTATTGACAACAGAGCCTAACTCAAGTACCTGTAATAATCAAGTCACTATTGACAACAGAGCCTAACTCAAGTACCTGTAATAATTATAACACTATTGACAACAGAGCCTAACTCAAGTACCTGTAATAATTATGACACTATTGACAACAGAGCCTAACTCAAGTACCTGTAATAATTATAACACTATTGACAACAGAGCCTAACTCAAGTACCTGTAATAATTATGACACTATTGACAACAGAGCCTAACTCCAGTACATATAATAATCATGACACTATTGACAACAGAGCCTAACTCAAGTACTTGTAATAATAACGTCGCTATTAGCAACATATCCTAGTTCAAGTACCTATAATAATCACGTCACTATTGGCAACAGAGCCTAACTCAAGGTCTTGCAATAATCACTTCACTATTGGCAAACCAGCCTAACTCAAGTATCTATAATAATCACGTCACTATTGACAACAGAGCCTACCTCAAGTACTTGTAATAATCACTTCACTATTGGCAACACAGCCTAACTCAAGGACCTATAATAATCACGTCACTATTGGCAACATAACCTAACTCAAGTACTTGTAATAATCACTTCACTATTGACAACAGAGCCTAACTCAAGTACCTGTAATAATCACTTCACTATTGACAACAGAGCCTAACTCAAGAACCTGCAGTAATCATGACACTATTGACAACAGAGCCTAACTCAAGTACATATAATAATCATGACTCTATTGACACCAGAGCCTTACTCAATTACATATAATAACCATGACACTATTGACAACAGAGCCTACCTCAAGTACTTGTAATAATCACTTCACTATTGACAACAGAGCCTAACTCAAGGACCTATAATAATCACGTCACTATTGGCAACATAACCTAACTCAAGTACTTGTAATAATCACTTCACTATTGACAACAGAACCTAACTCAAGTACCTGTAATAATCACGTCACTATTGACAACAGAGCCTAACTCAAGTACATATAATAATCATGACTCTATTGACACCAGAGCCTATCTCAAGTACTTGTAATAATCACTTCACTATTGGCAACACAGCCTAACTCAAGTACATATAATAACCATGACACTTTTGACAACAGAGCCTAACTCAAGTACTTGTAATAATCACTTCACTATTGACAACAGAGCCTAACTCAAGTACCTGTAATAATCATGTCACTATTGACAACAGAGCCTAACTCAAGAACCTGCAGTAATCATGACACTATTGACACCAGAGCCTAACTCAAGTACCTGTAATAATCATGTCACTATTGACAACAGAGCCTAACTCAAGAACCTGCAGTAATCATGACACTATTGACACCAGAGCCTAACTCAAGTACATATAATAATCATGACTCTATTGACACCAGAGCCTAACTCAAGTACATATAATAATCATGACTCTATTGACACCAGAGCCTAACTCAATTACATATAATAATCATGACACTATTGACACCAGAGCCTAACTCAATTACATATAATAATCATGACACTATTGACAACAGAGCCTAACTCAAGAACCTGCAGTAATCATGACACTATTGACACCAGAGCCTAACTCAAGTACATATAATAATCATGACTCTATTGACACCAGAGCCTAACTCAATTACATATAATAACCATGACTCTATTGACAACAGTGCCTAACACAAGTACCTATAATAATTATGTTACTATTGGCAACATATCCTAACTCAAGTACCTATAATAATCATGTCACTATTGGCAACACAGCCTAACTCAAGGACCTATAATAATCACGTCACTATTGGCAACAGAGCCTAACTCAAGTACATATAATAATCATGACTTTATTGACACCAGAGCCTAACTCAATTACATATAATAACCATGACACTATTAACAACAGAGCCTAACTCAAGTACCTGTAATAATCACGTCACTATTGACAACAGAGCCTAACTTAAGTACCTGTATTAATCATGACACTATTGACAACAGAGCCTAACTCAAGTACATATAATAATCATGACACTATTGACAACAGTGCCTAACTCAAGTACCTATAATAATTACGTCACTATTGGCAACATATCCTAACTCAAGTACCTATAATAATCATGTCACTATTGGCAACATATCCTAACTCAAGTACCTATAATAATCACGTCACTATTGACAACACAGCCTAACTCAAGTACTTGTAATAATCGCTTCACTATTGGCAACACAGCCTAACTCAAGTACCTATAATAATCATAATACTATTGGCAACACAGCCTAACTCAAGGACCTATCATCCACAGGGCTGAGTCGTGCCCTTCTCTGGCAAGAAAGCCGAAGCTGATTTTCATGGCAAGTTGTCGTGGTAGAAACCACCAAACAGGTAAGCAATTGATGTTGTTCTAAAATGTCTCTGCTTACATTTCTGCCCAGTTGTGCATGATAGATGTGTACCTGCAATCAAGCACACATTGGAACAATTCTTATCTAATAATTCACAATGAAATACGCATAATAACAACACAAAGTGAGTTACATTGCATTGCGTTGTCAAGTCTTTGTCTCAAAACATCTGATTTTGACAAGCATTTCTTTAATTTTGCGTTCACTAGCCTTTTTATGGCCGATTCAACAATTTATCCACAACAATTCTCAACCAGGTGATGTAATCATCTACTTAGATGCCACTGTGCTAAGAGGTGAAGAAAATGCCTGGGGGGTTGTGGCGAAGGTTGGTAGATGGTATTTGGTGCAGGAGAGTCTGACATATGATACCACAATATCTAGCTTGAGAATGGAGTAGAGGCAGTCACGTCGGCATTCTGCTGGATAGGGAACAAATAGCACACACATGTCGTGACTGTGACGGACTCACAATGTATGATGAGAAAGGTGAAAACAGGCATGATTTGGGCAGAGTGGCAGTTTTCAGTTTAACAATTAACAGTAGAGAGCATATACTGGACACCCCCATCCCCTCCCAGTACACGCTGGTGTGGTGGAAAACTAGCAGGCATACAGAGTGACTGGGTCCGCACCACTTGATAGAGTGTTGGTGCTTGGTCATAGTGCAGAAGAACAGATTGTTCATAATAGCCTGGAGAACTGTGCTGCAGGGACTGACCAAATGATGTGGCCTACTCTAAAGACTCTGAGGGAAGGTCAGACGGACACATAGTCAGACTGCTAGTGTTTCTATTAGTATTGGAACTCTTTGCTGGCTGTTGAAAATGAGAACGGAGCACATAGGGTATGTTCTGAGTGCTGTGATGTCAACTCAGCTCAACACCCTAGCCGTTCACTTTCCCCGAGTTTATTACTAGACATCAAGTTTGTATCTCACTTCGTCTGGTAACAATCCCTTGAACTGTCCGACATGCGAGACCCTCTTTTTAGCTACGTTGCCTTTGGCAAAGCTATTGGGGTTATTGGAACACACAAGTTTCTCTACAACTTCATGGTGGGGATACAACATAGAAGAAGTCACTTAAATGGTGGCAAAGTTTTGAGGATATTCATATCCCCTTTTTGTGCATTAAATACCAAGAAAGCACTTTACAACACAATCTTCCTACCAACTCTATGCTACCAATGCCAAACCTGGACAATGACAGAAAAAGATAAAAGAAAAATCACAACAACAGAAATGAGGTTCCTGAGAAGATTACTCAACGTATCAAGAACAGATAAGATCAGAAATGAAGAAATCAGGACTAAAGTGGGGGTTAAACAGCACTAGATTTTATTAGAAAGCAGCAAGTCAAATGGTTTGGCCATGCAAGTAGGTTACCAGTCAACAGCATACCACAACAAACAATGATGTAAAGACCAGATGGAAACAGAGGAAGAGGCCGACCACTTAAACGTTGGACGGAGGGAATAGCAGAGTCCATGGGAATATCGATATATGAAGCCCATAATCGGGCACTCTCACAAAGTTTATACTTCACCTCGACACCGCAAGGTACAAGAGGAACATGAAGAGATGAGATGAGATATTCTTTAAAAAAAAAAGGAATTAATTGAATCTTTTCATCATACATCATTCTTTGCCTCCCTCTGCCTCCCAAGTGTAGTATTTTCTCTACACAATCCTAGTTTTTGCAACTCATTACTTGCTGTGGGATATATACGTAGTAGTGTTCTTCTTCTCTTCTGCTGTGCCTAGCCATAGTCTCCCGCATGATGTGTGCCATGTACCGAAACGGGGTCACACGGTACAAGCGACAGTCGAAAAAAGTAGACCATAGAAGAGTAAAGTCGTACATGAGTAACAATCGGTTTCCGGTTTCCGGTTTCAAGATGGCGACGGACGGTCGTGTTGTTTTGTGTTCGTTAACTTTTTCGCGTAGGGGATGGATTTATTCATCTCTTGCGTGTAATTGGTGTGCCAGGATGTAAAACCAGGAGTTTCTACTCAAGATCTGCGCGGGTGCTACGGAGTTCGTGCATCGAGCGAAGCCATCCTTGAGTGAATTTTCAGCAGCGTGTGTGGGTTCTCAGTCTGTGTTATCGTTTATTTCAACATGGCGGAACAACGTGTGTTCTTCGAGCTGTCAGCAGTCAACCTAACGAGGCGGCGTGGAAGCCGCGCAGGCAAAAAGAAGCAAGGTAAGCGTGATGGTTTGAGACGCTTTAGACTCAAGTGTCACCGTCTAGGACTCAGGAATATCCGTATTCTGTATTGGAACTGTGCCAGTGCAAAACAACGGGGCTTTATTTTAGAAACCCTAGTTTACAGGAATGACATTGTAGCACTCCTAGAGACGAGACTGGGCGATCAGCTACTCCGAATTGCTGGCTTCAAATGTTTCTACAACAGACGACATCTGGGAATGGCGATTCTCGTTCGCGACAGCATGGTGGCGTCAGAGCTAGACATGTCCAGTTGGGACAGTGACGATATACAAATACAGGCGTTGAGAGTTCATTCCAGTATACCATTCGTGTTGGTTAATGTTTATGCCCGCAATGCGAGTGTGGACGCCCAGAAGTGGCAGTGATTAAGTGGCATATTAGGCCACGAGAGAAATGTTATTTTCTGTGGTGACTTCAACGCTAAAGGCAGATCATGGGGAAACATTTCCTCCAATACACAGGGGAAGGAGCTCGAGACTGCACTGGAAACCATCGACCTGGTTTGTATCAACAGTGGCTGTGTCACCAGGACAGCAAGCCGTCCAGGCGATGAGGACAGTACGATTGATCTGGAGCTAGTTTCACCTTCACTCACTATAACAGAGTACAGACTAACAACACTTGGTTTTAATACAAAGACTGTTTATTTTCTTCACGATGACAACATGGCTTCTTCCCAGGTCTCAGGCGGGATGTTGACTGCCCCCAGACAACCCACTACGTCACGATTGAGCATCTCTCCTCTCTTTCAGTCCCAATGCTCAATCGTGCTGTAGCTGTTTCCCACTAGATCCTAATAATACCCCAGTACTCCACTACTGTTACACCTCCCTATGTTTATTAAAGAATTTTCCTTATAAAGGAAAACTTTTTACTCCTAATCCCCTTACTCTATTCCCTCTTTTTCTTTATCTCTCACAGTTCCTCCAATCCTTCCCTATACTAACTCAATTTTGAGTAAATAATATATCTTTTAACCCTTCTCCCGGTTATATTGTCAGCTAGTAACCCACTATATACTTCTTCTTCGATTCTACTTTGTATAATACATCGTACCACGTATGGTAACTCTTTTAACCTAAACACTCCTTCTCCCCTTTCTTTAGTTCTTACAGTTCCTTAATCTCCCTAAACCACTTGATATTAAGCAAGCCAATCTATTTCCCCAAACTATATAGCCATCCACTATATATTTCTGGTCCTTTCTTGGCTCCTCCAGTTCCTGTATCAAATATACATATCATAAGAACAACTCGTAAAATCGTTATCGTAACTTTTGACCTTATAAAATTTCTCACTCTTCCAGAACACAGGACTTACAAAAACAATGTAGTTAGAAAAAGTAAAGAAGCAGTGCGCACCGAGTGAGAAGTATAAAGAATGAATACTCAACATGACCACATGTACATACAGCAATGAATATTTAAGACACTCACCTTTACCTCCCTTGCCAATAAAAAAAATTTTGTAAAATAATTTTTTTTAAATACACCTTATGAAATAGATCTTTGTTCATTATAAAACAATTTGACATAAGTTTTCACAAGCCTTATATATTCAACATTTATATTGCCATCCACAATCTTGTCTATTTTTCGTTATCTCATCTTTAACCACGAGCCCATGTTCATATTCTATGAACATTTTTAACATAATTAACGCTGGTTTTTCACAGCACCTATATCTTTCCCCCGTATATCCCATACTTATATACTGCCATTTACAGTCTTCCCCCTACCTTATATCAGTGGACAAAGTAGTTTTTATTAACTCTTTTCTGAACGAAAAACCTTAAGCAAAATCTCATATATTTGAAACTTAAACTTACTTAACTAACTTTATAACCATGTAACTTAATATACCAAACCATTCATGTAATCGAAATAAAATCAACACAAGACGTCATACCCCCAAATTAATTTAAAGAAAAAAACACATTTTAAAATGACATAACATGCATTTTATCAAATCAGAATAAAACATTCTATTACTACCTATCACTATTGGACACTTTTACGGACCAATAGTTTTTACTCCAAATACTAGGAACACAATCATCCTATTCTAAATCAATTAATCAAATAACAACAATCATTTTACAAGACCAAATCAAGAAAAAAAAACTTATTATATATGAGGCATTGAAACTTAGGCTCAATAAAACAACCAAATAATAGCCATCATTTTCCAGTACCAACTCAAGCATAAAAACATATTATATATGACTCATGACTCATAAAACTTAGACTCAATAAAACACAGTTTTCAAAACAATTAAAACTCTCTTAAAATTACTACGTATAGTGACCCACCAACATTGGCCTCTCATACTAAGTAACGTAACGCATATCTATTTATACAAGTCATTCCAGTATTTCTATGACCGAGAAAACCAAACACTTCACTGTCTATCTGTATATCTGTTAACTACAGACTAATTTCTTAACTTATAACACTGACCGTACCATTTATTCTCTCCCCTCACAACTTTCTATCATTTTCCATCTTAACTCTTAACACAACATAACATCCGGAATATCCTCTTAAATAAGCACTTTAAACTACATGTTGACTCCTTTTATCTATTTGTAATGTGGCGACTAATCCAATATCAACTCAATGTAGTAGCCATCATCTACTTATCAATTAACTTGTGATCTGGCCTGCCAATTATTTCCCTTGGACCAATCATCACTATAACTTTATTAATCCTTATCGTTAAACACGGCATTTCTAGCACCAATAAAAAAAAACTTGTCCACTTTTCTATAGAGTACATTCACCTATTGTACCAACACCCAATATGTCCAATTTACGAAAAGTCAAGAAGTAGAAACATAATTTCAACCAGCAATTCTATTACAAATATATATATATAAAACATCTAACAAACCTATGTAGAAGTTTATACGACAACAGTGAATGCATAGTGAGAGCAACTGGAGGACACTCAGAACCCTTCACCATAAGATCTGGAGTACGACAAGGTTGTGTCCTGTCCCCTCTCTTGTTCATAACATATATAGACAACATATGTAAAGAAACCAGCCAAGCAGAGACAGCAAGAATACCGCATGACGAGAACACAGAAGAAGAACCATCTGCAAATCTAACCATTAGAGAACTCCTGTTTGCGGACGACCAAGCACTAATAGCAAAATCAGAAGCTGAATTACAAGACCACATGAATAGTCTAAACGAAATGTGTAGGGAACATAACATGAAAATTAGCACAAGCAAAACAGAGGTAATGACTATAACTAAAGAAGAACAAACAGCAACAATTCACCTAAACGAACATCCCTTGAAACAAGTAAAGAGCTTCAAGTACCTAGGAAGTATAATATCATCAAATGGCAGATCAGAAGACGAGATCGAAAATAGGTGCAATAAGGCAAATCAACTCATTGGACAAATGGCACCAATACTAAAGAACAAACATGTATCAATAACTACTAAGAAAGCACTTTACAACACAATCTTCCTACCAACTCTGTGCTACCAATGCCAAACCTGGACAATGACAGAAAAAGAGAAAAGAAAAATCACAACAACAGAAATGAGGTTCCTGAGAAGAATACTCAACGTATCAAGAAGAGATAAGATCAGAAATGAAGAAATCAGGACTAAAGTGGGGGTTAAAGCTGCTCTAGATTTTATTAGAAAGCAGCAAGTCAAATGGTTTGGCCATGCAAGTAGGCTACCAGTCAACAGCATGCCACAACAGGCAATGACGTACAGACCAGATGGAAACAGAGGAAGAGGCCGACCACGTAAACGCTGGACGGAGGGAATAACAGAATCCATGGGAATGTCGATATACGAAGCCCATAACCGGGCACTCTCACGAAGTTTATACTTCACCTCGACACCGCAAGGTACAAGAGGAACATGATGAGATGAGATGAGATATATATATATATATATATATATATATATATATATATATATATATATATATATATATATATATATGCCTCTCTATTAGTCATCTCACTGCTTAACTATTCCTCAAGACTACTTTTAAAAAATGTCCATAGAATCCTTTTCCATTTCCACCGTTTCGTATACCTCTTCAAGCATCACTTTCACTTCTAAATCCTGAAACTTATAACTTGCCATCTGCAGTATACTCTATTTATCTATCTCCTACGTTTCCACTTCTTCAACAACTCCAAGTTTCTTTGAATAAGTGCTAACTCTACATCAATATCCTCTTCTTCGTACAACTTATTAGTTTATTCCATACTACTACTTGATTCTGACTTTTCATCCATTTCTTCTTCTTCTTCTATATGTCTGTCTTTAGCAGCCGCTAATCTCTTCTGTTCCACATCCCATCTAATTTGTCTATCATCATTTCTTAAGGACCTTTCTTGTAGAGGCATATCTTCACCGCTTGTTGAATAATCCCTAATTCTCCTCTGTCTTTTCACTTCTTTATCTCTTTGTTTATCCATTCTTCTTTTCGTTGCTTGTCTAGTATTCTTAAATGGAGCACCTATTTCCTCTTCCATACTATCATAATGAGTTTCATTCACATTTTCTTCTTCCATTGTTTTCGGAATCGTCTGTTCTTGAGTATTTTCGTAACTTGGAGTTGCTAGTAACTGATTTTGTGCTGGTTCTTTTCTAAAACTTGGGGTTACTGTAGCTCTTCTGACAACTTGTTCATCTAAATATTCGGTGCCTGAATCATAATTATTATTATAATTCTCATTTCTCTTCTCTTCCTCATCTCTTCTTAAGTGTTCTACATGTGCCCTTGCCACATGTCCTGTGACCTGGTTCTTGATAATATAGGATACATTACCTAGTTTTTCCAAAACGTAATAATCTGGGATCCAACGAGCATCAAACTTAGAGTTTCTTCCATGTTTCTTGTAATAAACTCTATCACCTACTTTAAACTCCTGTAATTTTGTATTTACATTTTTGTATTTTTTCTGTCTTTCCCTAGCTTTAAATATATTATTCTTTAATCTTACGTGTGCTTTATGCATTTCCTGTATTATGGTCTCTTGAAATTCTTCTCCCATATAGTTCCGTCTCGGTTTTAACAGATTATCTATAGGTAGTATTGGTTCTCTCCCGTGTATTAAATAAAATGGTGAAAATCCCGTGCTCTCATTTTGATTTGTACGAATAGCGCTAAGGGCAGGTCCTAAGAATAGATCCCAATCTTTTTCATGTTCATCAATAATCTTTGCTATAACGTCGTATAACGTCCGATGTTGACGTTCGTTTCTAGCATTTGAAGAAGGTCTATAATATGAGGTCTTTATATGTTTTATATTCAAATCTTTTAATAACTTTTCGAATTTTTTATTTACAAACTCTCTACCATTATCCGTAAGTATACTTTGTGGGCAGCTAAATCTTGGTACGAACTCCTGTAAAAAAATATTAATGACTGTATCTGCGCTCTTATCTGGAATTGCATAAATTTCCGGCCAAAGACTGTAGACGTCTACTATATGAATTAAATACACGTTTCCTGACAATGTTCTAGGGTGTGGACCTGATATATCTAAACTAATCTTTTGCATTGGGAACTGAGGAATATCTGTATCTTGTAAGGGACACTTTATTGTTTTCGTGTTCCTTAATCTGCATTTTTCACACGTATCTACATATTTGCATGCAGATTTAAACAAGTTTGGCCAATAATATTTGCTTGTAAGTGCTTTCACCAACTTGTCCCGACCGAGATGTCCATTTTCATTGTGATACTCTTTTAAAACTTCATTTTCTAAATGTTTTGGAATATATTTCCTTAGCTGTTCGTTCCTTTCACATATATAGTATAACTGTCCATCCTCTTGTAAAACCAAATAATTCTTTTTATATTTGTTATCTTCCGTTTCTCTTAATTTTTCTTTTATTTGTATGACTTTTGGATCCAACTCTTGTTCTTCTTTCATATTAAATTGTTCTAACTGTAGGTCTTCTTCTCTATGTTCAGACTCTTGATCCGATGGTACACTCTCAAATTCTTCCCTATTTATTATGGCAGAATCTAAAATATTTACTTGCCAGTTTCGGTCGTCTATCTCTGGTTCAGCTTCATCTTCTGTATCTCCTGATGACTGTGGGTACGGAATCCTAGACAATAAATCAGCGCATGTATTAATCCTACCTGGAATGTACTCAATTTTCGTGTTGTATCCCTGTAGATTCAATGCCCACGTCTGTATTTTCCTGTTCTGCACTGGAGCTTCTAAAAAAGACTTTAAAGGCATATGGTCAGTTCTAATAACAAAATTTGCGTTATGTAAGTAGTAATTTAGTTTCTGAAGAGCATAATGAATGGCATATGCCTCTTTCTCAATAGTAGTCCATTTCCGTTGTGATTTGCTAAGTTTATGAGATAAGAAGTAGATTGGCCTTTCATTTTTAACCCCTGGTATTCCAGACTCTTTTCCTTCATATGGTTGAACC
This sequence comes from Cepaea hortensis, assembly GCA_963921405.1. Lineage (NCBI taxonomy): Eukaryota > Metazoa > Mollusca > Gastropoda > Stylommatophora > Helicidae > Cepaea > Cepaea hortensis. The sequence continues at coordinate 84,543,238 of OY992892.1, forward strand.
AAACATGCTCCTACTGCATTGTCCGAAGCATCTGTGTACAGTATTAACTGTTTGTTTAAGTCTGGATGCGTCAACAGTGGTACCAGTGTTAAGCTGTTTTTTAAATACTCGAACGCTTTTTGACACTCATCATCCCACTTAAATCTAGCGTATTTGCCTGTTAAATTTGTAATAGGTTCTGCTATCTTTGAAAACGCTGGGACAAACCGCCTATAATACGCACAGGTTCCTATAAACGCACGCACTTCCTTAACGTTAGTTGGAGGAGGTAATTCTTTAATAACCTTTATCTTGTCCTGGTCTGGTTTTATACCTTCTCTATTTATAATATATCCCAAATATTTTGTTTCTGTCTTTAAAAACTGGCATTTACTAAGCTTCAATTTAACATCATGCTTTCTTAACCTGTCAAACACTAGTCTAATATGTTTTAAATGATCAATCACATCTCCTTTCGTATAAATCAGTATATCGTCTATATAGGCTAATGCAAATATTTGCATACCTTCTAATACTTCATTTATTAAGAGCATGTAGTGAGAGGGTGCAGTTTTGACCCCAAAAGGCATTCGTAAGAATTCGTAAGAGCCCATATGGGTACAGAAAGCACTCTTCTTCTGCGCGTCCTTCGACATCGGAATACACCAGAATCCTGACCTTGCGTCCAGCGTCGTGAAATATGTAGAGCCATTAAGCAGCCCCAAAATATCATCAATTACTGGCAGTGGGTACGCTACATTCTTGGTGATTTTGTTCAACGCCCTATAGTCGCAGCAGAAGCGACTCGAACCATCAGGTTTTGCCACGATGACGACCGGAGATGACCATTCTGACTTCGACCTTGTTATTATTCCTGCTTTCAACATCTCTTCTATTGCCTTTTCCACGATTTCTCTATTTCTTAATGGAGTTCTATATGGTTTTAAACTAATTGGTGGATGGTCTCCCGTGTCTATTTCCATTGTAACTGTTTGTGTCTTTCCCAATTCTAAATCATTAACTGCAAACACATCCTGATTTTGCTTTATAAGTTGTTCTAATACTTCCTTATTTTCTGGCGGAGCTTTTAACTGTGACAACAATTCTTGTTCCCTTGTCATTTTGTCTAGTGAATGTATTTGGGCTTTATTTCTTCTGGATGGATGGATCAATTCATCCATTCTGACGTTCCCTCTTCTTCCGCGTCCGCGTCTGTTATTAACTCTTTCACTAGAAGTTTCTGAATAACTTGTTCCCGACATTTCTGCTCTATCCGTTGCCAATATGTCACTAATGTTATGATCTAGTTTGGCTATCACACATCCTCTGTATAATTTGATTTCTCTACCTGTGTTGTTGATAACCATCACTGGAAAAGTTAAGTGTTTATCCAACGCTATTATTCCATCCGGAACTTCCAAACCAGGCTCACCAATTACTTCTTCTTGTAACTCAGTGATTCTGACTGTTTTTCCTGCCACATAATATGGGTTTCTCTTCAGCTTTGCTTGTATCAAATTAACCGACTGTGGTTTTAACGTCGTGGACATTTTAACTCTAACCAGTGCTGATATATGCATGTCTTCTTCCATATCTACATAGACGTCCTTGAATTTTAATTTATGTAAATCATATAAAAGTCTTACTCCATTTTGTATTAAAAAATCTCTTCCTATCAACATGTTTCTATTTAAATCCTTCACTACATGAAAAAGATGTCTTATGTTGATCCCTCCTAACTTAAAATTTATCATTGTTTGTCCAATTACTTGTAAATTCTGTCCAGTAACATAGTGTAAATTATTATGACTCTTAAATACTCTACAATTTCTTACTATTTTGTATAGAAAACTTTCTTTTACTACACTAACCTGAGCTCCCGAATCAATTAATGTACGAACTCTATACTTTCCTATTTCTTTTATACAAGAGCTATAATCTGTTTTATTTTCTATAAATTGCTTGACTTCATCTAGTTGAAAATATTCTCTGTTCGTCCTACTATACCTGTTATTAACATACTCTTTAAACCTTGGGACCTTATTATTTCCCTTCCTACCATAGGTCCCATTTAATAGGTAGGGCGCCGGTTTTCCTGCGTTCTTGTACCTGTAAAATTCCTGTGTCTATCTTCAACATTCCTACTCACCCTGTTATTGTCATGTCTACCCTGTGTATTCGACTGGACACGCCTGTTATTACAAAAACGAGAAACATGTCCCCGTTGACCACAAACCCAACAGACAATATTTGTGCTATTTGTGTTGCCTACTGTCTCCCTTGTAGGGTATCTCATATTTCTTCTTTCATCGTTATCATATCTATTTCTACCTTGTAACGTCTGTATTCCTCCTCTCCTATTCCATCCGAATCTTGTTTGTCCTATTTCCATGGGCTCCTCAACTCTGTCTTCTCGACTACTTCCTACTTCTCGTCCTGTTCTCAATCTAAATCTACGTCTCAAATTTTCTTCTTGTACCGCGATATCTACCGCTTGTGATAACCTCTCAGGGTTATCCCTCATCAGCTTAAATTTCAAACCATCGGATTTTATGCCATCTACAAAAATCCCTACTAACATCCTCTCCACCTCTTCTCCTCGTACATTCTGTCCTAAGAATGCCTCTTCAGCCAGGTTAATCAACCTATCGCTGAACAATTGTACCGTCTCTCCGTTATTTTGTTTAGCCTGTCTCAACACCGAAAATGCATGTTGTGGATCCGTTATTTCCGCATACTTCCGTGCTAGGTCTTCCTTGAATTGTTCCCATGTCTCATCTACTCTAGCCTCTAACTTTCTTCTTATATGATCCGAAACCGGTTCCGTTGCCGTCTGATAAGCCAGTCTCATTCTCTCTTCATCTGTTGCTGAGATTAAATACGCATATTTTTCTATGGAAGTGACCCATTTCTTAAAGTCTCTGGCCTGTCCACTAAACTTCACAATTTCTGTTGCCATTCCTTGTTGTTTAATAACCATATTAAGTCTGCCTACCGCTGTTCCTACCCCCGTCAAAACTTGTGCTAAGGTGTCTTGTTCCGCCATGCTGAAATATACGTAAACAGAGCAAGCAAACAACTTCACAATTGTAATTTCCTAATTTAAGAAACACAAATCACTTATTTCTTAAGAACAGCTCAATCAGTTACCAGGTTTATAAATTTCCGTACTTCTGTTTCTCGATCCAAGCACGACGTATTTTCCTAGGCTCGCCGTCAGATTACACTCAACGCTGTAGTAGTTGAAACCAATCGCGCCCCTCAGACAGTTCGTTCTTCTCAGGTAATCTCTCTTCTTGGGATGCTCAGTACCGTGCTTCAACCCCTGGTTGGGTCCCTTCTGAGATGGAGTACATCATCGACGTCTTGAGATAGTCTGACAGACAACAGCGAGCGGCTCTCGATTGCAGTAGAGCCCCGAGATAGTCTGACTTGTCAACAAAACATTGGGCAACCCTTATTTATTTGCTGTCTCGATTGTCTTTTACCAACGTTCTTTTTTTCTATTTATTAGCGTTTCGAACGAAACCTATTTAACATTGAGGCTGAACTTGATTGTCTTATTGAAATGTTCTTTCTCACCTCACTCAACGATCAGACGACTGGATTTCTGGATTGCCCTTTTGCCAAAGTTCTGTTTGCTCAAGACCTGATCAAACTGAGCAGAGTTTCAGCACACTCCTCGTTCGAGATATTGATTCACTGACTTGAACTTGACATATTCAGCAGAGTAATGACCAAGAGGAGTCGTTATGATGGTGTTTGCAGGCGCTGCCACTCGTTATGGCAAGTTGGGTTGGTTTTCACTCTTCTCTTGACGCCAATTTATTTGTTATCTCAAATCTTGAAAAAGACTTACAGACAACCGCCCCTGGCCGGGCTTTTGGTCGCTGTATTCACAGATAACTTACTTATTGGCCATCTTTCCCACTGCGCCTTGTTACGTTCAATGCTGGTTTAAAAGCGCGCCGAAATTGTTTCTGGCGATTTAGACAAACGGAGCAAGGATCATCTTCTCAATTTTTTGACCTCCGCGATGTTACATAGTATACGGCATGACTTCGCGTTGTTTCTCTGTAGACCGGATTATACCAGGCTCAAATCCTCGGTCGTAGGCTCCAAAATTAGTCCTGTAACAGAGTACAGACTAACAACACTTGGTTTTAATACAAAGACTGTTTATTTTCTTCACGATGACAACATGGCTTCTTCCCAGGTCTCAGGCGGGATGTTGACTGCCCCCAGACAACCCACTACGTCACGATTGAGCATCTCTCCTCTCTTTCAGTCCCAATGCTCAATCGTGCTGTAGCTGTTTCCCACTAGATCCTAATAATACCCCAGTACTCCACTACTGTTACATCACTACAGTGTGTAGATGGGGTGTCCTAGGACACCATGGCAGCGATCACCACCCTTGCAGCATACTGGTGGAGAAAGGCAGAACCAGGCAGCACAAGCTAAAGGTAAAGACGTTCCAGTATGACAGTACAGGGCAAGATGTGGTGAGTAAAATAAGACGTGACAAGCGCAGAAAGTTTCAGGGCAGGAAAAAAAGCTGAGAGCAGCCACCTTGGTGGAGTTTCGAGGTGGAGAAGGCTTGGGTGGATAAGCGTAGTGCTGTAAGGAGATGGCAAAATGCCAAGAAGAACAGAGCTGGTCATCCTAGTCCCTGCTTGCACTTAGAAAGAGAGATGCACACAAAAGTAAGCTATTTCAAAAGACTGGTCAAGGTGGTTAAAAGCGAAAAATGGGCAGAGGTGTGTCAAAGAGTAAGCACAGACAAGTCACTGAAATTGTTCTGGCGACTACATAAAAGCATGAGTGGTGTAGTCAAGAATAAGAGCATTTCTGACTTCCAAGGTGCTGACCTCATCTGGCAGAGGACTGACGAGGACAAGGGCAAAGCCCTCTTTGAACGCTATCTTGAGCAGAACAACCAGACAGACATGGGAGGCCGAAATCTGGCCAAGGAGGTCACCTCAGACAGATGCAAGGCCCAGAACACTTCGGATGAAGACACAGTGACAGTGAAAGAAATCAAGGCTGTACTTCGACGATCAAAAAACAGTGCTCCAGGTCCTGATGGCATAAGATACGACGACATCAATAGATGTACCGACAATGAGCTAGAGAAACTAGCAGACATGTACAACAACAGTATAGGGAGTGCTAGCATCAAGGAGGAATGGTTACACAGCTACCTGATTCCCTTGCCGAAGCCTGACAAAGACCACAAAAAAATTCAGGGATATCGAATTATAACCATGCAGAATACAATAGGCAAGCTGCTGGAGAAGGTAATTGCCAGGAAAATATCAAGCCAGCTAGAGAGGCAAGGGGTTTTCCCACCTACCGTCCAAAAAGAGAAACCTGGACCAATGCAGCAGTCTTTGCCCATGATGTCTATGAAGGTTTCCACTCAGGCACTGAAACCGTTGCTGCAGCGATTGATCTTGAGGACGCATACAACAGAGTACCATTGGACTTTTTAATGTTTCAGCTTCTTGAACTAAACGTAAGTCCATTCCTTCTTAGTTGGATCGCTGCAGCCCTCTTCCAACGGAAAGTAGTTTTTAGATGTGGCAGTTGGACTTCGAAACCAACAACAATATATCCTGGCCTACCACAGGGATCACCATTATCTCCGGTACTGTTCAACGCCTACACAGTGAGAATCTCCAGTGAGCAGATCACTGGACCTGGCAGGACATTGTCATATGCCGATGGTGTTTTAGTGTATCGTCAGGGTAAGGATAGAGAGGAGGTTGCTGTGGAACTACAAACCGAACTCAATCGCAAGAGTACTTGGTGTGATGAAGCTGGGGCAATGGTCAACCCAAAAAAGGCAACAGTGACTTGGGTCTCGTTGAATAATCATATTGTCAACACTCCAACACCAGCTGTAATGCTGGGTTCAGAGACGGTGGAAAGAACGCAGGCAATGAATTACCTGGGGATACGGTTTGATCGAAGCCTTGCTTATAATGTGCACATAGACCAGGTGATAACAAAGGCCAAGCGGGGTTTAGCTGCGATGCGGGTGATGGCGGCAGCAAACTGTGAGCAGCGCCATTTTCTGTACGAGGGGCTGGTCATGTCTGTGTTGGAGTATGCAATGGCAATCCTGACTCTCAGCCATAAGCAGATAGAAAGGATGGAAAGGATACAGAATGAAGCTATGCGCATTATTCTTGGATGAACAAGAGATACAGCATGCAGGGCGATGCGATACCTTCTTGATTTTCCAACCATTGAAGAGAAAATACAAGTTTGCAGGGCACGCGCCTACCTCAGAATTAACGCAAACACACAACATCCACTACATAGTGAAATTAGGAAGGTGAAGGGCAGCAGGTTAAAAAGAGGACGGTCGTGGATGGGTCAAGCCGAAGGCATTCTTGAACAGGTGTGTTCACTTGAGGACTTAGAACCTGGCGAGGAGTGGGTGCAAGTGCTGACAGACTTCTGCACATCCTTTTCAGTTTGCATCCAACTAGATAGAAAATGCAGACAAGAACATCCGGCTGCTGTGGAGGCTGAAATACAAGCGTTGATTTTCGAGAATTCGCTAGACGGTGACGCGGTCATCTACACAGATGGGTCGGTCGTCCAACATGTAAGAAGCTCATGGGCCTTTACAGCTCGGGCCGGAGGGAGAATTGTGAAGGAGGACTCTGGTGCATTCACTGAAACCACAAGTAGCCTGACCATGGAAGTCATGGCAGTAAGTAAAGCAATAACATGGCTCGAGACACAGACATTCACTAGGGCTTGTTTCCTTAGCGACTCAATGAACATGATCAAGAGGATAGAGGAGGGGTCGATCCGAAGAGAATGGTTGCTGCCTCTGGAGCGGTCTCGGCTGGCAAAGATTAGTTTCATCTTCGTGCCAGGGCATGCGGGAGTACAAGGAAATGAGCGGGCTGACAAGCTCGCAGGTGAGGCTACTGTGGAGGGCGGACGCGCCATGGACCAGGCTGACATTCTGAATGCTCTACGAGAAGTAAGACTTTTGCGAGAACCAAGTGATGACTGTGAATCTACAACAATGGCCAGACTGCTAGAGCAGCAAATTAAAAGAGGGGTGGCCAAACAAGAACACTACGCAGGAAGCCAAAGAAGATTGATAAACCAACACAGAACTGGCGTCGCTAGCCGCTACACGCTGCGGGATTTACTGAGGAGGGGATCCGAGCACTTATGGACTGAATGGTTCGATGTGCAATGAGGATGATCTGTCTACTAACTATGAGTAACAATCACCACGAAATTACCACGTCTAGTGGTAGAATACTTGCCTGCCACGCGGGTGGCCCGGATTCGTTTCCCGGTCGATGCAAGTAATTTTTGGGGCTGCGTGGTTTCAAGGTACGGTGTCCTCCTCGAGTGCTGGAGGTCCCGGGTTCCAGCCCCAGTGAGGACCGGGATTTTTTCACGTGGACTTCTAGTAATTACTCCTGGTCTCTGGGTAGTGAGATCGGACGCCCGTGTGTATTGTTGCGCACGTAAACAATCCCCTAGCAGTTGGAAATCGAAAAAGAGTAGCCTAAAAGCGCTGCCCGTGCAAAATTTCGAATTAAAAAACTACCCAAAGTATTTCAGGATCCTCGCCGGTACTACGGAGTTCGTGCACTGAGCTGAGTTTCTCCAAACTCAGGTTTGAGTTAGGATGAGAACGGAGTACTTATGGGTTACACCCGTGTTCAGTGATGTTGATCCATCGACTAAACTAAACTAACTAAACTAACACCACGAATGGTAGAATAGACATAGTATTGTGACGATAGATCAAACTATAGAACGATAGGCCCAACAAAAGGGAAACCACTCAAGCGACTAGAGCCCCAAAACATCACGTGACGGGACGGATGTGACGTCACGAGTAACAAAGAACAAGAATTTAGTTAGGCTGAGACGGAGCTGGCGAGAGGTTGGAAAAACGCATCCAGGAGTTCCAGAAACGGCGAACCAGCAAGTTTAACATAACCAGCAAGACCGCGATTACGTTGTACGACAGGTTACAATAATGAACAGGGTTTCTGCGGTGACAGCAGCTTATATTCAATATGAATTTCGACCGTCAAGTGTTGTGGTGTGTTCCCCCAAGATGGACAGACAGAGTTGTAAGTTAACTATTGTATAAATGATCATATAGTAGAATAGAAGAGATAGCTTCGTCCTAGACGATAACACAAGACACCAGAGACTATAAAGTATTATACCAGTCGTCGCACAATAATATGATCCTTCTACTCTCCGACATAATGCGAGGATGAAGAGACAGGTGGGCTACTTGATGATGTCATAATGACCTATAAAATGGTGATCGAAATGTTAGGACGCTGGCGTTCGTTCTAGATTACATAACTGCGAAATGATGTTGTCATGAGAGTTGTCATGTACTGTATAACGAGCCAAAGCAAGAACTTGGCAACCTGCCTCATGTGTTTCACACACTGTTGTCATATATTATGTGATTTGACAACAGTTGGTAATTACTGCTGAAATATGTTTTTTTTTTTGTTTTTTCACATATGTCACAGCCGTACAAGTACCAAAGTCCCAAATTCAAACAGACAGACCAGAGATTGACTTTGAATCCACGGAGTGGGTACCGAATGAGGCAGATTTTCTGTTTGGATATTCAACGGTTGTCAATCATGTGTCATATCGCAACATATCCCAAGGAACATTCTACATCAATGAACTGACAAAAGTTCTTGACCAGTTTGCTCATAGGTTAGTGAGCAGTCGTGCAGCCCAGTTACATATCATCATACATATCATCATACATATCATCATACATATCATCATATTGGGCAAATGGTGTTTGGCCTGTTTATTCCATGACTGAATGCTACAGCATGGTTCAACATCACATATAGGTTAGCATGCATGGTTCAACATAACATCTCATATAGGCTAGCATGGTTGAACATCAAATATAGGGCAGCATGGTTGAACATTACATATAGGCTAGCATGGTTGAACATCAAATATAGGGCAGCATGGTTGAACATTACATATAGGGTAGCATGCATGGTTCAACATCTCATATAGGGTAGCATGGTTGAACATTGTGTGTGGGGTAGCATGGTTGAACATTGTATGTGGGGTAGCATGGTTGAACATTGTGTGTGGGGTAGCATGGTTGAACATTGTGTGTGGGGTAGCATGGTTGAACATTACATATAGGGTAGCATGCATGGTTCAACATCTCATATAGGGTAGCATGCATGGTTCAACATCTCATATAGGGTAGCATGGTTGAACATCACATATAGGGTAGCATGGTTGAACATTACATCTTGGGTAGCACGGTTGAACATCACATCTAGTGTAGCATGGTTGAACATCACATCCAGGGTAGCATGGTTGTCATGGACCCAATACCCTGTATGACAGGGACAAACAGGAGACAGGAGAACAGGGCAGATAGCCTGGCGTCCTGCAGTAGGGTCGCCTAGTGCGAGTCAACGTATAACCAGGCTAAGGCCCGTGGTTACTGCACCACACCACACTGCACGGGTCTCACGAACTGTGAGCTGCCGTGAACTGGTCAAACGTACCTGTGTTGGGCAGACGGGTTCAGGACAGCGAGATGGATAGACATAGGGCAGTGATAGTGTTTCGTGAGCGTTATGATATGAGTGTAATATTGATGGCGCGGTTGAGTTGTGAAGCGAGCTGTGTTTGAGCTGAGGCAGTGTGAGAGCTATGTTAGGCTATTATATTGTATTATTTCTCATGAATGATTACTAGTCTGTGATAATGATGTTGTACAAGTTGCGTGTTACCAAGAGCGCAACTTCTGGGAGTTTGCCCATATGAACCGTGTTGTGAATAAATGGGTTTAGACTATTGTTGCCGTGCGTGAGAGTGTTGTTATTGAAAGCATGTAATTGTTTCACCTCTGTCTTGAAATGCGAGCCAGAAGTATACACGCAACTTGTACAACATCATTATCACAGACTAGTAATCATTCATGAGAAATAATACAATATAATAGCCTAACATAGCTCTCACACTGCCTCAGCTCAAACACAGCTCGCTTCACAACTCAACCGCGCAATCAATATTACACTCATATCATAACGCTCACGAAACACTATCACTGCCCTATGTCTATCCATCTCGCTGTCCTGAACCCGTCTGCCCAACACAGGTACGTTTGGCCAGTTCACGGCAGCTCACAGTTCGTGAGACCCGTGCAGTGTGGTGTGGTGCAGTAACCACGGGCCTTAGCCTGGTTATACGTTGACTCGCACTAGGCGACCCTACTGCAGGACGCCAGGCTATCTGCCCTGTTCTCCTGTCTCCTGTTTGTCCCTATCATACAGGGTATTGGGTCCATGACAATGATTGAACATCACATCTAGGGTAGCAAGGTTGAACATCACATCTAGGATAGCAAGGTTGAACATTACATATAGGGTATTGGTTGAATATCACATATAGGGTATTGGTTGAATATCACATATAAGGTAGCATGGTTGAACATCACATCTAGGGTAGCATGGTTGAACATCACATCTAGGGTAGCATGGTTGAACATCACATATATGGTAGCATAGTTGAACATCACATATATGGTAGCATGGTTGAACATCACATCTAGGGTAGCATGGTTTAACATTAAATATAGGGTAGCATGGTTGAACATCACATATAGAGTAACATGGTTGAACATCACATGTAGTGTAGCATTGTTGAACATTACATCTAGGGTATTATGGTTTAAAATTACTTCCAGGGTGGCATGGTTGAACATCGATCATTGGACAGCATGGTTGAACATTACATATAGGGTAGCACGGTTGAACGTTACTTATAGGGCAGAATGAATGAACATTGCATCGTGGGCCCCAGTAAGAGTTACAACCGTTTTCAACAGTAACACTCACTCTAGGGGTCCCAGCAACAGGTAGAGCTGTATCAAACGGTTACACTCACTAAATGGGTCCCAGCAACAGGTAGAGCCGTCTTCAACAGTTAAACTCACTCTAGGGGTTCCAGCAAAAGCTACATACGTCTTCAACAGTTACACTCAATCTATGGGCCCCAGCAACAGCTACAGCCGTCTCCATCAGTTACATTCACAATATGCGTCCCAGCAACAGCTACAGCCGTCTCCAACAGTTACATTCACAATATGCGTCCCAGCAACAGCTACAGCCGTCTCCAACAGTTACATTCACAATATGCGTCCCAGCAACAGCCACAACCGTCTCCATCAGTTACATTCACAATATGCGTCCCAGCAACAGCTACAGCCGTCTCCAACAGTTACATTCACAATATGCGTCCAAGCAACAGCTACAGCCGTCTCCAACAGTTACATTCACATTATGCGTCCCAGCAACAGCTACAGCCGTCTCCAACAGTTACATTCACAATATGCGTCCCAGCAACAGCTACAGCCGTCTCCAACAGTTACATTCACAATATGCGTCCCAGCAAAAGCAACAGCCGTCTCCAACAGTTACATTCACAATATGCGTCCCAGCAACAGCTACAGCCGTCTCCAACAGTTACATTCACAATATGCGTCCCAGCAACAGCTACAGCCGTCTCCAACAGTTACATTCACAATATGCGTCCCAGCAACAGCTACAGCCGTCTCCAACAGTTACATTCACAATATGCGTCCCAGCAACAGCTACAGCCGTCTCCAACAGTTACATTCACAAAAAGCGTCCCAGCAACAGCTACAGCCGTCTCCATCAGTTTCATTCACAATATGCGTCCCAGCAACAGCTACAGCCGTCTCCAACAGTTACATTCACAATATGCGTCCCAGCAACAGCTACAGCCGTCTCCAACAGTTACATTCACAATATGCGTCCCAGCAACAGCTACAGCCGTCTCCAACAGTTACATTCACAATATGCGTCCCAGCAAAAGCTACAACCGTCTCCAACAGTTACATTCACAATATGCGTCCCAGCAAAAGCTACAGCCGTCTCCAACAGTTACATTCACAATATGCGTCCCAGCAACAGCTACAGCCGTCTCCAACAGTTACATTCACAATATGCGTCCCAGCAACAGCTACAGCCGTCTCCAACAGTTACATTCACAATATGCGTCCCAGCAACAGCTACAGCCGTCTCCAACAGTTACATTCACAATATGCGTCCCAGCAACAGCTACAGCCGTCTCCAACAGTTACATTCACAATATGCGTCCCAGCAACAGCTACAGCCGTCTCCATCAGTTACATTCACAATATGCGTCCCAGCAACAGCTACAGCCGTCTCCAACAGTTACATTCACAATATACGTCCCAGCAACAGCTACAGCCGTCTCCATCAGTTTTATTCACAATATGCGTCCCAGCAACAGCTACAGCCGTCTCCAACAGTTACATTCACAATATGCGTCCCAGCAACAGCTACAGCCGTCTCCAACAGTTACATTCACAATATGCGTCCCAGCAACAGCTACAGCCGTCTCCATCAGTTACATTCACAATATGCGTCCCAGCAACAGCTACAGCCGTCTCCAACAGTTACATTCACAATATGCGTCCCAGCAACAGCTACAGCCGTCTCCAACAGTTACATTCACAATATGCGTCCCAGCAACAGCTACAGCCGTCTCCATCAGTTACCTTCACAATATGCGTCCCAGAAACAGCTACAGCCGTCTCCAACAGTTACATTCACAATATGCGTCCCAGCAACAGCTACAGCCGTCTCCATCAGTTACATTCACAATATGCGTCCCAGCAACAGCTACAGCCGTCTCCATCAGTTACATTCACAATATGCGTCCCAGCAACAGCTACAGCCGTCTCCATCAGTTACATTCACAATATGCGTCCCAGCAACAGCCACAGCCGTCTCCAACAGTTATATTCACAATATGCGTCCCAGCAACAGCTACAGCCGTCTCCAACAGTTACATTCACAATATGCGTCCCAGCAACAGCTACAGCCGTCTCTATCAGTTACATTCACAATATGCGTCCCAGCAACAGCTACAGCCGTCTCCATCAGTTACATTCACAATATGCGTCCCAGCAACAGCTACAGCCGTCTCCAACATTTACATTCACAATATGCGTCCCAGCAACAGCTACAGCCGTCTCCATCAGTTACATTCACAATATGCGTCCCAGCAACAGCTACAGCCGTCTCCATCAGTTACATTCACAATATGCGTCCCAGCAACAGCTACAGCCGTCTCCAACAGTTACATTCACATTATGCGTCCCAGCAACAGCTACAGCCGTCTCCAACAGTTACATTCACAATATGCGTCCCAGCAACAGCTACAGCTGTCTCCAACAGTTACATTCACAATATGCGTCCCAGCAAAAGCTACAACCGTCTCCAACAGTTACATTCACATTATGCGTCCCAGCAACAGCTACAGCCGTCTCCAACAGTTACATTCACAATATGCGTCCCAGCAACAGCTACAGCCGTCTCCAACAGTTACATTCACAATATGCGTCCCAGCAACAGCTACAGCCGTCTCCAACAGTTACATTTACAATATGCGTCCCAGCAACAGCTACAGCCGTCTCCAACAGTTACATTCACAATATGCGTGCCAGCAACAGCTACAGCCGTCTCCAACAGTTACATTCACAATATGCGTCCCAGCAACAGCTACAGCCGTCTCCAACAGTTACATTCACAATATGCGTCCCAGCAACAGCTACAGCCGTCTCCAACAGTTACATTCACAATATGCGTCCCAGCAACAGCTAGAGCCGTCTCCATCAGTTACCTTCACAATATGCGTCCCAGCAACAGCTACAGCCGTCTCCAACAGTTACATTCACAATATGCGTCCCAGCAACAGCTACAGCCGTCTCCATCAGTTACATTCACAATATGCGTCCCAGCAACAGCTACAGCCGTCTCCATCAGTTACATTCACAATATGCGTCCCAGCAACAGCTACAGCCGTCTCCATCAGTTACATTCACAATATGCGTCCCAGCAACAGCCACAGCCGTCTCCAACAGTTACATTCACAATATGCGTCCCAGCAACAGCTACAGCCGTCTCCAACAGTTACATTCACAATATGCGTCCCAGCAACAGCTACAGCCGTCTCTATCAGTTACATTCACAATATGCGTCCCAGCAACAGCTACAGCCGTCTCCATCAGTTACATTCACAATATGCGTCCCAGCAACAGCTACAGCCGTCTCCAACAGTTACATTCACAATATGCGTCCCAGCAACAGCTACAGCCGTCTCCATCAGTTACATTCACAATATGCGTCCCAGCAACAGCTACAGCCGTCTCCATCAGTTACATTCACAATATGCGTCCCAGCAACAGCTACAGCCGTCTCCAACAGTTACATTCACATTATGCGTCCCAGCAACAGCTACAGCCGTCTCCAACAGTTACATTCACAATATGCGTCCCAGCAACAGCTACAGCCGTCTCCAACAGTTACATTCACAATATGCGTCCCAGCAACAGCTACAGCCGTCTCCAACAGTTACATTCACAATATGCGTCCCAGCAACAGCTACAGCCGTCTCCATCAGTTACATTCACAATATGCGTCCCAGCAACAGCTACAGCCGTCTCCAACAGTTACATTCACAATATACGTCCCAGCAACAGCTACAGCCGTCTCCATCAGTTTTATTCACAATATGCGTCCCAGCAACAGCTACAGCCGTCTCCAACAGTTACATTCACAATATGCGTCCCAGCAACAGCTACAGCCGTCTCCAACAGTTACATTCACAATATGCGTCCCAGCAACAGCTACAGCCGTCTCCATCAGTTACATTCACAATATGCGTCCCAGCAACAGCTACAGCCGTCTCCAACATTTACATTCACAATATGCGTCCCAGCAACAGCTACAGCCGTCTCCATCAGTTACATTCACAATATGCGTCCCAGCAACAGCTACAGCCGTCTCCATCAGTTACATTCACAATATGCGTCCCAGCAACAGCTACAGCCGTCTCCAACAGTTACATTCACATTATGCGTCCCAGCAACAGCTACAGCCGTCTCCAACAGTTACATTCACAATATGCGTCCCAGCAACAGCTACAGCTGTCTCCAACAGTTACATTCACAATATGCGTCCCAGCAAAAGCTACAACCGTCTCCAACAGTTACATTCACATTATGCGTCCCAGCAACAGCTACAGCCGTCTCCAACAGTTACATTCACAATATGCGTCCCAGCAACAGCTACAGCCGTCTCCAACAGTTACATTCACAATATGCGTCCCAGCAACAGCTACAGCCGTCTCCAACAGTTACATTTACAATATGCGTCCCAGCAACAGCTACAGCCGTCTCCAACAGTTACATTCACAATATGCGTGCCAGCAACAGCTACAGCCGTCTCCAACAGTTACATTCACAATATGCGTCCCAGCAACAGCTACAGCCGTCTCCAACAGTTACATTCACAATATGCGTCCCAGCAACAGCTACAGCCGTCTCCAACAGTTACATTCACAATATGCGTCCCAGCAACAGCTAGAGCCGTCTCCATCAGTTACCTTCACAATATGCGTCCCAGCAACAGCTACAGCCGTCTCCAACAGTTACATTCACAATATGCGTCCCAGCAACAGCTACAGCCGTCTCCATCAGTTACATTCACAATATGCGTCCCAGCAACAGCTACAGCCGTCTCCATCAGTTACATTCACAATATGCGTCCCAGCAACAGCTACAGCCGTCTCCATCAGTTACATTCACAATATGCGTCCCAGCAACAGCCACAGCCGTCTCCAACAGTTACATTCACAATATGCGTCCCAGCAACAGCTACAGCCGTCTCCAACAGTTACATTCACAATATGCGTCCCAGCAACAGCTACAGCCGTCTCTATCAGTTACATTCACAATATGCGTCCCAGCAACAGCTACAGCCGTCTCCATCAGTTACATTCACAATATGCGTCCCAGCAACAGCTACAGCCGTCTCCAACAGTTACATTCACAATATGCGTCCCAGCAACAGCTACAGCCGTCTCCATCAGTTACATTCACAATATGCGTCCCAGCAACAGCTACAGCCGTCTCCATCAGTTACATTCACAATATGCGTCCCAGCAACAGCTACAGCCGTCTCCAACAGTTACATTCACATTATGCGTCCCAGCAACAGCTACAGCCGTCTCCAACAGTTACATTCACAATATGCGTCCCAGCAACAGCTACAGCCGTCTCCAACAGTTACATTCACAATATGCGTCCCAGCAAAAGCTACAACCGTCTCCAACAGTTGCATTCACATTATGCGTCCCAGCAACAGCTACAGCCGTCTCCAACAGTTACATTCACAATATGCGTCCCAGCAACAGCTACAGCCGTCTCCAACAGTTACATTCACAATATGCGTCCCAGCAACAGCTACAGCCGTCTCCAACAGTTACATTCACAATATGCGTCCCAGCAACAGCTACAGCCGTCTCCAACAGTTACATTCACAATATGCGTGCCAGCAACAGCTACAGCCGTCTCCAACAGTTACATTCACAATATGCGTCCCAGCAACAGCTACAGCCGTCTCCAACAGTTACATTCACAATATGCGTCCCAGCAACAGCTACAGCCGTCTCCAACAGTTACATTCACAATATGCGTCCCAGCAACAGCTACAGCCGCCTCCAACAGTTACATTCACAATATGCGTCCCAGCAACAGCTACAGCCGCCTCCAACAGTTACATTCACAATATGCGTCCCAGCAACAGCTACAGCCGCCTCCAACAGTTACATTCACAATATGCGTCCCAGCAACAGCTACAGCCGTCTCCAACAGTTACATTCACAATATGCGTCCCAGCAACAGCTACAGCCGTCTCCAACAGTTACATTCACAATATGCGTCCCAGCAACAGCCACAACCGTCTCCAACAGTTACATTCAAAATATGCTTCCCAGCAACAGCTACAGCCGTCTCCAACAGTTACATTCACATTATGCGTCCCAGCAACAGCTACAGCCGTCTCCAACAGTTACATTCACAATATGCGTCCCAGCAACAGCTACAGCCGTCTCCAACAGTTACATTCACAATATGCGTCCCAGCAAAAGCTACAGCCGTCTCCAACAGTTACATTCACAATATGCGTCCCAGCAACAGCTACAGCCGTCTCCAACAGTTACATTCACAATATGCGTCCCAGCAACAGCTACAGCCGTCTCCAACAGTTACATTCACAATATGCGTCCCAGCAACAGCTACAGCCGTCTCCAACAGTTACATTCACAATATGCGTCCCAGCAACAGCTACAGCCGTCTCCAACAGTTACATTCACAAAAAGCGTCCCAGCAACAGCTACAGCCGTCTCCATCAGTTTCATTCACAATATGCGTCCCAGCAACAGCTACAGCCGTCTCCAACAGTTACATTCACAATATGCGTCCCAGCAACAGCTACAGCCGTCTCCAACAGTTACATTCACAATATGCGTCCCAGCAACAGCTACAGCCGTCTCCATCAGTTACATTCACAATATGCGTCCCAGCAACAGCTACAGCCGTCTCCAACAGTTACATTCACAATATGCGTCCCAGCAACAGCTACAACCGTCTCCATCAGTTACATTCACAATATGCGTCCCAGCAACAGCTACAGCCGTCTCCAACAGTTACATTCACAATATGCGTCCCAGCAACAGCTATAGCCGTCTCCAACAGTTACATTCACAATATGCGTCCCAGCAACAGCTACAGCCGTCTCCATCAGTTACCTTCACAATATGCGTCCCAGCAACAGCTACAGCCTTCTCCAACAGTTACATTCACAATATGCGTCCCAGCAACAGCTACAGCCGTCTCCATCAGTTACATTCACAATATGCGTCCCAGCAACAGCTACAGCCGTCTCCATCAGTTACATTCACAATATGCGTCCCAGCAACAGCTACAGCCGTCTCCATCAGTTACATTCACAATATGCGTCCCAGCAACAGCCACAGCCGTCTCCGACAGTTACATTCACAATATGCGTCCCAGCAACAGCTACAGCCGTCTCCAACAGTTACATTCACAATATGCGTCCCAGCAACAGCTACAGCCGTCTCTATCAGTTACATTCACAATATGCGTCCCAGCAACAGCTACAGCCGTCTCCATCAGTTACATTCACAATATGCGTCCCAGCAACAGCTACAGCCGTCTCCATCAGTTACATTCACAATATGCGTCCCAGCAACAGCCACAGCCGTCTCCGACAGTTACATTCACAATATGCGTCCCAGCAACAGCTACAGCCGTCTCCAACAGTTACATTCACAATATGCGTCCCAGCAACAGCTACAGCCGTCTCCATCAGTTACATTCACAATATGCGTCCCAGCAACAGCTACAGCCGTCTCCATCAGTTACATTCACAATATGCGTCCCAGCAACAGCTACAGCCGTCTCCAACAGTTACATTCACATTATGCGTCCCAGCAACAGCTACAGCCGTCTCCAACAGTTACATTCACAATATGCGTCCCAGCAACAGCTACAGCCGTCTCCAACAGTTACATTCACAATATGCGTCCCAGCAAAAGCTACAACCGTCTCCAACAGTTACATTCACATTATGCGTCCCAGCAACAGCTACAGCCGTCTCCAACAGTTACATTCACAATATGCGTCCCAGCAACAGCTACAGCCGTCTCCAACAGTTACATTCACAATATGCGTCCCAGCAACAGCTACAGCCGTCTCCAACAGTTACATTCACAATATGCGTCCCAGCAACAGCTACAGCCGTCTCCAACAGTTACATTCACAATATGCGTGCCAGCAACAGCTACAGCCGTCTCCAACAGTTACATTCACAATATGCGTCCCAGCAACAGCTACAGCCGTCTCCAACAGTTACATTCACAATATGCGTCCCAGCAACAGCTACAGCCGTCTCCAACAGTTACATTCACAATATGCGTCCCAGCAAAAGCTACAGCCGTCTCCAACAGTTACATTCACAATATGCGTCCCAGCAACAGCTACAGCCGTCTCCAACAGTTACATTCACAATATGCGTCCCAGCAACAGCTACAGCCGCCTCCAACAGTTACATTCACAATATGCGTCCCAGCAACAGCTACAGCCGTCTCCATCAGTTACATTCACAATATGCGTCCCAGCAACATCTACAGCCGTTTCCAACAGTTACATTCACAATATGCGTCCCAGCAACAGCTACAGCCGTCTCCAACAGTTACATTCACAATATGCGTCCCAGCAACAGCTACAGCCGTCTCCAACAGTTACATTCACAATATGCGTCCCAGCAACATCTACAACCGTCTCCAACAGTTACATTCACAATATGCGTCCCAGCAACAGCTACAGCCGTCTCCAACAGTTACATTCACTCTAGCGGATCCAGCAACAGGTAGAGCCGTCTTCAACAGTTACATTCACTCTAGCGGATCCAGCAACAGCTACAACCGTCTCCAACAGTTACATTCACTATATGGGTCCCAGAAACAGGCAGAGCTGTCTCCAACAGTTACACTCACTCTATGGGTCCCAGCAACAGTTACAGCGGACCTGCACTTTGAGCACGACTGCACAGGGCTGCCAAGATTAGACAAATCTGCAGCCTTGGGATCAACAACAACCAATCGTTTACAATTGAATGTAAATATCAGGTTTTTAAGGAGCCGCAGTATGGCTGTGGCTAGCATGCTTGCCTCACAACCTTCTCGCCATGTGTTCAGATCTCCATGGAGGCAGATGTTTACAAAAAGACCAGGCTTCATGATCAACACAGCCTTAAATGGGTACCAGAAGATGTAGAAAGTAGAGGCAGCTGGTATGATGTTGACTATCATCCACCAGTGCTGGTTGGTCTTTACAAGTTCGGGGCTGGCACCATATACCTAATAGAAACCATGTGGAAGTGCTCTTTATTTTTACTTTGCCACAATGACACGTCTATTATTTAATTATAATAAATATATAATGTGTGTATTGGTTTTATTCACAGGGAAAAATAGTATTATCGTTATTTTCCCTACCTGAAAGAGTGGATTTCATTTTGTTTTTATTTCTCCTATTTACCAGGGATGTCTTGGTTTTATGTTTATTTCTTCTACTTGGCAGAGAGAAACTGATTATATGTTTATTTCTCCTACTTGCCAAAGAGGACCTGATAATATGTTTATTTTTCCTGTTTGCCAGAGAGGACTTGATTTTGTGTTTATTTCTCCTATTTGCCAGGGAGGACCTGCAAACACTTCTTGTTCGTGTGAATGCTGCTGTCAGTGAGCGGATCCACAGCAAAGAGGGAAGCTCTGGATCCATTGTCTACAAGCAGACACCAGCCCCTCAACATACACTGACAAAGCAGCTGAAATTTTTGTAAGCATTTCAGTCATCAACAACACATAGATGGCTTTAAACAACCCCACAAGAGCGGCAAAGCTACCAGCTGAACAAGTCTGTAAGACCTTACGGAGGAATTTGAACGCAAAACGAAGTCCAAGTGGAAAGACATCTTGCCAGCAGTAAATACTGCAGGAAGTGTATTGGCTTTAGAAACTAGCTGGATTATTTGATAAAATCTACTCAGATTTGACCATCATCATCATCACATAATGGTATTCTGCTCAAAGACTGATATGATTTTTTTTTTTTTTTAATGTAGTGAAAACAAGTAGAGGTCTGACATAACGTTTTTGATATATTTACAAATGTTTAAAAATATTACTGATATGTTTAAAACGATTATTACGTTAAAATAAATGACTGATTTATTTTTAAACATGTATTAGGTTAAAATAAAGGACTGCTAAGTTTTTAAACATGTAGTAAGTACAAGTGAAGGACCGATGTGTTTGTTACACATGTAGTAGGTAAAAGTGAAAGACTGATATGACGTTTGTAAAACATCAATCAATCAATCAATCATGTGCCATGCCGGAAAGCGTGGACGGTCGTGACTCGCCATTTCACTCGATCACCAGAGTCGTGAATCAGCTCAGTGTTCCTGTCTCGTCCATACCATGTGGCCAAGCCATCCAGGTATTTTCCTCTCGGTCTTCCTCTTGGTCTGTTCCCTTCGATCTTGCCAGTTGTCAGTAAGTTCTCCAATCCATTTGTTCTCATAACATGTCCAAAAAATTTTGACTGTCTGCGTCTAATTTCTCTAATCAATTTACGATTGTCATTTGTCTCCTGTAGTACTTGGTCATTGGTTTTTCTATCTGTCCATGGTATTCTTTGCATTTTTCCTCAGAAACCACGTTTCTGCAGCCAACAGATGTTTTTCAGCTTGACTGCACATTGTCCACGTTTCACATCCATACAAAAGAACAGGCTCTATGTATCCCCTCAGCACTCTGTTTCTCGTTTCAATTGACATCTTTTTATTGGTCAATATGTTTTTCATCTGGCTAAAGGCTACTTTCGCCATGGCGATTCTTGTTCTAATCTCTTCAAGGCATCTCCCATCAGATGTTATGACTGTTCCAAGATAATTGTACCGATTCACTTGTTGAAGAATATTTCCATATACTTGTATATTACATTGTGGTACTTCGTTCTTCCTAGTGACGACCATAACCTGTGTCTTCCTACAATTTAATTCCAACCCCAGCTGCTCACTGTGGACAACAACCGCATCTACTAATTGTTGCAGGTCCTGCGCATTGTCTGCAATCAATACTGTATCATCTGCATATCTAATGTTATTGATGTTTCGTCCTCCAATGTTGATTCCATTTATATCTTCTACATTTCTGAAAATATTTTCACTGATATTTCTAATCAGTTCACGGTTTTCATTTGTCTCCTGTAGTACTTGGTCATTGGTTTTTCGATCTGTCCATGGTAATCTTTGCATTTTCCTCAGAAACCACATTTTTTTTTTTTTTTTTGCGCTCGCTCGCTTTAAACTCAAGCGTAGTCCATACAAACTACTTCTAGTTGTGATGGACTGAGTTTTGCATGTGGATTGCCTTTCCCTAATAACGGTGTTCCTCGCCATCAGGTGAACCCACTCCAACTTCAGAGGTACTTGTAATTTACGTCCCAAAGTTTAGGACGATAGGTCAGCATGTTAGTCCAACTGTTCGATGCAGGGGTTGAATACGTTACCTCGGCATCAACACACCGGATGTTTAAGAACACGCATTCTTAATTAACCATTCGGCTAGGCTGACCTAAAGATTTCCACAGCCATCAGATGTTTTTTTCAGTCTGTTTGCTCAATGCCCACGCTTCACATCCATTCAAGAGCACAGGTTCAATTAGGGACGTTCATTTGAAACCCGTTCCAAATGGCTTTATTACAAAAGCATGAAATAAACATTAACAGCTGTGGTAGAATTAAACAAAGCATTCATTTTGAATGAACTATGCACCATGGGTTGGTCAGAAGAAGTCACCGTTGGCATTCAGGCAAACATCCCATTGCTTAGGTAGGCAGTGAATGCCGTCCGCAAAAAAGAATTGTGGTTGCTCACTGAACCAAGTGTTTTCCGCGTTCATTACGGCTGCATCCGTGTGAAATCGTTGCCGATTGAGAGCTTTTTTTAGAGGTCTGAACAAATGAAAATCACATTGTGCCAAATTAGGACTATAGGCTGGATGTTGCAGAATTTCTTACTTCTTCCTTGCTAATGCTTCCTGCAAAATTTTTGCGACATGCGGACGAGCATTATCGTGCAACAAAATCACATCGCGAGAAAGCATGCCGGGTCGTTTATTCTTGATGGCTTTTTGCAGCTTGTCTTGTGTTTGCAAGTAGTGGGTAGAGTTGATGTTGACACCAGGTTCTTTAGAGTTGGCTAACAATAGCCCTTCATGGTCAAAAAATGCGCTCAGCATAACCTTACCAGCGGAAACCTGTAACTTATTATTTTTTCGCTTCTGGTGAACCAGCATGCTTCCATTACATGCTCTCTCTTTTGCTGCTCGGCTCAAAGTGGTGACACCATGATTCATTGCCTGGTTCATTGCAAATGGTTCAAACACCATCCCATGCGTTCCTCTTTTTGGTGGTCGGTAAACATCCGTGGTACCCACTGTGAACACACCTTCCGATATTGCAGCTTCTTACAAACGACCTTTTGAATTGTCCCAAATGCCACATCAAATTCTTTCGCTATCGAACATATGATTCGACAACGGTTCATATGTACTGCTACATCAATTTTTGCGATGTTTTTTTTAAATTTCTGTTGCAACAATATGCGCTTGACCAGAATATGCATGGAATATACTTATAATATAGTAACATATAAAGGCAGGAAATCAGACCCCTTCCAAATAACATCTGGCTTGAAACAGGGTGATGCACTATCGCCGCTACTCTTCAATCTGGCTCTAGAGAAAGTTGTAAGGAAGATAAAGGACGAATGTGATATTGGAGGAACATCCAAGCTGCTTGGTTATGCAGATGATATAGATATTATAGGGCAAAGTGAACAAGAGACATTGGAAATATTGACTCACTTAAAGGAAAAAGCCCGACAGATGGGGCTGGTTATCAACCAAGATAAGACAGAATATATGGTAATTTCAAGAGACGGAATGGCTAAAAACTCTGGCCACATACAAGTAGATAATATGACCATTAAAAGAACGGAAACATACAAATACCTGGGTACAATCTTCAACTGCTCCAACATCATAAGGGAAGAAATACAAACTAGAATCAACTCTGGAAATAAGATATACTATGCACTACAACATCTACTAAAATCAAAGGCGCTATCTCGTAACACCAAAATCACAATATACAAAACACTGATCAGACTAGTTGTGCTGTATGGCTCTGAAACCTGGAGTACAACGAAAGGAGACGAAGCCTTGTTACAAACCTTTGAGAACAAAATTTTAAGACGCATCTTTGGACCCATTAGGGATACACAAAGTGGAGAGTGGAAAAGAAGAAGTAACAAAGACATTTATGATCAGTTTAAGTCCCCGCTAATCACTGGTATCATGAAGGCTAATAGACTACAATGGCTGGGGCATATAGAAAGAATGGAAGAAAATAGGGAAACAAAACTCGCTTACACTCAGGAAATAAATGACTGTAGACCCCGAGGTAGACCAAGAAGGCGGTGGAGAGATAATATATGTACAGACCTACAAGCACTTGGAATCAACGACTGGCAAGAGAAGGTCCACCAGAGAGACGAATGGAGACAGATTGTATCTGCAGCAAAGAACCTCAATGGCTCGGAACGCTGAAGAAGAAGAAGAAGAACAATATGCGCTTGACAGGGCCGTCGAAGATCTGTCGTGAACTGATTTCCTTTCCGAAACATTCGTGCCCAGTATGTCACTATTGTCTTCGACACACATTTGTTACCGTTCTTCGGTAAATGTCTACTGGTCGACATCCTTCAAATGAAATAAACTGAATCACCGCTCTTTGAGCTTCTTTGGATGGATTTTGGATCACACCGGCCAGTTTCTCAACGGTCAGAAACAGAACCTATGCATCATGGGACGACAAGCACGTGCTCTTTTATTCATTGGTCAGTACTTATCACATGACTATGACATCATCATGTTCAACGTAAGCAATTACGCGCAGTGCGGCACGAACGGATTTCAAATGAACGCCCCTTATATGTAGCACCTCAAAACTCTTTTTCTCGTTGTAAATGACATCTGTTTATTGGTCAGTATGTTTTTCCCAATGCAGGAGGCTGCCTTCGCGATGGCAATTCTTGTTCTAATCTCTCCAAGGCATCTCCAATCAGAAGTTATGACTGTTCTGAGATAATTGTACCAATTCACTTGTTTGAGAATATTCCAATTTACTTGTATATTACATTGTGGTATTTCTTTCTTCTTAGTGATGACCATAATCTGCGTCTTCTTACAATTTAATTCTAACTCTAGTTGTTCATTGTGTGCAAGAAACGCATTTACTAAATGTTGCAGATCCTGCGCATTGGCTGCAATCAATACTTTATCATCTGCATATCTAATGGTCCACTTCAATGGGGAATTCAAACCCACACTGCTACCAGGCCGCCAGACAAACATGCCAGTTACTGCACTCCCCTAGCTCCATGTTTATTTAAACATGTCCCTCCATCTTCAGTCTAGCTGTGTGACTGCTCATAAACACATTTCTGGGAAATTAATGTGGTGGTTTCCTCTTGTGTTCCACATCCAGATAAGAGGTTTACAAGCTATAAACATTCTCTGATGGGTAGCTTTTGAACTGTTGCCAGGGTCCACTCTTGACAGGTTTCACCTATAGAACCTCCTTTATTCGGCCTTATCCTAGCAGGCTAAGCATTCAATGTGTTAGTCCAGAGTCAAGGGGAGTGCAGCATTGTGAGGTTTTACGTGTTACTTTGACATCATCATCATGTGTCATGCGGAGAAACGTGGGCGGTCATGGAAGATAGAAACATGTACGTTACACAAAACAGGGTGACACATGGTAAACTTTCATTGAGTCAAGACTCCGGTTTGGTTGGATAGTAAACATGTCTCAGATCATGTAATCAATCATCATCATGTGGCAGTAAACAATGTGAAAGCTCATGAAATCAATCATCATCATGTGGCAGTAAACATTGTGACAGTTCATGAAGTCGTTTATCATCATATCGCAGTAAACTGTGTGATATGTCATAAAATTAATAATTATCATGTGGCAGTAAACAGTGTCATAGGTCATGAAATCAATCATCATCATACGGCAGTAAACACTGTGATAGATCATGAAATAAATAATCATCATGTGGCAGTAAACAGTGTCACAGGTCAGTAAATCAATCATAATATGGCAGTAAATAGTGTCACAGGTCAGTAAATAAATCTTCATGTGGCAGTAAACAGTGTCACAGGTCAGTAAATCAATCATAATCATGTGGAAGATCCTTGTAGAATGTCACTCTTATCACAGCTCACTGAGATCAGCAAAGCCGAATTGATAAGGGCGCGAGCTCTTACACTTCCGATTTGCTGATGCTGAGATTGCAGAATCAACCCCTACACCAGTGAATTGGAATAAAATGTTGACTTCTCATTCTTGACATAGGGATGTAAATTACAAGTACGTCTGAAGTCGCAGTGGGTTCGCCTGATGGCGAGGAACATTGATAGAAAGGAAAAGCTAATCCACATGTTTCAAACCAGTCTAGTGCACGAGACGTAGTAGCACATGTATGGACTACACTTGAGTTTAAAGTTAGCGAAAACGCACACACACACACACACACACACACACACACACACACACACACACACACACACACACACACACACGCGCACACACAATAGGGGCTAGGATTCTGTTGGATCATTTTTCGCATAGGATTCAATTTGATATTGATGTGCCTAGGGTTAAATTTGTAGTATTAAGGTCGAGATTCTTTGGCTATGATCCAGTTTGCTATTGTTATGTCCAATATTCAATTTAATATTTTGTAGCGTGGATGCAGGTTTATATTTTGTGGCTAGGATTCAAGTTGATATTTTGCACATAGGATTCATGTTGATATGTTGTCCATAAAACTTAGTTTTATATTTGTGAGCCTGGAAACCAGAGTAGTAGTATTTTAGGCACATATTTTCCTCTTTCCCTATGCTCTTCAAATTTATTGGTAGAGTGATGTCATATTTCCTTCTTCAAAGCATAGCACCCCTAAGATACGGTTCGAATTCTGCCTAACATACTACTATTCAGTTTGAAATTTTATTGCTCTAGTTTCCTAATAACTCTAGGACCTCAAAAAAGGGACGTTTTGTATCATTTATGTATTTATAAGTGCCTTTATGTTTCTTTTGTGCAGTCGAGGACTTTCTAACCAACACGCAGATTATGTCATTTGCTATTGTGTTCTTATAAAGCTTATCAGTTCCACTAGCAGTGTTTAATGATTTACTCACTGTATGTGTATAGTTTAAACACAATCCAATCTGTTTAACATCTCGTCGATGCCCTATCTGGAAGACCGGGTCACTGTGATGCCATGTATTGGAGGCTGAGCCACATTGCTGGAGTGAATTGCTGTACGATATTTGCCTCTAAATGGAACATATCTGGTTTGATTCACAGAGTTGAGGGTATTGTATTGTTAGATCAAAACACGTGGCAGGTTTACATCCTGGATTGTGATGCGGACTTCTAGGCTACTCGGATACGGCGAAAAGCTAGGGCTAAATTTGGGCACTTAACAAAATCAGCTAGTTGTATATCCTTAATTTAAAAAAATAAAACCAGAACATTAAAGATACCAGCATTGTAAATGCCCCAACTGAGAATCTTGCACCGTTTGAAGTTGACACGGTCTTGCATGTAGTTCTTGTTGTAAGGGCATATCGTGGTCTTTTGACAAGCGCCAACGTCATCCAAGATGTCTCTTTGGCTCTGAGCGACGGCAATAAAGGCTGTCCTCCTGGGGCCTGCAATTACCAGACAACAACGGTCGTGGTAGCAAGTAGAAGGAATTGAGGTTATTCACTGATTCAGTGCAAAACAACGAAGCAGGTTTGCATCAATTATGGTGCACAATCAAATGGACAAGTATAATAATGCAAATTTCCATTCACTGAGTACAAAAATTGTGAAAGTGCCACGAAACGAACCAAATATCACAATGACCTTGGTACGGCGATATAACGCCCTTCGGTCCAAATAGTAAGTCACAAATGATGATATATTATACATCGGCACTGAATCAGAAAGGGACAGGTGTTAGTCTGCTATAAACCAAATAATATAAAATATATCATGAACTTTAAATCCGTTAAACATATAAAAATATACTATCACGGCCTTTACAATTAGCACAATTACACTTATATCTGTAGCGTAGCGTATACTACTAGGATGGAAAACAGATCCAAGTAGATACAAAATAGACTTCTACGAATAGAGAATCTACTCACTGTTGAAGAATCGATCAAAAGGCTCGCAATTCTTGAAGGGTGATTCTTCAAAGTCCCAGAATGGATCACTACTACTAAACAGTGCGAGGCGGAAAGTTATGACGACTAACTGTACTAACAAACGAAGACAGTATGTCAAGTGATTCCTGCTAACGTGCCTGGATGAATAATGAACCCCCACCGTCTAATGTATTCTCACACAACAGGAGATAAGACAGATTTATAAATATAGATATAGTCCTTTCACTCGTCACACAATCTGATGATGCTATAATCTAATTCTATGACAGACGCAGTTTGTTACAATTACAAATATAACATAGCTTGTTTAATTTCTTTAAAAAAAGCACTATGTGAGCCCCACGGGGAACTCACTGACACGTAAGAGATACGCAGATCCCTGGTTAGACTAAATTTCTACAAGATTATATATTCAGCTAGAGGATGTAATTACAGACAGTGTATCATAGCCAATAGCGGACATAAATTGGTGATTGCTGTGCAGTGGCAAACGGGTGGTTAGCCACTTATCTGTTTATCCTTGGCCTCCTGGATGGTAAGCTGAAAGGTGCTGACTGGTTAGTGGTATGGACTCCACTCTCTGCTGTATCAACGTGAGTGGTGTGTAGCTCAATCACCGGTCGTGACTACAGCTACTGTTGATCAGGGTGTAGGCTCTGCGAATGACAGTGAGAAGGGGTGAATAATCCTTCAAGACAGAGTTGTACATTCTTTTGGCCATGTCATAGTCCTGCATGGACTCATGTCTCATATAATTTTAAATAGCATGTACTATCTTAGTTTACATATTTTGATTCCTTATCTGAAATCTACACCAGCACATTGGTCTAATGAAAATAGCACACACATGATATTCTATTCTCTCTGCTGATATTTAGATCAAACATGTACAATCACTTAAATGCTCTACGTGAAAGACCACATTTCTAATATATATATATATATATATTGGATGACTTCAATGGAATGAAACTCAGACGCCATATCTACAACGTCACCATATACACTAACAAACCATTAAATCGATGAAACAACACACGTCGTTTTCCAAGTATGGAAACATATAAACTACACTCCACACGATGAATTAACATCACATATTATTTGATGAATTAAATAGAATGAAATGAAATCACACACAACAGCTATAACGTCACGATGTACACGAGTGAACCATTACATCCATGAAACACCACAAGTTCACTTAAAGAGATATGAGTTGTACTACTAGCAATAGTATTCCTTATATATATATATATATATATATATATATATATATATATATATATATATATATATATATATATATATATATATATCTTATATATAAAAGGCGATCTCCGTCTGTCTGTCTGTCTGTATGTATGTATTTATGTCCTTTATGCGTTCGCGAACGGCCCATCCGATTGAGATGAAATTTTCTACACGCCTTCCTTTCATTCCAGCGCTGCCAACTGTCGTATTTTTTTTTTCTTCTTCCTCCTCCTCCCTCCTCCCATTCCCAAAATACGTACGTAAATATAAGATGATGATGATGAAAGAATCCCCGAACCAAAACGCTAGGAAAAGGGAAGAAAATGACGTGACTACACAGAATCGTCACACGGCAATCATCATCATCATCAAGTGCCGTGCCGGCTGGCGTAGGCGTTCAACTCTGCTGCTGATATATATGCCTCCATGCCACGGCAATATCAATAACAATTCATCTTTTTATGTGTAAGGAAGTTATCTACAGTCGTGTAGAAGGGAAGAACAATCAATGGAAGGACCGAAATCACAGAACCTAGATGAGTATGAATTCGGAATGGCGAACTCCCTCCTCCTCTCTTCTCCTCCTGCTTCTCCCTCTTCCTTCTCCCCTCCTCCTCCATCCTCCTCCCTCCTACTCCCTCCACCTCCTCCCTCTACCTCCTCCCTCCTCCCTTTTCCTCCCTCTACCTCCTCCCTCGTCCTCCCTCCTCCACATCCCTCTTCCTCCTCCTCCCTCCTCATCATTCCTCCTCCCCCTCCTCCTTCTCCCTCCTCCTTCTACTCTTCCTCCCTCCTCCTTCTCCCTCCACCTCCTCTCTCCTCCTCCTCCCTCTCCCGCCTCCTCCTCCCCCACCTGCGTTCTCCTCCTCCCTCCTCCTCCCCCTCCCTCCTCCCCCTCCTACCTCTTCCTCCTCCTCCGCCTCCTCCTTCACCCTCCTCCTCCTCCTTCACCCTCCTCCCTCCTCATCCCTCTTCCTCCTCCTCCTCCCTCCTCCTTCTCCCCTTTCCCCCCTCCTTCTCTTAATCCCTCCTCCTCCCTCCTATTCCTCCCTACTCCTCCTCCCTCCTCCTCCTCTCTCCGCCTATCTCTTCCTCCCTCCTCCACTCTCTTCCTCCTTCCTCTTCCTCCTCCTCCTCCTACCTCCTCGCAATCCTTTTCCTTCCTCCTTCGCCCTCCTCCTCCCTTCTCCTCCTCCCCCTCCCTCCTCCCCCTCATCCCTCCTCATCCCTCCCCCTCCCCCTCCTCCTTCCTCCTCGTCACTCTCCTCCTCATCCCTCCTCCTCCATTCTCCTCCTCCCTCCTCCTCCCTCTACCTCCTCCCTCCTCCTCCCTTCACACCTCCCTCCTCCTCCCTTCACATTCCTCCTCCTCCCTCTTCCTCCTCCTCCCTCCTCCTCCTCCCTCCTCCTCCTCTCTCCTCCTCCCTCCTCCTCCTCCCTCTACCTCCTCCCTCCTCCTCCCTTCTTATTCCTCCTCCTCCCTCTTCCTCCTCCTCCCCCTCATCGCCTTCCCTCCTTCTCCTCCCTCCTCCTTCTCCCTCTTCCTCCTCCCTCTTCCTCCCTCTTCCTTCTCCCTCCGCCTCTTCCCACTCTCTCCTCCTCCTCCCTTTCCCTCCTCCTCCCTCTCCTCCTCCTCCTCTCTCCTCCTGCATTCTCCTTCTCCCTCCTCCTCCCACCTCCTCCTCCTCCCTCCTTCCTCATCCTTCTCCCTCTTCCTCATCCCTCTTCCTGCTCCCTCCGCCTCCTCCCTCCTGATGCTCTCTCCTCCTCCTCCCTCCTCCCCCTCATCCCTCCCCCTCCCCCTCCTCCTTCCTCCTCGTCACTCTCCTCCTCATCCCTCCTCCTCCATTCTCCTCCTCCCTCCTCCTCCCTCTACCTCCTCCCTCCTCCTCCCTTCACATTCCTCCTCCTCCCTCTTCCTCCTCCTCCCTCCTCCTCCTCCCTCCTCCTCCTCTCTCCTCCTCCCTCCTCCTCCTCCCTCTACCTCCTCCCTCATCCTCCCTTCTTATTCCTCCTCCTCCCTCTTCCTCCTCCTCCCCCTCATCGCCTTCCCTCCTTCTCCTCCCTCCTCCTTCTCCCTCTTCCTCCTCCCTCTTCCTCCCTCTTCCTTCTCCCTCCGCCTCTTCCCACTCTCTCTTCCTCCTCCCTTTCCCTCCTCCTCCCTCTCCTCCTCCTCCTCTCTCCTCCTGCATTCTCCTTCTCCCTCCTCCTCCCACCTCCTCCTCCTCCCTCCTTCCTCATCCTTCTCCCTCTTCCTCATCCCTCTTCCTGCTCCCTCCGCCTCCTCCCTCCTGATGCTCTCTCCTCCTCCTCCCTCCTCCTCCCTCTCCCTCCTCCTCCCTCTCCTCCGCCTCCTCCCTCCTCCTCCTGCGTTCTCCTCCTCCCTCCTTCTCCCTCTTCCTCATCCCTCCTCCTCCCCTTCCTCCTCCACCCTACTCCTCCCTCCTCTTCCTAATCCCTCCTCCTCCCTCCTATTCCTCCTGTCTCCTGTCTCCTCCTCCCTCCTCCTCCCTCCTCCACCTCCCTCTTCCGCCTCCCTCCTCCATTTACCCAAGACAGACAGACAGACAGATAGTCGGGAACGGGATCTTATATGACTACTTATATGATTTAAATGAGATGCTCTCCACCATGGGCTGGGCCGGGTCAGACAGACAGACAGACAGATAGATAGACAGACAGACAGACAGACAGACAGACAGTCGTGAACGGGAACTTATATGACTACTTATATGAATTAAATGAGATGCTCCCCATCAGGGTCTGGGCGAAGCCGGGCCGGGTAAGACAGACAGACAGACAGATAGACAGACAGACAGACAGATTGTCGGTAACGGGAACGAGAACTTATATGACTACTTATATGAATTAAATGAGATGCTCCCCACCAGGGTCTGGGCGAAGCCGGGCCGGGTCAGCTAGTGTGTGTGTAGATATATATATATATATATATATATATATATATATATATATATATATATATATATATATATATATATATATATATATATATATATATTGAAATATAATTAATTATCCAGAAGATTTCTTAGCTAGGTTTAAGATTACTTTCACTATACACAAGAACAATATTAGGGTTGGAGAATTCCCCCAAGGTTTAAACTTTGTTAAGTGGGCCATACCGGACCACATGGTAGTAATCTGACTATGGGCAAAATAAAGATTAATAAATAATATTTAATTGTAACTTATTTACTCTCTGAACTAATTCCTTCGATTAATATGTATATTATCTAGAGAAATAAGCTAGTTCCCAAGTTAAGCACATAATTAATATATCTTAACTGTAATCGTCTACCGAATAACTCGGGTTTCGTTTCCGCAGGCGGATACTTAATTTCGAGATTCAAGTACTGTAATTTATCCATGTTTTAATTTCATATGTGGCGAGCTTTGCTTTATCCATTGTCGGCAAGCCACATGACACAAACATTGTACTAATTTTATAATTAGTTAACTAACACAAGTTTTAATTAACAGTATCTATTGTCGATTAGATTTCGCCGGCATATCGACACACACAGAAAGATTTTAACAAAATTATTCTGAACTCACCCTGCAACTTGGTTTTGACTGGGCCTATCGGGTGCGGAGACTTTCATTGGCTTGTACTATGTTTTAGTGAGTGTTTCGGCTTAACAAGAGCCAGAAAAAAATTGTCTAAGACGCAGGCAGGTGTTATATTATAGCCAGTTGACTGATAGTTAGCTCCTGCCACCTTCGAGCCGAATGTCAAAATGGCAGATGTTAGGGTTCTAACAGAAGTTAACTTCTCTTGCAGGAGAGTTCTCCACTTTCTGTGACCACATTAAATTCACAGCCAAACTGAATATAAAATTCAGCCTGACTTGATTTCTTGGCGGGTACACAAACTCTACACTACATCTACTTCTAACAATGAGAAGAAATCGTATTTTTTCTCTCTCTATAGTTTTATGTATATATATGCACTGAACACTGACGATCTTAGCTAATATATGGATATATAGATAACAATACAAAATACTACATAAATATATAAGTGAGGTTTGCTGAGTGATATTCCAATCTAATAAAAACGATGTGAGAGTTGGGCCACCACGTCACAATATCATTTAACAATCTTTACTCAAGATGAAACAACTGATTCACAGGACATAAATTAACTTTAATTTTAGACGATTAGTGCCTGTTTTACAGCAATGAGGGCAGACTAAAAAATCATATTAACAATCTGAGTTCACAATCCAGCAGATACAATATGAGTATAAATATAGCCTAACCCGAAGTAATGCAAATTAATAGATCGCCTGGTCCACTAAGTATACAGATAAATAGCACAACTCTGAAACAAGATAAAGAATTAAATATCTTGGAAGTATGATCACAGAAGATGGCAGATTGGACAGATAAATCGAAATCAGATATCAAAAACTAGTGCACTTACATATCAACTATCACCCTTACTGACACATCCAAATATACTCATTTCCGCAAAACAACAGTTAATTAAAAAAAAAGACGTATTCACACCAAACCTGTGCTACCATTCTCAAACTTGGACTTTATCCAAAATCCCACTTTCGCAATATCAACACCTGCGAGATGAGATGCCTGAGAATAGCTGCCAACTTAACAATCCAAGACCGTGTAGGACAGGGGTCACCAAACTTTTTTCACGGCGGGCCGGATTAGCTGAGAAAATGACGAGCGCGGGCCGGATAGTCATTCTGTACAATACTTGCCCGTTCTCCGTGGCAAAGGTCTTACGGACGCGGTTTGTAATCCCGTAAACCCGCGTTCGAAACACAGCTGCACGCGATTTGACAGTAGACAACGTTGAGCTTGTTTTTACGCTATGTTATGGGTGCCGGTCAATCAGAAAGCAATGTTAAAATACTGAACGTAAACTTGCCAAGACATCAACAACAGCAAACAATGCAGGTGTTGACTGCAAACTTCCTATAAAGGATATGCAACTAACTTTAACAATAATTGCAAGCTAGAACGAAAGCTATGAAAAAAAGACGAAAAACTAAGTTAATCATGGGAGTGCAATGCACAAAAAACAAAGACAACCAACATATTTATTTACTAAACAAAGTTATCAAAGAAGACGACGTTAGCAAAAAGATAGTTACATTAGACCTAATGTGCACATATCCGAATCACACAAACTAAGCAGCAAAAGAGGCTAGTGAGATTTGTGAAACTAACGTATGGCTTTCAAAATACCATCAATGTCTGGTTTGGAATTGCTGCATCCAATCAAGACCTCACATCCAATTTAACCTCACAGAGATAATAGCACAATGCCGACTGCTCATGGGCCGTAGAAGAAGAGAGGAATAAGAAGACAAAGAAAATCTTATTCTATCTCTACGGCTAACGAGAAAAGAAAAGATTTAGAAATATCAGAAGAAATTAAGTTCCGTTTACAGGGAATCAGAATAATGTGATTGAAAAGATACAACAACGTCATATTAATAATGCAAATGCACTAAGAAATAAAATTCATGATTAGATGCAATGACAAAATAGGCATCCCCATGAATATCATACACATGATCATTCTTCACAGTACCAGTGATCTTCCATCACAGCACTGTAACTGTAGTCTGATACACAACACCAGCAAATATTAGACAACAAGATGGAACAAAGGTCATTCATTCAGTTGCATGTCCTTTGCAGAACCTCGCTCCCATAACAACCTTCCGGAAAACCTCTCGAATATAATCAAGATGTCCCGCTTCAGATACACCCATCTGGAGATCATCCGCCACATCATGCACCCATCTTCTCTTTGGCCTTCCTCTTCCTCTCTTCCCAGGCATATACCCCTCCATTATTGTTCTCGGACACAGGCATAGCTATTCTATTCCTATATTCCTATTTAAATTATGAAGATTCATTCAAAGTTCACCCCACAGCAGATAATCGTCAATCCACAATCAAGATCCTCTTGGATCTTTTGGATCTTCACAGGGCCTGTCTGTCCTATCAACTGCGGTCTGGAAAAACAGTGGCCACGCTCGGCCATGCCTGGGGCACGTTAGCCCATCTGCTTGGTAGTGGCTCAGAGGGGTGAGTTCAAACCCTTTGCTGAAAATTAGACATCACATCTCTTCGGCCTCAGTTGTTCTCAAGGCCAAAGAGGCGGGAACATGGCGTGACTGGGCTCTTATAGGCACGCCAACATAACATCCCAGCATCCTATGCATGTTTGAACCAGGGTATCATGGGATATGCTACTCTATACTCTTGTAGAGCCGCGGCAGGTGGCTTCATTTGGTAATAGAATATATCTCATAATAAGGTTTGCAAAAAATATAAATAGGGCCGCGTGAATAAACATCCTAGAGCGTCCAGGTCTCCGCATGTGTGAAGATCTCCTATTATTCTAAACATAATATTAAATTTAAATTGTATCACAACGTCTCGTGTTTCATACGTTATATCAAGCAGGTTCGAGTACAGTCGGCGGGCCGGATGAAATGACGTCGCGGGCCGGATCCGGCCCGCGGGCCGTAGTTTGGTGACCCCTGGTGTAGGAAATGCTGTTATGAGACAGACAGTGGGATTAACACCTTGTGCCACATTTATTTAAAGGCAGAAGATCAAGTGGTTTGGCCATGTCGTTAGAATGCGACACCACTGCAGTGCAGTATTTACGTATAAGCTACACAAGCTATAGTTTGAGACCCCCAAGACAGTGGGGGGGGGGCAAAAATATTGTCCGAGT
This sequence comes from Cepaea hortensis, assembly GCA_963921405.1. Lineage (NCBI taxonomy): Eukaryota > Metazoa > Mollusca > Gastropoda > Stylommatophora > Helicidae > Cepaea > Cepaea hortensis. The sequence goes on from OY992892.1 coordinate 84,579,072, forward strand.
GAGCAATTTGTCACTGACATACAATATCTGGACTTATAAAGGGCCCCATATTTCAAATAGCTTAGGGCCTTATCAAGTCTAAATCCGGCCCTAAACACCAGCAGCTACCATCACTGGCCTTCCATCAAAGATCATCTGCGACGAGACCCCGAGGGCGTCCAAGAAGAAAATGGATTGACGACATCAGAAACATTGTACAACCACACGGAATGACACTATCCAGTGCCGCCCACCGGGCGCTGAAACGCAAATTATTCCTCTCCACGACGCTTGACGCGGAAGTGGAAGATGATGATGATGATGACACTTAAATCCCAAACGGCCACTGAAATTAAGTTCTTTATTTCTCAAAATCAAGAACATTTAGAGATATGATTTTAAAGGAAAATGGTGAGAACATCGTGGATAGATAGAAAGAGCAATGAAAATGTCTTGAAAGAAGCTAACGCACAAAGAGAACTGGTTACTCGCTTCAGAATGAGAGAATCCACATTCTGTGGGCATGTCATGAGAAGGGGAAAGCTGGAGTATGTTGTCACAACGAAAAAGATAGAGGAGAGGAGAGGTAGGGGAGACCAAGAGAGAAGATGCTGAACAGTCGCTTCATGGCATGGAAGGACACCAGTAGCAGACATTACTGGCAGCACAAGAGGCGGAAGGCTGTGGACATACATGATTACCAACATCACACGGCATAGACCACTATAAGAAGATATTGAACATATTAGCATTATGGCATTGAATAACATTAGTATCAGAAGTTATTGGAAGCACAAGAGACCGAAGGCTGTGGACAGACATGGTCATCAACACAACAAGGCATGGACCACTATAAGAAGATTGGCAGCACAAGAGACAGAAGGCTGTGGACAGACATGATCACCAACACCATGGACCACTATAAGAAGATGAAATGTATCGTCTGTTTTCTAGTCCTATGAGGGCCAATCATTACATTGTAGATAATTCAAACAGTACAAATATATGGAAGGCTATTAACTTGCTAACATATAACAAACGCCCTTCAGAATCAGCAATACCAAATTCTATAACATGCGATGAATTAAGTTGGTTCTTTCAATCAGAAATAGAGAATCTAAAGTCTTCAATACCAGACTCATCATGTAATTTAAGTTCTCTGGCATCATACCAGAAATATTCCCGCTGAGATTCACCTAATGTCTGCTGCAGAAGTATATAAATATATCTTAGATCTCAAAGCAACAAATTCATACGGCCTAGATGGTATCGGTAATAGAATTCTTCGTTGTGCTGCACCAGTCAATAGTGAGTCATTAACGGTCATATACAACCGGTATCTGGCCAAAAACTACTTTCCATCTGCATTTAAAATTGCTAAAGTGTATCCTCTACTTAAAAATGGTTCATCTGATAATAGAATTTTGGGTAATTACAGACCTATCTCATTACTATCATTGCTATCAAAGCCACTCGAAAAACACACCCATAAAATAACGTTACACCATTTAATTAACAACGATCTTAATTGACAGTCAATCTGGGTTTCGACCTAAATATTCTTGCCATAGTGCCCTAACAAAAATGACTGATAACTGGCACTTTAATATCAATAATGGGAGCATTTGTGGAGAGGTTTTTGTAGACTTTAAAAAAAGCTTTTGATATGGCAGATTGTGATATTTTAATTAGGAAATTAAAACAACTGAAGACAAGAGCCAATATGGTTAACATAATTACGTCATTTCTATCCGACAGACAAGTCGTGTCTTTCAACAACTGTCTATCAAGACCCACACAGCTTAATATTGGTGTGCCTCAGGGTTCAGTACTAGGTCCGCTGCTTTTTGCAGTTTATATTAACGATCTTCCTTTATATCTTACAACAACTTGTGATCTATTTGCAGACGACTGTACTATATATATTAGTCAAGAGAACTGCAGTGAATTAGAAAAATCCTTACAAAAGGAACTTGATAATCTCACTAGATGGAGCAATGAAAACCGCATGCAAATTAACATCGACAAAACCAAATCCATGCTAACAACGACCAGACAAAATCTACAGACACTAGCCATAACTGGGACACCGCCCGAACTCCGCATGGACACATTACCTATAGTTAATGTAAATGAACAGAAAACACTAGGTCTAGTAATTTACAGAATTTAAACTGGATCTCTCATGTCCACGTTCTTACCAAGAAAATAGCACAAAATGTTTACAGAAAGGTTACAAAAAGTCCAGCACTTCCTGGACGAAAGCACACGAAAAATACATACATATATACATCATATATCCAATCACATCTCGACTATTGTTCCACAGTCTGGGATTGTTGCCCTTCATCTAATATTCAACGACTATGTTCTCTACAAAACCGCGCTACACGTCTAGTTTCTGACATAAAGCACTTTGAAAATAATAATTTATACAGTCACCTCAGGCTTCTACCGCTTCGAAAATGCTTCCTTTTTAACAAAGCCAAATTAGTTAATAAAATTATATCTCAAAACGCCCCAGAGTATCTTCTACCATTGATTCAATCTAATGCGATGAACAGCTAGTGCTTGCATTTATTACATGTTCCAAGGCCTAGATTGGACTTATACAAAACATATTTTGCCTATTCTGGTGCTCACTTATGGAAATACCTTCCTCCAGATCTGAAAACGCAAATGAGTCCCTACCAATTTAATCAAAAACTCTTTCAACACTTATTCCATACCGACTATATGCCACTATAATTCAAGTACTGGTATAATTGTTAACTATTTGTGTGTGTGTGTATGTGTGTGTGTGTGGGAGAGAGAGAGAGGATGTGAGAGAGAGGGTGAGAGAGAGAGAGAGTGAATGTGTGTGTGCACGCGTGCATTCGTGTGTTTGGAAGAGATTGAGTGAGCGAGAAAAGGTGAGGGAATGTTTTTGTCCGTGCATGCATGCGTGTGTGTATGTGCGAGAGCGATTGAGGGAGTGTAGGCGTGCGTGCGTTCATGCGTATGTGTATGTGTGATAGAGTGAGATTGCGAGAGTGAGTAAGTGTGTATGTGTGAGGGATTGTGTGAGAAAGATAGTGGGTGAGTGAGTGAGTCAGTGAGTGAGTCAGTGAGTCAGTGAGTGAGTGAGTGAGAGAGTGAGGGGTGAATGAGTGGGTGAGAGAGTGGGTGAGAGAGTGAGTGTGTGTCAGCGAATGAATGAGTGATAAAGTGAGAGAGAGTGTGTGTGTGTGTGTGAGTGAGTGAGATAAAGTAAAAGAGAGTGAGTGAGTGCAAAATGGGTGTGAGAGAGAGAGAGAGAGAGCGCGAATGAAACATTGAGTGATAGCGTGAGGACATGTGTCTGTCTGTGTGTGAGTGAGAGATAGAGTGAATAAAAGACGGAGAGAGTGAGTGAATGAGGGAAATATTTTGTGTGAGAGAGAGAGAGAGAGAGAGAAAGAGAGAGAGAGAGAGAGACGGCGGGAGAATGGATGTGTTACCGAGTCATGTTTGTGAGTATGTGAGTGTGTGTGTGTGTGTGAGAGAGAAAGAGAGAGTGAGAGAGAGAGAGAGAGAAACATATTTTCATAGTATCAGTTTGAATGTCACTTGATTGCATCATGTTTAATATGAACATATGTACATTACTGTAGAGTAAGTGAGAGAGTGAGTGAGAGAGAGAGTGAGTGTGTGTGTGTGAGAGAGAGAGAGAGAGAGAGAGAGAGAGAGAGAGAGAGAGAGAGAGAGAGAGAGAGAGAGAGAGAGTAATAAAAAATAGAGTTGAATTGCATGACTTTTTTTTTTTACGTTACACGATGTATATGTACACTTTTATCTCAATTTTTTTTTTAAATTCTTGTGAGAATGCTCACGATAATCGTCAGTGTATGTGTGTATAAAGTGTAGGAGTTTGTTCATACTAGTTTAAGTGATTACGTGAGGCATCATGTATGTGACTAGATTTAAGGAAGTGTGAGTGGGGGATGTAAGTGTGTGGGTGATGTTTGTAGGGGATTTATGTGTGGAGTAAGTGTGTGTAGGGGATGTGTGTGGGGGTTAAGGGATGGGTGGGTAAGGGTATGTGTGTATGGTGGGGGATGTATGTGTGGGTTGGAGATGTGCTTTGGTGGGGGATGCGGGTGTGAGTGGGGGATGTGCCGGTAGATGGGGGATGTATGGGTATGTGGGGAGATGTGTGGGGGATGTGTGGGTGGGTGGAGGGATGTGTGGTGGGTGGGGTATGTGTGTTGGTGAGGGATGAAGTTGGGGGTGTTTGGGTAGATGGTAGGAAGTGTGTGGGTGTTGGTGGGTGGGAAATGTGTATGCAAGTGGGTGGGTGCGGTGTGTGTTGATTGGTGTGGTGTGTGTGTGGGGGTGTGGGGATGTGTGACTGGGGGAATGAGTGTTTGGCTGGGTGGTTGTAGGTGTGTGGATATTGGTCGGTGGGTGGTTGTGTGTGGGCTAGGGGATATGTGTGTTTGTGGAGAGATGTGTGTGTGGGGGGATGTGTGTTAATAGGAAAGGGTTATTTGGTGGGTGTTTGGGTGGGGGTGTGTGTGTGTGGGGTGTGTGGGGGGATGTGTGTGGATGGGTAAGGGATGTGTATGGCTGGGTTAGAGTGTGTGTGGGTGGGGGATGTTTGCGGGTGTATGGAGGGTGTGTGTATGGGTGGGTATATGTTTGGGTGGGTGAGTTGTGTGTGAGTGCGAGGGGGATGTGTGGGTGGGTGAGGGATGTGTCTCGTAACATTGTAATATGCATTGTTTATGATTACAAAATTCATTTGGCAATGTATTTTCCTATGTGAATGTATCATGCACTATTGATGAATGAAAGATGAGTGATTGGAAGGGCCGGATGTAAGACGGGCCTGCGTGCCCAATTTGTAACCCTTTTAATATAAAGTTGAATTGAATTGAATTGAATTGAATTGGTTCTACTACCTCCGCGTTCTACCATCTCCTGGTTCTACATCCTTCACGTTCTACCACCTCCTGGTTCTACCACTCCTCTGTACTCCTCTGAAACCTTAATAGTTTACAAACAACATGCGAGAAGCCTTCACTATTTAACCACTGTCTCTGGAAACTTCTTTTCGTTTGCTCTGTATGCCTTCAACCAATTCACGCCAAGGCGTCATATCTTTCACCATACCCTTCAGCCTCACCCATGTTCTCCCCACAGTGTTCATCTCTGTCCTGAATTATCTTCTCCGTTTGTTGTTAGATCTCCCACTACTCCTTTCACCATGTAGGTTGTAGACAAGAGAGTGCAAAGTGATACAATTCCCAGGTTGTCTCAATTTGTGTCCTAGCCAGCGACAGTACCTTTCTCCCACCTCTTGATACACTTGAGTTAGTTTTCTTCTCTCCATGAGTTCCACATTGGTAACTTTGTCATACTATTTTAGTCCCAGTATTTTACTCAATCACAAATTAATGTAGTTAATTCAGTGCCACCCATCAGGCGCTGGGGCGTTGCCATACATCAACTTTGCACTGGCTCGCTACTGATGCTGAACACCAACACGGAAAACCATCACATGTAGGACGTGGAAGAGAGTCACAACTTAGCGTCCGTGTGCAAACAACAAGTTTATTCATAGAGTGTTATCAGCCAACCATTCACCGCCCTCATTCTCAAATAACAGAAGAGGGTAGAGGGCGCCATAGATTTAGTTGCGAATTTGCTGGTCTTACTAATTAACTAAATAGCTATCGTGTGTCAGCCCAATTGTCTAGAAGAAGCACTTTCTCAAACCACTCCTACAATATAAATGTTAAATGTTAACTTCTTCTTCTTCTTCTTCTTCTTCTTCTTCTTCTTCTTTCGTTCGCTTGAAACATGTCTACAACTGCAATGTACCAACTTACGGCAGTCGCTTGCCACTTTGCTGGAGTAACAACAACAGGCCGGTCGGCAGACGAAACATGAATAACTTTGAACTGCCATCATCTTCATCGAGGCTGTAATATTACAATTCGACGCCCAACATCTGTGCTCAGCTGATAGCAATGTTAACTTGGCTTCTTTGTTGATTTCAAATCGCTGCAACGATTTCTTGCGTTCTTCTCACACAACAACCTTGGCTTAACTGAAGCGTGTCACGTGATCCGGTGAACTCTCAACTTATAGAGTTCACTCTGTTTTTATACTGCAAAATGGTTTTCAATGATTCGCCTTGTCTCCCTTATATCAGGCTCTCGTAGAGATTAACTTTATTCTCCTATTCATTATGTCCTTGCCTGTTTCTATTGGCTATTCCTGTCCTCCCTATACGAGTTGTTACATGGCAGGCGTCAACTATTCTTCCCCAACAACTTGACGGCAAAAGTGGAAGATGATGCTGATTACCAATTAATGAATGTTATTAGCCTATTATGTTCTTCGTGTTTCTCATCCATATGATAGTGCTGATACACACTTAAAATGTTAGTAACAGCGAAAATGTTTATGGAAAATAACTAAACGAAAGAAAATGGGAAGCATACCTGCATGGTCTGCTCAAACAGCCGAACAGGGGAAACATGGTGGACCTGATTTTAGACTAGGAATGGCGTGAGATGGCCTATCATGATCGCCCGCGCTTTCTGATATGGCAAATAATCAATACGTCTTAATACTTTCCTTAAAACTAATCTAATTAATTTTTGAGTTGTCTTGATTGATTGGTTGATTTAGGAACTGAAATCACAGTATTCGGGGCACTTCCATAAGCGCTCCGTCCCCATCCTCAGTAGCCAGCGAAGAGTTCCAACACCAATAGTTCCAGTAGCAATCTGATTATATGTCCGTCTCGCCTTTCCTCTGAGCGTCGACCGTCGGCCAGATCCCCTCGTCACACCTCGCTGCCTCATTCTTGCCAGACTATGGTGACCCATTTGCTTCCCCGAGGTGTACACGTGTTCATACAAGGCCGCAACCACGTCTGCCTTGTCATGCATCAATACTCCACCAAGTTTTGTCGAGCCAGCCAATCTGTCCGCCTCTTCATTCCCAGGCACACCGGCATGCCCCGGAGAAAACATCCAGGTGATGCTTGCTACCCGTGATCTCCGAAGCGAAGCAAACCACTCTGCCCGAAGCCTGCCTGTCTTCACTCTCCTCAGCATGCTTTCTGAGCTGTGGTGAGTCAAGTACCGACATCACAGCACTCATGACATTTTCGTAAGCGTTCCGTCCTTATCTGCAATAGCCAGCAAAGAGTCCCAATACTAATGGTTCTGATTGCAGTTTGAGTATGTATCTGTCTGACCTTTCCTCGGAGAACTAAGTGTCGGCCACTCCCTGTCGCACCATTCTCTATAAGCTACGTTGATTTATTTATTCTCCCAAAATAACAATGATCCCAAAGGGTCTTGGCCACACCTGCCTTGTCGTGCACCAATATCCCACTGAGTCAATATGTCCGTTCCTCATGTCCTGGGGAGAAGATTCACCAAATGCTCTTTATCTGTGATCGGTGGACTGAAACCTGCCAGTCTGCACCAAGCATACTTGTCTTCACTTTTCTTGGCGTGATCTGCAAGTCTTTTATAGGAATGTAAAAACAATCCAGTATATAAACAAAAATAAAATTGCCATAATCTGGTAAAATATTAACAAATATTCTTCTAAATATTCTACTCAAACGCTCAGAACTGTGAAATATGGCTGCAGAATTTTGTACTACAGACTCCTGATGTGGATTTCAAATTTGAAATAAAAATTAATAACTGTAATAACAATTAATATGCCTCCGACAGTTCGCATACATATATGTCTCTAGAGAAACATTGTATGTAAATATACGCCGTTATTTTAAAAAAAGAAGAACCACGTATGTGTGCAACAAATATTACAATAGTCACAGTAAACAATGATGTGGGAAACTTCAGGCAGGATAAAGTCAATTAAACGACAGGCTTATTGGCTACAAGTTGCTCGCCTCACATTGTATAGAGCAGCCGGTACAGGCCGGGTGATGTGGTCAGTATCATATTGTATAGAGCAGCCGGTACTGGCCGGGTGATGTGGTCAGTATCACATCGGTCTCATTTACTTCCCAGAACATATCCTGGTACCCACTCTAGGCTGGCTCCACCTGGAGACCAGTTCAATTTAAGAAATATCCCTCCTTCAAGGTATTTGAACATGTGACCACGGATCTGGCAGGCCAGCAAGTTAATCACTGTGCCACTGCGGCTTATTGATATAAATAGCATAATTTAACATTAATGAGATAAGTGAAGTTAAAACTTAACCAGCAAACATTCTGCGTAATGTTACACGCTAATTCTTAACTGTTCAAAAGTGTGTCATTCAAATACAACTGTGGCCAAGTTAAATCCCTCAAGAATTTAGATAGAACGGGAATGGGAAAAACATGGTTTTGGAAATACGAGGCAATGACCATCCAAAAAAACGAATACCCAGTTGTTGAAGTAATATAAGACCAAAAGCTCTCCTGACTTGGTCACACCCTTAGTCACCAAGAAACAACAACGAGAGCTTTAGATGCTAGCATACTGGGAACTAGAGGTTGAGGAAGACAAATTACAACATTGATAAAACAGGCATGCAGAGATCTATGAATACAGACACACGTAGATTATAGATATGGGTACCAAACAGACAACCGTGGACAGACCAGGATGTAATAATACCAGACCATACTCAAATTCTTGATGAAGTTCATAAGTGTCCAAAAGCCGTCGTCACTATGAGACACGAATTCTAAAACGTTGAAAATCATTTTCAGGACCTGGCCATCAACCCCGTGTTCTTTGTCTGGACAATTTTACGTTCAGTAGTTTGCCATTGTTTTCTGAACGAGCAGTCAAAGTTCTAGTCAAATTGACCGGTGTAGCTTAAGAGGGGGTGCCCTTAACTCCTGGGCCATACTGACCTCTGACTTGTATACTAAATTTCACAAATTACATTTGTTGTCAAGAAAGAAAAAGAATCATACGGGCTGTCAGGGGTGCCAATTTGTTCTATGAACAACTTGCAGATTTCAGCAGTCAGAATTGTCGGCTTGAAGACTCCGTTGACAGTGGCCAGGGTGTAGACGGCGTTACAGCTGGAGGAGTTGTCATCCAGGAATGCGATCGTGAACATTCCAGAGATGGTCAGTTTACTGGACGCACAAGGAGGTTTTGGACAACACACTGCACCTAAAGACATTTAATTTTTTTTTGGTTTGTTTTGGTCCTCGCTCGCTTTGAACTCAAGCATAGTCCATACACACTATTTATAGTAGTGATGGACTGAATTTTGTGTGTGGATTAGCTTTCTCTACAGTGTCCCTCGCCATCAGGCTAATATAGAATTGCAACTATAGCTTCATGGGGAGCGCGTGATTGTAGTTGATAGGCTGATAATGTCATGAGCGCAGTCGGAAGAGGGTTCGATGCATACACTCGTCATCCGCCTACAGAGGAAAAGACTGACCCCCTATTCCTTAGTGCGTGAGTGGCAGAGAGAGTGAATGTGTGTGATCGAGAGCATGCATGCGAGAGAGAGAGAGAGAGAGAGAGAGAGAGAGAGAGAGAGAGAGAGCGTTAGGGATTGTGTATGTCCGTGCATGCATGCATGCATGTGTGAGAGTGAATGAGGCAATGTGTGCGTGTGTGCGTTATTGGGTGTATGTGTGAGAGAGTTAGACTGAGAGTGAGTGTGTGTGTGAGGAATTGTGAGAGAGAGAGAGAGTGTGTGAGAGAGAGAGAGAGAGAGAGAGAGAAATAGAGAGAGTGAGACAGTGAATGTGTGCGCAAGGGCGAGAAAGAGTGAGCGAAGCATTGAGTGATAGCGTGAGTATGTGTGTCTGTATGTGTGTGAGCGAGAGAGAGAGAGAGAGAGAGAGAGAGAGAGAGAGAGAGAGAGAGAGAGAGAAAGTAAGAGAGTGAGAGCGAGTCAATGGCTGATGCAGCCAGTGAGTGAAAGGGGGAAATATTGAATGGGAGTGGGAGAGAGAGAGCGAGAGAGGGAGTGAGACAAAAAGAGTGAGTTAGTTAGTGTATGTGTCGGTGCGCGCGCGTGTCTGCGAGTGTATATGTAAGAAGAGAGAGAGAGAGAGAGAGAGAGAGAGAGAGAGAGAGAGAGAGAGAGAGAGAGTTGAGCGCACTCATGTCATGCAACATGCTATTCCATATACTGTGGGTATCCTCGTCTTTAATATTATCATATTTAATGCCACTTGATTTCATCATATATAATATGAACACATGTACATTTCTGTAGAGTGAGTTAGAGTGTGTGTTAGTGAAAGTGTGAGTCAGTGTGAGTTAGAGACAGTGATTGAGTGTGAGAGTGAGTGTTTGTGTGCCTGTGTGTGTGTGTGTGTGTGTGTGTGTGTGTGTGTGTGTGTGTGTGTGTGAGTAAGAGAGTGAGAGTGATGGATTGATTTTATTTGATATAACTTTATTTTTAAAGGGTTATAAACTGGGCACGTAAGCGCGTCTTATATTCGGCCCTTCCATTCACTGATCTTTCGATCATCAATACTGTATGATACATTCACATAGTACAACAAATTGTCAAATGAATGTTGTAAACATAAACACTCTCATAAAACACAGGGAGAGTGAGTGATCGAGAGATAAGAGTGAATGAGTGAGTGACGGAGAGAGAGAGTGGGTGAATATTAGTGAGAGAGACAGTGAATGAATGTGTGTGTGTTTGCCTGTCTGTGTGTGTGAGAAAGAGTGCGTCATTGAGTGAATGAAAGAGTGTGAGTGATAAAGAGTTAGTGAGAGAGTGAGTGAGTGAGAGATTGAGTGAGTGAGTGTGTGTATGTGTAGCTGTGTGTGTGAGTGAGAGAGAATAAAAGAGAGTGAGTGAATGAGAGAGTGTGTAAGTGAGAGTGACTGAGAGAGTGCCAGTGAGTGAGCGATTGAGTAATAGAGTGAGTGTGTGTGTGTGTGTGTGAAAAAGAAAGAAAATGAGACAGTGTGAGAGTGAGTGAGTTAGTGTGGGAGTGTATGTATGCACGTCCGCACGCGCGCCCGCGCGAGCGTGTGTGTGTGTGTGTGTGTGTGTGTGTGTGTGTGTGTGTGTGTGTGTAAGAAAAACAAAAAGAGATAAGTAGTTGAGCACATGCATGTCAGGTTACATGATATTCCATATTTTTTCTTCATCTTCATCTTTCATATTATCAGTTTACTGCCATTTCATATATGAAAAGCTGTGCACTGCTCATTTCATCATCTTATGTCAACTTTAGGAACCATCTTATTGAATAGTACCACAATTATTTTTTACGTTACACAATGTATATGTATACTCCCTCCTCTCTTCCCCCAATTTTTCCCACTTTGTTTTCCCATTTTTGAGTGGATGCACACGATAATCTTCAGAGAACGTGTATGTAAAGTAATGTTATTATTAGTTTTAGTGATTGTGTGAGGCAGAGTGTTTGTGTTTAGATGTGTGAGTGGGTGTTTGTGTGTGTGAGTGGGTGAGATGTGGAGGTGGTTGGAGTTGGGTGTGTATGTATGTATGTGTGTGTGTGTGGGGGGGGGGGAGGGGGGGAGGGGTATCCCCTATCAAAGGAGAAGTAAGGCGCCTCCTTCCCTCCGCTAGCCTACGGGACACCCTTGGGCAAGGTGGAGTACCCGTTTAGCCCCCCGATCAGGGTTACGTGAAGCCATGGGTGCAGGTGGTGGATGAAGATAGGAGCAGCCGACAGATAGTTGTAGGTTATGGTTTCCACCTTCACGACGGTAGGCAGAGGATCTCCTTTTTTGAGGAGACAATGGCTACGGTCACTGACCAGTATGGTCACTGCTGGGAAGGAAAGCAATGGCAAACTACCTTCGTTACACATGCCAAG
>OY992892.1:84595841-84735841 GCA_963921405.1 Cepaea hortensis
GAACATTTCGCAGTTCTGTTCCTGACATTTCTCTTGCAGCTGCCTTGCAGCGAAAATCATGTCAACAGTTCCACGTTCTTTTCTGAAGCCACATTGACTCTCAGGAAGAAGACCTTGATCGAGATGGACTGTGAGGCGATTGAGAAGAATTCTGGCGAGTATCTTCCCTGCAATTGAAAGCAAGGAGATGCCTCGGTGGTTGTCACAGGATTGGCGGTTTCCTTTACGTTTGTAAAGATGGACTATTGACGCGTCCTTGAAATCGTGTGGCATGATCTCGTTCACCCATATGTTTGTGAAGACTTGGTGGAGCTGCTCTGTTAGGACCGGCCCACCTGCCTTGTATATCTCTGCTGGGATGGAGTCAGGACCAGGTGACTTGCCGCTGGAGAGTTGCTGGATGGCTTTGTTTATTTCCACTATGGTTGGCAGGTCATCAAGAGTCTCATTGGTGGGAACTTGAGGAAGGCAGTTGATGGTTTCATCATCGAAGAAGGAAGTTGCATTTAAGATTTTGCTGAAATGCTCTGCCCAGCGTTGGAGGATTTCTTTCTTATCGGTGACCAATGTTCCCCCATCTGCACTGAGTAGGGGAACTATGCCTGGTGATGAAGGACCATAGACCGCTTTCAGTGAGTCGTAGACGTTTTTCATATCATGTCTGTCAGCAAAGCCCTGAATTTCATCAGCTTTGCTGCTCAGCCAGGAGTCCTGCATGTGCCGAAGTTTCTGCTGCACTACTCTCTGAATGTTCTTGAAAGCATCTTTTTTTTATGTTGACTTTGGGTCATTCAAATGTGCCTTGAGGAGAAGATGTTTCTCGGCCAGCAATTGGTTGATGTCTTCGGAATTTTCATCAAACCAGTCTTTGTGCTTTCGGGGGGCTGGACCCAGGATTTCCATATCAGTGTTGTAAATTGTGTCCTTTAGGGCTCTCCATTCTGTTTCTGTGTCCTGTTTAGCTTCAGCATTGGGCTTGAGGCGGTCTTCCAGCATATTTTAAAACGACTGCTGCATTTTCTTGCTGTTTAGGCGGGTGACATTTAGCTTTGTTTGCATTTTCGCCCCTTGAGGACGCCGTGGTGGCCTGATGTAGATGTTCATTTTCGAGACAATGAGACGATGGTCTGTCCAACATTCGGCACCACACATGGATTTTGTCACTCGAACGTCTTGTCTGTCACTTCTCCTGACGATGACATAGTCAATGAGGTGCCAGTGTTTCGAGCGAGGGTGCATCCAAGATGTCCTTGTGTTCGTAATCAGGAGATCATGTTCGGCGCATGTCTGAAGGAGGCGGAGTCCATTGCTGTTACAATTTCCGACTCCATGCTTTCCAATAATGCCACTCCAAGAGGTGGTGTCCGTGCCTACTCTGGCATTGAAATCCCCAAGGAGTATAAATTTGTCTCCTTTGGGAACAGATGTTAATACATTGTGCAGGTCCTCATAGAACTTGTTCTTGACATCATCTTCGTTGGTCATAGTTGGTGCGTAGACACTCACAATGGTTGCGTGCTTCCTTCCATTCAGCAGAGGCAACTTCATGGTCATGAGCCTGTCGTTTATAGCCTTTGAAAATCCAGCTAATTTGCCGACCAGGGCCGACTTAATGGCAAATCCCACACCGGATTGGCGTCTTTCCTCGCTTTTCCTTCCACTCCAGAAAAATGTGTAGCCGGCACCAATTTCACAGATTTGGCCTTCTTCTGCAAGTCGTGTCTCGCTCAAGGCTGCAATGTCAATGTTGTACCTGCCCAGCTCTCTCCCAATCAGTGCTGTTCGTCTCTCTGGACCCGACGCACCGTCTCTGTCAAGTAGGGTGCGTACATTCCAAGTTCCAATTGTTAAGGGAATATGGTTTACTCTTTTAGCTTTGCTTATTTTATTTTTCTTTGTATGTCGACCGCAGTTAGGGTACCCACCAACCGCGGCTAGCTGGTTAGGTAGTGATGAAGCAGACAATGTTTAGGGCACCTTTTCTAGCCCCTTCCTCATGCTATGGAGGTGAGCAGTGTGTTTCTATAGAGGGCTGCTCAGTCGCTCAGGGGGCTGCCGAATCCCACTGCTGCTTCGGTCGGTAGAAGACGACCATATGGCCTGAGCCGCCTGTGTGCAGGTCTGCGACTACGGCTGCCAGCGTACCCACGCCTGCCGCTTTGCCGCTCGCCCATCGCCACAGGGCTTGAGGGTGATATGTGACGTTGGATGAAGAATGACTTGCGCGATGACTTGGATTAAAGTGAGGAAGAGTTGCGCAATTCGTCGACCTCACTCTCTCGCCTGAGTCCATTTGAGTCCATTCAGTGGCAAGACAAGTCGAGACGATTGGAGACGAATACAGGTGCAGTGGATGACCAGGGCGCTCTACGTGCCTTGCCGTGCTCATTACGTTCCACAACGCTTTGCAGGTAAACGCCGTCTTGTCCGTTGAATCAGGAATGATTTCTTCCGCGCAGTCTGCCGAATCCTGTCTTCACATGCTGGGTAGGCATACCCTAGTTTACCTCTTGGTTTGACACCAAATCGGATACCCATGCCTGGTTTAGCCAGCCTCTCACAGCTGGTGCCCGGGGGGGGGGGGGGGGTGGCCGCTGTCGCATGCTGACAGCTACTAGGAGCCACGGGCACGAGCTGGGTGTAAGGCTTGGACCAGTGGGGGATGGGTCCTGAAAGGACATAAGAGCCATCCTTACCAAAGGTGCTACCAATGCCTGACACCCCGTACCCCCCGATGTATGTATGTATGTATGTATGTATGCATGTATGTATGTATGTATGTATGTATGTATGTATGTATGTATGTATGTATGTATGTATGTGTGTATGTGTGTGTATGTATGTACGTACGTACGTACGTAAGTACGTCTGTCTGTCTGTCTGTCTGTCTGTCTGTCTGTCTGTGTGTGTATGTGTGTGTGTATGTGTGTGTGTATGTATGTGTGTGTATGTGTGTATGTATGTGTGTGTATGTATGTGTATGTATGTGTGCGTATGTATGTGTGTGTATGTATGTATGAGTGTGTATGTATGTGTGTGTGTACGTATGAGTGTGTATGTAGGTGTGTGTGTATGTATGTGTGTGTGTATGTGTGTGTGTGTGTGTGTGTGTGTGTGTGTGTGTGTGTATGTTGACTTTGTGTTCAGACTACTGAAATTGCCCAGTAAATCACAAACTGTCAATATAGGCTGGGGTTTACTGTAACTTCCTGCATACGACATGCACAATTTCTAATCCTCTACAATAGCTGGGTTCTCCTGTGTTGTTTGATCCTATCATGTATCTCCTCTTCTTCGTACACCTTTAGACGTCACTCCTGCAACAAATGATTAACCGCCATTTTACCAGTTCTACAGTTAGGTTCATCAGTGTCTTCTATCTTTAGTTTATTAAACATAAAGTATGTCAGTGTGTTCTGTACAAATAAATAAAAAACTATGTGGCCTTCTGTTACATTAAAAAATGTACATTTATCACTAGAATTCTAAGACAAGCTTTTAAAAGTTGGGTTGAGTTGAGTTAAGAACCGACATCACTGCACTCAGCACATTCCCATACGTTCTCAGTCCCCTCGTTCAACAGCCAGCTAAGAGTCATACTACTAATCGTTCCCACCGCTATCTGATTAAAAGTTCTCCTGGTCTTCCCTCTCAGTTTTGATATTCTCCAGAACCCATGCCGATCCCCCGCAATCTCATTCTTTCCACATTTTGGTTCTCAATCTGTTCCTCCGGCTTCTCCACCTGGTCCCACAAGCGCACGACCACCTCCACCTTGTCCATAGGCAAACTACCACCAAGAGGTGCATTCCCTGCTAGCCTATTAGCCTGTTCATTCCTCCGTACCCTCGCATGGCCAGGGCAAAATATCCATACAATTCTCACAATCTGTGACCTCTGAAGCGACGAGAGTCATTCCACACGAAACATTCCTTTCTCCACCTTACTAAGCATACTCTTAGAATCCGTAATGAATACAGCGTGTGTTGCAGTAGTCTCCTCTAGCCACCGGAATGCCGCTGTTACTGCCACCACCTCCATTCTCATGCTGGAGGTCGTAGTCTCATATGCCAGACTCTCCTTTTTTAAGACTCGTCCATTAGCCTTTGCAATAAAGCCCCAGCCACTATGCCTGTTTCTCACCACTGACCCATCGGTGTAGATGACTATGTCACCGTGATGTGTGTTACTCTGGATCAGCTGTTGGACTTCAAACTCAGTGCGGCCCGCTGCCCATTCTCTGCACGCACGACCCAGTGTTATTATTGCATTGTGCCAGTCCATCATATCTTTTGACCCTAAACCCACTCTCTTTCACGATTGATCGTCTCTAGATCACATACCTGACGTATATAAAGTTCTGCCTGTGCCATCAAGGACATGCCTGGTCTTAGTCTATGACCCTTATCTATTTCCATTGCTGTATGCAGCGGGTGATCTCTGTCTGCAGCAACTCTCAGGTACCATTTGGCCTGAAGGACCCTATGCCTATCCGTCATTGTTGGTAGCGCCAGGATATGCCTCATGCATATTATTGGTGTGTCCTTTGTGCACCCCAGGATTAACCGCATGGCAGCATTCTGTATGCGCTCCAACTTTTCAAGCTGGCTCTATGATACTGTCAGCAACCCCAAACCATACTCAATGACAGAAATTATTAACTTATGAAAGAGCCTGTACAGCATCCTCTGATCCACCCCGGTTTCTGCCATAGCCCTCAATGCATTAAGTCCCCTACCAGCCTTCACCACCAAAGCCTCCATATGATCCTTAAAATACAAACACCTGTCAAAGGTGATACCCAAGTACTTCAATTTACTCTCTCGACTAAACGAACATCCATTCAACATAATACCTGGGACATCTGCCTTGACGATCCGGTTATCCAGGGAGTACCACACAACCGATGCCTAGTCTGGGTGTATAACGACCCCTGTGTCCCTGGACCACTCCGCCACCCTGTTTACTCCCACCTGTAAGTCTTTAGCCAAACTGGCCCTGTCTCTACACTGTCTGTACACCAGCACATCATCTACAAATGTCAAGATCCTACCCACGCCTGGGGTCTCAATAGCTGCGATTTTGCTGGTGTAGACATTAAAGAGCACTGGGGACAAGGCAGATCTCTGCGGCAACCCAGGTGTAATAGTACAGACGTCAGAAGTCCAGGAACCCATGCGCAGCGTAACCTTACGCTCATAAAGGACTACCACAACCCATCTAACAAGGCAAGGGTAGACTTCCATGTCCAACGGTGTGTGTATCAAACGATCATACCTGACCCTGCTATACGCATCGACCAGGTCAAGAGCTACCGCTACTGTCTCCTGTTTATCCTGGAAGCCCTCGTACAACATCAAATTCAAACGTTGCAGCATTGGCCCAGGTGTCCTTCCCAGGCCGATAACTCCCGAGTCCTTGGAGAAGCAGATTACGACTTTCTAAATGTCGCTGGAGCCTGCGTGCTATTATCTTTTCGAGTACTTCGCCATGCATGATTTTCAGGGTTATGATTCGGTATCCATTAAGTCTGGAGTTGTCCTTAACTGGCTTTGGGAGTGGGACCAGGTAGCTTTGCAGCCAATCGTGGGGTATTTCCGCCGTATTGATGCTTAGGTTGAAACAAATAGCCATCTCCTCCAAGTCCCCATCATTTATGCTCCTCATAAGAGAGTACCTCACCCCATCCGGACCTGGCGCTGTGTCTTTATCCCACTTCAGTACCCGTCTAATATCCTCTACTGTAATCTCACAGTCCTCCTCTACTGTAATCTCACAGTCCTCCTTCTTAGTGAACCGTGACAAGGCTTCTCTGACGTTATCTCTAATAGCTCTATCTTGCTGATCCATCTGTTTTAAACCTCGCGCAAGAAAAGTCTCCCCTTTGACCTTGTCAGTCGTCATAGGTCGGTTGTTATCATCATAAACGGTACCATGTGTACCAGGCATCGCCTGTTTCTTCATCTGTCGGTGCAGCCTCCAGAATTTTCCCAATGTCACATCCCCGCCGAATTCATTGATAAACTGTTCCCACTTAATCTTCTTTGCCTCTGTTGCCTGGAGTTTAAAATCCTACACCTTTACTTTTCATTTCTTTCAACCTATTCCAATTCTGTGTCAACTGAATTGGTTGCTCTCTGCACCCTCTGCCAACTCCTTATGGCCGCCCTCTTTTCCCTCCATGAATTCTCCACCTCAGGTGTCCACTATGGGGGTTGGGTGAAGATTCTTCATGTTGCTTTAGATCTTCCCTGTGATCTATGGCGCCCAAGAGGGAAGAATGGTCGCGATCATAATTGAATGCCCTGCGAGCTCTTATAGCCCTAACTGTGCTGGACTTAGGTATCAGCACAGAACAGGGGAGGTGGTGACTTCCATGGTCGCCAAGGACGCTCCATTTTATATCTGATGTCTCCTCATGGGATACAAGTGCCAGGTCGATGGCCGTGTCTGTGTTCTCCGTTCTCATTGCTAGCCTTCTGGGTGTCCCGTCATTTAGACAGACAACATCCGTCGCAAGCAAGGCCTCAGCAAGAACAGTAACCTGTCTGTTCTCTTCCGACCTGTCCCATTCCTTGGCTCGGGCGTTGAAGTCACCACATATCAGATACCTGGTACCTGAGGTGTTCACCGAACCTTTCAACCAGTCCCAACTTTCTCTGCTTATACAAGATTTCCCACTTACATATATATTTATCAGGTTCCAGATGTATCGGCCGATTTGAATCCGCAATCCCTGCACGACTTTACTCGCCTGACCCCATTCACTAATATCCAGTATCGAATGCTGTAAACCATCCTTGACCACCAAAGCCTTCCCATGTCTTCCCTGCCCGGTTGGGTTGATGTAACATGTATAGCCAGTTTACTTAAAAGAGTTTGTATTCAGTTCTTGTAACATCAGGACATCAACATCGTAGACCAGTTTCTCCAGTATTGGTAGTCGTTGCTTTGCACTACGGCAATTCTAATATCCAACCCGTACATGTTTTAGTCCCAAACGATCCGCTTTCCTTCTACCCCTCTGGCTCCAGCCCTCTTCTTCCTTTTCCTTCCTCCCTCTCCCCTACCTCTTCTTCTCCGCTTCATTCTCTCCCCTCTGGCTGTTTTCAAAGGTATCGAGCACAAAGCACGTACTTCGTTGCTTCGGCGATAATTCTTTGTATTATTCATAGTTGGTTAGATATAAAGGCAGGATATAATCGTTCACTCTAGTAGAGCCTGCCTGCTAGGGGAGGGGCAGGGGATGTCCATCAGGAGTCCATACGCCTGGCGCCGCCCCGCCCGCATACCAGACGCTCCACGTTCACGACCAGCTCACCCGTGGTCATTCAGTCCTCAACACGTCGGTCCACCTTAAACTTGGGAGTTTATAATCGGAGTTTTCCATCTTCTAGATTGGCCGCTGTAATAGCTAAAGGGCCCAATCTACCCGGGGGCAAGAGGTTCCAGCGCCTCATTCATGGCGAACACAGTAGATACATGTATACGGGGAACAAGACCAATGTGATACAATATCTATCAAATAGTACATACTACATAGTTAAAGTCACTACACAACAGAATAATAACTTTCGCAGGTAGATAGTTGAGCCCTTAACAAAGCAGTGACGACATCAGTAAACTGGTTAACTGCATACGTTGAGCTCTGTAGTTCTGAAACAGCAACATGACAATGCCTGGGTAAATTACACAGCAGATCCTGTTGTGTTATGGCGTGGCGGAGTGGTGGCAGTCACAACACCATCCATTTTACAATGTTATTGTGTCACTCTTGGAAACAGAAATGTCACTGTAATTCACACATTGAGTTCTGTAGTACTGACATAGCACCATCCATTTTACAATGTTACTGTGTCACTTTTGGAAACAGAACTGTCACTGTACTTCACACACTGAGTTATGTAGTACTGACACAGCACCATCCATTTTACAATGTTATTGTGTCACTGTTGGAAACAGAACTGTCACTGCACGTCAAATATTGAGCTCTTAAAAACTTCCATAAATAGCATAACATATCTTTTTGTAAGCAGAAATATTGAATAAATTACTAAATCTTCTCCCAGTAAATCAACTGAAATCGTTTTAACTCCTGAGCAGATTGACCAGATGAACAACACATTTGAGGCATTAGGCAAGAATGTTGAAGGACTGAAGTCAACATTGTCTTCAGAACTGAAAAAAAAATTAAATCGGAGATTTTTGATGAAAAAGAGAGCCCATCTAATTAAACAAACAAAAAACAAACAAACAAGAAATAATTTACAAGCACCGGGATCTGAGGTATCATGTTAAAGTTAATTATGACTGAAAGACGAGATACAAAGAGTTAAAGAACAGTTACACAACAGTTCAAATAAAGCACACAATCCATCCATCCATCATGTGCCATGCTGGTAAGCGTGGGCGGTCATGATTCGCCATTTCACTCGATCACGAGCGTCGTGGATCATGTCAGTGTTCCTGTCTCTACCATGCCACGTGGTCAAGCCATCCAGGTATTAAATTCTCTGTCTTCCCCTTGTAATCTTCCCCTCGATCTTGCCAGTTGTCACCAAGTTCTTCAATTTATTTCTTCTCATAACATGCCCAAAAATATTTTGATTGTCTTCGTCAAATCTCTCTAATCAATTTACGATTTTCATTTATTTCTTGTTGTACTTGGTCATTGGCTTTTCTGTCTGTCCATAGTATTCTTTGCATTCTCCTCAAAAACCACATTTCTGCAGCCATCAGATGTTTTTCAGCTTGACTGCTTATTGTCCAAACTTCACAGCCATATAAAAGTACAGGCTCTATGTATCACCTCAACACACTTTTTCTCGCTTCAATTGACATCTTTTTATTGGTAAGTATGTTTTTCATCTTGCTAAAGGCTACTTTCGCCTTGGTGATTCTTAATCTAATCTCTTCAAGGCTTCTCCCATTAGACGTTATTATTGTTCCGAGATAATATTACCGATTCACTTGTTGAAGAATATTTCCATTTACTTGTATATCACATTAATGAAGCAGGTCAATATCAGCCTATTAAAAGAGGTGTGAAACAAGGATGTGTAATTTCTCCAGATCCTTTTTTCCCTGTACAGTGAAAATATTTTCAGAAATGTAGAAGATATGGAAGGTATCAACATTGGGGGAAGATGCATCAATAACATTAGATATACAGATGATACAGTCTTGATTGCAGACAATGAACAGGCCTGCAACATTTAGTAGATGCGGTTGTTGCACACAGTGAGCAACTAGGGTTAGAATTGAATAGTAAGAAGACACACATTATGGTCGTCACTGGGAGGAAATAAATACCACAATGTGATATACGAGTAAATGGGTATATTCTTAAGCAAGTGCATTGGTACAGTTATCTTGGAACAGTCACAACATCTGATGGGAGATGCCTTGAAGAGATTAGAACAAGAATTGCCTTTGCGAATGTAGCCTTTTGCAAGACGAAAACCATACTGACCAATAAAAAGATATCAATTGAAATGAGAAAAAGAGTGTTGAGGTGCTACATAGAACCTGTACTTTTGTATGGATGTGAAGTGTGGACAATGAGCAGTCAAGCTTAAAAACATCTGATGACTGTGGGAATGTGGTTTGTGAGGAAAATGCAGAGAATACCATTGACAGACAGAAAAAACCAATGAATAAGTCCTTCAAGAAACAAATGAAGATGGTAAGCTGATTAGAGAAATTAGACGTAGACAGTCAAAATTTGTTGGGCATGTTATGAGAAGACATGACTTGGAGAACTTGGTGACAACTCGCAATATCTAAGTGAAGAAACCAAGGGAAAGACCGAGAAGTAAATACCCGAAAGGCTTGGCCATATGGCGTGGTCGAGACAGAAACACAGAGCTGATCCATCCACGATTCTGGTAATCGAATGATGGCAAAACATGACCGCCCATGCTTATCGGCATGGCACATGATGGATGGATGCTATATTAAAATGTGGTATTTTGTTTTTTCTAATGATGACAATAATCTCTGTCTTCTTACAATTTAGTTCTGACCCCAGTTGTTCAATATTTGCAACAACCGCATCTACTAATTGTTGCAGATCCTGCTCATTGTCTGCAATCAATACTGTATCATCTGCATATCTAATTTATTAATGTTTCTTCCCCCAATGGTGATTTCATTTATAATTTTTACATTTCTGAATATATTTTCACAGTACAGGGAAAAAAGATATGGAAACATTACACATCCCTGCCTAACACCTCTCTTAATAGGTTGATATTGACATTCTTTATTATCAATCCTTATGGCAGCTTGTTGTTTCGAATATATGTTTTTTTGGGGTAAGTCTAATGTCCTTCCATCAATTTGTAGATATGCAAGCATCTCTACCATGTTGACATGTCTTACTCTATCGAAAGCCTTTGTGTAGTCAATAAAGCAAAGATGTATATCTTTGTTTACTTTTATAGAACGTTCAATTACTGTTCACAGCATATACACAGCATTTACTATACCCTTGCCTTCTACACACCCACATTGCTCTTCTCCTATTTCAGGATGTATTTTCTTCCTAACGCTTTGCATGATGATTCTTAACAAAATCTTCATGATGTGGCTCATTATACTAATTGTTCGATGTTGATCACATTCCAAGGCTCCTGATTTCTTTGGGATTGCAATAAATACAGAATTACATAATTCAGAAGGTATATCTTCGGTATCATATATTGTGTTCAGCAGTCTGGTGTCTTGATTTGTTTCATATTCTTCTAAAGCATTAATCATTTCTGTTGTGATGTTATCTGAACCAGGGGTCTTGTCAGTTTTCATAAGGTTAAGAACATTTCGAACCTCCATCTTCAAAATTGGCTGTCCTTCATTGTTAATTCGAATATCATACTGTTCATCTCTGTTATCATCATAATGGTTTTTCACATAGTCTGCCCATACATTTAGAATCTGATCATCTTCTATTAGGATTTTGCCATCTTTTGTTTTTAGACAGCCTACTTAAAAACGTGTTCTTTTATTAGCAAGTTCCTGAATTCTTTTGTGCATTGATTTGGTATTTTTACTGTTGTGTTGTTTTTCGATTTATATGCAGTTTTTTCAAGCCATGCTTCTTGATTGATTGATTGATTGATTTAGGAACCGACATCACATCATTCGGTGCATTCTCATAAGCGCTCTGTCACCATCCTCAGCAGCCAGTGAAGAGTTCCGACACTAATAGTTCCAGTAACAATCTGATTATATGTCCGTCTCGCCTTTTCTCTGAGCGTCGAGCGTCGGCCAGATCCCCTCGTCACACCCCGCTGCCTCATTCTTACCAGACTTTGGTGATCCATTTGCTCCTCTGAGGTGTACACGTGCTCCCACAAGGTCGCAACCACGTCTGCCTTGTCATGCATCTATACTCCACCAAGTTTTGCCGAGCCAATCTGTCCGCCTGTTCATTCCCCAGCACACCGGCATGCCCCGGAGAAAAGATCCAGGTGATGCTTGCTACCCGTGACCTCCGAAGCGAAGCAAACCACTCTGCACGAAGCCTGCCTGTCCTCGCCCTCCTCAGCATGCTTTCTGAGCCAGTTACAATCACGATGTGTGTGTGTATCGTGTTCTCCATCCAGCGGAAAGCTGCACTGACCGCCTCCACCTCCATTCTTAAGCTAGATGTTTAGGCATCGTACGCCAGGCTCTCCTGCACCAAACGTCGACCATCAGCTTTTGATAAGAAGCCCCAGGCACTTCACCTACCTCTCAACACCGAACAAAAGAAGCCATGCTTCTTTTGCCTTCTCACATAATATTCTGACTTGTCTGTTAATTTGTTCATATTTGGCAGGAATATTTTTGTTGAGTCTTCTTGTTTCCATTAGTTGTAAAATTTCTTCAGTCATCCATTTCTTACAACCCATCTTCTTCAATTTTGGTCTAATTGTTTCTGCAGTCAAACTAATTTTACTTCTTCAACACTTCCCATTGATCATCTACATATTTAAATAGAATCTCTAGATCAGACAATACATGAAATCTGTTCTTTAATTCTATGTTGAATTTGTTTTGTATTTCCTTGTCATTTCTCAATGTACATAGATCATATTTAGCGTTTTCTGTTATATACTTGACTTTCTTTAACTTTACCCTGAATGTTCCTGTCATTAATCTGTGATCACTGTAACAATCAGCATTGGAAACTGTTTTTGCAATTATTAACGCATTTCGAAACCTTCTGCTAATCAGAATGTAATCAATCTGGTTTCTAATCCTGCTGTCAGGACTCCTCCATGACCATAATCTTCTAGCGTGTTGTTTAAACCAAGTGTTTCCTACAATCATTTCCTGCTCTTTTGCCCAATCTACAAGCCTGTGTCCTCTTTCGCTTTTATCTCCCTGTCACAGTCCTAGATCTCTAGGGGATTGAAACTCGGGCTCATACAGGCAACAAACTCCGTTAGATACAATTTAGCATCATTTATTTACATACATATTATAGTACGCTGGCGAAGCGAGTTTTCACAAGCCAGCATTCAGTACATTGCATATCACAGGAGTTTGTAATGAACATGGTTAACACAATAACTCTAGCAGCTATCTACACATATGTCTAAGACCCTTAAATACAATTGGGTCTACTATCAAGTCCCCTTAAGGTAAGCCCTGTTGCTTCATCGATGTCCAGTCTCTGTCTGACCTTCTCCACACGTGTCGCAATCCGACACGGGTGGCAACTCTCTCTGAGTTTCTCGTGGACCCCGTAATCGGCGGGCCCCATCAGTGTCCACGGGGCTGTAGACACACTGACCGGTCCTTCGAGAAGGCTCTGGATTATTCAAGCCTTCGAGTGACTCAGTTCTTTCCCTTTTGCTGGAGTACTCTCCCTTCGCCAGTATTTCTTACTTTTATGTACCGTCTCTAGGTGAGGCTGTGACAGGAGTCCCCCTTCCCCCCTCCCTGCTTTGATGGGTTCTTATAAGGTAAATTAGTTTTGTACTAATTCTGTCACATGATCACATAAAGTCGGTGTTTGTAGTTTGGTGGATAGTAACTTGGTAACTGACATATCTGCATCACCAACTCATGTATTCTTCCATACCCCACTTTAAGATGATTGCTGAAGAGGTTTCTCTCTTATATGTTCCTAAACATGCTTATCTGACCGAAGTTTCGTGACGTTTCCCAGTTGTTTTTACAACCGCGCCCTTCTCAAGTATCCATTATGATACCAAGATATTAAACCTCTGTGTAAGAGAGTTCTAACAAGACAAATGTCTTGGCTATTTAAGTACACCTGCAACATCTTGTTCTGTGTGTATTTCGATACATTTTTACTCCCGTATGTTGTGTAATGCCAAATATGTAGCTATGCTGTTGTTCTATCACATCTGACTACGTGTTCCTGTTGGTTTGTTCGTGTATTGATTGATATGTTGCTGTTTCTAATAAAGTGTCTGCGCTTTAATTGTTCGTGTTCAGTTTTAAGTTTGTATAGAGTGTGTGTTCATTGTGTGGTTTATCTCCAAGCGTCACGAGTTGGGATATCCCTTATCATGAATTACCCCAATTTGTAATGCATGATCGGGTATTCCAAGCAGTGGTGCTTAGATGTAGTGTATTAACTCCTAAACATGTATTAACAATTAGACAGGTAATACATTTTAACATGAAAGACGCAGACAAATTAAAATAAATACGTTTTGCGTACAATTTGTCCGCTCAGTATATCCTTCTCTCATTTAATTATTTCACTCTGTCATTCATACAACTTTCATACAAAATAGTATTTTGTTAAAATCTATAAATAAAGTTGAGGTAAGTCTTACTGCCCTTAGAAAAATGCATTAGGCGATATGTTCCCTTTAAGGTAACAAGTACTTTTTGTACGTGTACTCAAAAAATGGTTTATAACTTACATAGAACAAAATTGTATAGCACGAATATTTCACGTATGAGAGGAAATATCGGTAATATTATGATAGAAAATATATAAGTGAGAGGTTGACATGTTTTATATACATAATTAAATAACAGTTTAATACATATTAACTGATAAATAACTAATTAACTAACTAACTGAATCCAACGATGACGTGTGTTGTCCTCCTGTTGTCCGTGTGTAGTGCCATGAATGTTAACAGTTAATATAGCAGTCCTTTGCCTGTTGTAATCGACGCAGTCTTCTTTCGGCTGTTTGCGAAGTTTCTTAGCAATAGCGAGTATGCAGTGTTCTTAATCTTTACAGATGAATGTCAGTTCACTGGTTGGAATCCTTTCACAGACATTATATATTGGTTGGATTGTTCTTATCACCTTAGCAATTGGTAATATAGGGTTCTCACAGTGTTATGTTCGTGGGTGTTATACGTAACCTATTCACTTGGGCGTTGATACTTCTGAATGAAAGTTCTCTAGTAGGTGTAGAGGTACACTGTTTATGCAACAGACTAAAATATCACAGCTTCTTATATGGCGACTAATTACTGTGCCTAATGTTCGTCTGCTGGTGCATTTGCTTGCCGTGATAAAAAGTCAGCAATAATGTTATCAGTGCCCTTGATATGGCGGATTTCAAAGTCGAAATCTTGAAGAAGAAGACACCATCTTTCTAAACGATGGTTCTTTGGCACACCTTGCTTAAGTACCAGCAGCGGCGAACTATCGGTTAAGACAACAAAATGTGAACCTAAGAGGAACTTAGATAATCGACGAATGCAAAAGAGTAGGCTTAATGCCTCCAACTCAATTGTCGAGTAATGGATCTCTGCCTTCCTCAGCTTGCGGCTTACGTAGAATATCGGATGTCGCACACCCTGATATTCTTGCATCAGGCATCCTCCAATTGCGATAGCACTGGCATCTGTGGTTAGAATAAAAGGTATATCTATGTTTCGTAATCTTAATACTGGTGGGTTAGAAAAAAATCGATTTCAATCTGCACATTGCATCCTCTAAGCGGATACTCTTACAAAATTTTTCTGGATGATCTTTTGTCAACATATTAGAAAAAACTGATGTGAGTTCTGCCCAGTTTGGTATAAACTTGGCATAATAGTTTATGAGACCCAATAGGCTTCTAACCTGCTTTTTAGTAGTTGGAACTTCTAGGTTGAGAATTTTTGATACGATTCTCTCATCTGTCAACAGTTTGCCTTCGGAAATCCTATGACCTACGAAGTCTATCTGTTTATAGCCTATTTCAACCTTGGAAGGTTTGATAGTAAGTCCGAAGAGAAAAATTTGGTTAAAGACTTGTTTGAGTGTAAGTAAGTGAGAAGTCATGTTTGAAGAATGGATACATATATCATCAATATAAGATTGCACGTCCTTGATACCGTGCAATAGCAGCCTAGTTAACCTAACAAACGTGGCGGGAGCGTTCTTGAGACCAAACGGAAGATATCTCCATTCGTACAACCCAAGGGGTGTAGCGAATGCTATTATATGTCTTGAAGAGAGGTCTAGTGGCAATTGCCAGAAACCTTTAGCTAAATCAAGCTTAGAAAATAATGATGATTGAGACATAATCAAGATGAGGTCTTCACAGCTGTTCATTGGCTCAGCATCTGTGGTGGTTATGGTATTTAATTTTCTATAATCTATGCACAAACGAATGGTTTGGTCCTTCTTTTTCACCAGGACAATTGGCGAAGAATACTGGGACACAGATTTTTGTATTATTCCGTTTTTCTCCAAGTCCAAAATTTCTTTATCTAAATTTGCTCTATAATGTAAAGGAATTGAATATGGTCTACATTTGATCGGTGTCAGATCTGTCAACACACTTGAATGTGTTATCTTGTCAGTCCGTCCAGGTTTGTTTGAGAAGATAGTTCTATAGTCGTTTAGAAGAGACAAAATATCTTGTCGCTGCTGTTGTGTCACAGTGTCAGAGATTTGTATGTCATTCATAGTACTGTCGTCGTTCATAGTTGGTACTGGAATTTCCGTATTGTCTATGTCCGTCTGATTTATTACTGACGCTACTGTTTGTAAATTGTCTTCCATGTCAATGTCGTCGTCGTCGAGACTAATAGTTGTCAATGTGTCGTTAACGTGGTCGTACTTGTCGTTATCCCATATTGTCGGTATTGTGAATATGTTTTCGTCGTCCTCGTTGTCACAAGAATGAGTCGTTAACGATGCTTCGTTTGTCGCAGTGTCATTCTTGTCAGTCTGGTTATTGTCAGCTGTTATTTGCGTATGCTTGTTCATGTCACTATCATTTCTAGCATAGTATGGTTTTAACATATTTACATGGAAGATTTTCAACTTTCCATTTAAAGAAATTTCGTAATCAACTTCCGAAATCCTTCTCACAACTTTAAATGGTCCCTGCCAAGAGGTTGATAGTAAATCTCTCTTGTCAGGTAGTAATAGTAAAATATCTTGATTTGGTTGTAATAGAATCGTTCTCGCCCCTTTGTTGGCGTACTGCCTGTACCTAAAACCTTTCTCCTGTAATGATGTTCTGGCTAGTATACAGGATCTAATGATTTTGTCTCTGATGTCAGTGACCCAATCATATGTTGAAACTGGTAATTGGGTGTTTACAGGTTGTGATATTATATCTTTGTAAATAGTGAGAGGTCCTCTTGGGTTCGCTCCATATATCAATTCGAACGGAGAGAACCCCATGCTTGATTGTGTGACTTCTCTGTATGCGAACAGCACCGTTGGGAGAAGTATATCCCAATAGGCTGGATTTTCAGCTGTCACTTTTGATAACATATGTTTTAAGTCCCCATTTAATTTTTCGCAAATTCCGTTCGCGGACGGTCGATAGGGACTTGTAAAACATTGTTTTATGCCCAGTAACTTAGTTACCGATTGGGTGGCATTAGATATGAATTGCGTTCCTCTATCTGATATTATTTTCTCCGGAAAGCCAAAACGGGAGAATATCTGTAATAATACGTCCGTCACATCTTTAGAGGAGATAGATTTTAATGGAATCATTTCTGCCCACCTTGTACACCAATCACCAAGTGTAAAAATATATCTATTTCCTTTGTTTGAGATGTGATTCAAAGGACCTACTAAATCAACCGCCACGATTTGAAATGGCCTCGAGGCAGTTGTGGTTGATTGAATTTCTGCCGTAGGGTTTTTACCCTTTTTGATTAATTTCTGACAGGTATCGCATGATTTACAATGGGTTTTTATGTCACGGCAAAATTTAGGCCAATAAAATTGGCTCAGGACTCTGGCCCTGGTTTTTTCGTAACCCATATGACCTCCGAAAGGTGAGTCATGGGCTATATGTAGCACTTTTTCACGATGTGACTGAGGTAGAACCACTTGCTGTATCGTGGTTTGATCTCTGGTATATAATCTTGTTAGAACATTATTATTTAATTTAAATGTCCAAGAAGCATTTTTCGTTAATTTTGGCTTTAATCCTACTAGCCGAAAATATGGTGAAAGAGTTGGATCAGCTTTTTGTTCTTCTATCAATTTGGTGGTGGTGATGTTAGGTGAAATGATTTGTAGTGCTTCCTGAAGTTGGTCAGTGTAGGTTTTGTGGGTTGTCTGTCTTGTTACTATATTAGTGTGTTGCGTGTGTTGTTGCACATTTACAGGCTCAGTACTTTGTGAATCGATGGCTTCCTCAGTTCGAGGTGTTAATTTGATGGTAGCATTGAAAGATTCTACCGCCCCTGTGTTCTGCACCTCTGTGAATTCATTTCGAATTACGTCATCGGTTGTCTCCCTTGTGCTTTTGGCAGTTTGAGACAAGCATGCGTGATTTTTCACTTTGAAATCGCTGTTTGGTTTTTGGATACAGTTTTTCTGTTCTCATTCTCGGATTTCCTTTTCAGAGCAAGATCTTATGTTGGGAAGATTCCCAAGGATGATTTCAGCGGCAGGACTTTCTAGTACTGCACATAGCACTTGCCCTGATATAAAAGGTGTCCGAATTTCGGCCAGTGCTATGGGGTATCTTTCAATTGTGCCTGCGAATGTGCGACACGTTACGTATTTGTGTGTGTAGTCTTTGTCGTTCACTAATGTTTTCTTAATCCCACAAAGTGTCGCCCCGGAATCTCGTATTAATGTGCATTGTTTGTTGTTAACGAAACCTGTTAAATAATTTAAGTTGCCTGTTGGTGATAAGGCTGCGTTGGCCATTTCGTTAGAAACGGGTATTGTGTTGCCACATAACAAGGTTGTATCAGGCTGAAATTTTCTACAGGTGTTACATTTGTTATCAGAGATGGTATTGATGATTTCTAATGCATTGCATGACTCACTCGCACTTTCATTCTGGATGTCACATTCGTTCTGTTGTTCAATTTCTTCATCTGTGGAGGTGTCTATCAATGCGGCATTGGCCTGCTTCATCCTCTTTCTCCCCTCACAGACAGAAGAAAAATGCCCATAGCTCGCACAAAAATAACATAATCCGCTCTCTTATATGCGTTCCTCTTGTTCATTTGTTTTTCCACTACCTTTTGGAGATGATGTGGATAATTTGGTGATTTGTCACACATCGCAAACTGTTCGTGCATCAGATGACAATATTGGCACATGACTGGTTTTGTGACCTTAGAGCGTTGTTTGAACCTATTTTCATTTGGTTTCGAATATTTTGTGTTTGTCACCGCTGCTGTTTCATTTTGGCTCATGTTTAGCTGAAAAATATCGCGGTTCGCTGTAAAATATGCGCTCCCTTTATTTTCGATTGGATTTCTTGGATGGTTTTACAATCTATTTGTCTCAAAAATTTAGAAAAAGGTGTTGGGATAGTGCTAATAATTTTATCAATTATAATCAGCTCTTTCAACTTATCATGGTTGTTATTTGTTTTCGCTATTATCCACTTTGTACAAATATCTTGAACTGTAGACACGTAGTCAATGAAAGTTTGGTTAGGTGATGGTGATAATTTTGCGAACTGTAGTTGATAGCCAGCTGTATCTAATGAAAAATGTTGGAGAATTCTCTGTTTTAAATAATCATAATCTTTCCTCATGTCTTGCGGAACTGTCTCTATCACTTTTAAGGGCTCTAAAGCTAAATTTCTCATCAAAATAAATGACCAGTCGACTTTTGCGACCTGATGGTGAGTCATCAAGCACTCAAAGTTCTCTAAGTATGAGCTTATAGAATCTCCTGAACAAAATGCTTTGACAAGGCCTTTATATTTGTTGTATTTTTGTTCATCTTCTTTACTTCTAATTTTGTTTACTGACATTTCTAGGTTGGAGTCAATTTCCATTTGTTTTAGTTTTATCTGAGTCTCTGCATTTAATTGGGCTTGCTTGGTCGCCGCGTCGAGCTCCATCTTCTTCTCTTGAGCATGCAGTTGCATTTTCTTTTCCTCAGCTTCAAGTTGCATCTGCATCTTTTTCACCTCTCTTTCCATTGCTCTTTCTTCGGGTGCAATATTTTCCGCATGTGTCTTTTGTGCCCATTCTGAAAGTTTTTCCTCTTTATATCCTAACTTAATACCTGCTTCAATGCACTGTTCTAATGTTGACATTTTGTAATATAGTTATTCTTTACTTTCTTGAAATTAAATCCCTTTGAAAAATAGTCAGGGTGTTTGCAAAAATTGGTTATTTCCCTTGAATGTTTAACTTCAAATTTATATGAGCAGATATACTTGGTTATAATATTAGCATATACATAAAAAATCAATGCATAGAAAAATGTTACATCAATGAATGAGGATGAGGAGTACCGCATAGGGATGTAATGAGCATGAAATGAAACTCATCTTATTTTCCCTGAGCTCCCGAATGTAGTCTTGTTTCCTCGCCACTGCTGGAGTACAGGTTACATACACGATACATGCACGGTAATTCGCGGAACAATCTGCTGTTGGAATTTAAAAAAATTAGTAACTGTCACAGTCATGTCAAATTTCATAAACATTATCATGATTTGAAATATTTTTGAAGAGGGACTTTGTCATATGTTAAAGTTGATATATTATTTTTTTACTTGGCAAACCCAAATTAGCTGTTCTGAAACGTAAAGCTTATAATTGCCAAAACCGGCGATTGCCCCCAAATAGCCTGTCACAGTCCTAGATCTCTAGGGGATTGAAACTCGGGCTCATACAGGCAACAAACTCCGTTAGATACAATTTAGCATCATTTATTTACATACATATTATAGTACGCTGGCGAAGCGAGTTTTTACAAGCCAGCATTCAGTACATTGCATATCACAGGAGTTTGTAATGAACATGGTTAACACAATAACTCTAGCAGCTATCTACACATATGTCTAAGACCCTTAAATACAATTGGGTCTACTATCAAGTCCCCTTAAGGTAAGCCCTGTTGCTTCATCGATGTCCAGTCTCTGTCTGACCTTCTCCACACGTGTCGCAATCCGACACGGGTGGCAACTCTCTCTGAGTTTCTCGTGGACCCCGTAATCGGAGGGCCCCATCAGTGTCCACGGGGCTGTAGACACACTGACCGGTCCTTCGAGAAGGCTCTGGATTATTCAAGCCTTCGAGTGACTCAGTTCTTTCCCTTTTGCTGGAGTACTCTCCCTTCGCCAGTATTTCTTACTTTTATGTACCATCTCTAGGTGAGGCTGTGACACTCCCTATCCATGGTTTCTTACTGTGTATCCATCACCTTGATTTCCTACTTTTGCATTGGAGTCACCCATTATGATGGTTATTTCTGAAATTTTACATTTGTACACAGCAGACTCTATATCATTATACAATTCCTCTATACTATCTTCACTGGATCATCCTTTTGGGGCACATATTTGAATGACATTTATATTAAAAATTCTGCCTATTTACTTAACCAGTAGAACTCTCTGACACAGCTCAATACCTTTGAACAGATATTGATGTTTATTGATCCAATATAATTGCTACACTCCGTTGTCGTTCTTCTCCCCCATAATAAACAATCTTAAAATCTTCATCTATCTTAACCTCTGCTCCTTTGCATCTCGTTTAGCACATTCCTAATATATTAATCTTCTCTATTTCTTTTTCTTGTTTGATGTTATCTAATTTTTCGTCGTCGCTTAGCGTCAGAACATTCCATGTTGATAATGTCAATGTCCCTGTCCTTTTCTTGTGATGATCTGTATTTAGGTGAATCATGATAGGCTAGTCAAATTTAAAGAAGGTAGTTTGCCGTTGCTTTCCTTCCTGGTAGTGACCGTACTGGCCGGGTGAACGCAGCCATTGTCTCGCAAAAGTGATCTTCTGCCTGCCGTCGCGAAAATTGAGACCATAACCAACAACTATCTATCGGCTGCCCTCAAAGTTTCATCCACCAACTGCCTTCCGTGGTTTCTTGTGAACAACTTCCAAATCCGAATACAAAATAACAACACATAATCCACAGAAAAACACTAAAACCAGCGTCTCGTGAAGAATGAGCGTTACATCGTCGCCTTTTTACCGGAAGTTATTCAGTATAAAGCACACTATAGGGAGACATAAATACGAGATATGCCCAGAAAACCAATCAAACAGCTAAGCTAGTGAGCTGAAGTAACAACCTCCACACGAGGTAAACACGAGGAAAGCTCACGACCAGAGTTGTGGTTCAGAATAAGGAAAGAAAGAGCTCCGCATTCAAGTACCAGGCAGCTTAGCGACAAGTCATAAAAGTTTAGCGACAAGTCATACACATCGTATACTAGCTCGCAAATAGGACGGGCAACACATACCACTAAATCAGCGATGCTCCAACATTAACTCACATACTATTCACCAACGTCTCACATCTTAAGAGGACTTGCAAGTGACATTCTGTTAATATTCTGAGGTCGTGAGTGTGCAATTGCAAATAGAAAGAGACCCTTTACTTATATCCATAGAAGTGCAAGCCATACCCATGATGCTCGAGACAGCACACTATTTATATTTAAACTAAAATCCGATGTATCGATTAATGTCATTTGGCTCGTGTGGAATAGTAAAACGTTATATGATTCACACTACAACATAGATCTATAAAAAAAAAAAAAAATTCTCCTCTAAGACAATCATTATGTCAAACAGGTAATCAATGTGCTTAGATGAACTGTTACTAGTTTATAATTATGCTGTAACGGAAATATATTCACCACACATTGCATATAGTAACAGGGTGAAATCAGTATATAACATGCCATTACAGACAATATTGATAATGATAAGAACAGAAGCCGAAGTAAATCCAAACGACAAAATATTAAGACGAATTCCAATTGATGAATGAAAATGATTAATTAAAATGGTATACACAGGTTGAATCGAGGTGGAAGAAAAATATATATCATCGCCGGACACATGATGATGATGACACCTGACAATGATATGAATTTACGTTACTTGCATATTCTTTACAGGACGTCGCAGTCAACGCCGGCATTTTTTTTTACTGTTTATGATTTCTTGGCAAATTTAAGTTCTTTAAGTTCAGTAGTTTGACATTGCTTTCTGAATAACCCGCACTCATACCATCGTATGAAAATCAGCGCAAGGCACTCTGTTTCCAAAATCGCCCGTAGCTGTGTTTCGAACATGGTATGCGGGATAGCGAATTGCGAACATCTTACTTCACAACAGAGCCGGTTGACCGGTCAACGTAACCGCATGAAGACATAATACTGATCACGAAAGCCAACATGGGGTTTACATGAAGATAATCATTTGGACCAGGGTTGGTACACATGACACTGAAAATTATCAAGCCAGTGTTGACACACATGATGATGATAAATCTATAATGTTGAAGACATTGTGTGTGATAATGTGCAATGTAACCAACACACAATTTATGCCAACGTCACAAAGAAGAAAACATTAAATCATTCTGAGCACCAACATAAACAGAGGTCGAAAGGGCACTTTATGTTGACAACGAATAGTTTCATTAGTCGACACGACACAAGGTGTTGAGAAAACAAAAATGTACGGCAACAAAATGTAATATATTGTAAAATTATTAATTGTCATTAATTAGTATTTATAAATTATAATATAACACAACTGGATCCAGCACAATATCGAATGTAAACATCTTATCTAAACAGCAGCAGTCCATAATGACTTGCTTGTAGACACGTCAAAGATGGCGAGAGAAAGCTCCACTTGAGATCTCAACATGAGACTGCTGTGAAGACACAGCGACAAAAACTAGGAACATCTCAACGACATGAACCGAGAAAATCTGAACCACACGTACTGAGGAAATCCAAACTACACGAACTGAGGAAATCTAAACCACACCAATCGCTACGACCAACGGGGGAAAGTGACTGCCAGAGCACACCTCATGCCACATAATGACATACAAATTAAAATACAGAAATTCAAAACAATGTTTTCCTGTGATGAATTTGAATAACGAAGACACAAACAATAGATATTTCACTGCCTCTCGTCAGGTACATACGGCAGAAATCACACAACTTAAGTGAATTAACTAGATAAATCCTTCAAACTGAAATATACAAATGCTCGCACAGTAATGTCGATTGTCTACCACGGTAATTTTAAACTGACTAACATGTCTTTCTGCTTGCACAAGGACGGCTTACGAAGGTTGATTATTATAGCTTCAGCAAACTTTAACAATTTACTACTTTGTGTGTTTAACAACACACGGAAGGCACTGTCTCTTTTAACCGCGTGACCGCTCTCGAGCACATGTCTCGCGACCGATGAAGCAGGACTGTTCCGGTGTGTCGGCCTGCCTAGGCTACCATCATCTGTGTGTAGTATCTTGTCCACCCAATTCGGAATGTGTTCCGAAACCCTGCAATGTAACTGTCGCTCAGTTCTACCTATGTAGATGGCCTCGCATCTGCATGTAAATTGGTAAATACAATTTGATTTGGCGTACAAAGCTACAGGTTCTTTTACTACTGGGATGGGGATCGGTGTGTCTCTGTACCTGAAGACTGGAGTTGCGGCACAGAATGTTCGCCCGACTGCTGTGTTGAGCCTGTCCCGCAGACGTTGCATTACGTTATCTCCTCGGAAGGTTAGCTGGATGAATACCTTGAGTTTAGGGAATGTAGTTACTTCTGGTTTCGGTTTGAGCTGTTGGCAGTGGCGCTTTATAAATCCTGTGGAGTACCCATTCAGGTTAAAGGTATTCTTCAGAGTTTCAAATTCCTCTGTCAGTGTGTCCTGGGTGCATATCTTCCTAGCACGGTCAAACAGGGTCCGTACTAAGCCCCGTTTGTACTGGACAGGTGCGAAGCTCTGAAAATTTCAGTATTGGCCAGTCCATGTTTCTTTTCGGTACACCGATCTTTGAATTGTGCCGTCTGCTCTACGTCTCATTAGGATATCTAGAAACGACAACGCTTCGTTGTGTTCGTGTTCCATAAAGTCGCTTAATAGTCTTTATGGAACACGAACACATGTTCGTGTTCCATAGATAGAGAGATGTTTTTATTTGTCTCGTTCATTGTGGCCTGGAACGACGTTGCTTGTAGCTCGTCTGTGGTGATAATTAGTATATCGTCCACGTAACGACGGTAAAAGGCCAAGTTATTGATGTCTGAGGATCTCTTTTCTTCTAAGTGTGCCATAAAGATGTCCGCTAGAATAGGTCCAAGTGGGCTCCCCATGGCCACTCCGTCAATTTGGCGATATGACTTGTTTAGAAAGTTGAATTGTATGTTGGCGGTACGTAATTTTAATAGCCTGTCTAGAATAGCTGATGGTATGCCTAGTTTTATTTGTTTGTCTCTAATGCGTTCACTTATTATATTCACGGTCTCATCTAATGGAACGTTGGTGAATAAAGAGGCAATATCCATGGATGCCATGTGTTTGTTGTTTAT
The DNA here is from genome assembly GCA_963921405.1 of Cepaea hortensis. Lineage (NCBI taxonomy): Eukaryota > Metazoa > Mollusca > Gastropoda > Stylommatophora > Helicidae > Cepaea > Cepaea hortensis. The sequence continues at coordinate 84,620,592 of OY992892.1, forward strand.
GTCCATAGTATCCAATAATTCCACCAGTTTGAATACTCTGAGTGTTCTTGGATCGAAGGACTGTCGTACTAGCTTTAAAATTTCAACTAGCCATCTCGCCATTCGGTGTTGTGCATAGTTAACCATGGAAAGGATCGGCCTTAGTGGGATGCCGGGCTTGTGAAGCTTGAGTAGACCGTACGTCTGAGGAGTTTGGGAGCCACGCGGTGTGAGCGTTTTTGCAGTGGCCTCACTGATGAGTCCCGCATTCACAAGTGACTGGACCTCTTACCTCATTTTTACATCCAGGTCCTCCGACTTGTTGACTATTTGCTCTACTCTGAATTTAGATGTATCTGGCAATATTTCATCCATTTTTCTAAGGTAGTCCATACAATTTACATGCAGATGCGAGGCCATCTACATAGGTAGAACTGAGCGCTCTTAACACAACCACGTCTTCTCTGTACAGTCCACACACATTCTCTTCTCGTCTCCCTTCTGTCCAGTCCATGCTGTCATGTGTTCTCCATTTTCACGGGTCTCCTGTCCGAGTCGTATTCAGTCTTTGTCCTGAGATGTGCCTTAATTCTCCCTCGTCTGTCCTTGACCTCGAAGGTGGGTATCTGTCGTAGAGTGCTACCCGTCTTTTAACTTTTACTCGTCTGTGCTGACGTCAATACCTATTTACAGATTGTCTTTAACTCCTATCTGTCCTGTTCTAAACTAAGCTAGGTCTATGTCTATTATAGAGGACTTTGACACTCTCTACCTCGGTAAGGTGGAGACACGGCAGATGAGACAATTTAATTCTAACCCTTATTGTTCATTGTGTACCATGACGTATCTACTAAAAGTTGCTGATCCCGTTCGTTGTCTGCAATCAATACTGGATCATCCACTTATGTAATTTTATTAAACTGCCTGTGAGAGGGCAAAGAGAACTCTCTCCTTCTCTACTCAGGCTAGCGATGAGATTTATTCCCTGTTTGAAGGTATTGACTTCTATACCAGTATCACCAGAGCCCGGTTTGAGGAACTAAACGCTGACCTGATTCGCCTAACCCAAGAGCTAGTAGAGAAGTCCTTGCGTGATGCCAAGCTGGAAAAGTCCAAGATCAATGAGATTGTCCTTGTTGGAGGATCTACGCATCTTCCCAAGATCTGAATGTTGCTGCAGGACTTCTTCAATGGCAAGGAACTCAATCAGAGCTTCAACCCTGATGAAGCTGTAGCCTATGGTGCTGCTGTCCAGGCAGCCATTCACCACGGGGGCCAGGCTCAGGAAATACAGGACCTGATGCTCCTGGATGTGACACCCCTCTCCCTGGGTATTGAGACGGCTGGAGGTGTGATGACTGCATTGATCAAACGCAAAACCCTCGTCCCCACCAAGCAGACGCAGACCTTCACCATCGACTCTGACAACCAGCCCGGTGTGTCCATCCAGGTGTACGAATGTGAGCGTGCCATGACAAGAGACAACAACCTGCTGGGTAAATTTGAGCTGACAGGAATAGCCCCAGCACCCGGGGGTGTGCCACAGATTGAAGTGACCTTTGACATCGACTCCAACGGTTTCCTAATTGTTTCTGCTGCAGACAGGAGAACGGGCAATAAGAGCAAGATTCCAATCACCAACGATAAGGGTCGTCTGTCCAAAGAAGATATTGAGAGAATGGTCAATGACGCAGAGAAGTACAAGAATGAGGATGAGAAACAGAAAACTCGCATCTCTGCCAAGAATACACTGGAGAGCTACTGCTTCCACATGAAGTCCACCGTTGAGGATGAGAAACTCAAGGACAAACTCAATGCTGATGACAGGAAAATCATAACTGACAAATGCTCAGAAGTGATCAGTTGGCTGGACGACAATCAGATGGCTCAACAAGAAGAGTTTGAACACAATCAGAAAGAGATTGAAGCGGTCTGCAACCCCATCATCTCCAAGCTGTATTAAGACAGCGCCGGCGGCATGCCAAACTTTAGCGCTGGTGGTGCAGGTACTGGGGCTGGAGCTGGTGGTGCAGGCGCTGGGGCTGGAGCTGGTGGTGCAGGCACTGGGGCTGGAGCTGGTGGTGCAGGTACTGGGGCTGGAGCTGGTGGTGCAGGCACTGGGGCTGGAGCTGGTGGTGCAGGCACTGGGGCTGGAGCCGGTGGTGCAGGTACTGGGGCTGGAGCTGGTGGTGCAGGTACTGGGGCTGGAGCTGGTGGTGCAGGTACTGGGGCTGGAGCTGGTGGTGGAGGCGCTGGGGCTGGAGCTGGTGGTGAAGGCGCTGAGACTGGAGCTGGTGGTGCAGGCACTGGGGCTGGAGCTGGTGGTGAAGGCGCTAGGGCTGGAGCTGGTGGTGCAGGTACTGGGGCTGGAGCTGGTGGTGCAGGCGCTAGGGCTGGAGCTGGTGGTGCAGGTACTGGGGCTGGAGCCGGTGGTGCAGGTACTGGGGCTGGAGCTGGTGGTGCAGGTACTGGGGCTGGAGCTGGTGGTGCAGGTACTGGGGCTGAAGCTGGTGGTGGAGGCGCTGGGGCTGGAGCTGGTGGTGCAGGTACTAGGGCTGGAGCTGGTGGTGCAAGCGCTGGGGCTGGAGCTGGTGGTGCAGGTACTGGGGTTGGAGCTGGTGGTGCAGGTACTGGGGCTGGAGCTGGTGGTGCAGGTACTGGGGCTGGAGCTGGTGGTGCAGGTACTGGGGCTGGAGCTGGTGGTGTAGGTGCTGGGGCTGGAGCTGGTGGTGCAGGTACTGGGGCTGGAGCTGGTGGTGCAGGTACTGGGGCTGGAGCTGGAGCTGGTGGTGCAGGTACTGGGGCTGGAGCTGGTGGTGCAGGTACTGGGGCTGGGGCTGGAGCTGGTGGTGCAGGTACTGGGGCTGGAGCTGGTGGTGGAGGCGCTGGGGCTGGAGCTGGTGGTGCAGGTACTGGGGCTGGAGCTGGTGGTGCAGGTACTGGGGCTGGAGCTGGTGGTGCAGGTACTGGGGCTAGAGCTGGTGGTGCAGGTACTGGGGCTGGAACTGGTGGTGTAGGTACTGGGGCTGGAGCCGGTGGTGCAGGTACTGGGGCTGGAGCTGGTGGTGGAGGTGCTGGGGCTGGAGCTGGTGGTGTAGGTACAGGGGCTGGAGCTGGTGGTGGAGGCGCTGGGGCTGGAGCTGGTGGTGCAGGTACTGGGGCTGGAGCTGGTGGTGCAGGTACTGAGGCTAGAGCTGGAGCTGGTGGTGCAGGTACTGGGGCTGGAGCTGGTGGTGCAGGTACTGGGGCTGGGGCTGGAGCTGGTGGTGCAGGTACTGGGGCTGGAGCTGGTGGTGCAGGTACTGGGGCTGGAGCTGGTGGTGGAGGTACAGGGGCTGGAGCTGGTTGTGCAGGTACTGGGGCTGAAGCTGGTGGTGCAGGTACTTGGGCTGGAGTTGGTGGTGTAGGTACTGGGGCTGGAGCTGGTGGTGCAGGTACTGGGGCTGGAGCTTGTGGTGTAGGTACTGGGGCTGGAGCTGGTGGTGCAGGCGCTGGGGCTGGAGCTGGTGGTGCAGGTACTGGGGCTGGAGCTGGTGGTGCAGGCGCTGGGGCTGGAGCTGGTGGTGCAGATACTGGGGCTGGAGCTCGTGGTGTAGGTACTGGGGCTGGAGCTGGTGGTGGAGGCCCTGGGGCTGGAGCTGGTGGTGCAGGTACTGGGACTGGAGCTGGTGGTGCAGGTACAGGGGCTGGAGCTGGAGCTGATGGTGCAGGTACTGGGGCTGGAGCTGGTGGTGCAGGTACTGGGGCTGGAGCTGGTGGGGCAGGTACTGGGGCTGGAGCTGGTGGTGCAGGTACTGGGGCTGGAGCTGGTGATGCAGGTACTGGGGCTGGAGCTGGTGGTGCAGGTACTGGGGCTGGAGCAGTGAACCAACCGTCGAAGAAGTGAATTAATCTGGGTGTCCCCGAAGTGCTAGTCTAATTTGTCATGTAGTCAGTTCATGTAGATTGTTGACGTCAATGTTTGGACATGAATTACATCTTCATCTGTTTCACCACCAGCTCCAGCCCCAGCCCCAGTACCTACCTGCACCACCAGCTCCAGCCCCAGTACCTGCACCACCAGCTCCAGCTCCAGCCCCAGTACCTGCACCACCAGCTCCAGCCCCAGACGAATATTTTGATAAACTTGCAGACACGTTAAATAATGTCAAGGAGACAGATGAACTAGTTGTGATGGGTGATTTTAACGGACGAATAGGCACGCGAAGAACACCGTGGGAGGATTGCATGGGGCCATTCAGCGACACAGAGACTGATTGTAACAGCAATGGTCAACATCTACTCAACATATGTTCGGAACATGGACTAATAATAACAAATAGTTTTTTTCAACATCGTCGTAGCCACACCAAAACCTGGTATAAATGGAATGACATAAACCAAGCATCCCAAATTGACTTTATTCTAATTAGGAAATCAGACAGAAGGCTACTATTAGATTCAAGAGCACTCCCAAATACAGATGTTGATACTGATCACAAGCCAGTCATAATAAAGAAGATTTCACCACACAGGAAAATAAGAAACAAAAAGGTAACAACACATGTCATCAATTATAGGAGGCTGCAGGAAAATACGGTTAAAGACGACTTCAATCAAGAAATCCAAAACCTACACAAGAACATCCCTGATGACCACTCAAGCGTAGATAAGGAATGGACATGTTTCAAGGCTGCCATGCTCGACACACTGAAAAATAAATGTGGAACAAAGAAAGTAGGGCAGGACAAAAGATTCAGAACAGCCTGGTGAAACAACGAAGTTAAAGATAGCATATTCAAAAAGAAGGTAGCATTCAAAAAGTGGATCACAACTAAATCTGAACAGGACTATATTACTTATAGAATAGCACGACGTAATGCCAAACGAACAATTAGAGCATCTAAAGATGAATCCTGGAGAATATACGGTGAACAGATGGCGACCCTTAGCAAAGACTGCCCAAGAGAATTTTATAAACGTGTCACCACAATTAGAAACAGAGATGCATGTTACAACCCAACCACCATCATAAACAGCAAAAGAGGTATGCCAATATTTAATCCACAACAAAGACTAGCAAGGTGGGCAGAATACTTTCAAGAACTACTTAACCCCACAGATAACATAGGAAACCTCACTTTTGGGCCTAAACGCCAGGGACAGCAAGAACCAAATTTCATACCTGCAGAAGTCAAAGCAGTTATACAGAAAAGTCCTAAAAACAAATCACCAGGTCCAGATGGAATAACCACAGAAGCTATTCAGGCCTGTGGGGAAACAGGAGTTAAATGGCTAACAAGACTTTTTAATATAGCATGGGAAGAAAGAAAAGTCCCAGATGATTGGCAACAGGCAATAATATTACCAATATGGAAAAAGAAAGGCAATATGAGAGAGTGCGAAACATACAGAGGTATATCACTCCTGAGCCATATAGGGAAAATGTATGCAAAACTTTTGGAACAAAGAGCTAGACCAATAGTTGAACAACAGTTAAGCAAAGCACAATTCGGTTTTCGGAAAGGTAAAAGTTGCACTGATGCATTATTTACACTTAGACAAATTTGTGAAAAAACTATTGAATATAGTGACCAGCAGAATATTGTGTTTGTAGATCAGGAAAAGGCTTTTGATAGAGTAGACAGATACAAATTATGGACCATCCTTGAAGACTATGGGATAGAAGGCCAACTGCTAGAAAACATCATAGCCATGTACCACTCGAGCCAAAGTGCAGTAAGAACACAGGAAGGTATATCAGATATGTTCACAGTCAATACAGGAGTGAGGCAGGGATGTGTGCTCTCTCCCCTGCTATTCAATATCTACATGGACAGTATTTCCAAAGAAGCAAGTCTCGACAGACCAGATTCAGAAAATTTAGAACTCTTTACTCCAGATGAAACAACTGACCCACAGGGAATAAATGAACTTCTATTTGCAGATGATCAGTGCCTGTTTTACAGCGACGAGGGCAGACTACAAAATCATATTACTAATCTGAGTTCAACCTGCAGCAGATACAATATGAGTATAAACACAGCCAAAACCGAAGTAATGCAAGTTAGCAGATCGCCAGGCCCACTAAGTATACAGATAAATAACACACCTCTGAAACAAGTTAAAGAATTCAAATACCTTTGAAGTATGATCACAGAAGATGGCAGATTAGACAGAGAAATTGAAATCAGATGTCAAAAAGCTAGTGCACTTACATATCAACTGTCACCCTTACTGAAACATCCAAACATACCCATTTCCGCAAAACGACAGATAATAAACAGCATATTCACACCAACCCTATGCTACCAATCTCAAACCTGGACTTTATCCAAATTACACCTTCGCAAAATCGACACCTGCGAAATGAGATGCCTGAGGAGAGCTGCCAACTTAACAATCCGAGACCGAGTAAGAAATGTTACTATCAGACAGACTGTGGGATCAACACCTTGTGCCACATTTATTGAAAGACAGAAGATCAAGTGGTTTGGCCATGTTGTTAGAATGCAACATCAGCAACTACCATCACTGGCCTTACATCAAAGATCATCTGCGACGAGACCACGAGGACGTCCAAGAAGAAAATGGATTGACGACATCAGAGACATTGTACAACCACACGGAATGACACTATCCAGTGCCGCCCACCGGGCGATGGAACGCAAATTATTCCTCCCCACGACGCTTGACGGCAGAAGTGGAAGATGATGATGATGATGATGATGATGATCTGTTTCTATAGAATCAATCAAAGAACAATTCCGTGTAAATTGACTGCTGCAAGTAAATAACACAGTTTACACCTTTTTCTTCATAAGTAGGTCGGCTTTGTCCACAAATGCACCACGTCGCTATAGAGAAAAGAAGGAAGGCGATAATCGAGCTGATCCAAGAAGAGCCGTTTGTTATTGCCAAGATGATAATTACCAGCTTAAAATGAATAATTGTATTCGACATGACAATGGAAATCCTAACATTGAAGATTTAAAATCATCCTCTTCCACTTTTGCCGTCAAGCGTTGTGGAGAGGAATAGTTAATGTTTCAATACCCGATGGGTGGTACTGGATAGTATCATTCCATGTTATTGTACAATGGATGACATTCTCTTATTGGGCATCATCTTTGTATTGTATCAGATCTTCTTTGATGTAATGCCAGTGCTGACTCTGATGACGTTGCATTGAAGATAATGTTTCTACATTCCCTCAGTCGCGCAAAGAAGTTTTAGCAACAGTGGCTGGAACTACTACCATTATATGAAGAAGGAATTGCGAAGTAGTGAGAAGTAAGTTTTCCAACACTGCAGACCGTAATTCAAAAGTTGGATTTCTTTCTATTATGCCACTGTAAGATGCAACATGGGAACTTGAAAGGTCTAGAGACGTGTGATTAACTTACGTGATCCAGTGATATCTTTGACTGGGAATTTAATGATTCATTACAAAATATATAGCTTTAGCTGAGTTTGGTTTGTGTTTTTCTTAGCCTGTGTAAAAAAAGGGCTCCTGAGAAAAAGGGACTGGCTTCTGAACCATGTTTAGATTTATCTACCCCTGATCCCACACCATGAGATACCTTAGCTATAAAATTCAACCGATCAAGAGCAAGTTTTCCGAGAAGAAGAGAGCAATAAATTAGCCAGTTAAAGAAAGTTATGGGAGGAAGTGCCAGTGATAGGCGGGCTTGATATGATTCATTTGAAGATGTATGCCCTGCTGAAGGATAAAACACAGAAGAAGAATAGTGTTTGGTGTAATAACAACAGATGTGCTTTAATGTTTGTTACCTGATGTATTAGTTCTTTATGAGTAGAAAACGTGTAGTCACTATCTTGTACATCTAAGGCATTACAATATTACAAGTGGTCAATGGGACTAAGGACTGGGTGTAATAGCCAGAGACATGTATCTTGAGATGTTGGTCGGTTATGCTTCTCACAAAACATTTCAAGATTAGTGCTGAGAGTCTGTTGTGTTTACTATTGGTGAAGTTACCAGGTTCATGCCTAACACGTGGCTGGCAGTTTTTACAGAAATTATTGGTTTGTATTTTTCTAATAAGGCTAACAAAGACAACTTGTCACAGACATTAGAAATAGTTTTGGCCACATTACGAGATGAGATAACTGAAACAAATTGTAACAATTGCACATATTAATGAAAAAAAGTAGAGGCAGACTACGAAAAAAGATGTTTACCTCTCTATAATAAGTTTAATTCTATTTCTTTAAAATGTAAGCAAAAATTCCATGGCAGACAGTGCATAAAGGTGTGACATTTGAAAGATGTCCATCTTCTCTTTGACTATCTGGAGCCACCAAACTGTTGTGACTAGATGGTTGCCGGCCCAGCGGTCGTGTGTTCATCTGCATTGGAACAGATTAAATCTTTTAAAATTGGCCTGTGCTGCCAGGTGGACCCAGGCTAAAACAGCTACTAAGAAATGTCTTGGGATATAAAGGCCGCTGACAAGATACTGACCACATCATCCACCGAGAGCTGTCTGGTCTATGGAAATATGGGTCTAGCACCATATACCCAATATGGCTTCAGGTGTGTAAAAGGGCACTTTACTTACTCTACTAACCCTCTGAGTAGCCTCCTGACATTTACATGCCAGAAACAGAAAGGCATTTCAATTTTATCCTATTTGAATTGTCAGTTTATGCTGCAAGAGGGACACAATTCTGCCTTATGTTGTCACAGGCTATGCATTTTTCAGGTCTTTTGACAAAAACAAAACAATCTCTAGACTAATTCAGTATATAATTTAGTTATACATGTATAGTTGAAGATATGGAGATATGACCTACTAATGGAAGTATAACAGAAAAAGAAGGAAGTGAAGTACTGATCAATTTACCTCTTGAACTGAAAGCTGTTTGTCCTCATCTGCATCAATCTCTGTGAAAATGTTGGATGGAGGGACCCCATCTGTGATTTTCAGCAGCTCAACCTCAAAGGTCAAACTAGCATTGGGTGGAACAACATTGCCTGAAACGATGATTGTAGTCAACACACAGTGAATAGGAAAAGGTCAAGCAAAGGTGAAAAAAAGCCATAGATATTGTAGAAGTTGGTAGCAGCTAATACTGTTAATGCAACAACTTTCAATGACTACATTAAGACTAGTTTTACTGCAGGTACTTCATTTGGGTGTTAGGCTTCATATATTCTAGACCACGGCATAATTAGGTAGGGTGATGAGTTTCCGTCCTCCTCAGTGCTCTTCATTTACAGACAAATCCCGGGAAATTATGACCATTATCTAGTACAGAAACCATTTTATGAGGGTGGGTTACCTAAAAAACTACAGGTGGGAAAATTGCCACTGTTGGGAAATACACCACAATGTTGGTATGCAAGCACACTAAATATTAAGTAGCCACAACTCTAATAAAGGATTCAACTTTAAAACTTACACATTTCTTTATTTTCTTATTGCTTCTTTCTTATCTAATGTGTGAAGAAGATGAGTCTTATGTATGGCATAGAGATAAACGCAGTGGCATGATTTGCTAAGTTAAGATCAGAATGCTGCATCATAAAAAGAGATCAAATTCCTGAAAACCATAAATTAACACAGTAGAAGACAGTTCCATGGCGAAGGGGATACAGACGTATTTTGTAATCTCGCATATTAGCGTTCTAAACACAGCTGTGTGCGATTTGGCAGCAGGCTGCCTTGCGTTGGTTTTTTACGAAAATGGTATAGGTGTCAGTCGTTTAGAAAGCAATGGCAAACTACTGAACGTAAACTTGCCAAGAGATCATAACAGCAAAAACATACTAGTGTTGACTGCGACGTCCTGTAAAGGATATGCAAGTAACTTTTCTTAACACAGTAGAAAATGCTGCAATAAAGAGCTTGGCAATGTAGCAAATGCTGCAATAGAGTGTATAACTGTAGCAAATGTTGCAACAGAGAGCTTACCACTTTAGCAAATGCTACAATAGAGACCCTAACACTGTAGAAAATGCTGAAGTATAGAGCCTAACACTGTAGAAAATGCTGCAATAGAGAGACTAGCATTATAGAAAATGCTGCAAAAGAGAGCCTGACATTGTTGAAAATTCTGAAGCCTTGCAATATTGAAATGTCTCTTGACATTTAGAATTAAATGGTAGACAGACATGGATACTATCCAACTCAATTCCTACATCCACATCCTTCAACTTCTGTTGGGAGAGACAAGGCACTTAAGAACTTGACCTGAATTTGGTGATGCCGATTCATTATCATAAATCAAAGGCTGATTTAACACACTGATTTGCATATTAAAATTACAGCTAGAAGCTCACATGAAAAGAATCTTTCCAACAACAAAAAAAAGAAGAAAGAAGCCAAGAGTAACCAACTCCACAGTATGGAATTAATATAAACAAATCATTCAATCATACCTGAGCCAGTTTGTCCGTATGCCTTGCTTGGGGGGGGGGGGGGGAAGAGAGAGAGAGAGAGAGAAGGGGGGGGGGAATGATCAGCTTCCTCTTCTCCCCGACACACATGCCAAACAATCCCTCATCCCAGCCTTTGATTACCTGGCCTGCTCCCAGCTGGAAGTCAAATGGCTGGTTTCTGTCGAAGCTACATGAACAAAACATGACAACAGGTCATTTATGTCTGTGACAATGCATGAAATGTTGCATAATAAAACATAACAAATATACTACTTATCCTTCTTTCACCCTTTATCCCACGTTTTATGGCCCCAGCTAACTCACTCCAAGCACCCATATCTCCAGCTATCCCATGAAATTCCATCCTTATCCTCCCCATATTATTCATTTCTATCTCTACTTCTTTTTCCTAGTCCATATATAGTTCTACTATCCAGGTGCCAGTTCTGGAAATGTCATTAGGTGAAGAAAAGAAAATCTGTGATCCATCAAGGAGGAATGGTTACACAGCTATCTGATTCCCTTGCCGAAGCCTGACAAAGACCACACAAAAATTCAGGGATATCGAATTATAACCATGCAGAATACAATAGGCAAGCTGCTGGAGAAGGTAATTGCCAGGAAAATATCAAGCCAACTAGAGAGGCAAGGTGTTTTCCCACCTACCCTGGGTGGGTACCGTCCAAAAAGAGAAACCTGGACCAATGCAGCAGTCTTTGCCCATGATGTCTATGAAGGTTTCCACTCAGGCACTGAAACCGTTGCTGCAGCGATTGATCTTGAGGACGCATACAACAGAGTACCACTGGATTTTTTAATGTTTCAGCTTCTTGAACTAAACGTAAGTCCATTCCTCCTTAGTTGGATCGCTGCAGCCCTCTTCCAACGGAAAGTAGTTTTTAGATGTGGCAGTTGGACTTCGGAACCAACAACAATATAGCCTGGCCTACCACAGGGATCACCATTATCTCCGGTACTGTTCAACGCCTACACAGTGAGAATCACCAGTGAGCAGATCACTGGACCTGGTAGGACATTGTCATATGCCGATGATGTTTTAGTGTATCGTCAGGGTAAGGATAGAGAGGAGGTTGCTGTGGAACTACAAACCGAACTCAATCGCATAAGTACTTGGTGTGATGAAGCTGGGGCAATGGTCAACCCAACAAAGGCAACAGTGACTTGGTTCTCGTTGAATAATCATATTGTCAACAATCCAACACCAACTGTAATGCTGTGTTCAGAGACGGTGGAAAGAACGCAGGCAATGAATTACCTGGGGATACGGTTTGATCGAAGCCTTGCTTATAATGTGCACATAGACCAGGTGATAACAAAGGCCAAGGGGGGTTGGCAGCGATGCGGGTGATGGCGGCAGCAAACTGTGAGCAGCGCCATCTATGTCTTCTGTACGAGGGGCTGGTCATGTCTGTTTTGGAGTATGCAATGGCAATCCTGACTGTCAGCCATAAGCAGATAGAAAGGATGGAAAGGATACAGAATGAAGCTATGCGCATTATTCTTGGATGTACAAGAGATACAGCATGCAGGGCGATGCGCTACCTTCTTGATTTTCCAACCATTGAAGAGAGAATACAAGTTTGCAGGGCACGCGCCTACCTCAGAATAACGCAAACACACAGCATCCACTGCATAGTGAAATTAGGAAGGTGAAGGGCAGCAGGTTAAAAAGAGGACGGTCGTGGATGGGTCAAGCCGAAGACATTCTTCAACAGGTGTGTTCACTTGAGGCCTTAGAACCTGGCGAGGAGTGGGTGCAAGTGCCAACAGACTTCTGCACATCCTTTTCAGTTTGCATCCAACTAGATAGAAAATGCAGACAAGAAAATCCGGCTGCTGTTGAAGCTGAAGTACAAGCGTTGATTTTCGAGAATTCGCTAGACAGTGACGCGGTCATCTACACAGATGGATCGGTCATCCGACATGTGAGAAGCTCATGGGCCTTTACAGCTCGGGCCGGAGGGAGAATTGTGAAGGAGGACTCTGGTGCTTTCACTGAAACCACAAGTAGCCTGACCATGGAAGTCATGGCAGTAAGTAAAGCAATAACATGGCTCGAGACACAGACATTCACTAGGGCTTGTTTCCTTAGCGACTCAATGAACATGATCAAGAGGATAGAGGAGGGGTCGATCCGAAGAGAATGGTTGCTGCCTCTGAAGCGGTCTCGGCTGGCAAAGATTAGTTTCATCTTCGTGCCAGGGCATGCGGGAGTACAAGGAAATGAGCGGGCTGACAAGCTCGCAGGTGAGGCTACTGTGGAGGGCGGACGCGCCATGGACCAGGCTGACATTCTGAATGCTCTACGAGAAGTGAGACTTTTGCAAGAACCAAGTGATGACTGTGAATCTACAACAATGGCCAGACTGCGAGAGCAGCAAATTAAAAGAGGGGTGGCCAAACAAGAACACCACTCAGAAAGCCAAAGAAGATTGATAAACCAACACAGAACTGGCGTCGTTAGCCGCTACACGCTGCGGGATTTGCTGAGGAGAGGATCCGAGCACTTATGGACTGAATGGTCCGATGTGCAACGAGGATGATCTGTCGCCTAACTAACTAACTAAATCTGTGATCCAGACTCCTTGCGCCTTTCTCCGTAACATGTCATACCTCTTTAAGAAGGGTCTTCATTCCCCATGGTTCTTCTTCTTCTTTCGTTCGCCTAAAATATGTTTATAACTGCAATGTTGTCTCTTGTATGAATCTAACAGTCTTTTTTAGTTCACTCAGCGGTCCATAGAGTTTATCTTCCACTGTTGTCTCTCTAGGCCAGAAGGTTCGCCTGGATATGTTGTAGTTTGGGCAATCCTGGAGTATGTTCTCTGCTGTCTGCAACGCCAAACCACATGTGCACATGGCTGAGTCACAAATCTTGAAATGTGTATACATGTGGTTGCGTAATCTATTGTGTCCTGTTCTGAGGCGCTGAAGAATGACTTGTTCTGGTCTGTCCATAACGTGGTAGTCATCTTGAGTAGGGTTTGGTGGCCTTCTGACTGATTTGATCATTCTTTTCTTTTGATGGTATGTAATGGGCACATCAGGTTGTTCTTCTGTTGCTCCTTCCTTAGCCAATCGATCAGCTCTGTCGTTTCCGGGGACTCCACAGTGGAATGGTATCCACTGTATGGTGACCTTACGCTGACTGCTAAGTTCAGAAACTAGTGTCCTTAGAACTGGCAATTTCCCAGACAGAAGCGCCTCTATCTATGGTTGACTTGGCTATTCTTTTGTCGTTATCTTTAGGCCAGTTCATATTTGGCTGGATTTTGCAACTCAAGTTGTTCTAAAACAATGAATTCCCTTAGTGAATGTAAACAAAGGCACTCACTATAAACAATATATTGCACGATTTCTTGCCTGCCATATTTCGTAAGGTGCAAACTGCAGTGACTGTGCACTTAGTATTTCAGCCAAAGTATTATTATCTTCATATGATATGTAACTCTGCAGTATGCACCTGACAACATGAAGAGTGGGGAACCCAACCCTTCCTTCATCATCTCTGATATATTATTGGTGGACAAGTTGTCGGAACACTATCATAGTGAGTTTGGTGTTGACTTTTTTTCGCAACCTGCTACCACAAACCTTCTAAGTAACTGTAGTAGACCGGATATAGCAGAGAATATGCTCATAGCTACAACAAAGTTATACACAAGAGGATGCTCTGTGTTACTGCACGGATACCTGCACATGTAGCAATATATGGCAATAAAATAGTGGATAGGGAAGCTAAAAAAGGCAGAATTAATTATAAGAAAATTCATGTGAGTATGAGTAAAGATGACATTACATCAGCGATGAAATCATGAAACAAATGAAAGGATTACAGTGTGGGATCAAAGTTTGAGGGGAAGACAAGCTTAAATATTGTTCAGTGTCCACAGTGAGCAGCTGGGGTTGGAACTAAATTGTAAGAAGACACAGGTTATGGTCGTCACTAGGAAGAACGAAATACCACAATGTAATATACAAGCAAATGGATATATTCTTCAACAAGTGAATTGGTACAATTATCTCGGAACAGTCATAACATCTGATGTGAGATGCCTTGAAGAGATTAGAACAAGAATCGCCTTGGCGAAAGTAGCCTTTAGCAAGATGAAAAACATTCTGACCAATAAAAAGATGTCAATTGAAACGAGAAAAAGAGTGTTGAGTGGATACACAGAACCTATTCTTTTGTATGGATGTGAAACTTGGACAATGTGCAGTCAGGCTGAAAAACATCTGATGGCTGCAGAAATGTGGTTTCTGAGGAAAATGCAAAGAATACCATGGACAGATAGAAAAACCAATGACCAAGTACTACAGGAGACAAATGAAAATCGTAGATTGTTTAGAGAAATTAGACGTAGACAGTCAAAATATTTTGGACATGTTATGAGAAGAAAGGGTAGCGGGGTAGGGGTATCCTCTATCAAAGGAGAAGTAAGGCGCCTCCTTCCCTCCGCTAGCCTACGGGACACCCTTGGGCAAGGTGGAGTACCCGTTTAGCCCCCCGATCAGGGTTACGTGAAGCCATGGGTGCAGGTGGTGGATGAAGATGGAGAGCAGCCAACAGATAGTTGTAGGTTATGGTCTCCACCTTCACGACGGTAGGCAGAGGATCTCTATTTTAAGGAGACAATGGCTACGGTCACTGACCAGTATGGTCACTGCTAGGAAGGAAAGCAATGGCAAACTACCTTCTTTACAGATGCCAAGAAAATCATGTTGTGTGAAATCATCGATAATCAGAGAAACGGCGTAAATGGGTGCTCCATAGGAGCAGCCTCGCCCGGTAGGGATAGTCATGCGCACCAGGTGACTCCAGACCGTCAACAGGCTACTAGGTGCAACAGATTAATATCATTGAAAGTAGGAACTTGGAACGTTAGAACAATGAATGCAGATGGAAAATTAGAAAACATCAAAAAAGAAATGGGGAGAGAGAAGATTAACATATTAGGAGTATCGGAAACGAGATGAAAAGGAGCAGGGATAAGGACAGGAGAGGATTGTAAGATTATTTACTCTGGGGGAGAAGAACAGCAAAGAGGTGTAGCCATTATATTAGATAAGCAAACATCAAATTCTGTCAAAGGATATCATGCTGTGTCAGACAGAGTCCTATTAGTAAAATTAAACGGAAGACCTTTTAAAATAAATGTCATTCAAGTATATGCCCCAACAAGTGAAATCAGTGAAGAAAGCATAGATGAATTTTATAATGACGTGGAGTCTGCTTTGAAGAACTGCAAAAAATCAGAAATAAATATCATAATGGGTGATTTCAACGCAAAAATAGGACAGCAAGGCGATGGATGCAGTGTAGGCAACCATGGTTTGGGAGAGAGAAATGAAAGAGGATACAGACTTGTAGAATGGGCAAAAGAACAAGAAATGGTTGTAGGAAACACCTGGTTTAAACAGCATACTAGAAGATTATGGACATGGAGGAGTCCAGACAGCAGGATTAAAAACCAGATAGATTACATCCTGATTAGCAAAAGATTTCGAAATGCGTTAACAGTCGTAAAAACAGTTCCAAATGCAGACTGTTACAGTGATCACAGATTAATTACAGGCACATTGAGGGTAAAGTTAAAGAAAGTCAAGTATATAACAGAAAACACTAAATATGATCTATGTACATTGAGAAATGACAAAGAAATACAAGATAATTTTAACATAGAAGTAAAGAACAAATTTGATATATTGTCTGATCTAGAGATCCTGTTTCAAGATGTAGATGATCAATGGGAAACGATGAAGAATTCAATCAGTTGCGCAGCAGAAAAAACTATTCCAAAAGTAAAGAAAGTGGGCCGTAAGACGTGGATGACTGAAGAAATTTTACAACTAATGGAAACAAGCAGACAGAACAAAAATAATCCTGCCAAATATGAAGAAATTCACAGAAAAGTGAGAACCTTATGTAAGGAGGCAAAAGAAACATGGCTTGAGAAAAATTGCAGAGAAATTGAAAAACAACACAACAGTAACAATGCGAAACTAATACACAAAAGAATTCAGGAGCTTACTAATCAAAGAACACGTACATCAGCAGGCTGCCTAAAGACAAAAGATGGAAGAGTCATAATAGAAAAAGATCAGATCTTACATGAATGGTCAGATTATGTGAAAAACCTTTATGACGATAACAGAGACGAACAGTATGATGTCCAAAATAATAATGAAGGACCAGCAATTTTAAAGATGGAGGTTCAGAATGCGCATAACCATATGAAATCTGGCAAGACCCCCGGTTCAGACAGCGTCACAACAGAAATGATTAATGCTTTAGAAGAATATGGAATAGATAAAGTTACCACTCTGCTTAATACAATATATGATACTGGAAATATACCTCAGGAGTTATGTAATTCTGTATTTACTGCAATCCTAAAGAAATCAGGAGCCTTGGAATGTGATCAACATCGAACAATTAGTATAATGAGTCACATCACGAAGATTTTGCTAAGAATTATCATGCAAAGAATTAGGAGGAAAATACAACCTGAAATAGGAGAAGAACAATGTGGGTTTGTGGAAGGCAATGGTACAGTAAATACTGTGTATATACTGAGAAACATAATCGAACGTTCTATAGAAGTAAACAAAGATCTACACCTTTGCTTTATTGACTACACAAAGGCTTTTGATAAAGTGAGACATGTCAACATGATAAGGATGCTTGAAGATCTACAAATTGATGGAAAAGATCTTAGACTTGTAAAAAACATATATTGGAAACAACAAGCTGCCATAAGAGTTGATAATGAAGTAAGCCAATATCAGCATATTAAAAGGTGTGTGAGACAGGGATGTGTAATGTCTCCAGATCTGTTTTCCCTGTACAGTGAAAGTGTTTTCAGAAATATTGAAGATATGGAAGGAATCTACATTGGGGGACGATGCATCAATAACATTAGATATGCAGATGATACAGTCTTGATTGCAGACAATGAACAGGACCTGCAAAATTTAGTAGATGCGATTGTTACACACAGTGAACAACTAGGGTTAGAATTAAATTGTAAAAAGACACAGATTATGGTCGTCACTAGGAAGGACGAAATACCACAATGTAATATACAAGTAAATGGCAATATTCTTCAACAAGTGAGCAGGTACAATTATCTCGGAACAGTAAAAACATCTGATGGGAGATGCCTTGAAGAGATTAGAACAAGAATCGCCATGGCAAAAGTAGCCTTTAGCAAGATGAAAAACATATTGACCAATAAAAAGATGTCAATTGAAACGAGAAAAAGAGTGTTGAGATGCTACATTGAACCTGTACTTTTATATGGATGTGAAGCGTGGACAAAGAGCAGCCAGGCTGAAAAACATCTGATGGCTGTAGAAATGTTGTTTCTGAGGAAAATGCAAAGAATACCATGGACAGCCAGAAAGACCAATGAACAAGTCCTTCAAGAAACAAATGAAGATCGTAAATTGATTAGAGAAATTAGACGTAGACAGTCACACATTTTTGGGCATGTTATGAGAAGAAATGGATTGGAGAACTTGGTGACAACTGGGAAGATCGAGGGGAACAGACCAAGGGGAAGACCTAGAAGCAAGTACCTGGATGGCTTGGCCTTGTGGCATGGTCGAGACAGAAACACGGAGCTGATCCACGACTCTGGTGATCGAGTGAGATGGCAGAACATGACCGCCCACGTTTACCGGCATGGCACATGATGGATGGATGGATGAGAAGAAATGGACTGGAGAACTTATGACAACTGGCAAAATCGAAGGGAATAGACCAAGAGGAAGACCGAGAGGAAAATATCTGGATGGCTTGGCCACATGACATAGACGAGACAGGAACACTGAGCTGATCCACGACTCTGGTGATCGAGTGAAATGGCGAGTCATGACCGCCCACGCTTACCGGCATGGCACATGATTGATTGATTGATACGACTACATAAAAATATACAAAACTTATTTTAAAACAAATGTTGCATGTCCCTCTCAAGACGTTGCGCCCTATCCCAACCAAGGTTAATTTATTAGGCAACTATACGTTCAGTAGTTTGCAATTGCCGGGTACATTGCTTAGGGGTAATGAACGTGTTTCCCAATTCTCCGACATACAGAATCGAGGGTTCGGAATAAGCTGTATGTGATTTGGAAGCAGACCGTCTTGCGTTGATTTCGATGTCATGTACGTCGGTCGTTCAGAAAGTAATGGCAAGCAACTGAACGTAAAGATTGCCTAGCAAACTACAGACCAAAAAATAAATAAAAATTAAAAAATATTACGACGTCCTGTAAAGAACATACAACTAACATTTTGCCATTGCTTTCTGAATGAGAAGTCAACTTTAAATCCAAGTGACGGGTGTGTGGAGTGCAAACGTTACCCCACAACCGGTACACAGGAAATTTAATCGTAAACGCCATAAAATAAATCTGCCAACATCCAATCTCTCCTGACTGGCCAACGCAGGGCTTGGCTGCATGGTTGTGGATCTATACTTCACTGGGAGTCTCCGTGTAAGAATGAAAAAAAAAAAAGAAGAAGACGAAGAAGAAGAAGAAGGAAAAGAAGAAGAAGAAGAAGAAGAAGAAGAAGAAGAAGAAGAAGAAGAAGAAGAAGAAGAAGAAGAAGAAGAAGAAGAAGAAGAAGAAGAAGAAGAAGATTATTTGTACGGTACAGAGAGATTCGTGTTAAATTTAACAACAAACTTGTTAATATGTTAAGCCAATGGTTCTCAACTGGTGGGGAACCCCCCCCCCCCCCTTTGCAGGGGGGAATTTTATGGTTTCCAGTGGGGGGGGGGGGGGAATTAAGATTGTTTCAAGATCGTATTAATACAAGAACCGATTACTTGAGGATGTTTTTCACTTCATACTTTACGGTTCCGTACGTCTCACCCTTCTGAAATTCATTTTATAACGTAAGTAGACTCGCAAATCACGTTTTATGTAGACGTCTAGACTTGTTTTAGTATGTGCTATTAAATTTAGTTTCCATTATTACGTATACTGTGTGTGGAGGGATTTTAGGGAGAAAATACGAAAAAGGGGGGGGGGGGGAATGACGTACTGAAAATATTGTGAAGGGGGCACGGGCCAAAAAAGGGTGAGAACCACTGTGTTAAGCGATATTGGACATGTTAATGATGATCTTTACAGCCATCCATCCAGTTTGGGAAAATAAAAGAAACTTTCCACCTTGTTCAACCAGCCTCAGTGGCGTTGGTTATAATTGTGGTGGAGAGGTAGTTTTTATATGCGCAGGTAACCGAAGAAGAGTGTTTCATTTGTGTTGCTATGTTCACTTTTGGGCAGGGATCTAGTACTAACTGGTTGTGCAAGCTGGACTCTCTGATTTAATGCTATATTCATGTATTTACTGGCTGTATTTTGTTCTATATAAAGAAGACTGCGTATTTATCACTGGAGAAAAGAATGGGTGTCTCTTAGGATCAATAATGTCCGACAATAAAAAACATCCAGTAATCCCCATGAAATTAAGAAGAACATTATAAACGCAATTTTATGCTAGCGTTGTGCTATCAGGAGCGGCTAACCAGGAGCGGCTGGCCGAGTGGTTAGAACGCCGGACTCTCATTCGGGAGACCCGGGTTCGATCCCTCGGTAAGGTGTGGGATTTTTTTCTGTCGGGGGCAAACAGAAAATCCTAACCTGCACAGTTCGCGGTGACTGCACTAGCCAGGCGGCCTTAATTCCCCAAGCTCAAAGACCCCTGTGCCATACACCGCAAGGTACTATATTGGCAGTAAATGACATTGACAGTTTTGACAGTTGTGCTATCAATGCCAAACATGGGGACTAACTAAAGGACAAAAAAGAAAACTCACAACTTGTGAAATGAGATGCCCGAGAAAAGCAGCGAATAAATGAAGAAAGGACCATATTAGAGAGAGTGTCTGCCTGTACGGCGAGGAACCACCAGTCTGCACACCAATAAGCCAGACATGGGACAACGGATACTCACGCAAACCCTAGGTCCTGTATGACATCACACTGATGTTGGACAACAGGATGTCTTCATCCGACATACAGGACTTCGCGTTGGAGCTCAAGCCAACGAACACAAGCAAGCAAGCAGAATAGAGGAGATCTATAAAACAGTTGAGCAACACTAGTTATTAAATTCATTGATAGACAAAGTTCGACAACCTACTGTCACTAATGAGAGTGAATCAAATGTCGTCAGTAGTAAGAGCATCACCCAGTGCCATGCCGGCTGGCGTGTGCGATCATGCCTCTCAACAAATTACGATCTCCGACGTCATGGATCAATTCGTGTGTTGACTCCCTTCCGTGCAATGACATAAGGCTGTAAATAATCTGTTCACGCTGCCTCTATCTCTCTTTCTGCAAATCTTTCCGGTTGTCTCAACATGTTACAGTTTTTGTCTTCTCAAAACGTGGCCAATTAAAAAAAAAAACCATGAATACCTCTTTCTGATGTTTGTGATAAGTTGTCTTTGCGACTCAGTTTCCCTTAAAACATCTGATTGCTCTTTTTGGCTGTACAACTAATTTTCAGCATTCTTCTATAAAACCACATCTCTAAGGCTTCCAGGGATTTATTCGCCTGTGTACTAATTGTCCAGGACTCACACCCATATGTTAAATCTGGTTCTATGTAACATGCAAGAATTCTATTTCTAATTTTCAAGGACAGTGACTTATTGCTCAAAACGTTCTTCATTTGATAGAATGCAATTTTTGCTTGTTCTATTCTGCTCTTTATCTCAGTGATGCATCTTCCATCTGATGTTATCCATGTGCCTAGATATCTGCATTTCTGCATTTGCCCCAAAATAACGTCATGTACTGTAAATGCACATTTAGGCACAATCTGTTTCTTTGATATCACCATGATTTCTGTCTTTCTATTATTAAAACTAAAATCCATTCTTTCACTCTCCATAACCACTGTATCTATTTCCTGTAGATCGTTCAAACTTGTTGCTATGAATACGGTGCCGTCAGCATAACGTATGTTATTTATATTATGTCCACTAACCCGGATCCCTGACATATTTTCTGTAGATCTCATTATCTATTCACTGTACAATGAGAACAAATCAGGAGACAATACACAATCTTGTCTGACGCCCTTCTTTATACACTGAAATGTTCGTACAAGGTATTTGATTCTTATGGCTGCTGTTTGCTGCCAATATATGTTCTTTATCATTCGTAGATATTTGCCATCGATGTTCAGTTGCTCTAGTAATTGTATTATTTCTTCATGCTTCACATTGTCAAATGCTGTTGTGTAGTCTATAAAGCATAAGTACAGATCTGTTTGTACTGCTTGTGACATGTTTGATTGAATTGACAGAGGACCTAGTTAGTAGTGTTCTCTGGAGATATATCTTGAATAATAAATAACAAGATAAAGGATATGATTTAGCACGTTTTGTCTAGAGGTCACTCAAATGAGCTAATCATTCCCGCAATAGCCTTTTTGGAGAACCACTTTTCTTTGGCTCAAACCCCCACTGTGAGACCCCTATGTATCTACACAGAAATTTATAAAAGAAGTAAAAGTTCCCTCAAGACCAAAAGGAGATCTGGACTATTCGCCCCTGTACAACTGAGGATCCATCTCTCTCATTATAATGTTGCCAGTGTGCTATTCGTCCGTCAGATAGATCTACCTTTCTTATTTATTTTGTCAGTATGACCTATATCAGTTCAGTTAGTCCTTAGGACTTTAGGACTAAATTTTTTTTGAAGACAACAAACTTCAACAATAACTGTACATAACATCTGTTGAACAAGACATCTACATGACAGTTTCCTGTCAAAAGTGGGACATACATTCACAAGGAATTGTTTACACCACAATTGTACAAGATAGACATCATGTGATACTTGACAACATCTATACAGGACTTTTCACAATATGTATAACCAACCACAGCACTTAAGACAGTCACCAGAGACAACACTTGACAGCAACTGTACAAGAAATTCACTGGGGACATGTACTTAAAACACTGATTCATCAAATACACAATTTATTGAGCTGATGGTGAGTCTAGTGATGACCATTGTTCCATCTGCTGGCATGTCAACACCTCAATACATACATTGAAAATGCATAAAATATGTCCCACATGCATGAAGATAAACATGATACAACACTCCTACACCCTCCTCCAGCTTATCAATAAACTCTCTCCTCCTCTCTAATATCTAACTACACCATCCCGTTACAGTATCTGTATCTATCATCATTTCCTGTCTCTTGGGAATTTAGGAAATCCTATCCATGGGCAACTCAAGGAAGAAACTACTGTTCTGGGTCTGTTGAATCCTTTTATCATCAGCATGGATGTTGGACTAGCTCCAGTTAGCCGCTTCCCCAGAATAAGCTTCATGGCAGATTCATTCCTCTTGAAGACAAGATTTGGTATGATGATATGGTACTGCATCTCACCGTTGAGCAGGCTGTCAGTGAAGGCTGTCACTGGGTACGTCAATAATGACATACAGAATGTCCCATACATTGCAGCTACTCACTTAGCCAGATCAACTTCCCTACTGTTCAATCACATTCTTCAAGAATCATTGTGTGAGCATCCGGCTGGATATTTTCTAAGTTTAGTCTTAGATAAACAAACACTCCAAGTTACCCCACAGTTTTCTATGAATGTAGTTCATAGAACAAGACTTGATGTTATTCTCAGTTGATCCCTGACTGACTCAAGATTACTGTCCAGTTCACGACTATTATAGTGCTTCAGATTGTGTTATGCTCCCATTTATGCATTCAGCTGTTGAGAGCTGAGAGAAAATTCTTCTTGATATTCCCACATTTTGATAGGGAGTCACTTCTGGATCTAGGACTTCTGTTTAGTTGTCCCAGATGATATATGGAAGCCTCTCCTCCATCCTCCTGTTCTCTGTTGATATACAAAATGGCACAACATCTCTTCACATGTGTCAAAAGATAATGTTATCATACATCAACATGCACAGATGGAGATGGGGAAGGTTAAGGTGGGTGTTGTCCAAGCACACCTCTCCTAGTTGATGATGTAGTGAATTTCACTGTGATGTACTGTGGTAATCACAAGACCATATGCTGAGACAGGGTGGCTTAACACAATTACAAGCATTTATGTGGTCTAAGTTCCACCATGTTTGAACCACAGTAGACCTGGGCACAAGGAGGACTAGACACAGTACAGCAATCATTGTGACATAGCAACATGGGACAGGCATTGTGAAGGGAAATGGAAAATAGGCATTTACAACTGAAATATGCATTATGTATTAACTAATGGCGTTTAGCCAATTAGCAGACCAGACATCCATTCCAATGGCTGTGATGTTGGTGCATGAATGTCCTATTCCATATACACTTACACAGCAATGCCAGACCTCACCCCTTTTTCACCAGACTTGTCTCACAGGTACATCATCATCATCCTGTGCTGTTTCCCCACTGAGTAATGTTCATGTCTACTACAGTAGGTAACAGAAACTCAATTGCATAGCAATTGTTCTCATATGCACCAAAGCACATAAGTAGAAAACATGTTTAGTCCTTTAAGTTTGCATGAGCCATACATTATATTCAACCAACTAAGACACAGGTTCACACACCTATAGTCCTTCTAGGAACTAGTTTATATGAACAACAGACTTCTGCACATCCTTTTCAGTTTGCATCCAACTAGATAGAAAATGCAGACAAGAAAATCCGGCTGCTGTTGAGGCTGAAGTACAAGCGTTGATTTTCGAGAATTCGCTAGACGGTGACGCGGTCATCTACACAGATGGGTCGGTCGTCCGACATGTGAGAAGCTCATGGGCCTTTACAGCTCTTGCCGGAGGGAGAATTGTGAAGGAGGAATCTGGTGCTTTCACTGAAACCACATGTAGCCTGACCATGGAAGTCATGGCAGTAAGTAAAGCAATAACATGGCTCGAGACACAGACATTCACTAGGGCTTGTTTCCTTAGCGACTCAATGAACATGATCAAGAGGATAGAAGAGGGGTCGTTCCGAAGAGAATGGTTGCTGCCTCTGAAGCGGTCTCGGCTGGCAAAGATTAGTTTCATCTTCGTGCCAGGGCATGCGGGAGTACAAGGAAATGAGCGGGCTGACAAGCTCGCAGGTGAGGCTACTGTTGAGGGCGGACGCGCCATGGACCAGGCTGACATTCTGAATGCTCTACGAGAAGTGAGACTTTTGCAAGAACCAAGTGATGACTGTGAATCTACAACAATGGCCAGACTGCGAGAGCAGCAAATTAAAAGAGGGGTGGCCAAACAAGAACACTACGCAGGAAGCCAAAGAAGATTGATAAACCAACACAGAACTGGCGTCGTTAGCCGCTACACGCTGCGGGATTTGCTGAGGAGGGAATCCGAGCACTTATGGACTGAATGGTCCGATGTGCAACGAGGATGATCTGTCGACTAACTAACTAACTAACCAACAGTGGAGGTACCCGTGTAATGCTGTAGAGAGAAATAGTATTCTCTTGAGCGTAATCTAGCCACTAGGCCATCACATGAGCTTTGCAATTCTGGCGTGCCATCACGTCCCGCCTACATATTGAGATTGAAGCATCTTTCCTTCTACTAATGTGAGAGGCTACTTATCAAAGCATCAGCTCATTCACTCCAACATTCTCAGCGTTTTACAAAGGAACTTTTACATGTTTCATCACTCACTCCAATTCAGACTGCCATATGTTATCTCGCGAGAGCAAAGGTACAGTTGATTTAAGAATGAGTCATCCTAGGCATGAAGAATGCACAAGGGGTTTGGGTTTGCGAATTTGCATGAATGTACTATACATTCATCAAGCATACGCAATCAGTCACAACAAGGGATTGATATGCACTTGGAGTATACAGCGTGAAAGACATGTCAAGGTTGAAGAAGCAGTATTCAGAATACTGGCGCACAGAAGTTAGGTTTTCCACTTTCACATTTTATTCATAAAATACTCTTATATTCCTCTCTTTCGTTCACTAGGCATCCACAACATTAAAGTATGTTTTAAAGTGGTACCTGTTGTCCAGAGAACAATATATTATTGAATCTTTTAGGGCATTTTTGTCATCACATCACACAATAGCTACCGCTCCGGTTGGAATCTTCGCTCAACTGCCAAATTTTAAAATGTGGCCTAGCAAACAGCGTGGGCTCATTACTTATTAGCCAATGAAAAAGCAAGCGCATACCGCTGCCCTCCCCTATCTCGTTCTGGAACATTCGCGCTAATAATAGCCCTTCTATCTGGGATGGTCCCCGTTCAGACTTAAAGTATTTTTATGAATGTGTCGGGTTGGGAATGGGGAATTCTGATCCATCATGCTACATGGCCCCTCTCTTAGATCTTTCATAGGTATGACAGATGATCTCAGAAATCCACAGTTCCCAGATCCCTCAGGTGGTTTTGTCAATTACTCCTTGTCTCCCTTTACCCTACTAGAGTAGTACATTTGGAACTAAGTGATTTTTCTCCTTAAAAAAAATCTGCCCCAACATTCCATCTGTTGATGAATTTAGTGGCAAACGCAAAGACCATGAAATTAGCCCTGCATGAAGTTCCTTTAAGTCACTGGGAGCATCAGGAGTCCTGACTCCACTCATCTGTGAACTGCCCTTCTATTTACCTCTGACAGTGTTCCATCGCCGACATCCTTGCTATATTTCCTGTTGTGATAAATGATCTCTCTGAGTCACACCATTTCGTAATGTATGAATGGACCATAGAGATTCATTATTTGAAGTAATGGCTTTGCAATTAAGCCAACTTCTAGATGACGTTTAGAGAGAATGGTTGCATTCCATGTATCTCTCAACCTTTCACCTTATCAGAACTTCATTCTTCCCTTCGCCACTGGAGAATGATATTCCTGTGAGAGTGTATTTAACTGAACACTTTCTCCAACAGTAATCTTGGCATTTGGAACTGGGTTAAAATTTTTGATCATCACCGGAGCAAAGTCAATCCCTTCCGGGTGAACTGTATAGCAGCCGCTGCAAAACTTGTTAAGGCTAAAATCTACTATTGTAAATTTGGTTAGCGTTGGACACAGGGTCTACCTTTCCAATAAGCCTCTTGTGTTTGCAGATAGTAGCAATTTCTCCATTATATTTCCTTGACTTATTTCTGTAGTCTTACCATAGATTTAGAGGTGCACTTATTGGCTGAGATTTCCTCATTCCGTTAGGCCTCTATTTTGATTTGTTGTGAGAAATGACAGCATTTTCTCTCCTTAGTTGCTCTATTTTCTAACGTAACAACTGAATTTGTAGATGCAGCCAGACTGTGACATCTACTACAACTAATATAGTATTCCAAGTGGAGGTTCCAACTAGTTGTCTTCAGCCATGCTTTAGCGAAATGCTTTTGAGTGGCTGGAATATCCGTTCTTTCTCTCCCACATGAGCAAACGTTTACTATTGGCGAATTGGGCGAATCCTCTCAGCACAGAGAAGTTCGTCATTGTCACCCACCTTTGAAGGGGTGTGATTATGTGGGTATAGCTTCTTGGGAGCAATTTTACTGACTTTGAGGACATGACTGGCCAGGTCTTGTGTTATACCTCGCATCTCAGTAATAATATAAGATTCCACTGCGTAATGCATTGTTCTTATTATATAAAGAGTCGTCTGCTGCTTGCAGGGATCTTTATCTTGAAAGGAGTCAGCTATTTGAAACTGATCTTTCGTTAGTCCACTTTCGCAGACATTGTGTATAGTGTGTCAACTGCTGGAGTTGCAGTGATCTCTACCATATAAGAGTTAACTGTTTGGAGACAGTAATCCTTATTATATTCCTACCATTCTTCCGGCAGAAAGGTCTTCCCAATTGAGAATGAAAAAGGAGAAAGACATCAGTTTTTCCAACTTTGTCCTTCCTTTAATCTCCACCATTTCAGGCAGAAATGCTTTCTCAACTGAGGATGAATTGACGGCCGACATCGGAGACGGATCCTGTTTTATCTCTTCATGAAATTTTTCAGGTTTTCCACGTTATGCTCCTCGTCGTATGATACGCCAATGACATCAGGTTGGCTATCCATCGTTTCCTAGACACATACTTTGCGTACGGTCCCCACTTCCATATAAATGGCTAGGGGTCCAGTTATTTTGATGGCCTTCCTGGAGATTCAATGAGTTCACTCTTGGCGACGCGGATCCTCGTACACCAGAGATTACACCATCGAACAATAGACTAATGTCTTATAGACACCATTCTGTGGTCGGTTTTGTATGACCGCCCATGACATCAGGTAGAATTTTCCCTTCATCTCGTCCTTCACGTATCAAGTACGCTTAATAATACCATTATTTCAGAAATGGTGAGTGACTGAGTTGATAAGGATGTTTCTCCTGGAGATTTCAATTGTGCTCACTTTCTCAGCAGCTTGATCAGGGCTACCGACAAGATTACACACCTGAAGAATAAATCCAACGTCGAATCGACACTGGACAATAGCCGGTACGAATACTGACTATCACCGAGAGAGATTGTTAGTGAGGTGTCTTAATGGTTGCCCAAGTTGTCCATCAGGGTTCACACTCTTTACTCTCAGTGTTGCAAGCATGTTATGGGGAGAAGAGAATATAAGGAGTTGTTATTTTATGTGATGTGGTGACATTAAAAATGTTGCAGTTACAACAATATTTCCCCTCCTTCACCCATGCCAGCAATTAATTTTGGAGATGGAGTAGGCCCCATATTCATTTACTGGATCAAGTGTCTTAATTTCAGGGACAAAAATGGATTTCCCCCTGTAATAGCTGTCTCAGTTATATTAAAATAATTTGTGTTCTCTGGTGTTTCAGGTACCTTAATTTTTAGATACATATATTGAATAACCAGCATGCACAAAATTATACAACATTATTGACAAGCCAATAAGTCATTTCCCACTGAGAACTTAAATATCATGGATACAGCATTTATGTTGACCCATAAGATATTTATACATCATTTTCAGTCTGCTACATTGAATTCCTAACTGATATATTAAAACAGTGATACATGCAATATTATCACTATTATTGAAATCAAACCTTCTAGAGATTTATTGTGGGTTTACATGTCTGGACAGTTGCCCTCATATAAGAGACATGGTCCATTAAACAACACCATAAAAACTCCAAGATTTGAGTCTGATTTGCGAGAGGTCACACCGGATTTTAATACCAACATAGAGATCCCAAAAGTGAGTCTTATGCAGGGTATACCCAAAGTTTGTATCCAGACATCAGGGCAACAGGTATGGGAGCCCATAGCAGGTTATTACCAGGGTTTAAATCCGAGTCGAGTATTAGGGTTTTCCCAGGGTTTATAGCCCGGAAAGAGCAACCCAATTATGTGTTCAGGTTTTCCCAGGGTCTATATCCCGGAAAGAGCCTACCCAGTTATATGACAGGTTTGATTGAGTTGACAGAGGACCTAGTTAGTAGTGTTCTCTGGAGATATATCTTGAATAATAAATAACAAGATAAAGGATATGATTTAGCACGTTTTGTCTAGAGGTCACTCAAATGAGCTAATCATTCCCGCAATAGCCTTTTTGGAGAACCACTTTTCTTTGGCTCAAACCCCCACTGTGAGACCCCTATGTATCTACACAGAAATTTATAAAAGAAGTAAAAGTTCCCTCAAGACCAAAAGGAGATCTGGACTATTCGCCCCTGTACAACTGAGGATCCATCTCTCTCATTATAATGTTGCCAGTGTGCTATTCGTCCGTCAGATAGATCTACCTTTCTTATTTATTTTGTCAGTATGACCTATATCAGTTCAGTTAGTCCTTAGGACTTTAGGACAAAATTTTTTTTGAAGACAACAAACTTCAACAATAACTGTACATAACATCTGTTGAACAAGACATCTACATGACAGTTTCCTGTCAAAAGTGGGACATACATTCACAAGGAATTGTTTATACCACAATTGTACAAGATAGACATCATGTGATACTTGACAACATCTATACAGGACTTTTCACAATATGTATAACCAACCACAGCACTTAAGACAGTCACCAGAGACAACACTTGACAGCAACTGTACAAGAAATTCACTGGGGACATGTACTTAAAACACTGATTCATCAAATACACAATTTATTGAGCTGATGGTGAGTCTAGTGATGACCATTGTTCCATCTGCTGGCATGTCAACACCTCAATACATACATTGAAAATGCATAAAATATGTCCCACATGCATGAAGATAAACATGATACAACACTCCTACACCCTCCTCCAGCTTATCAATAAACTCTCTCCTCCTCTCTAATATCTAACTACACCATCCCGTTACAGTATCTGTATCTATCATCATTTCCTGTCTCTTGGGAATTTAGGAAATCCTATCCATGGGCAACTCAAGGAAGAAACTACTGTTCTGGGTCTGTTGAATCCTTTTATCATCAGCATGGATTTTGGACTAGCTCCAGTTAGCAGCTTCCCCAGAATAAGCTTCATGGCAGATTCATTCCTCTTGAAGACAAGATTTGGTATGATGATATGGTACTGCATCTCACCGTTGAGCAGGCTGTCAGTGAAGGCTGTCACTGGTGTCAGGGTCTTAAACCTGGCTCGTTATACCTAACACATGTGAGACAAGTACAAGTACAACATGATTGGACTTGAGACACAACGACACGAAGTTCAATGGATTTATTTACAAGTCACATGCAATACGATCTAGTTTGGCATGTGATGATCATTACAATACATAAACAAAGCATCAATACACTTACAGACAACCCACAGCGTTACAGTCTATCTCACAAGATGTACAAGCACTCGACTTTCGGGCACAGAACTACACAAAGCCTTTCTCTACCCACACATCCTGTCTGGTCCGAGTACCGAAGCTGTCTGTCTGTTTCTCGCAAAGCGCTTGCCCTCTGTGGATGACGTCACGAGGACTGCGTGCGTCATGCTTTGTCCTTGCCTGACCGCTGGCTATCGCGTCAGCCAGCAACCTGCGGGCAGGTAACTAATACTCGCCTGGCGGCCGTAACGATGTTACTGCATCCCGGTTGGGGACTATTCGCCTGGCGGGCGTAACGATGTTCCTGCATCTCGGTTTGAGACATTCGAGATTCTGACACACTCCCCCCGGGGCTTCTTCATGAAAGATCCCATCTTTCATGTATACTCTCTATATACATACCGGGTTAATATTTTAACCATGTCAGAATCGACCTTTCTGTTGTTATATACATTGGTATAGAAATACATAAGAATACATATATTGGCATAGAAATACATAAGAAATGCAAGTTGTATTTTAAGACATGTAGTGTTCAATCTTTACCACTTGAAAAGTTTCATCCTCAAAATGGATGATCACCTGAGTTGCAATATTGACCCAGTCAGATCGGTAGCACCAGCTTTCAAAGCAACTACCTTGCAACCTCTTAAAAAAAAGTAATAATATGCGTTTTGTAACAAAAAATATCGGGTAAGACTGTAATACGGCTTTATATAAGCCGCATTCAACGCTCGAGCTCCGACCTCATTTGGCCTGGAGTTCTTCCGTCGGTCTGCAACGTCGGTAACCCTATACCATGCCCAGTTGATGACCTCTTGGAGTGTTAACAATCTGGCAACACCATGGCTATTTATATACAACACATATTCAAATACATTTCAATTTACTGCCCTTGGTGTAATAATGCATTAACAATTAAATGAAAGGGACATAATTTCAAAAGCTATCAAATCTAATATATTACAATTATTCTTCTATTTCTCAGCGTCATAGCTTGATGTTTTTCCACACTAGCGAAAAAATGTCGATAGTATGAATAAGTTAATCAAGATATGATTCTAAGATTACACTAGTTGAAAAAATCTTAATACACAATTCGTGTATTCGAAATTGGTGATTCATAAATATTTTAGAAGCGTCATAGCTTTTTAAGGTTTTGTTTGTCGTCTGCTAATTTTGGACTAAATTTATAAATTATCCGGAAGTACACACGAACAGCTGATGTTGAAAATTCTATAACACACTTGTTCCGGTCTGATGTAGCAATTCGGAATGTAACTGTTCTGATAGTTCATGTGTTCGTTGTTTCGCTGGAAAACTTCTGGATTTCGATTGACTGCAGTGGTGTAAATGTCAAAGTTCAGTTCACTCTTTCATACACGGATTAAAATATCACTGGATATGTTCTAATCGCAGATACCACTGATAACTTGGATAGTTCGCTTGAGGTAAGTTCAGAGCGAATGTGGCACTGTTCTTGTTTCGTAATATATATACAATTAATATTGTTCGCTTTCTACCACACGCTACACAATTATTCACGACACTTATTACAGTAATAATAAAATAAGAAAAACTATATATAGTGGGAATGAACCCTATCACATCACATAGTAGACATACACAGCTTTCGTGGGAAAACAACTTCACAGATGGCTGTGTTGGTCTGAGTGTATTTAACACACTGCACTCAGACATTAGTGCTTACTGGTCGGTCGGACAACGGGACAAAAGATCGGCGATCGTGTTGGTTCTGCCAGCGATATGTCGAACTTCAAAGCTGTAATCTTGAAGTTTAAGAGACCAGTGCGCTATCATTTGGTTGGTAGGTACTCCTGAAGTGATAAATTTTAATGGGCTATTGTCGGACTCTACAATAAAATGACGTCCCAGGAGGAATCTGGACAATTTAGTTATACCCACCACTAGAGCAAGGGCTTCCAACTGTGGTGTCGACCAAGCGCGTTCTCTTGGTGTTAATTTTCTAGAGACGTAGTATAGAGGATGTAGAATGTTATAATGTTCCTGTAACAAAACTGCACCAATCGCCACGGAGCTCGCGTCTGTGCGTAATCTGAAAGGAATATGTAATTTTGGCAATTTGAGAATGGGATTCTTTAAACTATTCTCAGAAAAATAAGATAACACTTTCTGGAATGCAAATTTTAGGCTTTCATTGTTTACAATCTTTTCAGGTTGATCTTTCGTTAGTAGGTTAGTAAATTTTTCAGTCAGTTCAGTAAAATCTGGTATGAACTGCCTATAATAATTTAATAGTCCTAACACACTTCTGACTTGCTTTTTCGTAGTCGGAAGTGAGAGTTTCAGTATTTTTGACACGATGTTATCGTCTGTCGTGACAAAGCCATTATATATTTTGTACCCCAAGAAGGATATTTCCTGATAGGCTATGTCTACTTTTGTAGGCTTTACCGTCAGTCCGTGCTGTCTGATACGTTCAAATGTCTGCTGTAATGTCTTTATGTGGTCTGTCATTGTCTTTGTGTGAACACAAATGTCGTCCATGTAACAGATAATGTTTGGTATGTCCACTAGTAAAAGTCGTGTCATACGTACGAATGTCGCTGGGGCATTGACAAGCCCAAATGAAAGTTTGCACCATTCGTACAGTCCCCAAGGTGTGGCAAATGCTGTCAGATGTCTGCTCTGTTCGTCTACCGTTATTTGCCAGTAACCTTTCGTCATGTCTAACTTCGTAAAGAATCTAGAGTCTGTCAGTTCTGTCAGTAGATCTTCAGAGTTGGACATTGGTTCTAGATCTAGAAGTGTTATTTTATTTAATTTTCTATAGTCGACACAGAGTCTTATCGTGTTGTCCTTTTTGCGTACCATGACCATTGGAGATGAAAAATGTGATTGGGATCGTCTAATGATGTTGTTTTTCTCTAAGCTAATGATTTCCTGATGTAAGATTTCTTTGTAATGCAATGGAATGGTGTAAGGTCTGCATTTTATGGGTGTGTTTGAAGTGAGTGTGATGTGATGCTGTACTAATTCTGTTTGTCCTAGGTTGTTGGAGAAGATGGTGTTGTACTGTTGTATGAGATGTTTGCAGTTGTCTGTTTCTGCTTGAGTTAAGTTTGGTTTATTTTGATTTCTTTCAAGCAGTTTGTCGTGTCTAATGCAGGTGTTGGAATTTCGTCACTATCTTCGTCATCTTCATGATCTATTATCACTGTACAAGCTGTTGTATCGTCCTGTTCGTTGTCTCTGTTGTGGTATGGTCTTAGCATATTAATGTGGAATATTTTCTGTTTGTCTTTTATTTGAATCTCATAGTCTGCAGCTGAAATCTGTCTTGTTACTTTAAATGGTCCTTGCCAAGACTCAGTCAATAAGTGTCTGTCACTAGGTAAGAGAAGAAGTACGTCCTGTCCAGGTGTCAACGTTATTGTCCTGTTACCTTTGTCTGCATATTGTCTATATGTAGCACCAAATAGTTTCAGTGCTTCTTTTGCAATTATACAAGATTTGATGATTCTTTCACGCAATGATGTAACGTATACGTATGATTATATGGGTTTAAGTAAAGGAGTTTCTTCAGTTAACATTTGATGATAGATACTCAATGGGCCACGTGGTTTGGCACCATAGATAAGTTCAAAAGGAGAGAATTCAGTACTAGAATGTGGCACTTCGCGATAAGCAAAAAGTATAGCAGGCAAATATATGTCCCAGTTGTTGGGATGTTCTTGCGTGACTTTAGCAAGCATATGCTTTAAATCACCGTTAAACTTTTCTCTGGTTCCGGTTGAGTGAGGGTGATATGGAGAATTGAAACATTGTTTCACCCCTAACATTTTGGTGAAAGCTTGAGTAGCTGCGGCAATGAACTGGCTTCCCCTATCTGATAGGATAGTGTCTGGAAATCCTATCCGTGAAAATATATGGAAGAAAACTTCCATTATATCATTGGCAGTTATGTTCTTTAACGGAATCGCTTCCGGCCAGCGGCTACATAAATCAATGATGGTAATAATATATTTATTCCCTCTGGTTGTTATTTGATTAAGAGGGCCCACTATGTCGACAGACATTTTCTCAAAAGGTCGACTGGCTAAGTCAGTAATCTGTAATTTTGCCTGTGGGTGTTTACCTTTCTTCACTAGTTTTTGGCAGATGTCACAACTTCTACAATATTGATTAATGTCATTGCAGAATTTGTGCCAATAAAACTGTGTTAATAACCTTGATCTGGTCTTAGAGTATGCCATATGCCCTGCAAGAGGTATATCATGGGCAAGATGTAAGGCTTGCTTACGGTACTCAATCGGCAAAACAGTTTGCTCTGTTGTGCTGTCACCTCTGGTATAGTACCTGGTGAGGATGCAATTTTTCAAAGCAAAATGCCATCTTGCATTTTTGGTTACATTTGGCTTTTGGCCGATCAGATTAAAACATTTAGACAATGAAGGATCAGCCTTTTGGGCTGTTACAAAAGTCTCCTTCATAGTTTTAGGAGGTAGTACCACTGGGCTAATCATTTATATAGCCTCAGTTTGGTTAATTTCATCTTGCACTCTAGCAGTAGATCTAGTTACTGCGTTCACACATTCAATGATATCAGATGGTGCTGAAACAGTTTGATCAATGATGTCATGAAATCTTAGTGCTACATTAGCTACCATACATTCATTTGGTGGTACAACGTTATCAATGATGACATGTGATGGTGTTGATGTTATGTTCTCATCAATGCAAACAGATGTTATATCATGAGGCATATCACTCACCTCTGGTAAATTTCCAATGATAATATCACACACAGGGCTAGTTAATGCTGCGCATTTCACTTTCATAGTGAGGAAAGTTGTCTGAATATATGCCCATGCTAATGGGTACTTTTCAATATTTCCAGAGAATGTTCTGCATGTTACATGCCTGCCTGTATAGTCTGTAGGCATTATGAACTTTCTCTTTAATCCTATCAGTGAACTGCCGGTGTCCCGAAGGACTGTAGCAGACTTGCCATTCACATATCCCTGGTGGATGTTTATTCTGCCTTTGGAATCTATTACCAAATTAGCTTCTTCATTGGCAATAGGAATGGAGTGGCCGCATGTCAAAATGCCATCTTCATAAAAGGTATTACAAACAGTACATTTATTTGCGTTAAACATGTCAAAAGCCTGTGCTGAGTTCACAGGGTGTTTCTCTGATTGTTCTTCATCTGATGATGAACTATCAAATAAGGCGGCATTTGCTTTCTTGGTCATTTGCCTTCCTTTACAAGCATGACGATAATGCCCGTACGCCTTACAGAGGAAACATTTACGTGCCTTTTTGAAGGCTTTACGTTCCTTATCTTGGCTATTTATGATGTTCTGTAGATATGTAAGATATGCTGGGTTCTTGTCACACATCTCACCTTGGTGGTGTGAAAAGTTACAATATCTACAATTATTGTATTTCTCAGTTGTAGGCTTATATGGTTTTTGCCTATTATAGGGTTCTGATCGGGATTTTTCATAGTTAGCCGATGCTACAAATTTTGTATCAGTAGCTTCACTAGCAAAACAATGTTTATTGGCTGTATAGTAAGCCAAACCACGTTTCTCAATTTGATCTACACTCGTACATTCATTCTCTTGCAAAAATTTTGAAAATGCTGATGGAAGGGATGAGATGACTTTATCCCTGATGATGAGATCTTCTAATTTCTGATAATCTTTATCTATTTTAGCTGCTGAAGTCCATTTGGTAAATATGTCTCGGACTAAGCAGAGGTAGTCAGAGAACGTGTGAATCGGTTTTGGACTCAACTTGCTGAATTGTTCTCTGTAACCTGCCTCATCTAGCATAAAATGTGCCATAATCTTTGATTTTAGATAAGGGTAATCTTTTCTGAGGTCTTTGGGGATAGTCTTTATGGCTTTCAGAGGCTCCCCTGACAAACTCCTCATATAAATAATATTCCATTCAGAAAGTGGGACCTGGTAATGGGCCATTAAGGTTTCAAAATTCTGGGTGAAGGCTGCAATGCAGTCACCTGAGGTATAATTTCTCACAATACCTTGATACTTTTTGTACTGGTTTTCTTTCTCCAGTCTTTCAGCTTTCTTAGACTCTTTGTTTCAAGTTGTTTAATTTTTAGTTGTAACTGAAGCTCTTCTCTTTTACTCTGAACTGAGATCTCTGCCTTCCTTAATTCATTATCTAACTCAGCTTGCTTTGTTTTCGCAGATTGTTCTAGCTCTGCCTGTTTTGTTTTCGCAGATAGTTCTGCTTCTGCTTGCTTGGCAGCTCTTTCAGCCGCTCTTTCGTCGCGTTCGTTAGGAGGTGTTCAGAGTATTTTCTTTCACTCCACTTTGTTAACTCATCACCAGTTAACTTTAACTTTAAACCCATCTCGATGAAGTCGTTTAATGAAGACATGATGAAAAATTTAACTGCAAATGAGTTGTCAGACACACAATTAGTTACACGGTGTTAGTAAAGTGAAAAATTTACAATTGTGTTCAACTTACAATTTGTGCCCAAATTTGCATCCGAAAGTATATAGAAAGAAAAATATACTCAAGTGTACTGGATGCGGTGGAGAACGGTTCAAACCCGGGCTAGGAACTGTAGGGTCGCTACTTCAAAACACAAATGACCTCTACGGGCAAGGGTTTCAGATGGCACAGAAAACCTGCTTTGTTTTTGGAGGAAATAAATTAGCGTCTATCTGATGTGGTGTGTATGCTTGTCACTAAGTTTTGATTTGGTTTGTGTGGCGTTGAGTGTAATTGTAGGTCGTAATGTCGTCAGTCAACAATTTTTTTCAAAACCACAAGTCACTTTCTTTCCGAAACTTTCTGCTTTCCACAACTAACTTCACAAAGACAATCTAAATATATCTCAACACTCTACAACACTGATGACACATCACTTACATCAAGATTACATTCAGTAAGGACATAGACATCAAGTTTACAAGATGGCGACAAGGTCACAATGGCGACAACTTCACAATGTCAACAAGGTCAAAATGGCGACAAGTTACACAATCACTGATGTTTTACACGTTTACAGGATCAAACAAATTTATGTACTTTACGTTCACATCTAGCCTCCATATTCAAACAAATGTAATACTATATATGAGGATGAGCTTTCACGATCACATTTAAATGTATAATAAAGCTGGACAAAAGTCCTCATGTTCACAAATCTAGGTTCAAATCTTAATTAATTTAAAGTCGGACGATGCCACCACGTTCACACATGTCAGGGTCTTAAACCTGGCTCGTTATACCTAACACATGTGAGACAAGTACAAGTACAACATGATTGGACTTGAGACACAACGACACGAAGTTCAATGGATTTATTTACAAGTCACATGCATTACGATCTAGTTTGGCATTTGATGATCTTTACAAAACATATACAAAGCATCAATACACTTACAGACAACCCACAGCTTTACAGTCTATCTCACAAGATGTACAAGCACTCGACTTTCGGGCACAGAACTACACAAAGCCTTTCTCTACCCCCACGTCCTGTCTGGTCCGAGTACCGAAGCTGTCTGTCTGTTTCTCGCAAAGCGCTTGCCCTCTGTGGATTGACGTCACGAGGACTGCGTGCATCTTGCTTTGTCCTTGCCTGACCGCTGGCTATCGCGTCAGCCGGCAACCTGCGGGCAGGTAACTAATACTCGCCTGGCGGCCGTAACGATGTTACTGCATCCCGGTTGGGGACTATTCGCCTGGCGGGCGTAACGATGTTCCTGCATCTCGGTTTGAGACATTTGAGATTCTGACAACTGGGTACTTCAATAATGGCATACAGAATGTCCCATACATTGCAGCTACTCACTTAGCCAGATCAACTTCCCTACTGTTCAATCACATTCTTCAAGAATCACTGTGTAAGCGTCCGCCTGGATATTTTCTAAGTTTAGTCTTAGATAAACAAACACTCCAAGTTACCCCACAGTTTTCTATGAATGTAGTTCATAGAACAAGACTTGATGTTATTCTCAGTTGATCCCTGACTGACTCAAGATGACTGTCCAGTTCACCACTATTATAGTGCTTCAGATTGTGTTATGCTCCCATTTATGCATTCAGCTGTTGAGAGCTGAGAGAAAATTCTTCTTGATATTCCCACATTTTGATAGGGAGTCACTTCTGGATCTAGGACTTCTGTTTAGTTGTCCCAGATGATATATGGAAGCCTCTCCTCCATCCTCCTGTTCTCTGTTGATATACAAAATGGCACAACATCTCTTCACATGTGTCAAAAGATAATGTTATCATACATCAACATACACAGATGGAGATGGGGAAGGTTAAGGTGGGTGTTGTCCAAGCACGCCTCTCCCAGTTGATGATGTAGTGAATTTCACTCTGATGCACTGTGGTAATCACAAGACTATATGCTGAGACAGGGTAGCTTAACACAATTACAAGCATTTATGTGGTCTAAGTTCCACCATGTTTGAACCACAGTAGACCTGGGCACAAGGAGGACTAGACACAGTACAGCAATCATTGTGACATAGCAACATGGGACAGGCATTGTGAAGGGAAATGGAAAATAGGCATTTACAACTGAAATATGCATTATGTATTAACTAATGGTATTTAGCCAATTAGCAGACCAGACATCCATTCCAATGGCTGTGATGTTGGTGCATGAATGTCCTATTCCATATACACTTACACAGCAATGCCAGACCTCACCCCTTTTTCACCAGACTTGTCTCACAGGTACATCATCATCATCCTGTGCTGTTTCCCCACTGAGTAATGTTCATGTCTACTACAGTAGGTAACAGAAACTCAATTGCATAGCAATTGTTCTCATATGCACCAAAGCACATATGTAGAAAACATGTTTAGTCCTTGTAAGTTTGCATGAGCCATACATTATATTCAATCAACTAAGACACAGGTTCACACACCTATAGTCCTTCTAGGAACTAGTTTATATGAACCAACCAACAGTGGAGGTACCCGTGTAATGCTGTAGAGAGAAATGGTATTCTCGTGAGCGTAATCTAGCCACTAGGCCATCACATGAACTTTGCAATTCTGACGTGCCATCACGTCCCGCCTACATATTAAGATTGAAGCATCTTTCCTTCTACTAATGTGAGAGGCTACTTATCAAAGCATCAGCTCATTCACTCCAACATTCTCAGCGTTTTACAAAGGAACTTGTACATGTTTCATCACTCACTCCAATTCAGACTGCCATATGTTATCTCGCGAGAGCAAAGGTACAGTTGATTTAAGAATGAGTCATCCTAGGCATGAAGAATGCACAAGGGGTTTGGGTTTGCGAATTTGCATGAGTGTACTATACATTCATCAAGCATACGCAACCAGTCACAATAAGGGATTGATATGCACTTGGAGTATACAGCGTGAAAGACATGTCAAGGTTGAAGAAGCAGTATCCAGAATACTGGCGCACAGAAGTTAGGTTTTCCACTTTCACATGTTATTCATAAAATACTCTTATATTCCTCTCTTTCGTTCACTAGGCATCCACAACATTAAAGTATGTTTTAAAGTGGTACCTGTTGTCCAGAGAACAATATATTATTGAATCTTTTAGGGCATTTTTGTCATCACATCACACAATAGCTACCGCTCCGGTTGGAATCTTCGCTCAACTGCCAAATTTTAAAATGTGGCCTAGCAAACAGTTTGGGCTCATTACTTATTAGCCAATAAAAAAGCAAGCGCATACCGCTGCCCTCCCCTATCTCGTTCTGGAACATTCGCGCTAATAATAGCCCTTCTATCTAGGATGGTCTCCGTTCAGACTTAAAGTATTTTTATGAATGTGTCGGGTTGGGAATGGGGAATTCTGATCCATCATGCTACACTGCTATAGCTCTTTCTAATAGTGTCCTGAGAATATATATATAGCGTTGTTTGTGCCCTTTCCCTCCACAAATCCACATTGTTCATCACTAATTTCTGGTTTAATCTTGTTTATTAATCTGTTCATAATTATTCTGAGTGACAGTTTTGTCACGTGTTTTATAAGACGTGTGATGCTATTCCCATTCTAAAGCTCCCCGTTTCTTTGGCAGAGCTATACAGATGGATTTTAATAGGTCATAAGGAATGCACCCACTAGTGTAGATGTCATTAAGAAATTTTGTCAATATTTCTATTCAAAATCACCCAGAGCCTCAATTTCCTTCAATGTAATGTTATCTAGACCGGGTGTCTTTCCTTTCATCATGCAATCTAGTGCATCTTCAACTTCCACTGCAAGTATTGGTGGGCCCTCACCGTTGTTTTGAATATTTACACCCGGTCTCCTATCATCATACAGTTCTTCCAGATATTCCGTCCATCTATTGACTATATCATCTTGTCCCATCAATAGTGCACCGTTGGTCGATTTTAAGCATCCAGTGGTATTTAGTGTTTTCCTACCTGTTATTGTATATATTAGATCAGTGCTTCCCAAACTTTTCACTTTCGCGGACCGACAAACAATTTTCCATTTGCACCAGGGACCTGTGCCATTAAAAAAAAAAAAAAAAAAAAATTCTCCTTGTAATCTAGAATTTTATATGACCTCAATATACATTTTAATATAAATATAAGATTTAACGTAACTGTGGGTGTTGTCCCGATGCGCTAAATACTGCTCCATAATATTACTGGATGACGGTGATTTATTTAATGGTGGCCCCATTTTAATGAGTAAAAATTTTATTGCAGAGATTTACAAATCAAAAAATTTGTCAAATGTCAAAACTACATTTAGGTCTTCTTGTAAAGGTGTATATACTCGTATACACCGACAGTAATGAACACTAATCTTCTTCTTCTTCTTCTTCAGCTTTCCGAGCCATTGAGGTTCTTAGCTGCAAATACAATTCGTCTCCATTCGTCTCTCTGTTGGACCTTCTCTTGCCAGTTGTTGATTCCAAGTGCTTGTAGGTCTGTACATGTATTATCTCTCCACCGTCTTCTTGGTCTACCTCGGGGTCTACGGTCATTTATTTCCTGAGTGTAAGCGAGTTTTGTTTCCCTATTATCTTCCATTCTTTCTATATGTCCCAGCCATTGTAGTCTATTAGCCTTCATGATACCAGTGATTAGCGGGGACTTAAACAGATCATAAATGTCTTTGTTACTTCTTCTTTTCCACTCTCCACTTTGTGTATCCCTAATGGGTCCAAAGATGCGTCTTAAAATTTTGTTCTCAAAGGTTTGTAACAAGGCTTCGTCTCCTTTCGTTGTACTACAGGTTTCAGAGCCATACAGCACAACTGGTCTGATCAGTGTTTTATATATTGTGATTTTGGTGTTACGAGATAGCGCCTTTGATTTTATTAGTGCTTCCCAAACTTTTCACTTTATGAAAATGAACACCAATATATAATAAAAATAAAATATATCTTGGCAAACGATACCAAATCAGATTTTAAACAAGCTGACTAAATTACAGTATGTTGTAATAAAAATGATTTACTGATCAGCTGCTAACAGTAACTATTTAATGCGAGGGGTGGGTCTGTTTATTATTTACACGCTTATCAAATCGTGGCTCGATTGTAGACAGTGCTACCCGCAACGGAGAACAAATTTCCATACAGATTCTGTATTTTGT
Organism: Cepaea hortensis; assembly: GCA_963921405.1. NCBI lineage: Eukaryota > Metazoa > Mollusca > Gastropoda > Stylommatophora > Helicidae > Cepaea > Cepaea hortensis. The sequence continues at coordinate 84,662,346 of OY992892.1, forward strand.
CTTAATAATGCTCATTGACGAAAAAGAAATACTCTTCTTTCAAGTTGTCTTTGTATCGATATCTCACATACACCATCAGAATCGCTAAGTTGGCAACGTCCGTGCTTTCGTCCAGCTGTAATGAAAAATACTTTGTATATGTATCTAACACCTTCACTCGCTCTGTCGATGGCAAAACGCATTATAATCGTGCAACGAAAATCACGTATATTCTGTATCTTATGACAATCAGTAAATTATAATGTGCATCTTTGTCGCTTTTCGTCACATAGGAAACAAACGAAACGCACCGTCGTCAACAAACAAATGTCATCGACCGGGTGACTTTTAGTATCAGTCTCAGCTGGTTACTATTTTTAACTTTCCCATTGAACCAATGATTCGCTTCTCCTTAAAAATAAATACTCCTTGGGCTATACGGCTGCAGGCTCAATTTATTTTAAAATTAAATCACCATGAAAACGGTGCGGATATCATGTTTTGAGAAAAGTACAATCTTGTTTAAAAAAAGTTCTAATCAATCATCAAAGGAGAAAATATTTAACTTTTTTCTTACTTTTTTCAACTCGCGTTGCGGACCGTCAAAGAAGGGCTCGCGGACCGGCACCGGTCCGCGGACCACCACTTTTGGAAGTATTAGACGATACATGGACATGGCGGAAGAACGTGTTTTTTCCTAGCGGTCAGCAGTCAACATAACGAAGCGGCGTGGCAGCCGCGCAGGGACAAAGAAACAAGGTAAGCGCGGTGGTTTGAGACGTTTTAGACTCAAATGTCACCGTCTAGGACTCAGGAACATCCGTATTCTATATTGGAACTGTGCCAGTGTAAAACAACGGGGCTCTATTTTAGAAACCCTAGTTTACAGGAACGACATTGTAGCACTCCAGGAGACGAGACTGGGCGATCAGCTACTCCGAATTGCCGGCTTCAAATGTTTCTACAACAGACGACATCTTGGAACGGCGATTCTCGTTCGCGACAGCATGGTGGCGTCAGAGCTAGACATGTCCAGTTGGGACAGTGACGATATACAAATACAGGCGTTGAGAGTTCATTCCAGTATACCATTCGTGTTGGTTAATGTTTATGCCCGCAATGCGAGTATGGACGCCCAGAAGTGGCAGTGCTTAAGTGGCATATTAGGCCACGAGAGAAATGTTATTTTCTGTGGTGACTTCAACGCTAAAGGCAGATCATGGGGAAACACTTCCTCCAATACACAAGGGGAGGAGCTAGAGACTGCACTGGAAACCATCGACCTGGTTTGTATCAACAGTGGCTGTGTCACCAGAACAGCAAGCCGTCCAGGCGATGAGGACAGTGCTATTGATTTGGCGCTAGTTTCACCTTCACTCACTACAGTGTGTAGATGGGGTGTCCTAGGACACCATGGCAGCGACCACCACCCTTGCAGCATATTGGTGGAGAAAGGCAGAACCAGGCAGCACAAGCTAAAGGTAAAGACGTTCCAGTATGACAGTACAGGGCAAGATGTGGTGAGTAAAATAAGACGTGACAAGCGCAGAACGTTTCAGGGCAGGAAAAAAAGCTGCGAGCAGCCACCGTGGTGGAGTTTCGAGGTGGAGAAGGCTTGGATGGATAAGCGTAGTGCTGTAAGGAGATGGCAAAATGCCAAGAAGAACAGAGCTGGTCATCCTAGTCCCTGCTTGCACTTAGAAAGAGAGATGCACACAAAAGTAAGCTATTTCAAAAAACTGGTCAAGGTGGTTAAAAGCGAAAAATGGGCAGAGGTGTGTCAAAGAGTAAGCACAGACAAGTCACTGAAATTGTTCTGGCGACTACATAAAAGCATGAGTGGTGTAGTCAAGAATAAGAGCATTTCTGACTTGCAAGGTGCTGACCTCATCTGGCAGAGGACTGACGAGGACAAGGGCAAAGCCCTCTTTGAACGCTACCTTGAGCAGAGCAACCAGACAGACATAGGAGGCCGGAATCTGGCCAAGGAGGTCACCTCAGACAGATGCAAGGCCCAGAACACTTCGGATGAAGACACAGTGACAGTGAAAGAAATCAAGGCTGTGCTTCGACGATCAAAAAACAGTGCTCCAGGTCCTGATGGCATAAGATACGACGACATAAATAGGTGTACCGACAATGAGCTAGAGAAACTAGTAGACATGTACAACAACAGTATAGGGAGTGCTAGCATCAAGGAGGAATGGTTACACAGCTATCTGATTCCCTTGCCGAAGCCTGACAAAGACCACACAAAAATTCAGGGATATCGAATTATAACCATGCAGAATACAATAGGCAAGCTGCTGGAGAAGGTAATTGCCAGGAAAATATCAAGCCAACTAGAGAGGCAAGGTGTTTTCCCACCTACCCTGGGTGGGTACCGTCCAAAAAGAGAAACCTGGACCAATACAGCAGTCTTTGCCCATGATGTCTACGAAGGTTTCCACTCAGGCACTGAAACCGTTGCTGCAGCGATTGATCTTGAGGACGCATACAACAGAGTACCACTGGATTCTTTAATGTTTCAGCTTCTTGAACTAAACGTAAGTCCATTCCTCCTTAGTTGGATCGCTGCAGCCCTCTACCAACGGAAAGTAGTTTTTAGATGTGGCAGTTGGACTTCGGAACCAACAACAATATATCCTGGCCTACCACAGGGATCACCATTATCTCCGGTACTATTCAACGCCTACACAGTGAGAATCACCAGTGAGCAGATCATTGGACCTGGCAGGACATTGTCGTATGCCGATGATGTTTTAGTGTATCGTCAGGGTAAGGATAGAGAGGAGGTTGCTGTGGAACTACAAACCGAACTCAATCGCATAAGTACTTGGTGTGATGAGGCTGGGGCAATGGTCAACCCAACAAAGGCAACAGTGACTTGGTTCTCGTTGAATAATCATATTGTCAACAACCCAACACCAACTGTAATGCTGTGTTCAGAGACGGTGGAAAGAACGCAGGCAATGAATTACCTGGGGATACGGTTTGATCGAAGCCTTGCTTATAATGTGCACATAGACCAGGTGATAACAAAGGCCAAGCGGGGTTTGGCAGCGATGCGGGTGATGGCGGCAGCAAACTGTGAGCAGCGCCATCTATGTCTTCTGTACGAGGGGCTGGTCATGTCTGTGTAGGAGTATGCAATGGCAATCCTGACTGTCAGCCATAAGCAGATAGAAAGGATGGAAAGGATACAGAATGAAGCTATGCGCATTATTCTTGGATGTACAAGAGATACAGCATGCAGGACGATGCGCTACCTTCTTGATTTTCCAACCATTGAAGAGAGAATACAAGTTTGCAGGGCACGCGCCTACCTCAGAATTAACGCAAACACACAACATCCACTGCATAGTGAAATTAGGAAGGTGAAGGGCAGCAGGTTAAAAAGAGGACGGTCGTGGATGGGTCAAGCCGAAGACATTCTTAAACAGGTGTGTTCACTTGAGGACTTAGAACCTGGCGAGGAGTGGGTGCAAGTGCCAACAGACTTCTGCACATCCTTTTCAGTTTGCATCCAACTAGATAGAAAATGCAGACAAGAAAATCCGGCTGCTGTTGAGGCTGAAGTACAAGCGTTGATTTTCGAGAATTCGCTAGACGGTGACGCGGTCATCTACACAGATGGGTCGGTCGTCCGACATGTGAGAAGCTCATGGGCCTTTACAGCTCTTGCCGGAGGGAGAATTGTGAAGGAGGACTCTGGTGCTTTCACCATGGAAGTCATGGCAGTAAGTAAAGCAATAACATGGCTCGAGACACAGACATTCACTAGGGCTTGTTTCCTTAGCGACTCAATGAACATGATCAAGAGGATAGAGGAGGGGTCGATCCGAAGAGAATGGCTGCTGCCTCTGAAGCGGTCTCGGCTGGCAAAGATTAGTTTCATCTTCGTGCCAGGTCATGCGGGAGTACAAGGAAATGAGCGGGCTGACAAGCTCGCAGGTGAGGCTGCTGTGGAGGGCGGACGCGCCATGGACCAGGCTGACATTGGCTCTACGAGAAGTGAAACTTTTGCGAGAACCAAGTGATGACTGTGAATCTACAACAATGGCCAGACTGCAGGAGCAGCAAATTAAAAGAGGGGTGGCCAAACAAGAATACTACGCAGGAAGCAAAAGAAGATTGATAAACCAACACAGAACTGACGTCGTTAGCCGCTGCGGGATTTGCTGAGGAGGGGATCCGAGCACTTATGGACTGAATGGTTCGATGTGCAACGAGGATGATCTGTCGACTAACTAACTAACTAACTAACATGGAATGTCAGTTTTTTTCATAGTTTGTTCCAATTTCCATGTATTGTTGTTTCAGCCATTCTTCTTTAGCCACTTTGCATTTATTTGCTATTTATGGTAAGGGCATGCAACATGAAAATGGTAACACGAAGAGGCAAGGGAAGGCCACGAAAAAGATGGATTGACGGAGTATTCAACACCTTAAAAATCCACATCTCAGCATACCAAGCGAGCCGTAGTTCGTAAACCAACCATCAAACAACCCTGAGACCTCTAAAGCCATTGAGCAATGAAGGACAAGAGAAGAAAGAAGAATCAAAGAGGTGTCAGAAATAATATCGGAAAATCAATCTAAACTAATTTTAGAAAACGAAAATTTTCCTGTTGACAAATCATTAAGTCCGGGCAATCCCATTCTGACGTGTCTTAATAGAGGTTGGTAACTTATTAAATAATAAGATCTTAAGTTTATCATATTGTTGTTGCATATGTTTGAGATTTCTGACAGTTGGTCATTCTTCTACCTGCTTCGGATTAATTGTATTGTCATAAATATCGTGAGTCAGTGTTTAAACAGTTTAAGAAAAAATATGGTTACTGTGTATGAAACGATCAGGAAAAGTAAAGATAAAGACGACCATTTTGGTAATGAGCACATCACTCATCGAGTACCGACTGGTCTATAAATATTTGATGCCAGCCAGCACCATGTACCCTATAAATATAAGCGTCATTGAGTTTATATTATAAAATTTAAAATGTAACAGGTCATGTTTTGTTACTTTAATGATGCACGTTTTATCACGACGTTTGAAAGAAAGAACAGCATTTAAGACGAGCCTTCGTGCCCAGTTCGTATCCTGGTAAATTACAATATGAGATCGTTGGTTCTTTAATTGTTAATGATGAGTGGAGAGGAATTTAGAATCGAAATACCCAGAAATAATCTCTAAGCACCCATGGTTGGACACAGGTATACCTGGCCGTTCCTGCTTATAATTGTGAAGGATTAACTCATATAACTATCTATCTATAATCTATCTACTATATGTCGTTCTGTCTGTTTGATGGCCTATCTATGTTTGTCTACCTACGAGGGAAAGAAACGGAATAAACATGCAAACAAAGATGAAAGTCTACAAAGCAGCCGTATTATACACACTGCTATATGCTTGTGAAACCTGGATTGTTTACCAACGACACATTAGGACATTAAACCACTCCCACACAGTCTGCCTTAGGAAGCTATTGAAGATTAAATGGCAAGACAAGATTCCAGACACTGAAGTCCTAGAAAGAGCGTCCATGCCCAGTATCCACACTCTACTAATGAAGAATCAGATTCGCTGGGCTGGTCACTTGACTCGCATGCCAGATCACAGGCTCCCTAAACTATTTTTGTTTACTGCGAGCTGCGTTGTGGTAAACGCTCCCAGGAAGGCCAGAGGAAACGCTTTAAAGACACTCTGAAGATCTCACTAAAAGTTTTTTGAATTCATCACGACACTTGGAAGACTGCTGCCAAAGACCGAAATTCGTGGCGTACATTATTACGCAAGGGTGCAGTCACTTTTGAAGCAAACAAAACTGTAAGAGCTGTGGGGAAAAACAAAAGGCTGGACATAAAAACCACAGCAGGAGATCCTCCTCCTGGAGTCTACTCCCATTGTCCCCCCGCATATCCTGTACAGGACATTGCTGTCAACACCAGCATCTTTCAGCTGATTGTTGATTTCTCTGCAAAATTGCGCCCAGTAGTTTGCCATTGCTTTCTGAGCGGCCGACTCATATACCCCGTAATGTTATCAACGCGGTGAGAACCGCTACCAATTCTCGCGCAAGTTATGTTCCTCACATGGATATACGGGATTACGGAGAAAGTCGCTAACTCCTAGGGCCAGGAAGACCGGCCTATTCCCAAATAGACAATGAAATATGATCCATATTAACCATTCAACTATCTATTTATAATCAATCGGTGTCTGTCGGTCGATCTGTTTTTTTTTTTTTTTACCTTCCTACTTGCCTATTTACCAACTTAGATACCTACCTAACTACCTACCGAACTACCTACATACTTACTTACCTACCTACCCACCTAATTACCTACCTACCTACCTACCTTCCTACCTACCTTCCTACCTACCTACCTACCTACCTACCTACATACCTACGTGCCTGGTCTATTCCCAAACAGACAATAAAGTCAGGTCTACATTAACCAATCAGCGTCAGAGAAAGTTGAGGTTTTCGGATCTTGAGCTTAATGTCTCTTCTAGATTACTTTGGATGAGTGTGCGCGCGAGCGTGTGTGTGTGTGTGTGTGTGTGTGTGTGTGTGTGTGTGTGTGTGTGTGTGTGTGCGTGTGTGTTGTGTGTGTGTGTGTGTGTGTGCGTGTGTGTTGTGTGTGTGTGTGTGTGTGTGTGTGTGTGTGCGTGTGTGTTGTGTGTGTGTGTGTGTGTGTGTGTGTGTGTGTGTGTGAGTGTGTGTGAATAGTATAGATTCCACTCTGACTCTCGATGTACCACTGGCTCTATAGCCAGAGTTTTCGCTTTCCCCCAGATAATGACACAGAAAGTAACAATTCTCTAGAGCTCTGTGTACATGAAGACAATGTGTCTTACAATTAATGTTTCATCATCATCATCATCATTATCATCATCATCATCATCATCATCATCATCATCAACATCATCATCCGGTGGCTTGTCATGTGCAGAACTTCACTCCCACAACATTCTTTACAACTTGCTCTCTATCATAAGCCAGCTGTCCTGTCTCTGTTATGTCCTGCCTCTGTTGCTGTCATGTCTCTGTTGCTGTCCTGTCTCTGTTGCTGTCATGTGTAAATTATTTGTCACATCTTCAATACAAGTCCGTTGTTGTGTTTCTCTTTTCCGCCTGCCCATCACACTTGCCTCCATAAATATCTTTTCTATACTTGAATGTGTACATGACCTAACTTTTTAATATTCCTAATTTTCGTGTGTTTCAACCTTCTTCAATATTTGTTTGTTGTTGTTTGCATAGATCTTTTTGTTCCTCTTCCCGTCTAATGCATGTTTAAAACACATCTCAGGATTTAAAAAAAAACAGAAGTCCCAAAGTAGGAACCTCCTATGAATGTGTGAAGTGCTAGAGCCATCACATTTTTTAGACAAGAAGGTAGTGAGGAATAGGTGGCCAATGCTTCCCTCATTTAGCGGAAGAGGAAACCTTCCTCCTACCGAAATCATGACATTATCAGAAGAAGAAGTAGAATAAGAAGAAGAGTTTGTGTGCAGTACTGAGTGTGCTAATCTATGGTACATTAAACAACAAACGTGGTGATAGGTTAAGCGTTATTGGGAATGTTAAAAATGATAGTACAGGGGTAGTCTTTATGTGAGCAGGATACCGAGGAAGATTGCTTCTCCTGTCTTGGTATTTTCATTTTTGTGCAGAGATTTGTACCTAACTCCTTTGGCAAGCTGGGCTCTCTGTTTAAGTCTGTTTTAATGCTATTATATATTCACGTATTTTCTGGCTGTATTTTGTTCCGTGTAAAGAACACTGTTTGACTATCGAGAAAAGAACCAGTGTCTGTTAGAATCAATAACTTCCGATAATCAAAGAGGTGATCATCCATTATTTCGTTGGTTTTATTAATTCGTTTCTTGTGTGCTTATTTATCTTCGGGCAACGACTCTCCTGGTTGGTGGTTACGGATTTCCCTTTCTACTAAAGTGTCAGAAATACTCGTAAACCGGGAATTTCAATTATGACGCTCATCATCAAGTGCCACGCCGACTGGCGTAGGCGTTCATGACTCTCCACAGATCTCGGTCTTTGGTTTTCTGGATCAACTCTACCGTTGATATTCCTCCATGCCACCGTCGCAATCCACCCAGCATCATTTCTCTTGGTCTGCCTCTGTCTCTCTTCCCCTCGATCTTTCCAGTTGTCACGATGTTCTCAAACGCCTCGCTTCTCATCACATGACCAAAAAAGTTGTTTGCCTCTTTCTTATTGTTGTATATAATGTTCTAGTTTCTTTAGCCTCTTTCAGACATTAATTTTCTGTTCTCGCAGTCTGTACCAAGGTTGTAGATTCACAGTCATAACTTGGTTCCCACAAAAGTCTTACTTTTCGTAGAGCATTCAGAATGTCAGCCTGGTCCATGGCGCGTCCGCCCTCCACCGTAGCCTCACCTGAGAGATTGTCAGCCCGCTCATTTCCGTGTACTCCCGTATGCCCTGGCACGAAGATGAAACTAATCTTTGCCAACCGAGACCGCTCACTGTGACAGACAGCAACCACTCTCTTCGGATCCACCCCATCTCTATCCTCTTGAGCATGCTCATTGAATCGCTAAGAAAATATGCATATACATATAAAATTAAAGAAAGTCAAATATACACAAAGAAGCACACAATTTTATCTACAGGCACTGAAGAGTGAGGAGATAAAAGATAAATTCAACGTAGAGGTAAAGAACAGAATATTTTTTTCAAGATATCAACGACCAATAGGAAATATTAAAGAAATCAGTCAACCAAGCTGCAAAATAACCATCCCAAAAATAAAGATAATAGGACGCAGGAAATGGATGATAAAAGACATCTTAATACTCATGTAAATAAGAAGAAATAATAACAATAACAAGGAAAAATATGAAGAGATTCACATGAAAATTAGGAAGCTATGCAAAGAGGCAAAAGATACATGGCTTCATCATCATCATCATCATCATCATCATCATCATCATCATCATCATCATCATCATCATCATCATCATCATCATCATCATCATCATCATCATCATCATCATCATCATCCAGTGGCTTGTCCTGTGCAGAAGTTCACTCCCATAACATTCTTTACAACTTTCTCTCTATCATAAGTCAGCTGTCCTGTCTCTGTTCCTGTCCTATCTCTGTTGCTTTCATGTGTACAATATCTGCCACATCTTTAATACATCTTCTTTGTGGTCTTTTTCTTTTCCGCCTCCCCGTCACACTTGCTTTCATTATGATCTTTTCTATACTTTCATGGATTTTTACATGACCAAACTATTTTGTTTCGCTAATTTTCGTTTATCTCAATCTTCTTCAATATTGGGTATTTGTTGTATAGGTCTTGTCTGGTCTTCTTTCCGTCGAATGCATTTTTAATACACATCTAATGACTAATGATTCAACAACCAAAAAACAAAAACAAAAAAAGTCCCTAAGTAGGAACCGGCTATGAATCTGTGAAGTGTTAGAACCATCACATTTTGTAGACAAGAATGAAGGGAGGAACAGGTGGCCAGTTTTTCCCTCATTTAGCAGAAGACGAACCTTCCTCCGACCCCGATCATGACATTATCAGTGTAACCTACTAGCGATTACACTAACGCGCCAGATACTCATCTGAAGCATGATATTACATCTTTGCTTAAGGTACAGGTCAGGTGATCTAGACTCGAGAATGGAGCAGTATGAAACCACAGAATGTCTGCATAAAGCTGGTGGTATAGAAGTTCTGCTGGTCACAGAGAAGGCAACTAGAACTCGTCTCGTAATTAAAAAAATTAAGCTTAGTCAGGTAAGTCTAGTGTTCAATGAACTTAATTGTATATGTTCATTTTCTATGCATATATATCATATATGTTCAGTATGTACGCTGTATGTCAGAAATGTTGAAACCTGTGAAAACGTTTCACACTTCATCATCTCATCTCATCTCATCTCATCATGTTCCTCTTGTACTTTGCGGTGTCGAGGTGAAGTATAAACAGCGGGAGAGTGCCCGCTTATGGTGTTCACGTATCGATATTCCCATGAACTCTGTTATTCCCTGCGTTCATCGTTTACGTGGTCGGCCTCTTCCTCTGCTTCCCCCTGGTCTGTACATCATTGCTTGTTGTGGCATACTGTTAGTTGGTAACCTACTTGCATGGCCAAACCATTTGACTTGCTGCCTTCGAATGAAATCTAGCACAGCTATAAGCCCCACTTTTGTCCTGATTTCTTCATTTCTGATCTTATCTCTTCTTGATACATTGAGTATTCGTCTAACAAATCTTATTTCTGTTGTGATTTTTCTTTTCTTTTTTTCTGTCATTGTCCAGGTTTGGCATTGGTAGCATAGAGTTGGTAGGAAGATTGTGTTGTAAAGTGCTTTATTAGTAGTTATTGATACATGCTTGTTCTTTAGTATTGGTGCCATTTGTGCAATGAGTTGGTATTCTTTATTGCATCTATTTGTAATCACGTCTTCTGATTTGCCATTTGATGATATTATACTTCCTAGGTACTTTCACACTTCATACTTCGGAAAAATCGAATTTCAGAACCCAGTTATGCATATGACACGGTTCTCTTCTCAGACAGTGTCAACGGATTACAACAGTTTATTATGTCTGTCCAATGATTTCAAGAGTTTAATAAGTCTGTCAAAGGCTTAGAACAGTTGTCTGTCAAAGGACACAGTCAAATTTATGTCATAGGACACAGTAAAACGTCTGTCAAAGGAGACAGTAAAAAGTGTGTCAAAGGGCACTGTAGACAGTCTGTCAAATGACACAGTTAAAAAGTCTGTTAAGGACACAGTAAAAACGTAAAGGACACTTTTTACGCGCCCCAAGTTGCATTGGACAGCTGGTACCAGAGAGATATAATTTTATATTTCCATCACTCGGTAGCTGAAGGTGGTCAATAACACACCAGCCGCCTTTATTTCCCAAGACATGTTTGGTACTGTTCTAGGCTGGGTCAACCCGGGTGACAAGGTCAATTTAAAAAAAAAATCCCTCTCGAACACACGACCACCAGGCCGAAGGATATAATTATAATTAAGATCAAACCTATTTTGTGAGCACTCAAGAAGACAAATGTAATGCCATAACAAATTACGATAAAACAATGAAGTGGTTGAACATATCACACACTTTGATTACTGTGTCTATACAACTAACACAAATGGAGACTCACAATAATGATTTTCCGGAATGAATTTGAATGTGTTGAGTTGATTCAAGAACTGACATCACAGCACTCTGGACATTCGCATACATGCTCCGTCCTTAGCTGCAACAGCCAGCGAAGAGTCCAAATATTAATGGTACCAGTAAGAATCTTGTCCTTCTGGCCTTTCCTCAGAGTTTTGAGCGTCGGCCATATCATCTGGTCACTCCCTGCAGAAAGATTCTCTCTTATAGCAGTGATGATCTGCACTTTCTTCTAATTAGTTAGTTAGTCGACAGATCATCCTCATTGCACATCGAACCATTCAGTCCATAAGTGCTCGGATCCCCTCCTCAGCAAATCCCGCAGCGTGTAGCGGCTAACAACACCAGTTCTGTGTTGGTTTACCAATCTTCTTTGGCTTCCTGCGTAGTGTTCTTGTTTGGCGACCCCTCTTTTAATTTTCTGTTCTCGCAGTCTGGCCATGGTTGTAGATTCACAGTCATCACTTGGTTTACTCAAAAGTCTTACTTCTCGTATAGCATTCAGAATGTCAGCCTGGTCCATGGCGCGTCCGCCCTCCACCGTAGCCTCACCTGCGAGCTTGTCAGTCCGCTCATTTCCCTGTACACCCGCATGCCCTGGCACGAAGATGAAACTAATCTTTGCCAGCCGAGACCGCTCCAGACAGCAACCATTCTCTTTGGATCCACCCCACCTCTACCCTCTTGATCACGTTCATTGAGTCGCTAAGGAAACATGCCCTAGTTAATGTCTGTGTCTCGAGCCATGTTATTGCTTTACTTACTGCCATGACTTCCATAGTCAGGCTACTTGTGGTTTCAGTGAAAGCACCAGAGTCCTCCTTCACAATTCTCCCTCCGGCCCGAGCCGTAAAGGCCCATGAGCTTCTCACGTGTCGGACGACCGACCCATCTGACAGATGACAGATGACAGCATCACCGTCTAGCGAATTCTCGAAAATCAACGCTTGTACTTCAGCCTCCACAGCAGCCGGATTTTCTTGTCTGCATTTTCTATCTAGTTGGATGCAAACTGAAAAGGATGTGCAGAAATCTGTTGGCACTTGTATCCACTCCTCGCCAGGTTCTAAGTCCTCAAGTGAACACATCTGTTGAAGAATGTCTTCGGCTTGACCCATCCACGACCGTCCTCTTTTTAACCTGCTGCCCTTCACCTTCATAATTTTACTAAGCAGTGGATGTTGTGTGTTTGCGTTAACTCTGAGGTACGGGCGTGCTCTGCAAACTTGTATTGTCTCTTCAATGTTGGAAAATCAAGAAGGTAGCGCATCGCCCTGCATGCTGTATCTCTTGTACATCCAAGAATAATGCGCATAGCTTCATTATGTATCCTTTCCATCCTTTCTATCTGCTTACGGCTGATAGTTAGGATTGCCATTGCATACTCAAAAACAGACATGACTAGCCCCTCGTACAGAAGACATAGGTGGCGCTGTTCACAGTTTGCTGCCGCCATCACCCGCATCGCAACTAAACCCCGCTTGGCCTTTGTTATTACCTGGTCTATCTGCTCATTATAAGCAAGACTTCGATCAAACCGTATCCCCGGGTAATTCATTGCCTGCGTTCTTTCCACCGTCTCTGAACACATCTTTACAGTTGGTGTTGGAGTGTTGACAATATGATTATTCAACGAGAACCAAGTCTCTGTTGCCTTTGTTGCGTTGACCATTGCCCCAGCTTCATCACACCAAGTACTTATGCGATTGAGTTCGATTTGTAGTTCCACAGCAACCTGATCTCTATCCTTACCCTGACGATACACTAAAACATCATCGGCATATGACAATGTCCTACCAGGTCCAGTGATCTGCTCACTGGTGATTCTCACTGTGTAGGCGTTGAACAGTACCGGAGATAATGGTGATACCTGTGGTAGGCCAGGATATATTGTTGTTGGTTCCGAAGTTCAACTGCCACATCTAAAAACTACTTTCCGCTGGAAGAGGGCTGCAGCGATCCAATTAAGGAGGAATGGACTTATTTTGAGTTCAAGAAGCTGAAGCATTAAAAAATCCAATGGTACTCTGTTGTACGCATCCTTAAGATCAATCGCTGCAGCAAAGGTTTCAATGCCTGAGTGGAAACTTTCATAGACACCATGGGCAAAGACTGCTGCATTCGTCCAGGTTTCTCTTTTTGGACGGTACCCACCCAGGGTAGGTGGGAAAACACCTTAGCTTTCTTCTGCACTATAACAAGATTCCCTACCACATCTGCCATAGCATGCGCCACCATGGGTGCAGACTAAACTAGTCTGTCCGCACACCAGCATGCCCTGGGAAAAGAAATCCAACAGATGCTCACTATTTTTTATTGTTGAAGTAAAACCTATTATTCTGCTCGAAGCATGCCTTCTTCACCTTTTACATCATACTTTTTGAGTCCGCTACATTCACAACATCCTTGTGCTGTTTATCCTCGAGTCAGCGGAATACCGCCATGACTGTCTCCTCCTCGATTCTAGGACTAGATATTGCTGTATCATATGCCAGGCTCTCCTGCACTTAACAACGTCCACCAACGTGCGCCACAAACTCCCAGATACGTTTACCACTTAGCACGGAGTCATCCGTGTAGATTCGCCTGGTCGTGAATTGTTATGGATCAGTTGTTACACCTCCCATGTAGTGCGGCCTGCAGGCCAATCCTTGCATTACCAATGCACTGTTATTATGACCCTGCACAGATCTGACTTTTCCACTGGCATTCTGTCCTATTTCTCTCCTCTCCCAATGTTATCAAGCTAACCGACTTCTCTGATTGTGTCCTATGCCTGAGCCATCCATGATATTCCTATGATCAGTCTGTGGCCCTTTACTGTGTCCAGAGCTTCTTGCAGGGGATATTCCGTGTCTGCATCCTCACGGAGATATGATTTAATCTGCAGCACATTGGGCCTGTCTGCAATCATGGGTAAGACTAGAATGCATTTCATACACACAACCTTGTGTGTCCCAGTATCACCCGCATAGCTTAATTCTGTAGGCGCTCTAGTTTCACCTGCTGACATGTTGACCATGTGAGCAGTCCCAATTCATACTTAGTTACTGTGAGAATGAGATGTTTATAGAGAATGAACATATATTCTTTGCACCATGTCCATTACTGTCATGATCTTCAGCACACCGAGTCCCTTCTTAGATCTCATAACATCTGCTTTCACATGATTACTGAATCACAGGCTTCTTTCGAAGGTGATTCACAGATACCTCAGTTTACGCGCTCTCTCTCTATTAAGATTTCTACCATTTATTGTAATACTTGGGACGTCAGCCTTTACAATCCTGTTTTCCAAAGAGCACCACTACAAAGACACCTTATCTAGATTAATGACATTGCCCATCTCTGTACACCAGTCGATCACTTTCTTTACTGTCTCCTGCAACTCCTGCGCTATTTGCATTCTGTCTTTCCCCTGCCTATAAGCAAGGACATCATCTGCAAATGTTAGTATTATTCAAATCCCAGGTGACTCAATGCTTGTAAGCCTGTTTGTGTACACATTTAACAGGCGATATTGCAAATCCTGGTGGTAATCCTGGGGTATTAATGAACGCCTCCGAGGTCCATGAACCTAGCCGGAGAGCGACCCTACAAGAGTGCAGGGTAGCTGCTATCCAATTCACCACCCGGGGACTAACACCCTTCTCCATAAGAGTGTGCATTAAGAGATCATATCTGACTCTGTTTTATGCATCCTCAAGTTCCAGTGCTGCCGCCATTGTTTATTGTCTATAATAAGTACTTATCCTCTAAAAGTACCGGAGAGTGTTGGCTATAATGGACAATAACTTTAGAAAAGGAGAATCTCAATTGCACTCCAGAGTGGTAAAGAATAGGAAACTCACCACGGCGTGGCAAACGCAGCCCTGGGGACCGAGTATCCAAAGTGGACACATTTGCAGCTGGGCAGAGCAGGGCACTCACTTGTCTTGACAGTCAGAAATAGCTGTCAAAGGCAGATGTAAAATACCCCATTTGGACGTGGAAGTTAAGGGGAAGCCACCACATTATCGTCCCAAGATTTCACGTGTATCCACATTTTAGCGTCAGTGAACGACATTAATGGCTGTCTTAGGTA
Source organism: Cepaea hortensis (assembly GCA_963921405.1). Lineage (NCBI taxonomy): Eukaryota > Metazoa > Mollusca > Gastropoda > Stylommatophora > Helicidae > Cepaea > Cepaea hortensis. The sequence goes on from OY992892.1 coordinate 84,677,630, forward strand.
GGGTGGCCACATACGTGGGCACCAAAACGAGGAAATAATAAGACCAAAAAAAAAAAAAAAAGGACAAAAGAGGACATATTGAATGTTTCATTTGAATCGTTCCAGATTAAACCCACAATCGGTACCATTTTATTACAATAGCTGCCAATAAGTGTATCTTACTCTTAGTGAATCGAAGAAGAAACAATCATGTTAAAAATAAATATAAATTCAATGGAGGAATTTTTCAAAATGCTAAAATAACATTATTTAAACAGCCGATTGTACAATTATTACCTTATAATCTTTATTAATTACTTCTTCTTCTTCTTCAGCGTTCCGAGCCATTGAGGTTCTTTGCTGCAGATACAATCCGTCTCCATTCGTCCCTCTGGTTGACCTTCTCTTGCCAGTCGTTGATTCCAAGTGCTTGTAGGTCTGTATATATATTATTTCTCCACCGTCTTCTTGGTCTACCTCGTGGTCTACGGTCATTTATTTCCTGAGTGTAAGTTTATTAATTACACATTTATAAAAAAACGAAAAACAACAAAACATAAATTATAAGAAAAGCCGGACATTTTAAAGGTTTTTAGCTTTGCCTGCCGGACGGAGAATATTAAGCTAAAAAGAAGGACATGTCCTCTTTTTGCCGGACGTCTGGCAACCCTAGTCTTAGGACATCCCCGTCCGCTTGAGCTACTGGTGACACTAGACCGTCATCAACATAGTGATGGCAAAACCAAAAACTAAAATGAATAAAGTTAAAATGGGAACACCGGATGTTAGGACAATAAATAAGTTAGAAAAGTTGAAGAATGTTATAAAAGAAATATAAAATATGAAAATGAATATCCTAGGCATAAGTGAGATGATGCGAAAATCATCTGGTAGAATTATAATTGACAAATTCACACGTCACACGCCAGTGATCCGGGGTTATTTTCCGGGTCCGGTCAACGATATGCTCTACTGACGAGCTCAAAAGAGAGCGAAACTCGAGTCTGGTGCTTCCAGATTGATTTGGACAAGGCTGTAGGTTCGTACCGGAATACGATCAGCGTTAACAGTTGTGGGTTGTGGTCAATCTTTAAATCTCAAATCCCGTAACAAACAAATAAATAATTGACAAACAAAATAATTAATCTGGATGGGATACACAGGGAAAAGTTGGTAGTACTAGTGTTTGATAATAAAACACAGCCAAGTCAATTAATTGGTAATGGTGCATTAAATATAGAGTTATCATTGTCAGAAATAAAGGCGAACCAATAGATATAAATATTTAACAAGTATATGCACCAACAACAAGCAGTTGAGGAAATATAACACATTTATGATGAAGTAGAAATGATGATATCTCAAATTAGATCACAAGAAATACAAATAATACTATGGGATTTTCATGCAAAAGCAGGAAAGAAAAAAAAACTGAGGATATTGTGGGGAATTATGGTTTAGGTACAATAAATGAAGATAGTTGCATATCCATTACAGGACGCAGCAGTCAACCCTAACATTCTTTGGCTGTTTGTGATTTCTTGGCAAGTTTACGTTCAGTAGTTTGGCATTGCTGACAAGAAATAAAATAAGAGATAAACTAATAGAATGAGCAAACATAAATGACATGATAATTGGAAACACCTGGTTTAAACAACATAAAAGACGGCTTTAAACATCATCAAGCCATAATAAGAAAATACTCAATGAATTAACTACATACTTATTAATAAAAGATTTAGAAATGCATTAATGCATATTAAGACAATGCCTTGTGTTGACTGTAATAGAAATCACGTAGGACAAATAAAAGTAAGATTGAAGAAAGGAAAAAAGTGGTCAAGAATATGGGACGTTATAAAGATGTTCTGAAAGCAGATAAAGAGATTCAAGAACAATACAGGGTAACTGTGAAAAATAGGTACAATGAAATAGCTAACATACAGAGTATAAATGAACAATGAGAAATGTTAATGGACTCCAGTCATCAAACAAACAAAGAAATATTACCGGAGAGAAGCCAAAAAGCTAAGAAAACATGGATGACTGAATAAATCTTAAAGTTGATGGGGGAAAAAAAAATAACAATGACAAACAAGAGTATGGTAAGATAAATAAAAAAATAAATAAATAAATAAATAAATATATAAGAGATACATGTGTGAAGGAAAAAGAAAGTTGGCTAAAAGAGCAGTGCAAGAAAAATAAATTAAATTCTATTAAAGATACAAAAATATGCACAGACAAATCAGTGAGCCTACGGGAAGAAAAATAAGAATAAACACTGGGTGTCTGAAATAAAAAAAATGAAAGATGTTATTGGTGTAAAGTGCTATAATGAAGAGGTGAAATTACTATAGAATTGGGACGCAGAGGTGTTTCCAATGCACCAGGGCCGGGTTATATACTGGCCAAAACCCATTGACGCGTCATCGTCGAGCGTCCTGGGCAACAAGTCCCTTCAGGGTCCTGGCTAAAGTCAGTATGATCGCCGATTCCTCCGAAGTCGGAGAGTGTCTGCCTGTACGGCGAGGAACCACGAGTCCGCACTCCAATAAGCCAGACATGGGACAACGGATACTCACGCAAACCTCAGGTCCTGTATGACATCACACTGATGTTGGACAACAGGATGCCTTCATTCGACATACAGGACTTCGCGTCGGAGCTCAAACCAATGAACACAAGCAAGCAAGCAACTATAGAATTATATGATGGAGAAATGAAAGAATTAACAGAAGAAAGTAATTTAGAAGGTTCTAACAGAAGAATTCGTTGACACTGTCAAACATGAACAAAGGAAAAACAGCCGGGCCAAATGAAATCACAATAGAAGAATTAAAAGTTAGAAATTCTAGAAGAATTTGAAGTAGAACTATTAACCAAAATGTTGAGTGATATTTACGGTGACTATTTACCTAGTGATATGCTTAAATCTGTATTTATAGCTATACCAAAAAGATCAGAAGCAATTGAATTCGAAGATTTTCATACAATTAACCACATAAACCATGTCACAAAGTGTATACTCATAATTAAAATGAAAAGAACCAATAAAATAAAATCTTACATTGGTGAAGAACAGTATGGATTTGTCGAATCAAAAGACACAAACAATGCAATACACACATTACGAGCACTAATAGAAAGATCAATAGGGACATAGAAAGACATATATTTGTGCTTCATAGATTATACCCAGGAATTTGATAAATTAAAACATGATGAACTAATTAAAATGTTGCAAGATATCAAAATTGATGGGAAAGATCTAAGAATAATAAAGAATATTTACTGGAATCAATCAGCAGCAATAAAAATGGAAAATAAACAGGGCAGTTATGAAAAAATATAGCTAGGAGTACGACAGGGAAGTGTTTTGTCACTGGACCTCTTCTCTCTCTATATATATTGAAGTAATAATGATAGAGATCAAAGAGAAAACAGGAATATTAATAAGAGGTTAAAATATCAACAATCTACGCTATGCAGATAACACAGTATTGATGGCGGAAAATGCAAAAATATCTACAACAATTGTTGGACATTGTAGTAGCAGAGAGTGCAAGAAGAGGACTCTCCTTGAATATCAAGAAAACGGGAGCAATGGTGATATCAATGAAAAAGTTGAAACCAAAATGTGAAATGACAATAGAAGGGAAAATGCTTAACCAAGTAGATATTTTTAAATACCTAGGGACAATTATAACATCATATGGAAGATGTACAACAGAGATTAAGAACAGAATAGGGCAAGCAAAAGCTGCAATAAGTCACTATCATTGAATGCACATTAAATGAACAAATTAGGAAGAACTTGGAAGCAACAGAGATGTGGTTCCTGAGACGAATGTTGGAGATTCCTTGGACGGCCAGTGTAACTGACTGCTAGAAAGAGGCTAGTGAAACAAGAACATTATATTCAAGAATAAGAATGAGACAGACATTTGACGACAGGCTGACATGGAGAAAACACATCAAAAAAGCAGTAGCAAAAGCCAGAAGGAAAATTGCCATCCTGAGAAAGCTAACTGGAACCACGTGGGGAGTCAGTGGGAAAATACTTAGCAAAGTTTACCAACAGAGCATACGACCACACTTGGAATACGGGTCAACTGCGTGGTGTTCAGCATCAAAAACTACATTGCAGGAGCTGGACAAGGTGCAAAATCAAGCTCTTAGAGTCATCACAGGAGGGATGAGATCAACCCCTATAGTAGCAATGGAGAAAATGGGGAGGACACAAGCTTTAAGAGAACGCAGAGATACAAAAACACTAATACAAGCAGAAAAGTTTCTCAGCTTTCCAGGCCACCCTATGAAGAACCGATTTGAAAACTTAGCTATGGGGCGGTTGAAAAGAAGTAGTTTCATCCACCAGGCCAAACAACTCTGCAGTGAATCCATCGATCTTCCCACAGTTGGTATCCCCCTGACAACTATTCCAGAGCGAACCCCGTGGAAAGATGAGCATAGAATATCGCTACAAATCCAGTCAAAAGTGAGAGGAATATTGGACAAGGAAGAACAGAACAGTGTACAGCGCAGAACAGCCACTCTCAGCTTCCTTGATGATGAATACCCACAGGACCTCTGGATCCGAGTCTACACAGATGGGTCAGCACAAAATGCTGTTCGAAATGGAGGAGCGGGAGTGTACATAGAATACCCAAATAATACTAGAGACACGGCCAGAATTCCAACAGGAAAGTACTGCCATAACTATGATGCTGAAATTGAGGCAATCAAGATAGCAACAGAGAAATTACTAAATAACAGCCATGGTACACAACCTGCGGTGATATTGACAGATGCAAAATCCGTAATAGAGGCGCTCCTGTCTGGGAAATTGCCAGTTCTGAGGACACTACTTTCTGAACTTAGCAGTCAGCGTAAGATCACCATACAGTGGATACCATCCCACTGTGGAGTCCCCGGAAACGACAGAGCTGATTGATTGGCTAAGGAAGGAGCAAAAGAAGAACAACCTGATGTGCCCATTACATACCACCAAAAGAAAAGAATGATCAAATCAGTCAGAAAGCCGCCAAACCTTACTCAAGACGACTACCACGTTATGGACAGACCAGAACAGGTCATTCTTCTGCGCCTCAGAACAGGACACAATAGATTACGCAACCACTTGTATACAAAATTCAAGATTGGTGACTCAGCCATGTGCACATGTGGTTTGGCGTCGCAGACAGCAGAGCACATACTCCAGGATTGCCCAAACTACAACATATCCAGGCGAACCTTCTGGCCTAGAGAGACAACAGTGGAAGATAAACTTTATGGACCGCTGAATGAACTAAAAAAGACTGTTAGATTCATACAAGAGACGACATTGCAGTTGTAGACATGTTTCAAGCGAACGAAAGAAGAAGAAGACAGTTTTCTTTGGTCACGTCTTTGGTCCTATCATGTGATGGGAAAAGAGGGATTGGAAAACATAGTGACAATGTGAAAGATTGGGGGGAAGAGAACGGACGAACGAACGAACGAACGAACGAACGAACAAACTTTATTTTAAAAGGGTAACAAATTGTGCACGCAGGCCCGTCTTACATTTGGCCCTTTCGATCACTCATCTTTCATTCATCAAATGTGCATGTTACATTTACGTAGGAAAAAAAACAAACATTGTCAAATGGATTTTGAAATCATAAACAATGCATATTACGCATGGTACATTCACATGGGGGAAAAAACATTGTCAAATGAAAGTTGTAAACATAAACAGTGCATATTGCAATGTTGTGAGACACATCCCCCATCCACCCTCACACACCTCAGCCACCCACACATCCCCCACCCACCACACCCCCACCCACCCACACCCACACCCTACCTCCACGCACTCACACAGACTCAGGCAAACATACATGCCACCACCCACCCACTGATCCCCCACCCACCCACTTTTCCCCACCCACACATACACCCCCACCCATCCCATAACCGACACGCACACACCCACCCACATATTCTCCACCATCCACCCACACACCCGTAACCACCCAGCAAAACACACATCACAAAATCACACACACATACCCCCGTCAACCCACACATCCCACACATATCCACACATACATCCCGCAACCTCACAATTTTCCCCACCCACCCACACACACATCAGCCAACCTACACTCACTCACCCACCCAATATCCGCCACCTCTCAACTACACATCCCCCACCTATACACACATCCCCACCCACAAACACATCTCCCCACCTGCCCACACATATCCCCCACCATAAACACCCAAAAAACACACACCTCCCACCCACACATACCCCACCACCCACATATACTCTACCCACACACATGCGCCGCTCACACACATCTTCCCACAAACACACACATCCCCCAACCATACACTCATCTCTCACACACATCCACCCACTCACGTACTCATCCATCAACCACTCACATCCACACATCATTCACCCACCCGCCCACAAACACATACATCTCTCATCTACCCTCCCACCCCACACACCCCAACCACCCAGCCAAACACACATCCCCCATCCTCACATACATCCATCATCCACCTGCACATCCCACACCTCCCCCATCTCTCACACATCTCCCCTCCCTCACAAAACTCCACCCATAAACACACCCCCCCCCCCCACACACACACCCCCCACATGCATTCCTCATACACATCCCCGCCCACACATCAGGAATAGGCAGATCAAGAAAAATTATGCTGGAGGGACTGAAGCGAATATCATCAGCAGAGTTGATCCAGAACACCAAAGACCGAGATCTGTGTAGAGACATGAATGCCTACGCCAGCTGGCATGGCACTTGATGATGATGATGATAAAAAATACTTATAAAAAGTGCATTTGAATAATTAAGACACAAACAGCTGTTGCACAATATGTTGCCTAACAATTGCTGCTATTTTTTTGGGACCTAGCATTTTAGTCCTAAATGCACGGAGGAGTAGGTGGCCAGTCTTTGCCTCTCTTATCAGGCGACGATAACACCAACTCACCGGCCATATTGCAACAGACTCAAAATTAAACAGCCAGACAATGAATCCTTCAAGCTGAAATATACACGACACATGTGCCTACGGTAATTTAAACTGTCCACCACGGTCATTTTAAACTGACTATCATGTCTTTGCGCTTACACAGCATTGGCGTTTCCACACGGACCGCAACATCTTCAACATATCTTAACATTCGTCCAATTTGTGTGCCAAACAATATAGGAAACGCATTGTTTCTATCAACCGCATAGTCGTTTTCCAGATGGCAGATTACTTTTACGGATGTGGATAATTTTCTTCTTGTATATTTTTACTGGATTACTAGAATCATCGTTGTCTATCATTCCGTCTATCCATTTATGTATGTGTTCTACCACCGTACTAATTAACACCCTCTGTGATGTGGTTGAATTACCAGTCTTAGATCAAGTCTGTGTTCTTGTCTCGATTATACTACGTGGGTAATGTAATTCAGGTTTTTATTTATTTGTCATGTTGTCACTGAGTTTTCCATATTCTTTTTAATCGTAATGTGCCAAACAAATCTTAACTGCTAACTTCAAATATCTCTAATCAGTTTATGGTTTTATTATGTTTTCTTTTGTAGGTCTGTCTCGTTGGTGTTTCTGTTCGTCAACTGCATTTTATGTTTGTCTTTTCTTCTTCTTATTCTTAAAAAAATGTGTCTACCTTTGGATGTTTCGCAGCTTTTCTGCTTATCGTCCATGGTCCATGTTTCTCATGCAAACAATAATATTTAAAAAATGTGTAATTGTTGCATTTTTTTTTTTGGTTTGCAGATGAAATACGAAGAACAAGCAGAAACAATCAAAGAGGTAATACTCTCTCTCTCTCTCTCTCTCTCTCTCTCTCTCTCTCTCTCTCTCTCTCTCTCTGTGCGCGCGTGCGTGCGTGTGCCATAAATATGTATATTGACAGAAGGAAGACTACATGAAAAAAATGGAATGATGTGAGATTCGTTTGTCTATTCAAATAAACCAAGACTTCATACATTCTCTCATGTTTTTTTTTCTTCATAGAGTGAGAATATAATGCGATTTATAAAAATAAACCAAGTGTACACATTATCTTAAGGAGATTAGGAATGGAGAAAATATCAATCATCTGCGTTATGCCGATAGTAGCACCTGATTTATTCTCCATTTCTCTCCATTGCGAAATCCTCTTCTACATCGTTCATCATCAGACGTCAATATGAATAAATGCAAAGAAAGCAGCCGTCAACTTAAGCTAGTTGACATTCTCATGGAGTTGGTCTTACAATGGAGTGGATGTAGGCTACAATGCTTTTCTCTGTTCTGCATATGTTGGGCACTCCTCCAACAAATGTTTAGCTTTCCTTTGACCTGTGCGTGCATCACTATCTCTTATCTTTAGTTTATTAAACAAGTAATGCATCCTGTCCATAGTCTGAAGACTGTAACTTGTTCTTTTCTGTTGAGTTGTTAGTATGCATCATCTTTCTGGTGGCCTGGATGCTCTGATGTCCACTTGGTTCTGTAACTGCTTCTTACACATCTCTTGGCTTCATCACAGGTTGTGTCTACACAAGCTGAGGTAGTCCTCCACCTCCCTTTGCTAATCGGTCGGCTTCTTCATTCCCAGGCATTGTTTGTTGCAATGAGAAGGAAAGCATTGTAATACAACCCTTTTTGATTTCTGGAATAGTTCATATAGTACTGCTCTTAGGTTCTGCTCTGCGGTATTGAAACAACTGACTTCACACCCTTAAAAAAGAACTATTTGTTTATATTTATTTATCTTTGTCATTTCTGCCGCAGATTTTAAAGCCTCTGTCTCTGCCCTGAAGTTGGCTTGAAATATGTCTATAACTGAAGTTACTTGAGAACTTTCCAGTAACCACTGACTGTGTCTTCTTGGCTCCATTTTTCTTTAGATTCCCCACCATCATTTAGAATCCCTCCACCTCCATTTTCTGTTTTATTTTATAATTGTGTGTGCTTATAACAGCGAAATAATAAAGAGAGATATCAAATATAGATCATGAAAAGAGTTGGAGGTTATGATATTAAGAAATCTACGTTATAAATGGAATACAATATGTATAGCTGAAAGCGTAAATATCTACATAAGTTATTATGCATTGTAATAATGAAATAATGTTTTAACGCAGAGTGCAAGAACTGACTCGTTGAATATCCTGAAAACAGAAACAATAGTTGTGTCAAAGGAAAGATAACACCAACATGTGAATTACAATATAAGGAACATGCTTAGCCAAATCAACAAATTCAAATATCTAGAGGTAATTGTAATACCAGATGGAAAGTATGTGACACTGATTAAAAATAGAACAGGCCAAGCGAATACTGCATTTGAGACTACGAAATATGTCCTGTATACAAAATCAATAACAATAAATGTCAGAGAGAGAGAGAGAGAGAGAGAGAGAGAGAGAGAGAGAGAGAGAGACAGAGAGAGAGACAGAGAGAGAGACAGAGAGAGACAGAGACAGAGAGAGAGACACAGAGAGACAGAGAGAGAGAGAGAGAGAGAGAGAGAGAGAGAGAGTTGAAAAATGTTATATAGAACCTGTTCTGCTGTATGCGAGTGAATCTTGGAATGTGACTGAACAAATTAGGAAGAGCTTGGAGACAACGGGGATGTGGTTTCTGAGACGAATGCTGGGAACACTTTAGATTTCCAGAGTGTCTAACTTGGTACCTAGAGGGGGCATATCAAAGTAGAAAATTACAGACAACTATTAGAAAGTGAAGCAATGTTCTTTTGTTATATAATGAGAAGTACCGAGAAATATGGTGACGACTGGAAAATTCAGCGGTAGAAGATAAATACAGGAAAATATAGTGACGGCTGGAAAGATCAGCAGTAAAAGAGAAGTATTGGAACATATCATGACGACTAAAAAGATAAGCGGTAGAAGTACTGGATAATATCGTGACGACTGGACAGATCAGCGATTGAAGAGAAGGACTGGAAAATATCGTGCCGACTAGAAAGATCAGCGACAGAAGAGAAGTACTGGATAATTTCGTGACGATTGGAAATATCAGCAGTAGAAGTACTGGAAACAAATCGTGACGGCTGGAAATATCAGCGGTAGAAGAGAAGTACTGTAAAATATCATGATGTCTGGAAAGATGGGCGGTAGAAGAGAAGTACTGGAATATATCGTGACGACTGGAATGATCAACTGTACTTTAAAATGTCGTGACGACTGGAAAAATCAGCTGTAGAAGAGAAGTACTGGAAAATATCGTGACGACTGGAAAGATCATCGGTAGAAGTATTTTAAAATATCGTGATGACTGGAAAGATCATCGGTAAAAGTATTTTAAAATATCGTGACGACTGGAAAAAATCAAAGACAGAAGTACTGGAAAATAGCGTGACGACTGGACAGATCAGCGGTAGACGAGACAGACGGAGACCAAGAGAAATAATCTATGGCCCAAGATGGTGGCATGGAAGAATAACATTATCAGAATTGTTCAGAACACCAGAGGCCAAGATCTGCAGAGAAGCATGAATCCTATTTATGCATATAACAAGGATTTAAATTAATGAATTTCAAGAGTTGGTAAACACAATAACCACAGAAAGTGAAAATAAGCCACTTAAACTAAAGAACCAAAAAAAAAAAAAACCTAAACAATAAAATAAATAAAGCTATGGTCAGGACGAAAACAAAAAGCAGCCAGAGTGTTCAACAGTATCAAATGGAGATGTTCAACAACCTGTCCTCAATGACAAAAATGATAAAGTGGGTAAAGTAACACAGAGATAACAGGCCGAATAATCCAAGCAAATGCAGTATTCCGTGAGATAAAGAAGGTGTGGTGTAGCAGATCTCTATTTTCATCTTCTCCATTATCTCATGACCTTGCGGGTTCAAGCTCTACACCGGTCAGCTGGACTAAAATATTGACTTCTCACCCTTGAATTGAGGACGTAATTTACGAGTACCTCTGCAATCGGAGTGGGTTCGCCTGATGGCGAGTGACACTGGAATAGGGAAAGCTAATCCACACGCAAAAATCAGCCCAGCGCACTAGAAGTAGTAGCAGTGTATGGACTAGCTTGAGTTCAAAGCGAGCTAACAAACCAAAAATGTCATACTATTGTATGGCTGCGAATCATGGACAATGGGCAGGGGGAGTAGAAATTTGTTAGAAGTTACAGAGATGTAATGTGTTCTGTTCTTCAAATACCATCATCGTCATCAAATAGAAAGGTCATTAGCAGAACGTGCCCCATGACCAGCTGGCGGGACGATTCTCCATCTCTGGCTAGTTCTCCTATCTTATGCATGTCCATGTCCAGGGTGTCCGTAATGTCCTCAAATATAACATCTTATAGTAGCACACACATATACATGCACACAGAGGGAAAGAATATGAGAAAGAGGGCGTGGGATACAAGAGAGAGAGAGAGAGAGAGAGAGAGAGAGAGAGAGAGAGAGAGAGAGAGAGAATATAGATAATGAACAAGAGATAGCTTGAGAAAGTGAGTGAGAGAGCGTGTCAGAGTGCGAGAAAGATAGTTTCATAAAGATAAAAGTGAGGGACAGAGTGAGAAAGAGAGAGAGAGAGAGAGAGAGAGAGAGAGAGAGAGAGAGAGAGAGAGAGAGAGAGAGAGAGAGAGAGAAGAGAGAGATAATGAGAAAAAGTGAGAAGGTGAGAAAGAGAGAGAGAGAGAGTGGGTGAGAGAGAAAGACAGAGATAGAGATAAAGAGAGAGAGAGAGAGAGCGACAAAGAGAAAAGAGAGAGAGAGATATGCAGTAGTATAGTGGTTAGTGCACTTGCCAATCAAAGCATATAATAGCACAAACATACAAATATACACACAGAGTGAGAGAAGTTGAGAAAAAGAGAGTGGTAAAAAAGAGAGATAGAGAGGGAGAGAGCGAGACAGAGAAAAAGAAAGCTTGAGAGAGTTGAGCTGAGTTGAGTTGAGCTGAGAACTGACATCACTGAACTCAGGACATTCTCATATGCGTCCCGTCCCTCGGTCAACAGCCAGCAAAGAGTCACACTACTAATCGTTCCCGCCGCTATCTAATTGAAAGTTCTCCTGGTCTTCTCTCTCAGTTTTGAGATTCTACCAGAACCCCTGCCAATCTCATCCTTTCCTCATACGGGTTATCAATCTGTCCATCCACCTTTTCCACCTGGTCTCACAGGTGCACGACCACCTCTCCCTTGTCCGTAGATAATAGACCACCAAGAGGTGCATTCTCAGCCAGCCTGTCAGCCTGTTCATTCCCTCGCACTCCCGCATGACCAGAGCAAAAAATCCATTCAATTCTTACAATCTGTGACTTCTGAAGCGAAGTGAGCCATTCCACACAAAACATTCCTTTCTCCACTTTACTAAGCAAACTCCTTGAGTCCGCGATGAAGACAATGTGTGTTGCAGTGGTTTCCTCTAACCAACGTAAAGTCGCTGTGACTGCTTCCACCGCCATTCTCATGCTGGAGGTCGTAACCTCAAATGCCATACTCTCCTTTTTCAAGAATCGTCCATTAGCCATCGCAAATTGCAATGAAACCCCAACCACTTCGTTTGTTTCTCACCACTGACCCATCAGTATAGATCACTATGTCACCTTGATGTGTATTACTCTGGATCAGTTGTTGCAGCTCAAACTCTGTGCGACCCGCTGCCCATTCTCTGCACTCACGACCCAGTGTTACTATTACATTGTGCCAGTCCGCCCTGTCTGCCGGTACTTCAACTCACAGTTTTTCACGATTGATGGTCTCTAGATCACAAACCTGACGTATAGGTATTGCCGACTGTGCCATCCAGGGCCTGCCTCGTCTGAGTCTATAACTCTTGACCATATCCATGGCTGCATGCAGCGGGTGAACCCTATCTGCAGCAACTCTCAGGTACCATTTGGCCTGAAGGACCCTATACCTATCCACCATTGTTGGTAGCGCCAGGATATGTCTCATGCATATAATTGGTGTGTCCTTTGTGCACCTCAGAATCACCCGCATGGCCGCATTTTGTATTCGCTCCAACCCTTCAATGTGGCTCTTTGATACTGTCAGCAGCCTCAACCATACACAATGACAGAAGTTATTAGCTGTTGAAAGAACTTGTAAAGCATCCTCTGCTCTACACCGGTTGCTCCCATTGCCCTCACAGCATTAAGTTCCCTACCAGCCTTCACTACCAAAGCCTCCACATGATCTTTAAAAGACATACACCTGTCGAAGATAATACCAAAGTACTTCAATTTACTCTCTCTACTAAGAGGACATTCATTCAATATAATACTTGGGACATCTGCCTTCACAGTCCGGCTATCCAGGGAGTACCACACAACCGATGCATTGTCCAGGTTTATAACGGCCCCTGCGTCCCTGCACAACTCTGTCACCCTATTTACTACCACCTGTAAATCTGCAGCCAAACTATCCCTATCTCTGCCCTGTCTGCACACCCGCACATCATCTGCAAATGTCAAGGTTCTACCACCACCTGGTGTCTCAGTAGCTGCGACTTTGCTGGTGTAGAAATTAAAGAGCACCGAGGACAAGGTAGATCCGTGTGGCAACCCAGGTGAAATCGTACGGGGATCAGAAGTCCAGGAACCAATGCGCAGTGCAACCTTACGCTCATAAAGGACTGCCACAACCCATCTGACAAGGCAAGGGCAGACCTCCAGTGTGTATATCAACCGATCAATTCTAACCCTGGTATACGCATCATCCATGCCAAGAGCTACCGCCACTGTCTCTTGTTTATCCTGGAAACCCTCATAGACATCAAAAGCAAAAGTAGCCGCATTGGCCCAGGTGTCCTGCCCAGGCTCGGTAACTCCCGAGCCCTTTGGGAAGCAGATCATGACTTTCCAAATGTCGCTGGAGCCTGCGTGCTACGATCTTTTCGAGGACTTTGCCAAAGGTGTTTTGCAGGGTTATGATTCTGCATCCATTAAGTCTTGAGAGATTGAATGTGTGTGTATGTGTTTGTGTGTGTGTGTGTGTGTGTGTGTGTGTGTGTGTGAGAGAGAGAGAGAGAGAGGGAGAGAGAAAGAGAGAGTTTCATAACGATAAAAGTGAGAGACAAAGTTAGGAGAGAGGAGAGAGAGAGAGAGAGAGAGAGAGAGAGAGAGAGAGAGAGAGTAGGAAGAAGTCACAGACAATGAGAGAAAGAGAGAGAATGAGAGAAAGAGAGAATGAGAGAAAGTGAGAGATAGATAGATAGAGAGAGAGAGAGAGAGAGAGAGAAATGGAGAAGATGAGAAAGAGAGAGTGTGAGAAGGAAGGAGAGAGATAGACATAAAGAGAGAGAGAAAAAGAAAATCAAATCAAATCAAATCAAATCAACTTTATTAGGGTCACAAATTGGGCGCGCAGGCCCGTCTTACATTTGGCCCTTCCAATCACTCGTCTTTCGTTCATCAAGAGCATTATACATTTACATAGGAAGAAAAATAAACAATGTGAAATGAATGTTGTAAACATAAACAAGGCTAATTACCATGTTATGAAGCCCATCTCCCACCTATCCATACATCACCCCACCCACACAACACCCCCACCTACCCACACACACGCGCACCAAGGGACACATACACACCCCCACCTACCGACACACACGCACACCAAGGGACACATACATACCCCACCAACCGATCCATCCCCCTCCCGCACATCCCCCACCCACACACACTGCCCTCACCTGATCCCCCAACCAAAACACACTCGCCACCCACAAACATTCCCCCACCAACCCACACATCCTACGCCCATCCACATACACATACTACCCCACACATCCTCTCCCCACCCACACCTCAAACCACCCATCCCCCAGCCACATCTCCATCGACAACATATTCCCCACCCATGCACACAATCCCCCACCAACCCACACATCGCACACCCACTCCCACATTCCCAAACCATACACACACATCCCCACCAACTGACATGTCCCTACCCCCACCCCACACACACACACATCTCTCTAACCACCCATACATCCCCAATCCACTAACACACACCCCACCACCCACACATACAACTTCCACCCACCCACACATGCCTTAACCTAATCCCCCACCACACAATCCCCCACCCGCACATCACATACACCTCCTATCATGCACTATTCCCAACCCACGCACCACACACACACATATCCCTCACCAACACATCCCCACTTACACACCACACACATATCCCCCACCCAGATACCACACAATATTCCCATCCACACCCACACCCACACAGATACCCTTACCCATCCACCCCACATACCCCCACTCACACAACACAAAAACAAAACAAAAGACAAAAATCCCCCACCCACACACACATACCTCACCCACACAATATCCCCAACCAACACACCACACACCTCTCCCCACCCACACACGCATTCCCTACCCGTCCACCAACACACACTCACTCACGCATACATTCTCCACTACGCACCCACATCCCCCCCCCCCCCAACCAAACATCTCTCGATCACAATACCCCTACCCCACACACATCCTCCACCCACTCACACATCCCACCCCGACACATACAACTCCCTCACCCACTTACACATCCCTAAGCCACTCACTCACACACCCCCACCCACACATTCCCCATCCAAACACACACATCTCCCACCAACACTCCCCCACATACTTCCCCCAACCACCACAATCCCCTACTCACCCATACATATACCCCATTCATACGCACATTCCCCGCACCCATCACACACATCCCCCACACCACACACTATCCTCCACCCATACCTCCACAAACATACCCTCCACCCACACATCATTCACACATCCCCCACCAACACACCGCACAAATATCTCAAACCCACACACCATACACTTCTCCCCACCCACCCTTGCATCCCCAATCCACCCAACACAATCCCCTACCCACACAACCCCGCCTCCTACACATACTTCCTCAAACCGTCCACACATCTCCACCCACATAAACACACATCCCCTGCATCCGTCCCATACACATATCCTCCACCCATACACACATCCCCCACACCCATTCCAACACCCCTACTTTCACCCCCACACATCCATCCACACATCCCACCAACACCCACAAATACCACTACCCACCAAAACCAACACACCCCAACCCATCCAAACGCATACCCCCACCCACACACCCCCCACCCACACATATCCCCACACTCACACATATCCTCCACATACACTCACACTTCCTCACATCTAGACACATACAAAATGTCTCACGATAGTATTGAAACTAGTATGAAGAAACTCTCACACTTTACTCACACATATACACTGACACTTGTCATGAGCAGTCTCATAAAAATGTTAAACATGGAGAAAAATGTGTACATAAAATGTATGTGACGTAAAAATAGTGATGCTCTCTCTCTCTCTCTCTCTCTCTCTCTCTCTCTCTCTCTCTCTCTCTCTCACACACACACACACACACACTCACTCACTCTCACGCTCACACATTCACTCTTCCGCTCATTCATTCACTCTCCCGCTCATTCACTCTCCCGCTCACTCATTCACTTTCCCGCTCACTCATTCACTTTCCCGTTCACTCATTCACTCTCCCGCTCACTCATTCACTCTCCCGCTCACTCATTCACTCTCACGCTCACTCGTTCTGTCTCTCATTCACACTCACTGACTCTCTCACTCAAACTACAGTAATGAACATTAGTTTATATTATGCATGATAAAATCAAATGGTATTTAACTGATAATATGACAGATGAGAATACACAAACATATGGATTCGCGTGTTACATAACATGCGTGTTACATGACATGCATCTGCTCAGCTCTCTTTCTCTCTCTCTCTCTCTCTCTCTCTCTCTCTCTCTCTCTCTCTCTCTCTCTCTCTCTGTATTCTTTCATATACACACAATCACACGCATGCACGCGCTCACACACATACACTAACACATCAACTCTCCCACTGTCTAACTCTCTAACACACAATCCTTCACACACACACACACACACACACAAAGAGATCGAGCGAGAGACAGAGAGTGCAATAGAGAAGGAGCGAGAGAGAAAGATCTACAATAGTATAGTGGTTAGTGCACCAGCCAACCAGTTCTGTGGTCTAGGTTCAATCTCCAGCTGTAGTAGAACTGTTTTCCCGCGCCAGTACGAGACTCAGGGATACCGTTTTCCCGCGCCAGTACGAGACTCAGGGATACCGTTTTCCCGCGCCTGTACGAGACTCAGGGATACCGTTTCCCGCGCTAGTACCACTCTGGGGTTAACACAAGCTTGCGAAATGGACACCAGATAGTTTTTGGAGTTTTCTGAGAATGAAATGTGGCGAGGAAACTGCTCACCCTTCCTTATTTTTCTACGATTTAGAATATGTCAACGCCTCTCACTACACATCCTCTACAGGACTATCACCTTATCTTGCCCTTCGCGGAGCCAAGTCGATCCAAACCCATACACAAGGGTACCAGAACATTTCCAGTTTTATATCTAGTAATGGAAAAGAGAGGAGGAAGGAAACTGGCCACTCAACCTCATATGTGATGGTCTAGAATATGTGAAGGTCTCAGACTTCACACCCCATCTGCAGTATCTGCTATGGTACTGCCTTTATCTTTACCGTACCATCACAATGCCCGCTCCGTGGCGAAGAGGTTACGGACGCGGCTCGTAATCTCGTATACCGCGTTCGAAACACAGCTGTGGGAGATTTGGCAGCAGACCGCCTTACGTTGGTTTATTATGAAAAGGTATGGGTGACGGCCGTTCAGAAAGCAAACTACTGAACGTAAACTTGTCCAGGATTCATGAACAGCCAAAAAAATGCCGGGGTTGACTACTACGTCCTGAGAGGGAGTGACAGGGTGCAAGAAAGATAGTTTCATTAAATGATAACATTGAGAGACAAAGTGAGAAGAGAGAGAGAGAGAGAGAGAGAGAGAGAGAGAGAGAGAGAGAGAGAGAGAGAGAGAGAGAGAGAGAGATAAAGTGGAGGCTTCAAGTGAAAACCTTATATGCAGCTAACTTATCCTTCACAATAACAGTCTCAGTGATGAACAAGCCATTATGCTAGAGATGAAGACACATCTACACAATAACAGACTGAGTGATGAACAAACGAGGGATAAAAATTCATCTACAAACTTTTGAGATACCTCTATACAATGATGATAGCAAGACATCTCTTATCTGATAAATAATGATCGATGTCTTAATATCTGAGGTAAAGGTCAGCATGGCCGGATGGATAAGAACGCTTGTTCCTAAACATACGGTGTGCTAATGCCGAGGTAAGGGGTTCAACCCCTATACCAGTCAGCTGGACTAAAATGTTGGCTTCTCGTCCTTGACTTGGGGACGTAAATTACAAATACCTGTGAAGTAGGAGTGGGTTCGCCTGATGGCGAGGGACACTGTTAATAGGGAAAGCTAATCCACACACAAAATTCAGTCCAGCACTACTAGAAGTGGTGTGTATGGACTATGCTTGAGTTAAAAGCGAGCGATCGCAGAAAAACAAGATGCCTCTATATCCATTAAATGCAAAATTATGAATCATATTACAGGTACAAGCCCTCCAGAAGTTACAGCATCGACATATTGTTTCCTATATATCGTCATTTAAAGGTAATTCATAAATAATTGCTTTAGATGTGCATATTTAAACACCTGGCCTGTAGCACTAAACGGCTCTGAAACATGAGTTCTCGAAAAACGATGGAAATCAATTAGGGAACCCGTTGAGGCCACTTAGACAGTTACATAAATAAACACACATGGTATTGTTTGGCGCTGATAGAAGGAGAAGAAGGAAATAGGGACTAGAGGACGCACTAGACAACTTAAAACTTGAAAGCTATAGATGCCGACCTGGATTTGAACATGTCACCTCCAAATGACGACAGCGCCTCGCTGCAGCAACAAGTGTACTTCGACGCATGATCAACTCTCTGAGTGTCTAGTTGGTCATGCGTCGAAGTACACTTGTTCCTGCAGCGAGGCGCTGTCGCCATTTGGAGGTGACAGGTTCAAATCCGTTTGGGTATCTATAGCTTTCAAGTTTTATGTTGTCTTGTGAGTCCTCTAGTCTCTATTCCCTTCTTTTCCTTCTGTGAGCGCCAAACAATACCATGTGTGTTTATGTATGTAACTATCAAAAACGATGACAAGCATGCTGGTATAGTAGATGTTTCTTGCATGTTTATGTAATGTAATCGTTTCCTGGAATCCTTCTGTTGCCCTGGATTTCGAGTCTTTACCCCCGGGATGTTAAATATATGTCTTAAGAGAGAAGATGCTAGACAGTTTGACATCATGGCATGAGGGACATCAGTATCAGATATGATTTGCAGCATATGTGTGTGTGAGAGAGAGACAGATATAAAGAGAGAGAGAGAGAGAGAGAGAGAGAGAGAGAGAGAGAGAGAGAGAGAGAGAGAGAGAGAGAGAGAGCTGTGGACAGACATAATCCCCAACTTCAGACGGCATGGACTATAAGAAGAATAAATCTAGACAAAGTAATATGATATGTAGATAACATAATATGGACTGTAAATATAGTAGCATGATCAGTGATTGCTGTGATATAATCTCTATGTAAAATAATAAGAAAAGAGATTAATGCAATACGATCTGTAACTAATGCCATTTGATCTGTGCAAGCCGCTGTATAGTAACCACAGTAATTAATTTACTTGTGCATTACTTCACTTCTCTCTCAAAGATTACTAATTGTACAATTGTGTCTTGTTGACCAGAGGAAGCAACTAGAACTATCAACATCGTGATGTCCTACTGTCCAGGAGGTAAGTTTCTACTAAGTTATCAGCTACACAGTTCGTTTTCGCTTTAAACTAACAGCTGACTGGCCCTGCGAGAGGGCTTGAAATGAAAATCTTCAATGTGTTTTATTTTTTTGGAAGGGGTGTGGGAGAGGGGGGCGGGGCGGCGGAGGGTTGTGAATATATTTTGAAAAGGTAAAGAACAAATTATCATTTTTCGATGTAGTCACCACTGTGTTCAATGCAAGTCCTACAGCGCTGATAAAGTGCTTGGATTCCTGTAGAAAAATCTACTCTGGGGTCAAGATTCGGTGTGCCAGACCCAGTCGTGAACAATCCGTCACAGACAGAGTCACGCCGTTTTGAAACTTCGTACTCCACACATACACTTTCATTGCTGTACTGCCAGGCGTGCATCACACTACTGGACCTTCATTTCGTCGATAAATTTCTATAGTTTCACCCCTTCACTGATATATTAAAAATAAACGGATAACAGAACGCTGCTCCTCTTGCAAACAATTAATTAGGTGTCATCTCCGCAATGAAGGTTGGCTGCAATGGATCTAAAATGCTATCTCTCGCCCTGACTGTATATTGTGTCAGTTTGCTGTTCGTCCATCTCTTGATGTTAGCTTCCCACTTGTATTGTTGTCTATCTCTTGCCCGCTTGTCTTCAACCTTAGCCTCCAGTATGGTTTTTATAAGAGTGTAATGTCTTTTAACGTGGCCAACATATTTCACTTGCCTTGTTTTATTTCTTTCATCAACTCTCTTTTCATTCCCAGTTGTGTTTAGAACCTCTATAATAATGATTTTGTTTCCATAAAACACGTCATATTCTTCTGTATATCCACATCTCCATGGCTTCTATTCGACTTTCTAATTGATAATTTAATGTTCAGGCTTTGGCGCCATATAGCAGTGTTGAATATATATAGCATTTTACAATTCTCTTTTTATGTGCATTGTTAATCTCCCTAGATGTTAATACTGATTTCATGCTGTTGAGAGCATGTTTGGCCATTCCTATTCCTATTCTTTTTGTTATTTCTGTTTCACTTCTGCCATCTTCTGTTATTACATGTCCAAGATAGGATAACCGTGTTACTTGTTCTAGTATCTCCCCTTTTACTGTGATGTTCATTGATGGTCTTTCCTTTCCACAGTTAATTATCAAAGTGTTTGTTTTTTGAATGTTAATATCTAAGCCACATTTTGCACTATGACTGTTCGCTTGTTCCACTAGTTTTTGTAACTCAAGTTTGCTTTCTGCAAGTAACACTGTATCGTCAGCATACCTAATATTGTTTATGAATCTTCCATTGATGTTAAATCCAGGCAGTTCTACTTGTTTAAAAATTATTTCCATGGATAAGTTGAAGAGGCTTGAGGACAACATGCATCCCTGCCAAACGCCTCTGTTTATATCTATGGGTGACGAATAATTATTTCCGTATTTTATTGACGACACATGTTCCAACAACAAGTTACTAAGAAGTCTGATGTCCTTTCCGTCTACTCCTATTTCTTGAAGGCATGTAATTGTTCGTTCATATTGTACTACTCTATCAAAAGCTTTCTTGTAGTCTAAATGACACCATGCCGCCTTGACGGACAAAAGTTTGTTACATTGTACTTCAAAAAAGGCATAATAACTACAACCCATGGCGGCAGCAAATGTGACTGATCAGACTAATTCGCGCTGTAAATGTTCATCCACAATGGATGCATGTGAACACATAGTTATTTCACCGTCACATACCATCTTACGTCTCATACGCTCACGGTGTGACTTATCTGTAATCATTTTCTCATTTGTCCTTATTCCATATCTGATCATTGCCCTCCTTGAAAGATGTTCAGCGGCGATTTCCCCCCGAAGGTGCAATATCAATACCTGTATCAACCATGTCCCGCATGCACACATCTTTGTATCTAGTAGCGGCCGACCCTGCAATCTTTTACCCATCTGTAATTCATCGAAAAAGATGTCCTTTGGTATTCTGCTATCATCCATCCTCCAAATGTGTCCTATCCGTCCAAGTCTACGAAAATTGAGCATGGAATAAACCGTAACACATCCTGATCTTTCCAATACATCAGTATTTGTGATTTTATCTTGCCACGTAATACCAAGTATTCTTCAGTGTGTTCAAATAAGGATGAACCTACGACAGGTCCAGCAAACCGGTAGAGAATTTATTTGTTCACGTCAATTGCTCGAGAATTATGGAAGAAATTGAAAGAGAAGCTCGACTCTATCAGCGCTCACATCGGAAACACACCGAGCAAGCAAATATCAACAGCTAAAGTACGTAACAGACAGGAGATATTCGGGACTTGGAATGTTAGTGGATTGGGAAATAAAGAACCAGTGCTGATAGAGTTTATGGAAAAACCAAATATTCAAATATTAGGACTCGCAGATACGAGAAATAAAGGGCAGAACACAAAACAAACACACGAAAATTACATTCTACTCGTAATGTGGAGTAGCGTCGAGCAGCGAGCAAAGACTAAACATGGAGTGGGTTTTTTATTACATCCCGAAAAAGCGAAAGCCAGTATCAACACTAAATTTATATCAGAAAGAACAATATTAATACAGATCAAAGAAGGTATTAAAATAACGACTATTATACAAACATAGCCCCATATAACGATACTTACAGCGATGAAGACACATATGAATAATTTTACAACCTTGCAGACACTTAAACAATATCAGTGAGACAGATGAACCTTTTGTAATGGGTAATGTCAACGGACATATAGGAACAAAGAGAACACCGTGGGATGAATGCATGGGGCCATTCAGTGACACAAAGACAGAATGTAATAGCAATGATGAACACCTACTCAACACATTCTCCGAACAAGGACTAATAACAGTAAATAGTTTTTTTTTTTTTTCAACATTGTCGTAGCCACACCAAAACGCGGTATAAATGGAACAACATAGATCAAGCATCTCAGATCGACTTTATGCAGTAAGCTTCCTGTTCTCCCAGACACTTTGTGTTAACTTGTTCATTGTTGTTGATGCCTTACCAATCCTGATGTTGATTATCTGATCTAGCAATAACTTACTGTTTACCTCTGATCATACATATGTAAAATCTTTCCTCTGGAGTGAACTAGACAGGCCGAGAGAGGGATCATGCTGCATGGGCGACACATGGTCTCTATATTTTAGCCCAGGTTTTGTGCCATGGAAGGTATAACTATCACTGAAAGACAAAGGAGAAAATAATTGCAGATAAGTCACACACCATGCGTGCGAGACGTAAGATGGTGCATGATGGTGGAAATGACCATGTGTTCACATGCATCCACTGTGAACGAACATTTACAACGCGAATTGTCCTTATCAGCCACAAACTATCGTCTGTCAAGACGACAAGGTGCCAATGAACATATGTAAAATGGTCTACTATCCTTAGTTAGGCGCCGTCAATAAAGATTGGTGGTACCCCAAATGCACCTTGTGAGAAACTTTTTATCTTCTTTTAACTAATTGTTAAACCAAATTCAGAACAAGCATTGGAGAATGCAGATAGTAGACGTTGCAATTCTTCCTCAGAATGGGTTGTAATTGCAGCATCATCTGCAAAGCAAAAAAAAAAAAACCTTTCTGATCAGTACCCTCCTAATTTTGGTCTTGGCCTTTAATCTTAGAGCATTGTAGAGGCCGCCATCTGAGAGTGAGTGAATGTATATACCACCATCCTGATCACGAAAAGCATATTTAAGTAGAAGTGCAAAGTATATTCCAAAGAGGGTGGGAGCTAGTACACAACCTTGCTTAACTCCACTCTTGTTTTCAAACCTTTCTGAATTTGCACCATGAAAATTCATTATACCCTTCATGCCTGTGTGGAACGATTCCACAATGGACAGAAGAGCTGGTGGGCAGCCAATCTTCTTTAGTGCCTTGAACAGACCCTCACGACTGACCAAATCAAATGCCTTTGTGAGGTCGATGAAGGCAATAAACAGTGGTTGATTCTGTTCACGGCATATTTTTTTGCATTTGTCGCAATAAGAATATCATATCAATGGTAAACCGGTTCTGACGGTAACCACACTGTGATTCTGGGTAGACTTAATCTCCCAAGACTTGAAATCTGCGCAGAACAATTCTGGCAAATACTTTCCCAACAATACACAGAAGTGAGATACCCCTATATTTGTTACAGTTGCTCCGATCCCCCTTGTTCTTGTACAGTGTTATGATGCTTGAATCTTTGAAATCCTGTGGGACTTGTCCTTCTCACCAGCATAGCTCTATTAGCTGGTAGATCTATAGAGTGAGTGTGTCTTGCTAACTCCCTATAACCTCTATTGGAATCCCGTGCTTACCTGGAGCCTTGCCAGATGCGAGGTAATTAATAGCTCACTTAACTTCTGTTATGTTGGGAAGTGTGGTCACGTGGTCAAGGGTTGGCAGGGCTTCTACGGCGTTAAGGGCATCATCCGCTTGTTTGGTCTCACTTGAGTAACGCTCTAAATACCCATCTATCCATCTGCTGTTTCTGATCAGTGGTGATTTCTCCAGTCAAGGTTTTTAGTGGTGCACTTCTTTAAATTATTGGACCGCAGGCCTTCGTTATCCCTTCATACATGCTTCTGATATTTCCATTAGCGCTTGCATTTTGAATGTACTTGCATTAATTTGACCCAATAGTCGTCTACACACTGACTGGCAGCCATTAGCACATCCTTCCTAGCCTGCCAGCTTCCTATGAGTATTATGCAATTTTTTTTTTTTATTGTGTTCGCTCGCGTTGAACGCAAGCGTAGTCCATAGAAACTATTTATAGTAGTGATTGACTGAATTTTACGTGTGGTCAAGGATGGACAAGTTAAAATCATTGTCCTGTGTTGTCCACTGGGGGGGGGGGCGGGGGGGGGGCGTCAGGGTAAGATCATTGTGTGCCCATTTATTTAAATGATTACATTGCTTCGTGTGTCTTCTTATCTGTACAACTTTTCTCTCCTTCTGAGTACCAAACAACGCATCGGAATTTAATTTTATGCCTCACGAGATCCCCAATACTTAATTTAAAACAAAAAATAAAATAAAATATGGGCCCGCGGTTTCCCCATGTGCCAGAGCCGCACCATGAGGTCCCACGCCCCTGTGTATCATTCGGATGACCGCTTATGCTGGTGGTCCTGGCAAGATCAAGTTCAGACATTACCCTTTGATCTGAGCCAAAACTGTGTATTTGGGTTTAAACCTCGTTCAATCTCATATACATATGTATTCCAATCCTAGTCTGGTCAAGTCATCCAGTCTGCAGACCGGCACGATCTTTATGAACTTCTTACTCTCCCTTTCAAGAGACCGGGACACTTACTAAACAAGCTGAACAGCGCATAATTGTCTTTGAATATAAATGTTATAGACGAGTTCTAAGAAAAGAACAAATGCATCCATACTTCAAGAGCTGAATATTGAAGAAGGTTGGCTATTAAAGACGATAAAACAAAGCAAATTGAAATATTTTGGTCACTTGAAACGTCACGAAAGTTTGGAGAGAACAATAATGGAGGGGTATATGCCTGGGAGCCATCCTCCCTGGCCTAGGGGTTAGCGACTTTCTCCGTAATCCCGTATACGCTCGTGAGTAACGTGACGACGGCGATAATCGGTAGCGGCTCTAACCGCGTCCGTAACTTACTGGGTATGTGAACCGGTCGCACGGAAAGCAATGGCAAACTACTGAGCGTTATCATCGACAAGAAATCAACAATCAGCTGAAAGATGCTGATATTGACAGCGATGTCCTGTAAAGGATATGCAACCATATTTTGTTTAAATATGCATGGGGAGAGAGGAAGAGGAATGACAAAGATAAGATGGGTGCAGGGTGTGGCGGATGATCTCCAGATGGCTGCATCGGAAGCGGGACATCTTGCTTATGATCGAGAAGCTTTCCGGAAGGTTGTTATGGGAGCGAGGCTCTGCAAAGGAATGAATTCCAGATGTGGAACCTGCTCGCAAATGTCTCCCTGTAAATTAGTGTGGTGGTCCCCCTTGTCTTTCATATAATTATTCTTGTGAATTAATGGGATGGTTTTCCACTGACTTCCGAATATTGAATCTTAAGAATTAATGTGGTGTTTTCCCCTTTGACTCCAGAGTACACACTCTTGGGAATTATTGTTGGTTTCCCTTGACTTCCTCGCACCTACTATAGTGAATGAATGTGGTGGTTTCCATGACTTACGCGTTCGTATTGGTGACATGTGACCACCCTCTATGAGAGTATTTGTTGCCTGTGATTACAAATTACAAGTAGTACCCTGGTTTTATCAGGTGCAGTGTTGTAAGATTGTGCTTGTAGACCCTCAGTCCCTTGAACTATGTTCAAAACACTAACGTGCGTTGCCCATTTATAAACATCGTGGGTGGGAAAAAACGTGAAAACGTAGTGACAACAAATGACATAAATGGAAGACTTGATAAGCGAAAGACAGGTAATAGTGAGAAACTGCGAACCACGAAGACTCACTCTTATCGACACGGTACATGGCGATGATCATCAGAGTAACCCACAAACATGATGAGTTGCTAGTGATAAAAAGATTAACGTCTGTTACAGTTCCTATCTCTGATTTATTCGTGAAATATAAAGATGTAAAGCTTGGTTATATTTCTGATCGGTTTATTTTGCAGGTGATCTGTATGACTGGGTAGAGAAACACCGAGAAGCTCAGACATCTTTCCCCCGTTATGATGTGAGTGCACATTTAACAAACTTATTTATTTAATAAGCTCCTTATTGTATTTAAACCAATAGATATAATCCTAGCCTGTGCTATGCTGCATAATGACATCAGCCACTGAGTCTATTCCAAGAGGGGCAAAGGAAATTACAAATCATACTTGACTAAAGGATTATAAATTCTCAAAGTTGATGATTCCAGGTAGACAGCAGAGAGAGACAGAGACAGACAGACAGACAGACAGACAGACAGACAGACAGACAGACAGAGAAAGAAAACAACTGAAGTCAACATCTCACTGAAAGCAGTCTTAGCAAAATACGAAAGATTGATTTATTTGGTTGTTTCGGGATTTGAGATTTAAATATTGAGCACAACCCACTACTGGCAACGCTGATCGTATTCTGGTATGAACCTAAGGCCCATCCACGTCAATGCGGAAGCACTAGACTCGAGTTTCGCTCTCGTTTGAGCTCTTCAGTAGTGCATATCCTTGACCGGACCAGGAAACAAACCCCGGATCACTGGCGTGTGAAGCGGGTGTGTAAACACTAGACCACGCCGCACACGCTGGACACGGCCAAATTATCCGTTGCCAGTGTGTTTCCACATGCATCACATGCATCCACATTTACAGCGCGAATTGGCCTTATAAGTCCCATTCGCCACCGCCATGGGTTGTAGTTATTATGCCTTTTTTAAGCAAAATGTATCAAACTATCGTCTGTCAAGACGGAAAGGTGCCAAGTAATAGAATCAAGTGGAAATCAGAGGCCGAAATACCACTTGTTTAATATACTAAAGATAGGAAATACTGGTAGTTGTAACTTTGCGATTGGTAAAATTAAAGAGGAAATACTGATGATTGTAACTTTGGGATTTGTAAAATGAAAGAGAAAATACTGAAGATTGTAACTTTGGGATGGGTAAAATGAAAGGGGAAATACTGAAGTTTGTAACTTTGGGATTAGTAAAGTGAAATTAGGGAATACTGATGATTGTAACTTTGGGATTGGTAAAATGAAATTAGGGAATACTGATGATTGTAACTTTGGGAGTTGTAAAATGAAAGCGAAATACTGGAGATTGTAACTTTGGGATTGTCAAAATGAAGACTAAACATTTGCTGCAAGAGTGTCTAGCTGCAGAAGAGAAAATTACTTAGGCCTACGCCCGCTCCGTTTAAGGACAGACTCTATGAAGATGCCAACAAGCTCAAGTTGACTGCTGCTGTCTTTGAACATATTCAGTTTGACGTTTGCATGTGTACGTAGAAGAAGACAATTGATGGCCAGGTTACACCCCAAGATGTTGGTGAGTTAATTCTTTCCCGGCAAGAAACATTCATTGCTAACATGCTCGTGAGCTCTCCAGGCGGTGAATGCAAGAAGTGGGTGCTGATTGTCTACCACCACCATGGGGAATTATTTTCAATTTCTTTCAGGTTCGTAGCTTGAAAACTTTGAATCCTTCCCCAGCTTCATCACACTGGAGACCATGACCCATCCTCCACCAGTTAGCCAGACAAGTGTCTGTCCAGGATGTCCAAAGTATGTATGATAGCCCAAACCTAGCATATTAGTGTCTTTACATCTGTTGCCACTGAAATCACATTTACGTGAACTTTTTTGCTTCCAGATTGACATGGTATTTCATCAAATCTGTGAAGCTCTGGCATACATCCACAGCCAGCACATTCTGCACAGGGACATCAAGCCACGGGTAAGATCATGTGCTGATGTGGAGAGACTGTCTGACAAGTTCACGAACGTGAATCTGATTGTTTCATTAATTCCATGTTGCAGTCAGTTTTTATATAAAATTAAATTAAATACACGGATTCCATGCCATGCGAATGAGCACGACAGTTCTGTAGCAGGATATGGTAGTAAACATTTGAAACGGGACAAGAACGTTCTTTTCTGCAGAGAAAGAATGCGTTTCTGTTCAGGATCTTATCATACAGTTTGTGTTCCACGTAATGCGACCAGCTGGGTGTGTGATGTTGAGTTCATGTTTTATTGTCTTGTAGTTTGCAAAGGCTGATGTGGTCATATCACACACGTCGTCTTTATCTTCCCAGAAAGTATTCTGCTACCAACATGTAGGAAGCTGGGACCACTCGCAGCTGTCGTTTGGTCCGTAAATAAGAAATCTGCGTCTCAGTGGCATGGGGGGGGGGGGGTGTTGGTCGGGATATGCCTCATCGAAATTCCAGTCAAGTGCCTTAGTCACTATGATACCACGGCTTCTAAAAGGAAAATGGGATTCGAGCTGTGCCACCTTCAACTAATGACAGCTTCTCTTGATTTGGGCAGCTAGACATGACACCTTCAACTAATGACAGCTTCTCTTGATTTGAGCAGCTAGACATGGCACCTTCAACTAATGACAGCTTCTATTGATTGGGTAGACATGCCACCTTCAACTAATGACAGCTTCTATTGATTTGGGCACCTAGACATGACGCCTTCAACCTATGACAGCTTCTATTGATGTGGGCACCTAGACATGTAGTAGCAGTAGTTGGCCTCTATCAGTCCTGAAGGACTATAGAGTTGTGTCGCTGGGAAGGCACCTGACAATGGGTTGCCTATCACCACTTTCAGTCCTGAAGGACTATAGAGTTGTGTCGCTGGAAAGGCACCTGACAATGGGTTGCCTATCACCACTTTCAGTCCTGAAGGACTATAGAGTTGTGTCGCTGGAAAGGCACCTGACAATGGGTTGCCTATCATCACTTTCAGTCCTGAAGGACTATAGAGTTGTGTCGCTGGGAAGGCACCTGACAATGGGTTGCCTATCACCACCAGGCCTCAACACTCAACATAGTTTCTTTTAATTGGTGACAGTTTCCCAATATTTTGCTTTTCCAACCTCCCAGTAAGCCGGCTCCCTGGCCGAGTGTTAGCAGCTTTCTCCATTAATCCCGAATACTCTCGTGGTTGACGTGAGCGCACGAGAATTAGAAGTGATTCGAGTCGCGCCAGTGACTTATGAGAGACTATGGGGCCAGTCGCTCAGAAAGTCGTGGCGTGCTGATGAGCGTAATCTAGCCTAGGAATCAACATACAGCTGAAAGATGATGGTGTTGACCGCAATATCGTGAAACAGGATGGAAACGCGGAAAAAAAAACAACCTCCCAGTTGTTACTCCCTCCTGTTTCTAACTATAGTTATCTTCTAACCTTTCTCTCTCGGAGAGATTTTGTGTGACCGTACAAGTATGAGTTTGCTTGTAGTATCTCGGTTTGCCACGTTTGGCCTAGCTATCGTTAGCAATATAGTGTGCATCTATAATGATATCACCATTCCTCCCTACCCATAAAATCCCCCAACAAACATCATCATTGGCGCCTTGTCGTCTTGACAGACGATAGTTTGTGCTTTAAAAAGGCATAATAACTTTTACCTATGGCGGTAGCGAATGTGACTGATAAGGCAAATTTGCGCTGTAAATGTCCGTTCACAGTGGGTGCATGTGAACACGTGGTCATTTCCACAATCATGCACCATGTTACGTCTCACACGCTCGGTGTGTGACTTATCTGCAATAATTTTCTCCTTTGTCTTTATTCCATTTCTGATGTTTGCCCTCCATGCAACACTTTCAGCGACGACTTGCTCCCAATGTGCATTATCAATGCCTGTATCAGTCATGTCCCGCTTACACACATCTTTGTATCGTAGTAGAGGCCGACCCTGAGATCTCTTACCCATCTGCAATTCACCAAAAAAGATGTCCTTTGGTATTCTACCATCATCCATCCTCCTAAGATGTCCTATCCATCTAAGAAGAAGATGAAGACCCCAACAGTAGAGCAACCATAACGAAGATGCTATATATCTTCTTCTTCTTCTTCTTCTTCTTCTTCTTCTTCTTCTTCTTCTTCTTCTTCTTCTTCTTCTTCTTCTTCTTCTTCTTCTTCTTCAGCATTCTGAGCCATTGAGGTTCTTTTCTGCAGATACAAGCCGTCTCTATTCGTCTCTCTGGTTGATCTTCTCTTGCCAGTCACTGATTCCAAGTGCTTGTAGGTCTGTATGTATATTATCTCTCCACCGTCTTCTTGGTGTACCTCGGGGTCTGCGGTCATTTATTTCCTGAGTGTAAGCGAGGTTTGTTTCCCTATTATCTTCCATTCTTTCTATATGCCCCAGCCATTGCAGTCTATTAGCCTTCATGATACCAGTGATTAGCGGACTTAAAAAGATCATAATTGTATTTGTTGCTTTTTCTTTTCCACTCTCCACTGTGTGTGTCCCTAATGGGCCCAAAGATGCGTCTTAAGACTGTTCTCAAAGGTTTGTAACAAGGCTTCGTCTCCTTTAGTTGTACTCCAGGCTTCAGAACCATACAGCACAACTTGTCTAATCAGTATTTTGTATATTTGTCAAAGACTGAAGTATAGAAGACCACCCTGAAGGAGTGGTCTACCTCAAGTAGAATAGAGGTAACTCAGTGCCCCTACATGAGGGCAGGGTAGGTGATAGGGAGGGGAACTATTAACTAGTTCTTCCATGAGACACGGAGGTGTCAACCACAGAGAGTAAGCACCCTGATCACGGCAGAATCACGCCTACGTGATAGCCGCGGAGAAGTGGAATCCCACTCAAGAGTAAACGGCTACTCTAAGCGTGCTGAGTGTTGCAGCACGCAAAAAGCCGAAGGACGCCCAAGGTCCTTCCGCGGGCTGTGTAGCGACGCGAGTAGAATAGTCAGACGGGGACTGACTTTCATAGTGAGCGCATCGATTAGTGTCGATGCGCGTTTCCTTAGCCAAGTAGATAGAGTTAGCTGTAGGGATAGGATATGACTGAATAGGGAATTCTGTGTCTTTATATGTGATTTAATAGCGACCGTTTTTGTGCAGTAATCTATTGTTAAAGAGCCAGTGACAATAAAATGCATCATCCATACCTCTCGTACGACTTGCAATATTTTTGTGTGGTACGGGAGAAGTTGATCCTGTAATGCCTGACGCATCGGTTGCTGACAGGCTAGGATTAAAGTGGTGTCAGAAGTGTAGCTTGGACAATTGTTCAAGCTAAAACACTCACCCATGGCTCTGAAATAGTATTATTGTTTTTTAATCACGGGGTTTAATTTGTGTTAGGGTGATAATGACGTGTGCAGACTAGGTCGAGTTGCGAGCTGTGCTGTGCCTATCGTGACCAAAAATATTTATTTGTGCTTAATGAAATATTTTGTGCTTATAATCATGTGTTCTTCGAAGTTGTAAGTATTGATATTATTGTTTTCTATCATTTATTTATGTAATTTCTTATTTGTTTATGAATATGTGTCAAATATGATTCATGGCGGAGCGATACACAAAACGAAATGAGCCGAGAACATTATTGATTTTCCAATCTAAAAATAGCGCTGCGCCTCTGACGTATTGCGGCTGACGAACAGCTGTATTACGCCATTTGCAATCGGCGACGGATTGTTGACAAATCGCAAAGCGGCTGCTCGCCTGAATCATTGGCTTATACCAAACATTATTTGTTCAAATACGTTATTTATTGAATATATTTATTTATTTAAACATTATTATTACCTTTATATTTATTTCAAAGCATTTATTTAATTATTTATATACCTATTCTAATTTGTTACCGTCACGATGGCACTACTTTTGCTAAGCAAATAAAACTGGGCCTGCACAACACTTCCATAGATTAAACTAGAATAGGAAAGCAAGGCATACGACGTTAGAACGAAGACAGGACATTGACATTTAATATTAATTAGACTACATTGTACTGTTCTGGGGGCATGTGATGTGATTGTACCAAATTGTCTAAAGTCATATATCATTTACAAGTTGTTAATTGTTACTGCTCCTGTAAACCAGGCAGAACAACAGCTGTTTGGAAGAAGAGCACAAGGTGTATATCATAGTGCCTAACGATTTGACCTGAGGTGCCAAACGATTGGACCTGATTGATCTGGAATGTTAAGATGAGTATACCAAAACTATTTTCAATGCAATATAATTAATAATGCATCTCTTTTTCAGGGTGTGATCTATTAGAATATTTTTTTTGTGTCATCCATTTTTCAAGGTGTAATCAAAAAAATATATCAGTGATGCACAGTGTGGTAAATTACTTCATATTCCGAAGATAAATAAGTGAGTAAATATTGAAGTGCCTGGCAACGCTAGCTAATAACCCAACAACATGGCAACTTTAGCTGATTTCATAAAAGCAGGCAAAGAATTATAATACACAGGAAAGGAGCTAGAGCAATATGCTGACCAAAAATTTAAGGAAGCAAAAGACGCTGAGAGAGATGAACGTGCACAAGAAAGACAACATCAGAAAGAAAAGGAAGAACGGGATAGACAACATCAAAAAGAAATGGCAGAACTAGCTGAGGTAACAAAGCAAAAGCAGTTAGATCAGGAAAAAGAATTAAGGCAAAAGCAACTAGATCAGGAGAAAGAACTAAAGCAAAAGACGCTAGATCAGGAGAAAGAACTAAAGCAAAAAGAGATAGATGAAATGGCAAGAGTTAAGGAAAAACAAATACAAGTGGAATCAGAGACACAGTTAAAGATGAAAGGGATGGATGTAGATTCACATTTAGAGATCTCTGCTACAAAACTAAAGAGTCAGCAGGAAGAAAATAAATTTAACAAATATAAAAATATTATTAAACCATTCTGTAAAGAAGACTCCATATCAGCCTGGACAGAAAATGTCGAATATCAGTTTAAGTACCACCAAGTACCAATCGAGATGTGGGCTATGATTTACATGAAGAACCTTAGTGGAGAGCCCCTTAAAGTGATAGAATCAATACCAACTGAGCTTAGATCTAACTATCAGTACATCCATGATAGGATAATGCAACATTTCTTACTTGATGCCCCTGGGTATCAAGTACAGTTTTCCAACCTGAAACCAAAACCCAGTGAGACTTTCATTGATTACGTCTCAAATGTCCAGAGCGTATTAAATAGATGGCTTAATGCTGCAAACATAGGGAAAGATTTTGAAAAACTTAAAAATTTAATAGCCATGGATAAAGTCATATCCACAATACCATCTCCTTTCGCTAAATTTCTTCAGCAGTCAGACATTGAGACCATAGAACAATTTGAAAAAAAAGGCTCAGCTTATTTTTTCTCCAATAGGGAGATTTTTAAAACATCTAATAGCGACTCTGAAATAGTTTCTTTTGTTAAGGACCAACCTAAAAGCTATCGGAGTAATAAAAAACCATTTCAGAGAGTCGACAAAAAAGACCATAAATTACCCAAATGTGTGTATTGCCAACTTTTTCATGATACTTATTCTATGTGTGATAAATCGCCTAACTATCCGGCCCATCTTGAAAATGTCATTAAGAAGCAACAAAACAAGAGAACTGCATACAGGCGTGCAGTCAAATGCTTCTTCTGTTCCAGCTACGGCCATTATTCAAATAAGTGCCTGGGCCGCCAACGAATGAAAGCCAACAATGCAGTATTAATTGATACATCATCTGATAGTGAGAGTGAGACTGACTGTGAAGTTGAAAATGAATTACCTGTTAACCAAGCTGAAAATGTTTGTTCTGTAAATGATGTATTGAGCTTTAACAGTTGTGAACGATGTCACCAATTCCATGCAGACGGAAAATTAGAATGTGGGCATACAGTACCATTCTCCACTGAGCGTGTAAACGCAGCATTAGCCTCCAGAGGCAATTTGGTGTTCCACAATGCATTGGTCAACGAAAAACCATGCCAATGTTTGCGGGACAGTGGGAGCACTCTTATAGGTCTTAGAAAGGAACTGGTGAATCCAAGTGATTATACAGGTGACTCAGTCAAATGCCGAACTTTTTCAGGCAATATTGAAATTTACCCTTTGGCAAAAGCCCGTATTAACACTCCTTTCCTTTCTGGTACCTTTACATGTGCGATTTTAGATAACCCTTGTACTGATTTAATTTTGGGATGTTTACCCCAATTAAAACATTGCACGAACAAAGAAATAGCTGCATGGGAGAAATTAAATGCAGCTAATGCAACAACCAGAGCAGATACTATGAAACACCAAGACACATTACAGGATGAAAGACTACTGTTGCTATCACCAACTAGCGCAGATGATACCAGCAGACAGAAGTTCATAGACCAGCAAAAAGCTGATCCGATTGTGTCTCCGTATCTGAAGTTATTGAAAGAAAAAGCCAAAGTAACGAAAAACGCATCATGGTTTTTTAGACTGAATAATGGCATTCTTACCCGCTATTATACAACTGGTGACTATGAGATTCAGCAAACGGTGTTACCTGTACAACACCGCCAAACTGTGCTAAAGATTGCACACGAGTCACCGTTTGCTGGTCACCTTGCATACGACAAAACCAGGGCTAGAATTCAGGCTCATTTTTATTGGCCGGGTTTTTGTAACGGCATAAAACTATTTTGTCGTTCATGTAATGTTTGTCAACAACTAGTACGTAAGGGTAAACATCCTACAGCTGAAGTGCAGCCTTCAACACTGGCCTCTAGGCCATTTGAGAGTGTGGCGGTCGTATTTTTGTTGGACCCCTAAACCAGGTGTCCAGCAAAGGAAATCGCTTCATTTTAACAATGGTGGACCTATGTTCAAGGTGGGTCGAGGCAGTAGCTTTGAAATACATCACCTCCAAAGACGTTGCCAATGTTTTTCTACACTTGTTCTCACGATTCGGATTCCCTCGTACCATCTTATCCGACCGTGGAACCCAATTCATATCGGCTGCAACGCAAGCCCTTACTAAAATGTTAGGGATCAAACAACAGTTTACAACAGCGTATCATCCAGCCAGCAATGGAATCGTAGAAAAACTTAACGGAGATCTGAAACATATGCTGGCTAAGGTGACAGCAGAAAACCCAGCTGATTGGGATACACTGTTACCAACAGTGCTGTTCGCCTATCGGGAGATTCCCCATTCAAGCACGGGTTTCTCACCGTTTGAATTAGTGTACGGGGCTAACCCACGTGGACCCCTAACTATTTATCATCAGGTAGTAACTAATTCCATTGAAATTCCAACCCCTAAAACACCTTATGAAATAGTAACAGAGACACGAGACAAGATTATGAAATCGTGTATCATAGCCAAGGCAGCTTTGGAGAGGAAGGGTCAAATCTACCGCCAGTACGCAAATAAAGGTGCGAGAACTATTAATCTTGAACCAGATCAAGACATACTGCTTTTACTTCCAGACAAGCGAAATTTATTATTGACCTCATGGCAAGGACCATTCAAGGTGGTACGTAAAATTTCAGATGTTGACTATGAAATATCAATAAACGGACACTTAAAGATATTTCATGTCAACATGTTGAAACCTTACTTTTCACGACAAGAGACAGAATTAGAGACAGACGAACATAATGCATCCACACCGATTGATGAGACGACGGACATACACAACGCAACTACACTAGTTAGCGAGACTGGCAAATCCGACGATATCCATACACCTAGTGAGTTTACAGAAAACGCACTTAGCACCACAACTGTACTGAATCAGGTAGACGACGACGGGATGGAACTACCTGTTCCAATTGTCGACAAGACTGCGACATTAGATTCTATACGAGTAGAACAGGGACTAACAGACGAGCAACGACGACAGATAATAGAGTTAGTAACGGAATATAAGGACATATTTTCCGACATTCCAGGTAGGACTGACAGAATCGAACACTCCATCCTTCTTTCGGACTCTAAGCCTATCAAATGCAGGCCGTACTCTATCCCACTCAGCTATAGAGAAAGTCTAAATAAGGAAATTCTTAATTTAGAAGCTAGTGGGATCATTCAGAAATCTACATCTGAGTACTCCTTTCCAATCGTCCTTGTCAAGAAAAAAGACTCCACCATTCGTCTTTGTGTGGACTATAGAAAGCTCAATAATGTCACTAAGATCGACGCAGAACCAATTCCTTCCTGCGAAGATCTTATTCTGGACATGTCCACTTCCAAAATCTTCTCTAAATTAGACCTTACTAAGGGATATTGGCAGGTCCCTATGAAGACTGAATCTATCCATCTTACTGCTTTCTCAACACCGTTAGGTCTCTACGAGTGGCGTTTTCTTCCTTTCGGACTTCGCAACGCTCCTGCCACTTTCGTACGCTTAACTAGAGATTTACTTCATGGAGTAACGAATACAGTGACATATATAGATGATATTTGTGTCCATACAGATGACTGGACAACACACTTACTGAAACTCAGACATGTCTTCGATAGGTTGCGACTCTTCGGTCTCACTGTCAAACCGAGCAAAGTCGAATTTGGCCTACAAGAAATTGATTTTTTGGGTCATGTCATTTCACAAGGACAACTAAAAACTGACAACAGAATTATTACTAAAATTATGAACCTGACCATGCCTACAACGAAAAAGCAGGTCAGGAGTCTTTTGGGTTTAGTAAATTACTATAGTAAGTTCATACCGAACTTAGCTGAAATTACAAGTGTATTTTCAAATGTGTTAAAAGCATCAGTCAAATTAGATGTCAAAGATGCATTATTAATTTCTGCATTGTCAAAATTGAAACTCCTATTTAGTAATGTACCAATCCTCCGTTTGCCTAATCCTAGGCTCGTTTATTATCTTAGGACAGATGCCAGCAGGATTTCCATCGCTGCAGTACTAGGCCAGTTTTATGATGGCATCTTCCATCCAATTTGCTACGTGAGCCGCAAGATCACACCTGCTGAGTCCAGATATTCCATATCAGAGTTGGAAGCCCTAAGCGTCATCTATGCGGTGAGGAAATTGCATCGATTTCTAGCGGGTGTTCACTTTGTGGTCTAGACTGACAACTCCCCGATCACGGTCATACAAAGTGGGGTACATCGCAATGACCGCATCTACAGGTGGTCATTGATATTACAGAATTATACTTTTAGTATAGAACATATTAAGGGTAGGGATAACATTCTTGCTGATACCCTGAGTCGACCATCTGAGGTAGAAATACCTGATATTCCACATGAGTAGGTAGTATAAGAAAGGTTAATTAGTACTCTTAGAGGATCCTATGTAAAATATCCTATTTATTACATAGACATGATTTTCAGGACTGTGTGCTAAGAACATTGAACTACCATGTGTCCGTAGACAGCAAAATAAGAACTATGCTCCAGGAACAAGTGTATCACCGTGTGTACATAAACAGCTCGTTACTTACTATGCTCCATTTGTGTTCCGGTGAATCACCTGTGTTAATCATGGAAGAACAGTGTCAGAACATTGCATAAATAACAGACACGAATGTACTAGTCTACGTCACGTGGGAATCTACGAGCGAAATAAGACCCATAGGACACAAGTATGACTGTGTAGTGTATTTAGTATACCCAGGATAATTATGTATATATAAACTATGCCAACGAAAACAATTTCTGAACATTATGGCAAGCGATAACCTGAGGTAAATAGATACCATGTATATATACCTAATATTGTGATATGTATTATAACAGTTTTAATATAATGATAAGTTATAGTTAGATTACTTACTGTAAGATAGAGTAGATTAGATTTAGTGAATATAAATAGATTTTTTTTTGTAGTTTAAATAAATCATTAATTTACCCACTTACGTAGGATAAAATTAGATTAGAATAGT
This sequence comes from Cepaea hortensis, assembly GCA_963921405.1. Lineage (NCBI taxonomy): Eukaryota > Metazoa > Mollusca > Gastropoda > Stylommatophora > Helicidae > Cepaea > Cepaea hortensis. The sequence goes on from OY992892.1 coordinate 84,715,794, forward strand.
ACCTACACTTAATAACAGCTAATAAAAAAAAAAAAACTAGGATAGAAAGTTTAGATAGTACCAGTATCATTTAGTGTAAACAGGAATAACACCATTTAGTTCATTTCATGTCACTTTATTTCATTCCATCTTAATGAACACTTCAACAACATCATCATTTAATATTAAATGTAGTTTACACCTTATAGGATTAAAGTATACAAATAACATTCATCAATTACAACATTTAGAATAAATATATCAATCATATATTTGTTTTTTTTTTTGCATTAAAACATTATTTAGAATTTTGTTACATGTCACATCACCCATTTCAGAAAGTTACATAACTCATCTCACATCATTTTCATTTTTTTTATATAGTTACATTACTTCCCTTAAATTAGATTGATTTTGTACAAGTTAGAATATATAATTTTAGAATTAATATTAGTATTCCATTATAATATAGTGTTTAGTAATATCAGGATACCATCTATCAACCCTATTTCATCCATGTACATATTTTGTAAATACATGACTCGTGCAGTAAGTTACGCACAGTCATTAAGCTCAACTTTTTCAAACTGAGCCAAACTTGTACAGTGTCACTTCAAGGTTTTTAAACAGTTGGGAGGATAAAAGATGTGTGACAGAAGTGTGAAAGTGAGAGAAAATGGAAAATATACAAGAGAGAATGAGGACAACCAGCGGATTTTTTCTGCCGCTCAACGCGACTTTTTTATTTTTTGTCTGCGTCAAGCGTTTGCTTTCGATAGTGAAAATGTATTGTCTTCAATGTGGTGTGTATAGTTTAGTGTAGTTTAGTATAGATCTTACATAAAGTATTTTAAGTCTCATAAGACGGAAACGTAGTAACAAATTAGTGTTATACACTTGTTTGTGGCCACAGTTAACCGAATTATGGCACTTGAAAACTAACATACATACATATTATAGATAGACACATATGTTAGAAATTAAAGTATATTAATAGTTACATGAAAACACACAAACAACCAGGAAAACAAACAGGTAAATTACATACATTTATTAAAACAAAGAGGGATAACTCCGGGTCAGGGGACACAATAGACAACGAAACACTAACTTAACAGTGAAAGATAACTTTACACGCGGAAGCGAGATAGGTAAAGCCTGTCGCACACAGCTTGTGTAAGGGTTGTTTAATATTATATGGGGGACATGAAGCAATTCATGTGTTGACCCTAAGAAAGTCAACTTTGGATGGGTAGTGAGTTAATTTGCTATTTGAGGGCAGGTATAAATAAGACAATGGTCCGGTTCAGACAAACCTCTAATTAATATAATATTGCGATGAGAAGAGGGCTCACGCCAACCAGACAAGTTTGTGGCGATCACCAGTAGCCAAGTAAAGTGAGACTACATTGTGACAATAGTCAGTAGGAGTCTATTTAGTTACCCAGAACCAGGTTATCAACAGTCTTTGACAAAAATTAGAGACACTAATTTTTTAGAAACCTCTTGCGTCACAACCATGAGTCAAAGTTTGTAACGCAACACAGGAGGGGAGGGTGTGTGTCAAAGACTGAAGTATAGAAGACCACCCTGAAGGAGTGGTCTACCTCAAGTAGAATAGAGGTAACTCAGTGCCCCTACATGAGGGCAGGGTAGGTGATAGGGAGGGGAGCTATTAACTAGTTCTCCCATGAGACACGGAGGTGTCAACCACAGAGAGTGATATCCGCGGAGAAGTGGAATCCCACTCAAGAGTAAACGGCTACTCTAAGCGTGCTGAGTGTTGCAGCACGCAAAAAGCCGAAGGACGCCCAAGGTCCTTCCGCGGGCTGTGTAGCGACGCGAGTAGAATAGTCAGACGGGGAATGACTTTCATAGTGAGCGCATCGATTAGTGTCGATGCGCGTTTCCTTAGCCAAGTAGATAGAGTTAGCTGTAGGGACAGGATATGACTGGATAGGGAATTCTGTGTCTTTATGTGTGATTTAATAGCGACCGTTTTTGTGCAGTAATCTATTGTTAAAGAGCCAGTGACAATAAAATGCATCATCCATACCTCTCGTACGACTTGCAATATTTTTGTGTGGTACGGGAGAAGTTGATCCTGTAATGCCTGACGCATCGGTTGCTGACAATATTGTAATCTTGGTGTTACGAGATAGCGCATTTGATATAATATATTGGTGTGAAATAACATCAAGTGCTATGGTACAACTTCAGAAGAGTTTGAAACCAAGAGTGGAGTTAAGCAAGGTTGTGTAATTGCTTCCATCCTCTTTGGAATATACTGTTTACTTCTACTGAAATATGCCTTTCGTGATCAGGATGGTGGTATAAACATTCACTCACGCTCAGATAGCGGCCTCTACAATGCTCAGAGATTGAAGATCAAGAGAAAATTAGGAAGGTACTGATCAGAGCGTTGCTTTTTGCCGATGATGCTGCAGTTATGACCCACTTTGAGGAAGAATTACAACGTCTACTGTCTGCATTCTCCAGTGCTTGTTCTGAATTTGGTTTAATAATTAACAAAATGTAGGTACAGATTATGTCACAATGCTCAAATGGGGTACCATAAATCTTTATTGACGACGCCGAACCTGGAGAAAGTAGACCATTTTACATATCTAGGATCAGAAGTAAACAGTAAATTATCCCTAGATCAGGAAATCAACACCAGACTTGGTAAGGCAGAAACAAAAATGAACAGATTTAAAAAAAAAAAGCTTTCATATCCGGTTTCTGCGAAGAATACTTGATATTAAGTGGCAAGACAAAATCACAAATACTGAAGTATTGGAAAGATCAGGGTGTGTGACGGTTTGTTCCACGCTCAGTCTTCGTAGACTTAGATGGATAGGAGACATTAGGAGGATGGATGACGGTAGAATATCGAAGGTAATCTTTTTTGGTTAATTACAGATGGGTAAAAGATCTCGAGGTCGGCCTCTACTACGATACAAAGATGTGTGTAAGCGGGACATGATTGATACAGGCATTGGTATTGCATCTTGTGAGCTAGTAGCCGCTGATCGTGTTGCATGGAGAGCAAAGATCAGAAATGAAATAACGACAAAGGAGAAAATGATTGCAGAGAGGTCACACACTGAACGTGTGAGACGTAAGATGGTACACGACAGTGGAAATAACTATGTGTTCACGTGCATCCATTGTGTTCGAACATTTACAGAGAGAGAGAGAAAGAGGACTTCCGGTGCCCAACATGGCGGATATGTATTGAACCGTTAATGCCTCGAGTGTTTATGTTTATGGTTACGGTTTTCATTCGCATTTTCCTCATGTTGGACTGGTAGTACATGGTTCTGTCGCCCTAAGAGGGGTGAGAGCGTGGCGCGACACTGTGAGCTGTGAAATTCGTGTGGAATGCTTTTACATCTGTCTGCTGTTGTTTGTAGCGTGAACTGAATGTTCGGAACAATGGCGGCCATCTGTCGTTGAATTGATTGGTTTGCCTTTTAGGTTTACGAGTGCATTTTTTCCCCGGGAGTCGTCGCTGGAGCTACGGAGTTCGTGCTTTGTGCGTCGCTTTCGGCGGGTCGTTCTCGGACCAATAAAGGATCAATTACAGGATAAAACCCGGATCAATAAAGTCTTTCTAGTGACTGCCGATTCCATAGACGATGAACTGTATTTTTCGTGGTAGACTGTTGTGTTGGCATTCTAATGGCGGCATTATGCACAGCGTACCTGTGCGGGCTGTTGACTTCCCGAGACTCCTGTCTGTTCCACTTTTCACATTGTGCAGTGAAGAGCATTTTGTGTGATATTCAATGGTACAGGAACGGAGCATAATGGGGACGACCCGTTGACATGAAATTGGAGCCGCGACTAACTAACTAATTTACAGAGCGAATTAGTGTGATCAGTCATATTCGCTACCGCCATGGGTTTAGTTATAATGCCTTTTTGTCAAGCACAATGTAACAAACTATCATCTGTCAAGACGGCAAGATGCCAGTACATACATACCAGTTAGTGATAAAATCGTTACCCAATATACACCAGTTCACACTGGCAAGGCGAAAATCTACAAGTGTTCAAACTAGCTAAGGGAAAATCATGGATAATGTACGGAGAACATCTCAGTAAACTCTGTGAAAAGTCCAGCAGAAAATTGTTTAAAGCTATAGCAAAAAAGAGAATGAGAGAGGAACAGTTTCAACCCACAGCCAGGGCAAACCCAGTTATGAAGAAGAGAAGGTTAAAGAGAGATGAGAAGAGTATTTTACAGCTCTTCTGAACCAAACATTGCTAGAACAGTACCATTACGCCGAGATTTACAAATTAGGATGAACCAGAAGTTATTGAGCAAGTGGTCAGAGAAGTCATAAAGAACAGCCCGAAAAATAAAGCAGCAGGAATCGATAGAGTAACAACAGAAGCAATAATTGCATGCCGAGAAATAGGCATAGCATGGTTACTCCATATTTTTAAAAGGGCATGGGAAGAAAGAACTGTCCCAGTGGACTGACCGAAAGCCATTATTGTACAAATATGAAAGAAAACGCGAAATAAACAAGATTGTGACACTTACAGAGGCATTTCCTTCCTCATTCATGTGGGTAAAATGGTTAGCCCAGATCAGCTTGGGTTCAGAAAGGGTGGAGGATGTACAAATGCAATAATTGCTTTACGACACATTAGAGAGACAAATATAGAACGTAAACAGCAAATCAATATCGCCTTTATAGACCAAGAAAAAGCTTTCCACAGAGTAAGCAGAGATATACTCTGGGGAACACTTGAAAACTACGGAATAAAAGGTCAACTATTAGACTGTGTAAGAGCCATCTATAGTGAGAGCAAAAGCGCAGTTACAACAAGAGCTAGACTCACAAAATGGTTCTCAATAACAACTGGAATTAGACAAGGATGCTTTCTGTCACCACGTCTTGTTTTATTTATATATGTGGATAGCATCACCAAAATGGACAAAAATCAAACAGATGAAGAGCAAGTATATATAGTGGATGAACTGCTCTTCGCCGATGACCAATGTTTACTTAAAAGTCGCTTAAACATCGACAGGGCCGACTACATTACACTGGGATTTATCCCATATTGTACCAATGTCTACTGCATGGCCTGCAATTGTCCACTATTGCTATGCACTATGACAAATGTCTACTGCATAGCAATAGTGAACAACGGCAGGATCTCATAAATTTACTCCAGAACAATTGTACAAAACATAACATGAAAATCAACATTGAAACAACAGAAGTTATGAGTATAGGTAAAGACAATTATGAAATTAATAGACAGATAAATGACCAACGGCTAAATAGTACACGAATTCAAGTATTTTGGGAGCATCTTTACATCAGATGGCTGATTAGATAGAGAGATGGAGACAAGTTATACCAACGTTATGCTTTCAGTGCCAAACATGGGCACTAACTAAAGAACAAGAAAGAAAAACCCATTACTTGTAAAATGAGATCAAGAAAGGACCATATTAGAAACCAGGAGATCAATAAAACAGTTGAGCAACGCCCGTTGTTAAATTCAGTAATAGACAAAGACTGAACTGGTTCGGCCACCTAGTGAGAATGAACCGAATGTCGCCAGCGGCAAAAGCATACATCATGCGAATGGAAACATCAGAAGGCAGAGGAAGACCACGAAAAAGATGGATCGACGAAGTCATCAACACCTTAAACACCTGCAAATGTCAGCATACCAAGCGACCGAGCAAGCAGTAGTTTGCAAACCAATCATCAAACAAGCCTGCAATGCCTAACGGCATAGAGCAGTGAAGGACAAAAGACTGAAGAAAGAAGAGGATAAAATCGTCCAGAAAATGTAATTTGATTGTAGATAAGGTTTTCCAGAAAATGTAGCAATATTAAAGAAATTTAACAGGTTCAACGATAAACTCTTTAGGAAATATAAACATTTTTTATCAAGTCTTCCTGTCAAAGACTAGAATACATAGGAGAGAAGACCACCCTGAATGAGTGGTCTACCTCAAGTAGATTAGAGGTAACCCAGTGCCCCAACAAGAGGGAAGGGTAGGTGTAGGGAGTAGATAGGGAGGAGAACTATCAACAGTTCTCTCATGAGACACGTAAGTGTCAACCAGAGGGTAAGCAATCTGGTCACGGTGTAATCACCTCAACGTGATAGACACCAAGAACTTGGAATAGAACTCAAGAGTAGGCTTACTACTCTAAGCGTGTGGAATGATGTAGCACGCAAAAGCCGAAGTGCGCATGAAGACCCTCCGCGTGCTGTGTAATCAGGACGCGGAGGATTGTCAGACAGGGGACGGACTTGGTAGCGGACACATCGCTTAGAGTCGATGCGTCTTTCTTTAAGTGAATAGATAGATTTAGCAGTAGGGCTAGGGACGACTAGAAATAGGAAGTTCTGTGTATTCATGTGTGATTCATTAGAGACAGTTTTGTGCATTTATGTATTGTAAGAGCCAGTGGCAATAAAATGTGTAATCAATTCCTCTCGTACGACTGACAAATCTTTTTGTGTGGTGCGAGAGAAGTTTATCCCTGAATGCCTGTAGCATCGCTTGATAACAGGCTAGGATAAAAGTGGTGTCAGAAGTGTAGCTTGGACATTTGTTCAAGCTAAAACACTCACCCACGGCTCTAAAATAGCTTTACTGTCAGTTAATCACAGGGTTTAATTTGTGTTAGTGTAGAATGGCGTGTGCAGACTAGAACAAGATGTGAGCTGTGCCCATCGTGACCGATTACCATTTATTTATACTTATTGAAATGTTTTGTGCTTTATGAACATGTTTTCTTCTGATTTGTAAGTATTATTACTATAGTTTTGCATCATTTATTTCTACAATTATTTGTTTATTTATGAGTATTTATGAAACATGATTCATGGCGGAGCAATACAATAAGAAATGAGCCGGCGACAATATCGATTTTTCAATCTAAGAATAACGCTGCGCCTGTGACGTATCACGGTTGACCCACAGCTGTCCTACGCCATTGGCAATCAGCGACAGATTGTTTACAAATCGCCAAGCCGGTGCTCGCCTGAATCTTTAAATTATATTGAGTATTATTTGTTTATACAAGCTATTTATTGAATATATTTATTAATTTGAACATTATTATTTTCTTTATATTTATTTTAAAGCATTTATTTATTTATTTGTGGACATATTCTATTTTCTACCGTCACGATGGCACTACTTTCTTTATGCAATTAGGATTCGGTCTGCACAGCACTATCATAGATTAAACAGCAGTTAGTTAAGGAAAGCAGAAGATATTAGAACGAAGACAGGACAGTGACAGTCTCTATCAACCATACCACATTGTGTTGTCCGGGGGCATGTAATTGTAAATTTCAAACAAATGTCTAAATTCATATGTCGTTTGCAAATGGTTAATTATTGATGCTCTAATAAACCAGATATAACAAGAGCTGTTTAGAGGAGTAACGCAAGGTGTGTGTCGAGGTGCCAAACGATTGTACCTAATTGTTCCGGATTGTTAAGATGAGTATACCCAAATTATTTTTGAATGCAATATGATTAATAATGCATCTCTTTTTCAGGATGTAATCTAATAGTATTTTTTGTACACTGGCATTTAAAATCTTAACATATCGAATATACCTGAGTAAATATTTGAGTACCTATCAACTCTAGCTAAATATCCAACAACATGTCAACTTTAGCTGATTGCATACAAGCAGGCAAGGAATTAGGATACACCGGAAAGGAATTAGAGCAATATGCTGATCAAAAATTTAGGGAAGCAAAAGATGCTGATAGAGATGAACGTGCACGAGAGAGACAACACCAGAAGGAGATTGTAGAACTAGCTGAAATAACAAAACAAAAGGAGTTAGAAATAAAACACAAAGAGGCACAATTAGCTGAAGAAACTAAACAGAAACAGTTAGAACAAGATAAGGAGATTAAGCAAAAACAATTAGATCAGGAGAGAGAGAGTTGAAGCTAAGAGAGATAGATAAAATGGCAAGAGTGAAAGAAAAACAAATACAGATTGAATCAGAGACACAATTAAAGATGAAAGGTATGGAAGTAGATTCACACTTAGAGATCTCCGCTACAAAACTAAAGAGTCAGCAAGAAGAGAATAAACTTAATAAACACAAACATATTATTAAGCCATTCTGTAAAGAAGATTCCATATCAGCTTGGACAGAAAATGTCGAATATTAGCTTAAATACCATCAAGTACCAATCGATATGTGGGCCATGATCTACATGAAAAACCTCAGTGGGGAGCCCCTTAAAGTTATTGAATCAATATCAACTGATCTTAGATCTAACTATCAGTACATTCACGATAGGGTAATGCAACATCTTTTACTTGATGCCCCTGGGTATCAAGTTCAATTTTCTAACTTAAAACCAAAACCAAACGAGACCTTCATCGATTATGTCTCGAATGTCCAAAGTGTGCTGAATATATGGCTTAACGCAGCAAAAATAGGAAAGGACTTTGAAAAACTTAAAAATTTAATAGCCATGGATAAAGTTATATCCACAGTCCCAACTCCTTTCGCTAAGTTCCTTCAGCAGTCAGACATCGAAACAATACAACAATTCGAGAAGAAAGGCTCCGCATATTTTTCCTCGAATAGGGAAGTTTTTAAAACATCAAACATCGACTCTGAAGTAGTCTCTTTTGTTAAGGATCAACCAAAAAATTATCGTAGCAATAAAAAACCATTTCAGAGAGTCGACAAGAAAGATCAAAAATTGCCTAAATGTGTGTATTGCCAACTTTTTCATGATACTTACGCTATGTGTGATAAATCACCAAACTATCCGACACATCTTGAGATGGTCATTAAGAAACAACAAAACAAGAGAAATGCATACAGGCGTGCGGTTAAATGTTTTTTCTGTGCTAGCTACGGGCATTATTCCAGTAAATGTCTAGGCTGTCAAAGAATGAAGGCCAACAGTGCAATGTTAATTGATACATCTTCTGATAGTGGGAGTGAGACTGAGTGCGAGGTCGAGAATGAATTACCTTTTAACCAATCTGAAGATGTTTGTTGTGTAAACGATATTTTGAGCTTTGACAGTTGTGAGCGATGTCACCAATTTCATGCAGACGGAAAATTAGAATGTGGACACACAGTGCCATTCTCCACTGAGAGTGCAAATGCAGCATTAGCCTCCAGAGGCAATTTGGTGTTCCACAATGCACTGGTGAATGAAAGACCATGCCAATGTTTGCTTGACAGTGGAAGCACTCTTATCGGTCTTAGAAAGGAATTTATGAATCCAAATGATTATACAGGAGACTCAGTTAAATGCCGAACCTTTTCGGGTAATATTAAAATTTACCCGTTGACAAGAGCCCATATAAACACTCCTTTCCTTTCTGGTACCTTTACATGTGCGATTTCAGATAACCCTTGTACTGATTTAATTTTGGGCTGCTTACCCGAATTGAAGCATTGCACTAATAAAGAAATAGCTGCATGGGAAAAATTAAATGCAGCAAATGCAACAACCAGAGCAGATACTATTAAACACCAAGACACACTACAGGAGGAAAGACTACTGTTGCTATCACCAACTGGGACGGATGATACCACCAGACAGAAGTTTATAGACCAGCAAAAAGCTGATCCGAGTGTGTCTCCGTATCTAAAACTGTTAAAAGAAAAAGCTAAAGTAACAAAAAACGCATCATGGTTCTTTAAGCTTAATAATGGGATTCTTACTCGTTATTACACAACCAACAACCATGAGATTCAGCAAACGGTGTTTCCTGTACAACACCGCCAAACTGTGCTAAAGATTGCACACGAGTCACCGTTTGCTGGTCACCTTGCTTATGACCAAACCAGGGCCAGAATTCAGGCTCATTTTTACTGGCCGGGTTTTTGTAATGACAGAAAATTATTCTGTCGTCCATGCAATGTCTGTCAACAACTAGTACGTAAGGGTAAACATCTTACAGCTGAAGTACAACCTTCAACACTGGCCCCTAGACCATTCGAGAGTGTGAGGGTGGATATTGTTGGACCCCTGAACCAGGCGTCCAGCAAAGGAAATCGCCTCATCTCAACGCTAGTAGACCTGTGTTCAAGGTGGGTTGAGTGGTACGAAAAATTTCAGATGTCGATTATGAAATATCGATAAACGGACACTTAAAGATATTTCATATCAACATGTTGAAACCCTACTTTTTACGACAAGAGACAGAACTGGAGACAGACGAATATAATGCACCCACACCCATTGATGAGACAACAGACATACATAACGCAACTACACTAGTTAGCGAGACTGGCAAGGACGACGATATGCATACATTTAGTGAGCATACAGAAAACGCACTTAGCACCACCACCGTACTGAATCAGGTAGACGACGACGGGATGGAACTACCTGTTCCAATTGTAGACAAGACTGCGACATTAGATTGTATACTGTTAGAACCGGGACTAACAGAAGAGCAACGACGACAGACATTAGAATTAGTGACGGAGTATAAGGACATATTTTCCGACATTCCAGGTAGGACGGACAGGATCGAGCACTCCATCCTTCTTTCAGACTCAAAGCCTATCAAATGCAGGCCGTACTCTATCCCACTTAGCTACAGAGAAAGTCTAAATAAGGAAATTCTTAATTTAGAAGCTAGTGGAATCATCCAGAAATCTACATCTGAGTACTCCTTTCCAATCGTCTTGGTGAAGAAAAAGGACTCCAAAATTCGTCTCTGTGTGGACTATAGAAAACTCAACAATGTCACTAAGATCGACGCAGAACCAATTCCCTCCTGCGAAGATCTTATTCTTGATATGTCCACCTCAAAAATCTTCTCTAAATTAGACCTAACTAAGGGATATTGGCAGGTCCCTATGCAGACTCAATCCATCCATCTTACTGCATTCTCAACACCTTTAGGTCTTTACGAGTGGCGATTTCTTCCTTTCGGACTTCGTAACGCTCCTGCCACTTTCGTACGCCTCACTAGAGATTTACTACATGGAGTGACGAATACGGTGACATATATAGATGATATGTGTGTCCATACAGATGACTGGACAACACACTTACTGAAACTCCGACGTGTCTTCGACAGGTTGCGACTCTTCGGTCTCACTGTCAAACCTAGCAAAGTTGAACTGGGCCATGTCATTTCACAAGGACAACTAAAAACTGACAATAGAATTGTTACTAAAATTATGAACCTGACCATGCCTACAACAAAGAAGCAGGTCAGTAGCCTTTTGGGTTTAGTAAATTATTATAGTAAGTTCATACCGAACTCAGCCGAAATCACCAGTGTATTTTCGAATGTTTTGAAAGCATCGGTAAAATTAAATGTCAAAGATGCATTATTAATTTCTGCATTGTCAAAATTGAAACTCCTATTTAGTAATGTACCAATTCTGCTTTTGCTTAATCCTAGGCACGTTTATTATCTTAGGACAGATGCCAGCACGATCTCCATCGCTGGAGTACTAGGCCAGTTTTACGATGGAATCTTCCATCCAATTTGCAACGTGAGCCGCAAGATCACACCTGCTGAGTCCAGATATTTCATATCAGAGTTGGAAGCCCTAAGTGTCATCTATTCAGTAAGGAAGTTACATCGATTTCTAGCGGGTAATCACTTCGTAGTACAGACCGACAACTCCCCAATCACGGTCATACAAAGTGGGGTGCATCGCAATGACCGCATCTACAGGTGGTCGTTAATCTTATAAAATTATACTTTTAGTATAGAGCATATTAAGGGTAGGGACAACATTCTTGCTGATACCCTTAGCCGACCATCTGAGGTAGAAATACCTGATACTCCACATGAAATGTAGTCTAAGATAATGTAATTTAGTACACTTAAAATATCCTGTGTAAAATATTCTATGTAATATATAGACATCATATCAGGACTGTGTGCTAATAACAGTGAATCACCATGTGTCCATAGACAGCAGAATAAGAACTGTGCTCCAAGAACAAGTGAATCACCGTGTGTACATAGACAGCTCGTTACTTACTATGCTCCATTTGTGTTCCGGTGAATCACCTGTGTTAATCATGGAAGAACAGTGTCAGAACAATGCGTAAATAACAGACACGAATATACATGTCTACGACACCAGCGGACTCTACGCGTGGAAGAATACCCATAAGACACTAGTATAACTGTGTAGTCTAATTAATATACCCAGGACAAGTGTGTAACTGTGAACTGTGCCAACAAAATCAATTTCTGAACTTTATGGCAACCACTAACCTGAGGTAGTTAAATACCATGTATATACATTTAGCTATTGTGATATGTATTATAACCTGTTTTTAATACAGTGAGAAATTATACTTAGATTAGTTACTTTAATATAGATTTAGATTAGAAGTAGGGAATATGACAGATTTTTTGTGTGGTTTAGATAAATCACTAATTGACCCATTTACTTAGGATAGTAACTTTAAATTTAATAATAGCTAACTAAAGACGAGGATAAAAAGTTAAGATAGAAACAGTACCAGTTAGTTCATTTCATTTCACTTTATTTCATTCCATCTTGATAAACACTTTAACAACCTCATCATTCAGAATTAAAAGTAGTTTATACCTTATAGGATTATACATTTGAACATACATCATTTACACCATGTATAGTAAAATTATCAATCATATTTTTTCATTTAGACCTTAAAACATTCTCCTTTTTAAATAACCCATTATTTATAATTTTGTTACATTTCACATTATTCATTTCAGAAAGGTACATAACTCATCTCACATCATTTTAATTTTTTTAGTTAGTTAGATTACTTCCCTTAAATTAGGTTAATTTTGTGCAACAAATTAGAATATATATATTTATAGAATTAGTATTAGTACTTCAGTAGAAGGTAGTGTTTAGTATTATCAGGGTACAAACTATCAACTCTATTTCATCCATGTAAATATTTTGTAAATACATGACTCGTGCAGTAAGTTACGCACAGTCATTAAGCTCAACTCTTTTCAAACTGAGCCAAACTTGTACAGTGTCACTTCAAGGTTTTTAAATAAATGGGAGGATAAAAGATGTGTGACAGAAGTGTGAAAGTGAGAGAAAATGGAAAATATAGAATGGAGAGTGAAGACAACCAGCGGATTTTTTCTGCCGCTCAACGCGACTTTTATTATTTGTCTGCGTCAAGCGTTTGCTTTCAGTGTTGAAATGTGCTGTCTCGAATGTGTTGTGTGTAGTTTTCTGTTAGCCATAATTACATTAGACCTTAGGGAAAATATTTTAAGTCTCATAAGACGGAAACGTTGTCACGAATTAGTGTTATACACTTATTTGTGGCCACATTTAACCGGATTATGGCACTTAAAAACTAACTTGCATAGAAACTATAAACTTTAACACATGTTAGAAGGTAAATTATATTGTTACTTACATCCAAACACGCAAACAACCAGGAAAACAAACATGTAAAGTGCATACATTTTTTAGAACAAGGGGAGATAACTCCGGGCCAGGGGACACAATAGACTGTGAAACACTAACTTAACAATGAAAGATAACTTTACACGCGGAAGCGAGATAGGTAAAGCCTGTCGCACACAGCTTGTGCAAGGGTTGTTTAATATTATATGGGGGACATGAAGCAATTCGTGTGTTGATCCTAAGAAAGTCAACTTTGTATGGGTAGTGAGTTAATTTGCTATTTGAGGGCAGGTCTAATAAGACAATGGTCCGGGTCAGACAAACCTCTAATAAATATAATATTGCGATTGAGAAGAGGGCTCACGCCAACCAGACAAGTTTGTGGCGATCACCAGTAACCAAGTAAAGTAATACTACATTGTGACATTAGTCAGTAGAGGTCTATTGAGTTACCCAGAACCAAGTTATCAGTAGTCTTTGACAAAAATTAGACACACCAATTTTTAGAAACCTCTTGCGTCACAACCATGAGTCAAAGTTTGTAACGCAACACAGGAGGGGAGGGTGTGTGTCAAAGACTAGAATACATAGGAGAGAAGACCACCCTGAATGAGTGGTCTACCTCAAGTAGATTAGAGGGAACCCAGTGCCCCAACAAGAGGGCAGGGTAGGTGTAGGGAGTAGATAGGGAGGAGAACTATTAACAGTTCTCTCATGAGACACGTAAGTGTCAACCAGAGGGTAAGCACTCTGGTCACGGTGTAATCACCTCAACGTGATAGACACCAAGAACTTGGAATAGAACTCAAGAGTAGGCTTACTACTCTAAGCGTGTGGAATGATGTAGCACGCAAAAGCCGAAGTGCGCATGAAGACCCTCCGCGTGCTGTGTAATCAGGACGTGGAGGTTTGTCAGACAGGGGACGGACTTGGTAGCGGACACATCGCTTAGAGTCGATGCGTCTTTCTTTAAGTGAATAGATAGATTTAGCAGTAGGGCTAGGGACGACTAGAGATAGGAAGTTCTGTGTATTCATGTGTGATTCATTAGAGACAGTTTTGTGCATTTATGTATTGTAAGAGCCAGTGGCAATAAAATGTGTAATCAATTCCTCTCGTACGACTGACAAATCTTTTTGTGTGGTGCGAGAGAAGTTTATCCCTGAATGCCTGTAGCATCGCTTGATGACACTTCCAGAAAATAAACAATATTAGTGACATTTTACGCAGACAAGCACACATATGAACATGAAACATTTAATTCAAGCACAAATATGAACACAAATAAGTAAAGCAATTACAACTATGAACATGAAACAATTAATGCAATTACAAACAGTCAATACAGGAGTGAGACAGGGATGTTTGCTCTCTCCTCTGCTATCTAATATCTACATGGACAGAATATTCAAAGAAGCAAGTCTCGACAGCACAGATTCAGAAAATTTAGAACTCTTTACTTCAGATGAAACAATAGATCCATATGCAATAAATGAACTTCTATTTGCAGATGATCAGTGCCTATTGTATAGCGACGAGGGTACACTGCAATATCCTATTAATTATCCGAGTTCAACATGCAGCAGATACAATATGAGTATAAATGCAGCCAAAACCGAAGTAATGCAAGTTAGTAGATCTCCCGCTCCACTAAGAATACAGATAAATAGCACATCTCTGAAACAAGTTAAAGAATTCACATATCTTGGAGGTATCATCTCAGAAGATGGCAGATTGGACATAGAAACCGAAATCAGATGTCAAAAAGCAAGTGCACTTACATATCAACTATCATCCATACTGAAACATCCACATATACCAATGTCCGCTAAACGACAGATTATTCGTAACCAGCTCAAACTGAACAATTATATGATGTCTTGAGAAGATAGAATAAGAATCGACATGATGAAAAACAAAGGCAAAATAGCAAATTAAAAAATGACCATTGCTACTAGAGTGTTGAAGTACTACATAGAAGGAAAAAATAATATCAAGACCAGACAAGAAGCAAAACTGTTTAGAGAAAATATACAGTCACAGCAAGGATCTCACCTGAGGCTTGAGTCGTTGGAGAATGAAATATCACAGCAGCGCCTGTGATATTTATACAACTTTCATACTGTATCAGCAGTTAGACAATGCCAAGTCACCTTGCTACAGAAAACACGAAACAAACCAGAGGGCACTTTGAGTATTAACAACAAGTGGTATTGTCCCCTAATCCGAGTCACCTTGCTACAGGAAACAACCCAGAGGACACTTTGAGTATTAACGGCAAGTGGTATTGTCCCCTATTCCGGCTTAAATAACACGCATCCGGTACACTGAATAGGGATTTAACCTGGTCAAAAATACTGCCCATACAGGTGACTGGATGTGATAAGGTCGGTCAGGTGTATGACGTAGGATTTACGTGCGTCACTACATGAGCTGCCCTTGTAACAGGAAAGGGCGAAAAGGTTGAGCCGACCTGTAATCCGTGATTACCATAGCGTAAACGATTAGGGGACTCTTTAATCTTTGCAACTATGCATGGTATGTCAGGCACCGGAAAAACACCCTACAGTTTGTAGGACGGTGAACTGTCGTATTTTTCGCATATGTTAATGGGTTGGAACACGGACCACCCGCGCCACGTACCCGCACGAGCACACGTACCCGTTCACGCACGCGCACACTCACCGATCACCGGATTTTAAAGGAATGTAATAAGACCAGAGGGAAAAAAAACGATCAACTCATGAGTTATACCTCTTTGGATCCGGATTGAGAATCCGGATCCATTTTTCACCGGATCATGTGACGTCACATAGCGCTATAGAGGGAAATATTTCGGATCTGGAGCCGGAATTTGGGTTGGATAATTTGCATACTATACTACTGCCATCTCGTTACAATGCAGCACCATCAACTACCATCACTAGCCCTACATCAAAGATCATTGGCGACGAGACCATGAGGACGCCCAAGAAGAAAATGAAGTGACCACATCAAAGACAGTACAATCACACAGGATGACACTATCCAATGCCGCCCATCGGGTGCTGGAGCGCAAATTATTCCTCCCCATGACGCTTGACGGCAGAAGTAGATGATGATGATGATGATGATGATGATGATGATGATGATGATTATGATGATGATGATGACACATATGAACATGAAAAATTTAATGCAGTTACAAATATGGACATGGGACATTTAATTCAAGAACAAATATGAGCATGAATCACTTAATGCAAGCACAATTATGAACATGATATCTTTGTTGTTTTCTATGTTTTTGCAGAATATATTTGTGGAAAACAGCTATGAAGTTAAGCTTGGAGACTTTGGGATTGCAAAAGTATTGGAATCGTAAGTTTTAAATTTCTTTTAGTTTCATTGCACTCAGAAATGTCCAAATGTACCCAGTCTCCTCCCATAGATTGCACAAAGAGAATCTTAGCACAGTGCACGAAACTGGTAAGCAAGTATACAAATGTGTATATAACAGAACAATATATGATATATCTATTCAGTTGTATGTAGCTGATCTAATGTGCAATTTAAATGTGACATTGAAATCGCAATTATCGCCTGTAATATTCACATACAACTTAGAATCTCCTGTTTTAAAGATAAGAAATATGAATATTCGTTACAGGGAAGTCATATTTGTTCAAGATAAGTAATCGAATGAATATTTCTCTACATATATTAATTCATGACCATATTGTTTTGGCATGTTCAACTGGAAATTGATTATAATCCATAACCCTAAAAAATAAATATATTTTTGGTGCCAATCATTTTACACCTCAATTTGCATAAATGAGGCCTACTATATCCTATTATCACATTTATTCTCCCTGGCCAAGAGAGGGATCATGCTGCATGGGCAACACATGGTCTCTATATGTTAGCTCAGATTTTGTGCTATGCAGAGGCAATAACTCCATCCCTGGTCTTAACCGGTCTCGGAATCAAAGCAAGAGGTAAATGTTACGTGTTATAAGTCCTTGTCAATTGGCGTAGACATGGGGCGCCACGCGTTATCCCTGACGCTCTGACGGTTGGAGACACCTGCAAGTGTCACTGATCAGCTACCGCCCACCTCAAGCTGGGCAGTCCCCGGCCAATTGGGTGCTGATCCGCCACAGCCTGCCTGCTTCAATGGGTGCTTGGGGCTGGGACAAAATATGAATCGCAGGCTGTCAAAACAATGCACCAGGTACTTATGAAAAGAAAAATAGAAACCTAAAGATACGGCCTGCAACCTTGAACGTAAAAACTAACAGCCAGGCACTGCAGCCCTTGATTGATAAGAAGAAGATAGCTCTTTTAAGAAACAAGGAAGGAAAAACGCATAACACTCTGAATGAGCTGAAGCAAGCTAGGAAGGATATGCAAAAGGCTGCCAGGCAGTGTGCAAATGACTATTGGATCAAGTTGTGTGAGTCCATTCAAAATGCAAGTGATAAGGGAAACATCAGAAGCATGTATGAAAGAAATAAGAAAGCCTGTGGTCCAATGATAAAAAGAAGTGCACCACTGAAAATCTTGACTGGAGAAATCATCACTGATAAGAAACAGCAGATGGATAGATGGGTAGAGCACAATTGGAACTTTACTCAAGTGAGACCAAACTAGCGGATAATGCCCTCAACGCCATAGAGGCCCTACCAACTCTTGACCACCTGGACCCCATAACAGAAGTTAAGTGTTCTATAAATGAACTTGCATCTGGCAAGGCTCCAGGTAAGGATGGGATTCCAATAGAGGTTATCAGGATAGTCGCTTAAAAAAGTCGCTTAAAAGTCGACAGGGTCGACTTCATTGCTCCGGGTTTTTATCCCATATGGCTCGGTCTCTTTCCGCAGCACGGAAAGCGTCGCACAAAGCACGAACTCCGTCAGGATAGGGCAAGACACATTCACTCTACAGATCCACCAGCTAATGAAGCTATGCTGGCGAGAAGGACAAGTCCCACAAGATTTCAAAGATTCAAGTATAATAACACTATACAAGAACAAGAGCGGTCGGAGCGACTGCAACAAATATAGGGGTATCTAACTTCTGTGTATTGTTGGAAAAATATTTGCCAGAATTATTCGGGGCAGATTTCAAGTCCTAGGAGATCAAGTCTACCCCGAATCACAGTGTGGCTTTCGACATAATCTGTCTACCATTTATATGATATTCTAATTGCGACGAATGCAAGAAAAATGCCGTGAACAGAATCAACCACTGTTTATTGCCTTCATCGACCTCACAAAGGCATTTGATTTGGTCAGTCGTGAGGGTCTGTTCAAGACACTAAAGCAGTGGGTTGCCCACCGACTCTTCTGTCTATTGTGGAATCGTTCCACACAGGCATGAAGGGTATAATCAAGTTTGATGGTGCAACTTCAGAAGAGTTTGAAATCAACAGTGGAGTTTAAGAAAGGTTGTGTACTAGCTCCCACCCTCTTTGGAATATACTTTTCACTTCTACTGAAATATGCCTTTCGTGATCAGGATGGTGGTATATACTTTCACTCACGCTCAGATGGCGGCCTCTACAATGCTCAGAGATTGAAGGCCATGACCAAAATTAGGAGGGTACTGATCAGAGAGTTGCTTTTT
This sequence comes from Cepaea hortensis, assembly GCA_963921405.1. Taxonomy (NCBI): domain Eukaryota; kingdom Metazoa; phylum Mollusca; class Gastropoda; order Stylommatophora; family Helicidae; genus Cepaea; species Cepaea hortensis. Next base: position 84,734,781 of record OY992892.1, read on the forward strand.
GCAGATGATGCTGCAGTTACGACACACTCTGAGGAAGAATTAAAATGTCTACTATCTGCATTCTCCAATGCTTGTTCTGAATTTGGTTTAACAATTAGCAAAAAGAAGATACAGATTATGTCACAAGGTGCACATGGTGTACCATCAATCTTTATTGACGACGCCGAACTAGAGATGGTAGACCATTTTACATATCTAGGATCAGGGGTAAATAGCAAATTATCCCTAGATCAGGAAATCAACATCCTGATTGGTAAGGCAGCAACAACAATGAACAGGTTAAGAAAAAGTGTCTGTGAGAACAGAACGCTTACCTCCAAGACAAATGTCCTTGTCTATCAAGCCTGTGTCCTTAGTACTCTTCTTTATGGCAGTGAAACCTGGACAACTTAATCACACCAAGAGAAACGTTTAAACAGCTTTCATATGCGGTGTCTGGGAAGAATACTTGGTATTAAGTGGCAAGATAAAATCACAAATGCTGAAGTACTGGAAAGATCAGGTTGTGTGATGGTTTATTCCATGCTCAGTCTTCGTAGACTTAGATGGATAGGACATGTTAGGAAGATGGATGACGGTAGAATACCAAAGGACATCACATTTGGTGAATGTCAGATGGGTAAGAGATCTCGAGGTCGGCCTCTACTACGATACAAAGATGTGTGTAAACGGGACATGATTGATACAGGTATTGATAATGCACATTGGGAGCAAGTCGCCGCTGAACGTGTTGCATGGAGGACAAATATCAGAAATGGAATAAAGACAAAGGAGACAATTATTGCAGATAAGTCACACACCGTGCGTGTGAGACGAAAGATGGTGCATGATGGTAGAAATGACCGTGTGTTCACATGAACCCACTGTGGACGTACATTTACAGCCCGAATTGCTCTTATCAGTCACATTCGCTACCGCCATGGGTATTAGTTATTAGGCCTTTTTGAAGTCAAGACGGCAAGGTGCCAATGATATATATATATATATATATATATATATATATATATATATATATATATATATATATATATATATATATATATATATATATATATATCATA